>OX451739.1:1502040427-1502775255 GCA_948472305.1 Vicia faba | reverse complement strand
ATAAAATAGTATATTTTTAGAAACTATATATTTTATTTAAAAATTATATATACTGTTTTTCACACATATACTATTTTACATATACTATTTTTATAAATACTTATTATACATATAATTTTTATACTATTTTTGTACATACATATTTATTATAAATACTGTTTTTCAAATATATTTTTATAAATACTTATTATACATATAATGTTTCTTAAATATATAAATATTTATACTATTTTTTCAATTCTTTTAAAAAAATCAAAATATATATTATATATTAAAAATTATACATATTATTTTTTATATACATATACTATTTATAAATACTTATTATACATATTATTTTTATACATACATATGTATTATAAATATTATTTTTCAAACATATTTTTATTATGAATTCTATTTTTTAATTAATATATTGTTTTTTAATATATATCACAAAATAATATATTTTTTTCAATTATTCTCTCTCTCTCTCTCTCTCTCTCTCTCTATATATATATATATATATATATATATATATATATATATATATATATATATATAGAGAGAGAGAGAGAGAGAGAGAGAGAGAGAATAATTGAAAAAAATATATTTATATAATATATATATATATATATATATATAGAGAGAGAGAGAGAGAGAGAGAGAGAGAGAATAATTGAAAAAATATATTATTTTGTGATATATATTAAAAAACAATATATATAATTAAAAAAATAGAATTCATAATAAAAATATGTTTGAAAAATAATATTTATAATACATATGTATGTATAAAAATAATATGTATAATAAGTATTTATAAATAGTATATGTATATAAAAAATAATATGTATAATTTTTAATATATAATATATATTTGATTTTTTTAAAAGAATTGAAAAAATAGTATAAATATTTATATATTTAAGAAACATTATATGTATAATAAGTATTATAAAAATATATTTGAAAAACAGTATTTATAATAAATATGTATGTACAAAAATAGTATAAAAATTATATGTATAATAAGTATTTATAAAAATAGTATATGTAAAATAGTATATGTGTGAAAAAACAGTATATATAATTTTTAAATAAAATATATAGTTTCTAAAAATATATATTTTTATATAAATAGTATATTTTTTAGAAATATGTAAATACTTATGTATAAAATAGTAAACATAATTTTTATGAAATATGTATAACTTTAAAAAAATATAGTTTCTAAAAAATATATATTTATATAAATAGTATATTTATTACTTAAATAAATACGTCGTATATTTCTAAATGAAAAGAAGATAGTTTATGTTTAGGATTAAAAATTTATTGAAATTTTATTGTCGATAGATCAATTCTTATTTTATTTAATAAAATTAAACATGAAAATGTGCAGTATGGAATATTATCAATTCTATCGTAGTTGGATATATGATAGATCGTTTTCTGGAAGACGTGGGCTTAAATCGCATTTTAAGGAAGGAGTTGTCGGATTTCTCTCGTATGCGTTTGGTCAAGAATGTTGTCGAAGCGAAGGAGGGGTAAGATGTCCGTGTTTAAAGTGTGGTTGCAGAAATATTATTAGTGACCCTAGTGA
This sequence comes from Vicia faba, assembly GCA_948472305.1. Lineage (NCBI taxonomy): Eukaryota > Viridiplantae > Streptophyta > Magnoliopsida > Fabales > Fabaceae > Vicia > Vicia faba. Next base: position 1,502,773,670 of record OX451739.1, on the reverse strand, counting down.
AGTGAAACGTCATTTGGAGAAAGTGGGTTTTAGGCCAAATTATTGGGTTTGGACTGCTAATGGGGAAAAATGTCAGAGATGAATATAGAGGCTTCTAGCAGTCAAACACGTGTTGGACCAAATATAAATACAAATGATCCAGGGAGTTCATCACATATACAATGCCAGGAACAATTTAATCTAGTCGAGGATATGGTCAGTGACGCATTAGGGGTGAATGTGACTTATCATGAACCTCAAGACTTTGACGCAGAAGAACTCCCAAATGAGAAAGCACAAAAGTTTTATCAGTTGTTGAAACAAATAAATATACCATTGTTTAAGGGGTCTCTTGACTCTAGGCTATCAATGTGTGTTAGGCTTTTGACTGCAAAATCAAATTGGAATGTTCCTGATCAGTGTTTGGAATTCTTTGCGAGAATGATGTTGGATGCGACTCTTGTAAAAGAAAACATGCCTACAAGTTATTATGATGCAAAGAGGATGGTGTCGAAGTTGGGACTAGAAGTAAAAAATATTGACTGTTGTATTAGAGGTTTCATGTTGTTTTATGACAATGAGTTTGGTACAAATGATGGAGAATTGGAGGAATGTAAGTTTTGCAATAGTCCGAGGTATTTAGTTCGCAGTAAAGGAGCTGATCGAAAGCAAAAATGAGTTGCAATGAAGTCCATGTTCTATCTACCAATAATACCTAGGTTGCAAAGAATGTTTGCATCAATGCACAATGCAAGTCAAATGTCATGGCACCATACAAATAAATTTAGTTCTGGCATGATGCGACATCCATATGATGGCGAGGCATGGAAACACTTTGATAGAGTTCATCCTGAATTTGCAGCAGAACCCAGGAATGTTAGACTTAGATTATGCTCGGATGGTTTCACTCCTTATAATTTGTCAGCAAATGCATATTCTTGTTGGCCAGTTATTGTTACCCCGTACAATCTCCCTCCTGAGATGTGTATGACGAAACCTTACATGTTTTTGACATGCATCATTCCAGGACCGTCGAGTCCAAACACAAGAATATATGTTTATCTGCAACCTTTAATTGATGATCTCAAGAGGTTGTGGGTGGGAGAGTGGACTTATGATGTGTCACGTAAACAAAACTTTAATATGCGAGCTGCTTTGATATGGACAATTAACGACTTTCCTACATATGGCATGTTGTCTCGGTGGGGTACGCATGGTAAAATGGTATGTCCATATTGCATGGGTCACACAAAAGCGTTTACTTTGGATAAGGGTGGGAAAAGTTCATGGTTTGACTGTCACCGTAGGTTCTTACCTGCAAACCATGAATTTAGAAGAAATGAGAATGCTTTTAGAAAAGGAAAAAAAGTAACAGATCTACCTCCCACACGATTGTTATCGAATAAAGTATGGAATAATCTTCGTGACCTACCAAAATTCACAGATAATGGTGAAGCACATAGAATTCAAGGATATGGGGATTCTCACAATTGGACAAAAAGAAGTATTTTTTGGGACCTCTCATATTGGAAGGATAATTTGTTGAGACATAATCTTGATGTTATGCATATTAAGAAGAATTTTTTTGATAATGTATTTAACACAGTGATGGATAATGAGAAGACGATAGATAATGAGAAGACGATAGATAATGAGAAGGCTAGAAAAGACATGGTACTTTTGTGTAATCGAAAAGAATTGGAGTTGAAACCTCGACCAAATGGAAAATTATTAAAACCCAAGGCTTGTTACACTCTTACTCCCAAAGAAGCAAAAGCAGTATGTCGGTGGTTAACTGATTTGAGTATGCCTGGTGGTTATTCTTCTAACTTGGCAAGATGTGCTGATGCCTCAACAGGGAAGATGCATGGAATGAAAAGTCATGATTGTCATATTTTCATGGAATGATTTCTTCCAATTGCATTCAGCTCACTTCCAAGAATGTGCTTAATCTACTAACTGAGATTAGTCAATTTTTTAGAGACATTTGTGCATCAACTTTAAGAGTAGACGACATCATTAAACTGGACCGCAATATTCCTGTCATTCTCTGCAAGTTGGAGCAAATATTTCCACCAAGTTTCTTTGATTCTATGGAGCATCTCCCTGTGCATCTTGCTTATGAAGTTTTCCTAGGTGGACCTGTTCAATATAGATGAATGTATCCATTTGAACGATTCATGGGTGATTCAAAGCGATTAGTGAAAAATAAGGCAAGAGTTGAGGGATCAATTTGTGCATATTATTTACATCGCGAAACATCACATTTTTGCTCTCATTATTTTAATCACATGATGTTGACTCCAAGAATCACAAGGAACGAAGTTCACTTCTGTGAAAGAAGTCAATTCACCTTATCAGTTTTCGTTCGTCCAGGCCGTCCCTCAGGGAAGATGGGTGAGCATTGGCTTTCTCAAAAAGAAATGCAATCTGCCCGTGTTCATGTGTTGATTAAATGCGTTGAAGTTAAACCATATCTTGAGTAAGTATATTTAATTTATAGTTTTATTGGTTAAAACTTGTAACCTTCTCTAACCTATATATTTTTTTCAAAATAGGGAATTTAGTACCTACTTTTATCAAAGCACATGCGAACAACCATCGATTGGTTACACACATGCCTATTTTCCAGCATGGTTCAAGCAACGATTATCATGTATTGCTGCACCAAGTCCTGAAATAATACATTTGAGAAGTTTGTCTGAAGGCCCTCGTCAACGTGTGAATGAATGGTACACATACTTTGTAAACAGTTACAAATTTCACACTGAGATTTGGAGTGAAGGAAAGAAAACTATAAACAGTGATGTAATCGTAAAAGGAGTTATAGATGATGGTGAGGACGACTTCTATGGGGTTATCACACATATTTACGAATTGGTCTATAATTATATGGACTCGGAAAATAAATTTGTCTTGTTTTACTGCGATTGGTATGATCCATCTTCCAGAGGAACAAAAATTGATAAAAAATGTAACATTGTTGAGGTTCGAATAGATAGAAAGTACAAAGAGTATGGCCCTTTCATAATGGCACACAATTTCAGGCAAGTTTATTATGTACATTATCCTTCAATTACGCCACGCAAACGAGGATGGTGTGTTGTAATCAAGTCCAACCTAATGGGTCACATTGATACTGACGAAGTAATGGAAGATGTTACATACCAAGATGATTAGATTTCACCTGGTAATGAGGTAATTGAAACTGAGGAGATTATAAGTTTGTGTGATACTGAAGTTGAGGGTCAACAAGTTGACGCAACTATCTTGTTGTCAACAAATCCCGTGGAAGAAGAGCATGAAGAGCTAGGAGAGTCTGAAGACAATAACTTCAGATCTGATGAAGACAATGAAGATTATGATGATGAATAATTTGAATACGTATTATCTTTCAAAATAATCTTGTGTAATATTATCTTTTATATATATTATCTTTCAAATATATATATATATATATATATATATATATATATATATATATATATATATATTATCTTGTATAATATTATCTTTTATGTAACATTTATTGTTTAATGTTTATCTTTCAGATAGAAAAAAATGCCACCCAAGAAAAATGCTTCCCAACAAAAGCCTCGCCGCAACAGGTACATTATAGAGGAGGTGCCTGATTAAGATTTGTTTATTCCTATGCCACAATCGAGTCAAGTGGCAAATCATCCTCCACATTCTACCCTACCTCCTATGCATCCTACTCCACCTCATATACATACAACTCCACCTATGTTTGGGTCTTTCACTGGATTACTATCCACACCTCCTAGATGCACACCATTCCCGCCCATATCCCCAGCAGCTTTTATTAGTCTTACTGTATACACTCCATATTTTCCTACTGGACCCGGTACATATTTTCCTATGCCTTCCATGCAGTCGAGGTGTCCCATTCATATGGAGCTAGGTGGATCTAGCATGCCCCGACCCATGCCTTCTGAGGATGATCATGGAGATACCAGTGCTCTCGGAGATTCCAGTGCTCCTAGAGATACTAATACTGCTCCTGGAGAAACCAGTGCTTAAGAATATACAAGTGCTCCTGAGGAGAAAACAAGGAGGGAGCACATTTTGAGGAGAAATGCGCCACAAAAAGTTAGATATTATCATGGCAGACTTGTCATTTGGCCCGACTCTGGATCGTAAGTGTTTATATATGTTATATATTATTTTAAATTTGAGTTTTATTTAATCAATTCTAACTCAAGATTTTGGTGTTTAGGATGTTGCCCCATCAGGCAATATCGATCATAACAAGCCTTATTAAAGAAAAGTATACAAAATTTTGGCCGAGTTATGGAGCTGTACTTGAAGATGACAGAAAAGATTGATTTAATGCATTTAAGGTATATTTTTTCATTTATATTTTTCCTTCATATTTTTTGAAATATCTTTCCTTTATATTTTTGAAATATTGATGATTATTTATTGCTTAATTTTGAATTCATACAACAATGTAGGAGAAGTGTTGTTGGGATTTAGAGATAACGTCCAAATTGAAGAAAATTTTCACTCAAAATGTAGTGCCCGATTTTCAGACACCATGAGAAATGATAGAATTAAATGGGAAAAAAAAGCAACGTCCACGTTGGATAGTGTTGTACCCCAAAATTTACCCGTTCACTTATCAAGAATGTTCTCACAAGATCTCCTTGACTTAAGGCTGCATTAGGATTTGATCAGCTCAAGACATCTCCTTAAGCACTGATGACCAAAATTAGGGTTTGAGTTTGCACAAGGATTTTTGAACTTCCAATGCCCCATATGACTTTCATGGATCATTATGGACCCCAAGATCACTCATGTCATGTTTCAAGCCTTGGATCACATTTTTGCTCAGTCAATTGAGCAGTTGACCTAAAAATCAATTGTATTGGAGAAAAAGTCAACTATGGCCAATTCACAGTAAAACTTCATAATTTTTTATCCACATCAACATTTTAAACTCATATGTATCATTTGATCAAGTTTGGATCATAATTCCTTAAGAAATTTGATCAAATCTCCAAAACGGGCAAAATGGTCAAAATTAGGGTTTTGACTAAGGGAAATTTCTGATTTTTTACTTAGCAAATAGTCAACTGGTTTAAGGCATGATCTTAAGGGTCAAATTGAATCATTTTTACCTAATGGCATGGTTCAAAACATTGCAAGTCCATTGGATTGACAAATGAATTTTCCAGTCAACTGATCAAAAGTCAATTGTACACTAAAAAGTCAAACTTTGACTTTTTGGTCAAATTCAAGTGCCAAAGATCATAATTCATCAAAACATGTCAAAATATGAAACTTATTCATCAAGAAATCAAAAATTCAAGATTTCATTTTGAAAAGTCAAAATTTCTAAACTTAGAAATTTTTCTAAGTGTTGGAAATTTCATGTTTTTTCATAACTTTAAACAAAATTTTCACCATGATGCAAGATGATTCAAGAGAAACTTCCAAAATGAAAGTTGTATATCTCCATTAAATCTATAACTTTTATTTACATAACTTCTTTCAAAAGTGCTTGGATATCAAGTTATAATTTTATGAACACGTGGTCATGAAACTAAACACTCTGAAATTTTGCCCTAATTTGGTCAGAATTTTGACCTAACTTCATGGCACTTTTTCATATATTTCCAAGGGAAATCTTCAAAAGTAATTCAAATATGGGTTGTATAGCATATTGCAAGATTTCCAAAATGTCCAAGAACTCCTTGAGATCACTCTTGAGGAGGGAGAATCGAAGAGATGAAGTTAGGATTTTGTCACTTGAATTACAAGTCATTTTTTATGAACACTTGAACCAAATCCATGCTAGGCTGCATAATCTTTGCTTTGCAGGCCTCAAACTTGTTTTTCACTCCATAATTAAATGTTTACACAGCTGTTAGGGCTTTGATTCAAGCAATTGAGCTATTGTCCAAGTTGCATTTCCATTTATGGTACAAAGTTAACAATGCCATTCTTGTAAAAGCAAGCCTTTTGCATAATGTTCACATTGAGCCTCCAACTTGTTCCCTCTGATCACACTCCATCCACAAAGTCAGAAGCAAGCTTGTTTAAAGCTTAACCACTCTATCTTAGCAAGTACACAAGGCATAGAAACTTGTTTTGTCAAAAAATCACATGTTTAGCTTAAACATGTAAATTTGAATTCTGATCAACTAGAGCACTCCAAACTTGTTGCTTATAAATAGAGTCATTTTTTGTGAGCTAGGACACGAGCTTGAACACCCTGAAATACACCAAAACTCTCTTAATTCAGAAATTGCCCAAAAACTCCATTTTTGCACAGTTTCTGACCTTGAATATCAAACTCACATTTCCCTCGTGCGTTTCTTGGACTTTTGGTTTCAAAAGCTTCCTCATATCAAATACAAACCACCCCTGTCCCTGCTTGCAAACTGTAACATCATCTTCCTCAACTTCCATAGCCAAAAACAGAGCATTGCAGTTGGACTTCTCCAGGCCATTTCAGCCACCCTCAACTCAAGCTAAGCATTGCATTAGCTTCCTAGAGGTCCAAGGAAGCTAACCTGATCATCATCACTGCCTGCAACAAGCTCAAACTCCAAACACGATTTCCAGTTTTAAGGTAAGTTTTCTCAACATGGAACTTTTCATACAGGCATCAGCAATAGTTTATTTGTGAATAAAACAGGTAGATATTATTGCCCTGAAGCTAACCATGTCCATAGTTTCCATTAATTTTGCTTGAGCTTAGAGAATTTTGAAATTGAAATCTCTGAAATTTTTAGGGTTCAGATTAGGGCCATTAAAATTCTTGCTTATCTTTGATCTATAGTTTTAATACTTTACATTTCTGGAATCGTGAGAAAATTTGCTACAAGTTTCACGTTTACAGTTTTCATTTTTGATGAGAAATAAGCAAGTTATAGTTGGTCTGGCTGGAGGTTGAAGATGAAGTCTTCAGAACACATTTTGCCTTACATATTTATTGTTTCATTTGTATTAACGGATGTATAGCCACCCCAGTGGTAGAAGCGCGCGCCTATAACCTATGGGACCTGGGTTCGAGCCCCAGTGGTACCCTTTTTATTTTTATTTTCATATCTTTAAAATTATGACTTTTTTTGTTTGGCAGGCGTTGGGCCCTTTGGGCCTGGCTTATTTTTTTGTGTTTGCTAGCTGACCTCCATATTGACTTTTGGCACCCCCTGGCCCAAGTTATCTATTTATTTATTTATTTATTTATTTCATTTATCTTTTCTTAAATATATTTTTTCTAAATACAAAAAATCATAAAATATAAAAAATGATATATTTATATTTTGACTTATTTTATTTTATTTTTCTCATAAAAAAATATTTTTATTTATTATACTTTATTTATTTTATTAAGTAAATCTTATAAACTTAATTAATATTATTTTATTAATTTATTTTTTCACACCATTTAAAATACATTATTTTAATATAAAAAGACTAAAAACATTTTATAATACTATAAATATTTTCAAGATAAAATTACCAAAAAATACTTTTCTTAAACTTATTTTCTTTTGATTAATTAATAGAATTAGAGTTTTCATTTAAAATCTTTTCTTAATAAATTCAAACTTAATTAACTATTTTATTTATTTAGCTAGGTTAAGACAAAATCTTTTTTCATGAAAACCAAACAAAATTCCTTTTCTTTACATTTTGCATCCTTGTACATTTATTCATGTTTATACTTTATATTTATTTAATTCCTTGTATATTCATATCAATTCAATATGGTTGTAATAGACTAATTAGGTTTAAATTCTTACAATATCCATTTACAAATTGTACACCCCCTCCCACAAATGTTGTAATAGCGTAGTAACTTTAAATTTCGCAATTTATCGCTTTTATATAGCATGCTAGTAATTAGGGTTTGTATGGAAAGACTAAAACCAATATCTAGAAAACCCTAATTCAAGACAAAAACAAGCATGAAAATAATTCACTTGCACACAAACACCCCATAGGGTTATTCCACTTGGTTTCCTTATACAAAATGGTCATATTACGCATATGAGGTATCTTAGCAAAAACAAGCAAATACAAGATCATAGTCCCTCGATGACGCTATCTAAGTTGCCTTACAAATGATCTTAGTCCCTCTAAAAAAATGCTAAGATACCTTGCAACATTGCTAATCATGGTTATACGATGACCCACGCCCGTCCCGTTTACATCCAAAGATAGGGTTACCTACCAAATCAATGGTAAGATAACAATATCAAAGGAAAAAAAATGAACAAGAAAGACATTTGAGTAGGTAGATTTCTCCAAATTACTTGCTCCACTTCAAAACAAAAATCCTTGCTATTTTCAAAAACAAACACCTACACTTTCAAAACATCTTACAAAACTTGAAATCATTTTCAAAAGATCAACATCTTTGTATACATTCTTATGAACAAGAATCATTACAAAGATTTCCTAAACAATAGCCTCTTTACAAAATACTTTCAAAAACCACACAAAGCACAATTTCAAACAAAAGCAATTGATCTAGCAAGTAACTAAGAGCCCATGGAAAACCATGGATGAAAAGGGTGCTAATACCTTCCCTTTTTATAATCTACCCCCCGAACTCAAGAAATAATCTCAAAGGTCTTTCCTGTGCTTTTTCACCTTTCCTTTTGGATAAAAGAAAATTCGGTGGCGACTCTTGCTAACTGCAACATTTGCGATTAAACGTAAAACACCTAAGTCAGTTCTCCCGCCGTATCACAGAACTGACGACTCTGCTGGGGATAATTCTAAAAGTGGGGTTACCTTAGGGCTATATCACATTTATTTGCTTTCATTGTCTGACTTGTATGCTTTACATTATGGTTCTTTGTTTAGGTTTGAATCCTCTACCCGGATTTGGGATACCTTATAGGTAAGTAGAAATACGTTGTGGAAACTGTGTGGGGTATACTGACATGGTCTAAGCAATAGCTACGTTAGTGTGACATATTTTTAGGTACGGGTAGCCTTTGAGTTAGTCAAAGAGAATACGGGGCTGCTGAGTGATGTCATAAAGCACTAATGAACTTTTAGAACCTTTACTTGACCAACTTGGCCTTTAGGATGTAGTGAGATGACCGACTTTGGTGCAGTCCGAAGTTGGTAGATACTCGATACCACACTCATTGAGGTTTGGTTTATTGGGATATTTCGGTCACCATTAAAGAGGGTTGTGTTGAAACAATGACCAAGGAAATAAACCAGTGATTTTGAGCTCCTTAGAACCCAGTTACTATTACTAGGACAGGTTGAGCCAACTAAACTTCAAGAGGGTACTTACCTATAAGACTCCAAGCAAGCCTAAGCCTAAGGACTTATTTTCTTTGTTTGTATATACATACTTGTACATAACATCATGAACATCATAACATCATACACATTCACTAACCATTTCAAGGATTTTTGGATTCATCTTTGTTCTTGTTTTGTAGGATATGGATTCTCTTCGCAGGAAAACCATTCAAGTCAATCTTGTAAGGATCCCTCCACAACTGAAGGAGCTAGCTTCAAGAATTCCAAAAAACTCTCCATTCACTAAGAGACATGGTCACCTACTCAACTTGGTCACCTCCAACACAAATGAGGACAGGATGAAGGTGCTCTTTCAGTTCTTTGATCCTTTACACCATTGCTTCACATTTCTCGACTATCAACTTGTGCCTACTTTTGAAGAATTCTCCCGGCTCTTGAGAATTCCCATTCTCAATCAACTACCTTTTAACGGTACGGAAAGAGATCCAAAGCCAGAAGAGCTTGCTCAAGCTCTACACTTGCACTCATCTGATGTCACAACTCATTGGGAAACAAGGAGTGGTGTCAAAGGTTTCCTAGCAAAGTTCTTGTTAGAGAAATCCCAAAACTGTTGGAATTCTTTGGACCTGCAAGCCTTTGAGGAAATTGTGGCTCTCCTCATCTATGGGATGGTTTTGTTTCCAAATCCTGACCAACTCATAGACGTGAACGCCATAAAAATCTTCATATCCTGCAACCCGGTGCCTACATTGCTAGGGGATATCCTACACTCTTTTCACACTCTCACAATGAGGAAAAGAGGTGTCCATATGTGTTGCACTCCTCTCTTGGCAAGATGGTTTATTTCACATCTTCCCCAATCTGTACTAAAGAATGAGCAAGGTTTAAGGTGGTCACAAAGGTTGATGACACTCAAACATTCAGACATCCATTGGTGCTCCCGATCCGTAGAGAATCTTACTATTGTCGACCATTGTGGAGAGTTCCCTAATGTCCCCTTGCTTGGAATTGGGGGAGGTATCACCTACAACCCTTGCTTAGCCTTAAGACAGTTTGGTTATGCCCGAAGGGATAGCCCTCACGAGATGTTGATTCAAGGTTTGGTATTTGACTACGACAACGACGATCAAGGCCTTCGCCAGAGATTTATCCGAGCTTGGAGCATGTTAAACAAGGTAGATAGAAAGACATTGGGGCACAAGAATTCCATCCCTCTTGAGCCTTACTTCAAATGGGTACGAACTCGTGCTCAAAGTCTTATGATGCCTTATCCTTCCATTCTCCCAGTAATCATTGAGCCTGTCATGGAAGGAGATGTTTCATACACTATCCTACATCCTGACATGCCCACCTCTCTTGAAGACTTACAAAGAGATTGGATACAACTCAAGGGGAGCGAGATACTTTTGAATCCCAATTCTATGCAAGCGAGAAGAAGGTTTTGGAACTCACTAGGCTACTTCATGACGAGCAGACTCTGAATGCCTACATTGCACCAAAGAGGATGCGTACTACCTTTCTATCTTAGAGTTTATTTTATTTGTTTTTCCCAAGAAGGCATTGATGTACTCAAAACTTTAAATTATTAATATAACGTGTGTTTCCTTTTTGTCTAAAACAAATTTGAATTTTAAAATCCTTGAAATCATTGCATACGCGTTTATCATTCATCATAACATAAACAGGTTTCTTGCAACAAGTATCCTCATCTATCTACTGTTTATTTCAGTAAGATGGATCGTAAGCAAATGGTGAAGGACCTCCAAGCTCAGAATACACAGTTTCAACAATTGTTCTTAACTCTGGCCAAAGGACAAGAAGAGTTGAAGAACTTGCTGGTTGAGGAGAAGAAAAAGAAGACGAAGAAGATAACCGGAATTCTGAACATGGGAAGAAGATTCCAAGGGAAGGCAAGAAGGGCCTTAGACTTTTCAACGACATCCGGTGAGAAAGACAACCAAGATGGGAAGGGTAAGGAAACAGTTGTTCAGTCTGATTCAGAAGAGGAAGAGGAAGAAGAAGACTATTCTGAAGAACAATACCCTTCAGCCAACAAAAAGTATAAGCATCTAGAAGAACGGTTGAGTGCAATGGAAATCCAAAAAGTGCCTGGATTGGACTTTGAGGAGTTGGGACTGGTATCAGGAATTGTCATTCCTCCAAAATTCAAAGCATCTGTGTTCGCCAAATATGATGGAGTCTCATGCCCCAAAATGCATCTCTGGTCCTATGTAAGGAAGATCCAGCCCCATACCGCTGACAAAGATTTATGGGTACACTTCTTCCAAGACAGTCTGTTTGGAACTTAACTTGATTCGTTTTATCAGCTAGAAAGATCCAATGTTCATAACTGGGAAGATCTTGCTGCATCCTTTTACAAACAATACCAATACAATGTTGATCTTGCGCCTACCCATGGAGAGATTTTGTCGGAAGAGTTCAACCTCCTCTATCTGAAAGAGAATTAGTAGACATGTTTTTGGGCACCTTGTCTGGTACCTACTTCAATCACCTAATTGGGAGTTCATCGGTAGGTTTTACTGAACTAATATTGACCGGAGAAAGGGTAGAAGCCGGAATAAAAAGTGGAAAGATTCAAAAAGATGCATCCTTTGCTGCTGTAAGGTAACCATTCATTGGAAAGAAGGAAGTAGTTGCTGTTTATCCTCAGAGAAATCAAGATAGAGCCGAACGCCGTCCAATGGTGGGGGCTGTTATGATTCCTAAACATGCGCCTGATCAGCAAAGAAACAACCAACCAAGGATGGAAAGACCAGTCAGACAATTCACCAGAATTAACATGACCTTATCTCAAGTATTGCCACACTTGTTAAGATCCAACCTAGTGACTTTGAAAGAAGCTCCAAAGAACCCTAAGACAACATCTCCTCACTATCATCCTAATGCACGTTGCGCATACCATTCTGAGAGTCCCGACCATGACACTAACAACTGTTGGGCTTTAAAGAACAAAGTACAAGACCTCCTTGAAGCCAAAGAGGTTGAATTCGATGCGCCAGAAAATCCCAATGTCATTTCTTTCCCTATGCCCAAACACGGCCATAATGCCAACGCCATTAAAGAGGATATGTTTGTTACTTTAATTGATGAACTTATGACCCCACTCTTGACCATCAAAAAGAACTTATTAAATTCCAGTGTTTTCCCGGGCTGTGATGAAAGCTGTCATTTCTGTTTGTCCTCACCAACCAGCTATCCTTTATTGAAAGCAGGCGTTCAGTGCCTAATAGATAACAAGGAAATTTTGTTCGAAAATACTTTTGTTCCACCTATTTCTTATAATGATGTTTCCATCGTGACCATTTCCGACAATTCTTCCAAGGTCTCCACCAAAAGACCCGTTAGAATTACATCAGTTCTAAAAGTAGCTCCTTTGATAATTTCAATGCCTGGACCAGTCCCGTATTTGTCAGACAAAACCGTACCTTAGAATTATGGAGGGGATGTCTACTAGCACGATATCAAGCAAGATTGTCCAGATGCCGAAGATTCAAGTTCCGAGAAAGATAACTCTGATATCAGTAACATTGTCGGGACTAGCAAGATTACCCGAAGTGGAAGGATATTCTCTCCAGAAATTGCTCCCCCAAAAGCAGTTTCTAGACCTGCAATCATTCTTGTTGTTGTTGCTCCTCCGAAGGCTATTCCCAATCCCATAATAATCTCCACCAATGCTCCAATTGACAAAGTTGTTACAATCCCTGCTATCGCTCCTACTGACATTCCTACTGCCTAGTCAGCCGAGACTCGAGGTAAAAGTATTCTGATTGAGCCTGCCGGACGAAGGCGCAATCATTGGCAATCCCTCAGACCTCCCGGAAATAGATGGAGGAAATTCTAAAGATCATAAAAAGAAGAGACTACGAAGTAGTTGAACAACTGGGGCAAACTCCATCCAAAATTTCCATGCTGGCTTTACTACTATGTTCTGAGGCGCATGCAAAGGCCTTGGCAAAATTCCTGAAGACTGCTCATGTACCCCAAGAAACATCTGCCGACTAGTTCCAAGACTACATAGCCAGCTTGACTGCAGATAATGGTCTAGGTTTTTCAAATGTTGATTTAACGCCAAGAGGAAGGAAGCATAATGAGGCATTGCATGTCTCAGTTGAATGTAGGGGCACAACCTTGTCTCATGCTTTGGTGGACACTGGCTCATCTCTGAATGTATTACCTAAAAAAGCTCTTGATAGGCTTGACTGTGAGGGATTGACATTAAAGTCAAGCAACATATTAGTGAGGGCTTTTGACGGCTCGAAAAGGATGGTACATGGGGAAGTGGATATTCCCATAAAGGTTGGAACCCAAACATTTGATTCAACTTTTTTTGTAATGGATATTCGCCCTTCATATTCCTGCTTGCTAGGAAGATCGTGGATTCACAATGCTGGTGTTGTCACTTTTACGTTGCACCAAATGCTGAAGTATCCAATTCAAGGGAAGATTATCACCGTTCATGGAGAAGAAGAGTATATGATCAGCCATCTCAATTCCTTCAGATATGTGGATTTAGATGGTGAATTTATTGAAACTCCATTCCAACACTTTGAAGAAGTCCCGCAAGATATGGCAGTAACCAGGGTTGTTTCCAAGATTACAAGGCATCCACTCAGAATGTCATCTTTGAAGGATGCAAAAGCAGTGATAGAAGAAGGTGGATGCACTATCTGGGGACAACTCCCATATATCTCATACAAATCTGACAAGTTTGGCGTAGGTTTCACTTTAGGTGCTTAGAAGACTGTACGCCGCGCTCGTGCTGGAGGACCACCCTTGAATATCAGCAACCGTGAAGTCAATGCAGTAGAGGATGATAAAGATGGCTGCGACCTGAAGGATTGGATCTTCCCAACTGTCAGTGGAGGGCTCAGCAATTGGGAGGCTAGAGATTTTGTCCCGATCACATTTATCCCACAGTAATTTGTCTTTACATTTTGTTGGATCTGTAATATTAAAACAATTCAAACTCTTAAAACCTTGTGTCTTACCCGAGGCACAATGGTCCATTTGTAAGGGTTATTATCTCATTTTCATATGACATCAATGAATCATGGACGTTTTGCATATCGTTGTACCCCAAAATTTACCCTCTTTTCATACACGCATATTATTGGTTTTATGGTTATGGAATAAAGGTATATTTATCAAGCTTCTTCAGGTTACAAGTGACGTTTATTTCGCCAATGGATGTTCTCAGAGTATTTTCCATGCTTAAGAGCGGTTCGCCGTTTTGCAATGATTCGGGGTTCAAAGATTCACAAGTCCAACCTGGCGCGTCATATTCAGGTGTTCTTTCGCCAAGATATCTCTGATAACTTATTCTCAAATTCAGGTTCGGCTCAAGAGTTAATTCTTTAAAGAAGGTCTCCGAATGTGTGAGTTTTCTCGAAGAAATATGGTGAAAAAGTGTGCTGAAAGTGCAGTTTTTACCCACTAAAAAATTCATAACTTGAAGATCGTGGCTTGTTTTGAACCCGTTCTGGTGGCCAAAATTTCGTCTTGACGTCATCTACGTTTTCATTTCTCACAGCTGGAAGCCAATTTCGATCAGAAGATCTTTAAAAATGCGAATTTATCAAGTATTTTGTAACAGAAGTTTATTTGCGTCATGTTCAGAAAATCATAACTTGATCGATTTTCATCGTATCAGGCTGGTTCCGGCGCCAAAATTTCAAAAATTGAGTTGGCTAAGTTTTCACGGGAGGTATTGAGTTCGAACAGTATCCAAAAGACCTTCTTTTTTTGCTCAGAGTGCGCGTGACGCGCTGAAAAGCCTGAATGCTGAATATTATTTCATCTGGGTCGAAACTTTGAAAATTCATAACTCGGTTAATTTTTATCGGATCGGACCCATATTTTTACACAGGGTCAATGACTCAGAGATATACAACTTTTCTTCCAAAGATGAGACTGGGTTATGCTTCGATCAATACCAGTTTTTTATTGAAGAACGTGTCAGAGTTGACATTGGAGCCCAAAATAGGTTTGTCTGAGCCAAAACTTCAAAAATTAATAACTAATTCACCGTTTATCCGATTGAGCCCATTTTCGGACAGTAGTTAGTTATCAATGTTGGCTACATTTTGTTTTCATATTTCAACTTCAAAAATTGCACTTAAGCCCCTACGATTTAGCCTAGAACATAACAGACTCAAGTGGAAAAAAATCTGCACTATTGCTTGTGGTTATTGGAGGCCCAATTGCACATTCAAAGCCCATATCTTTTCTCTAATTTCCATTATATAATCTCACTTTTTTCACACAAATAGGACACGACAAAACGAAAAAAAACATTTGCCACAATCCTGTCAAAATATTAAATTCTTTCAAGAACCCTAAAAACCTTGAAATCCTTATTACAAACCCCCATCTCACTACAAACAAGTCATCCTTGTTACAAACCCACATCTCACTACTTCTCCAGTAAGGGTAAGGCTGGTTTGATCTCCATGATCAAAAGGGTGTAGAAACACTCATACATGCCATATCGGTTTTAACATTAAAAAAATTTCATATATTTATTTTCTTTGTATTTCATGATATAGTAACTTATTTAATGTGTTCATGAGATTCAACATTGCAGATTTAGACATGGTCCCATGCAGGTTTATCACAAAGCGCTGAGTCCAAAATAAAACAACCACCAATACATGACTCATGCCAAGGCAGGCATCCTGAGGAGGCTAAGGGCGTGAGTTCAATACTCACCCCTATTGGTTTTGGTTTTCTTCCTTTCTATTTATCCTTTTACCTATTTTCATTCTTTCCGTTTAAAACTTTTTTCATAAAACTTAACATTTTTCACAAACCTTTGATTTTTCATAATAAACTCGAATAATTAATTTTAAGGTTTTTTAATCTAATTTTAGGTTTTAAATTAATTTTTGGTTCAACACCAACCCCTGACAATATGTATAATTTTGCTTATTTTTAACCATTTTTGCCTCATTTGTTTCTCTTTAATATCTTCCTTAAAAATCCTAAATTCATATAAACTCTAATTTTATTTAAATCAAAAACCCTATTAATTGGCAAACTTAACCTTTTTTTACAAACCCTAATTAATTTAGGTTTTAAATTTTTTTTATTATTATTAACTCTTTTTTTATTAACTCTTTAATTTAATTAATTAACTTTTTTTTCTGTAAATTAGGAAAACAATTAGGTTTTAGGTTTTCTTTGTAATTAACCCTTTAATTAACCATTTTTTTTAACAAATTAGGATTAGGTTTTTGTTTTAGTTAGTAACTAAATTTTTGGATTTTTTTTCATTTATTAATTAATTAATTTAATTAAATTTTTTTATTAAAATTAGTTAGAATTAGGTTTTTTAATTAACTTAAAATTATTTTCTACAAAAAACACCAAAAACATTAACTTAGAATTTTAGGTTTTAATTTTTCCTTAATTTCTTTTTATTTATTCTATTACATTTTAATTTCTAGGAAAATTGTATAGGTTGCATTATCAATGTAATAGCGTAGATTTATCTTTTCTCGCATTTTTTTTATAATTATGTAATTGCTTCCGGGATGTAATAGTTTTAGGATTTCTTTTCCGCACTCTTCATTATTATGTAACTGCCCCAAAGCTCTGTAATAGCCTAGGTTTACATTTCTGCCTTTACCTTCTGCTACTATATTTTATGCAATGCTTAGACTAGTAGGATTGTATGGAAAGACCGATAAACTAATTGAACATAGCATAACCTAATTCAAAGATAATATATCTGAAAACAAACATTGTTGCACACTTGCATCCCTAGGGTATACCTCACTTGGTTGCCTCGGAAATAATTGTCATGTCCCTCGAACGTAGGGATATCTTAGCAAAGACCCTCGGTATAAAAGTCATCATAAAATATCATGGTCTCTTACTGTCCCTCGAGTTACCTACGAGAAATGATCTGGTCCCTCAATGTTTCCTACGAATATATGATGACGGTCCTTTCGATATTCTAAGGTATCCTTACATGTTGCCTTCAATGACCATTTCGTCCCTTTCGATAGTCCCTCAAACTCCAATGACAGTGCTACCTATTCCTTAATAGTAGGATAGCATTGTCTAAAGGAAAACGAACAAACCTTTTTTGAGTAGGTAGATTAGTTCCTAGGTACTTGCTCAAACAAACAAAAACGTTTTCACACCAACACTTTCCCAAACAAGGTTTTCAAAAACAACTTCGTAACACTCTTGAGGACATAAACAAGGGTTAAAACGAAGTAAAACAAAACTTTTCAAAACAAAGCACACACAAGCAATTTAAAAATGAGCAAGTACCTAAGAGCCCATGGAAAATCATGGATAGAAAGGGTGCTAACACCTTCCCTTTCTATAATCTACCCCTCGTACTCAAAAACATCTCGAAAAAGGTTTTTGCTTTTCTTTTTCCTTTTCCTGATTGGATAAAATAAAAGTCGGTGGCGACTCTTGCTTACCGCAACATTTGCGGAAAAAAATGCAAACCAGTATTAACAGTCGGTTCTGCCACTGTATCACAGAATTGGCGACTCTGCTGGGGATTTATATAAGTGGGGTATACCTTAGGATCTAGGTCATTTTTTTGCTTTCTTGTTTGTTTTGTATGCTTTATTCTTAAATGGTTTTGCTTGGGCATTGTTAAAGATCCTACACCCAGATCTGGGGACACTTTTAGGTAAACAGCAATAGATCGTGGAGATTGTACGGCATAGACCGATATGGTTTAAGCGATGGTTGTGTTGGTGTGACACTTTGGTTGGTACCAGTATCCTTCATGTGGAAACGAGGAGAATACGGGGCCGCCGCATGGTGTCGTGAAGCACTAACAGACCTTAGAACCTTAGTTGAACAAACTTGGCCATTAGAAAGTAGTGAGATAGCCGGCCTCGGTATAAAGCTGAGGAGTGGTTGATACTCGATTCTACACTCATTGAGATCAGATTTTCGGGATATTTCGGCCGCAAGAAAAGATTGCTTAAGCTGAAACAATTCCCGATAAAGGATGATCAGTGATATTGAGAATCTTTAGAACCCGGTTACTTTTCTAAGACAGGTTTAAAACCAACTAAACTTCAAGAGGGTATGACCTTAAAACCCATGCAAGCCTAAACCTAAGGTTGTTTGCGTGACTTGTGTGCTTTCAACTTGAACTACTTGCAGAGTTTTATTACCTGACAACATGAGTTCCTTGCAGGTTTTGTTTACAGTTATTATCCAATAACTTGGATTTCTTGAAGGGTTTACTTGCTTACATCACTTCACACCTTTGCTTAAACGCATAGCATACACATCATAACATCATACCATAGCATTTCCTTAACCATTTCAAGGATCTCAAGGGCCTCTGGTGCAGATTATGATAAATCAAACGTCTAGCAAGGGGCAAGGGGATTTATTTTCCTCTAGCCAATGTCATCAGAAGATTAAAACTCAACAACTTGAGTCAGGGGCTATGACCCACTTGATATGGTGAGCTTGACTCTCGTAGAAGGACTCTCAACGATACAAAGTTCTTCAATGAAAGCTGCGAAAATTCAACTTCTGGTATTTTTTTGTTTACCCCGTGAGATCCTTGAAAACATTGCATACATATATAATACATATTATTGCATAAGCAGGTTTTAAAGCAGGTCTCTCATGTTCTCGCTGTTTATTTCAGCAATGGCTCCCCAACAAGATAACTGAGATCTCCAAGCTCAAGATGCCAATTTCAAGGAATTTATCCCGAATCTATCCAAGGGGCAAGAAGACCTGAAAACACTCTTCACCGGGAATCTGACCAAGGAACGTCCTGACAAAAACAAGGATGGACAATTCGAACAACTACAAGCTGATGTAGAAGCAATGAGAATCCAGATGCTGGGGTAGATGGCTCTTATCCAAATTTTAGCTCGAGGATAAGAAGGGCTAAGAGCTTTCCTCAA
The DNA here is from genome assembly GCA_948472305.1 of Vicia faba. Lineage (NCBI taxonomy): Eukaryota > Viridiplantae > Streptophyta > Magnoliopsida > Fabales > Fabaceae > Vicia > Vicia faba. The sequence goes on along the minus strand of OX451739.1, from coordinate 1,502,754,501 downwards.
CAAGCTTCACCAAGATGGATGCAGATCCATGAAACAAACAGTTAAAATTATGGATCAAGGCATTAATCATCCCCCGGTGAGATAAGAGGTTGGTTTGGTCAGGAACGTACCTTTCCAGATTTCTACTACATCACAAGCCCAACCGCAACCTCGCCAATGACAACGGGGCAATCGGCGTAAGAAGAAGATGCTTCACCGAAATCAACATGTCATTGGCTCATGCATTGCAATGCCTGTTGAAGGCCAAGTTGGTTATGTTAAGGAAACCTCCTCAGAATCCCAATATAGCCTCCCCAAGGTACAATCCAAATGCAAGATGTGTGTACCAATCCAACAGTCCTGGACATGACACCAATAACTGTTGGGCGTTGAGAAATAAAATTTAAGACCTGATTGATGAATGAGCACTAGAATTCGCACAAGACAGTCAGGCTGAGTTCTTCTGCCATCCCCCCAAGCCATACCATCTAAAGTGACAAGTTCTCACAAGAATACTTTTCGTTCATTAGAATTTTCAATGTGTAATTTTCTTTTGATTTGTTTGAATATTTATTCATATCAAACCTCGTTATTTCATCAATGCATTGCACATGTTTGTCTTGAATCAGTTCATTCATATTCACTATTTCAAAAATGCAATCTTATTTCCTTTTGTCATATTCAACTCCCGATTAAAAAAACTCTAAGCCTTAGAGGGAGGATGACGAAAATGATACCACAATCTCTACAGTATGCTTTTGAACAGACCCCGCTGACGATGTACAGGCTTTGTTTCACATCCCAAACAGTGGAGTTATAAGGAAGATAATCCCTAGTCAACCCCTTCGAGCCAAAGAAGTAGGAGTTTTTCTTTTCACACAAATTAAAACCCTTAATCATAACCTGGGGCAGGGTAGTTTTCTCAGTTAATTCAGAGGCGCATTCAATCATAATCTGCCGCTTCGTACACAATGAATGGCATCGAAGACGTCCTTCCAAAACAAAAGATGGTGATGGTTCTGTATAATCGTCAAGACAGGCAGTCATTATCTCTCAAATTAAAAGTCCGCTAAGTCAAAACCTATGAAGGAGACTTAAGAGAAAAATTGGGGCATCCCACTGACTGTAATCACAAAAGAAACAATTCAGGCAAAAGAAGGGATAACGAAAACCAAAAAAAAGAGGTTACTACAAATCCTAGACAAAAAGAAGATTACAAAAATGACTGCTTTTTCAAAACAAATGTTCAATTTCTGAATCATCACCAAGTATCAGAGCAAAGATTCTAGACTCAATCGGGATCTAAACATGCAATTAACTGAGCATAGGACTGAAGAACATCACGAAGAGCGGGTTGGGTACAAATAAAATTTAAGCATTTATCCTTTGTTTCTTGAACTGTGAACCAGGACACTTTACAACCCTTAAAAGTCCTAGCTGAAGCATGGGTTAGTTTGAAAGCATACTGTTACAAAGTTATCCTGACTCTTGTAGGCTTTGTTACAGATCCTGAGTTGATATCACATTCTTGCAAATTTCGTTTTACTACACAAAACACATTTTCAAAAAAAAATTTCAAGACAGACATGAGTTTTGTATTCTTTAAATGACATTGTTTGCATATGACTAATTGTTTGACAGCAGAGAAATCCGCACAATGGATATTCAATGAACAAACATCCTCTCAATGGACAGAATCACCTCAGCGGAAAAGACACTTCCAATAACAGGTGTTCCATAAGCAAGGGGAATGACACGATGTCTAAACACACCTGGGACAGTCTCTCCAAAAGTGCCAAATAACCAGGGGCATATCTCTATCTGAATCGTTTGGGGCATTATGCACGCATTCCAGCAACGAATCATGTGCCATCAAGAAAACATTTTTGATAGTACTACAACACAACACTATAGACAGTGACAACTCTCTACATCCTGAAAGCGTGGACGTAGTCGGAAAATACTACACATAACAAAGACCCGCTAGGTTGACATACCTAGGCAAAAATAAGGGCATCCCGGCGAACCAAAAGGGTTCGGGAAAAAATTAGGGATAAAAAATAAAAAAATTTGTACACCCAGCAAGTCGAAAACCCAAAAGGGCGGCTTTGGCAAAAAAGGGTATCCCGATGGACTGAAAACCCGAAAGGGCGGCCCAGGAAAAAGTTAGGGATTTAAAATGTACGACTATGTCCCGTCACCTGTCTATCAGTGGAAGACTTATACCTTGATCAACATTCATCAAGAGCACCAGAATTCAGATACAGTTCAGATACGCTCCAGATACGGATGCCATTCTGATACTCATTCAGATTCATCTTTCAGATACAGTTCAGATACACTCCAAATATGGATGCCATTCTGATACTCATTCAGACTCATCTTTCAGATACAATTCAGATACGCTCCAGATATGGATGCCATTCTGATACTCATTCAGACTCAGCTTTCAGATACAGTTCAGATATGCTCCAGATACGGATGCTATTCTAATACTCATTCAGACTCAGCTTTCAAATACAATTCAGATACGCTCCAGATACGGATGCCATTCTGATACTCATTCATATTCAGCTTTCAGATACAGTTCAGATACGCTCCAGATACGGATTCCATTTTGATACTCATTCAGATTCAGCTTTCAGATACAGTTCAGATACGCTCCAGATACGGATTCCATTCTGATACTCATTCAGATTCAACTTTCAGATACATTTCAGATACGCTCTAGATACGGATGCCATTCTAATACTCATTCAGAATCAGCTTTCAAATACAGTTCAGATACGCTCTAGATACGGATCCCATTCTGATACTCATTCAGATTCAGCTCTCAGATACAGTTCAGATACGCTCCAAATATGGATGCCATTCTGATACTCATTCAGATTCAGCTTTCAGATACAGTTTAGCTATACTCCAGATACAGATGTCATTCTGATACTCATTCAGATTTAGCTTTCAGATATATTTCAGATATGCTCCAGATACGGATGCCATTCTGATACTCATTCAGATTTAGCTTTCAGGTACAGTTCAGATATGCTCCAGATACGGATGTCATTCTGACACTCATTCGACACATGTTTCAAAGTACAATTCAGATACGATCCAGAGACGGATGTCATTCTGACACTTATCCAACACATGTTTCAAGTACAGTTCAGATACGATCCAGAGACGGATGTCATTCTGACACTCATTCATCACATGTTTCAAGTACAGTTCAGATACGATCCAAAGACGGATGTCATCCTGACACTCATTAAATACATCTTCAAGTACAATCACGACATAGATCCATCCACAAAATCTCTGCATGTACTTTTTCCAGTATGGTACAAGGGGCAGAGACAGTTGGAAGCAAAGTCACTATCACATACAAGCCAGTGATACCTATCTTCCCCATAGAGCCGAAACAACCAAGGTCCGACCTCCGTATCCTCAAGCAGGAATTCCTTCCCTAGCAGGTTCCTTCAGAAATTTGATATCTGCATTCCCTAGCCGAGTTTTATAACCATGAGCAGTTTATAAAGCCATCTCCCGAGCAGAGTTTATTTCTCTGATAGCGGAAGCTCAATTTCCAACAGAGCTCTTCTCTCCAACAATGGAAGTTCATCCCCAGCTGAGTTTATTTCTCCAAATCAGCAGATCTTCCAACATAGTATCTCTCTTCCCCATAGAGTTATTCCCCCGCAGGATTATTCTCAAACAGAGTCTCCTCCGGCAGAATGTTCTCAGGTAGAATGGATGTAAATTTCCATCTCATCATCTTCGGTCACTATCCCCAGCGGAAACGAAGAACTCAACTCCTCATACTCTCCAGTAGCAGTCCAGGATTTATTTTCCCCAGTTAGAGAATATCACAATAGCATTGCATATCCATACATCATGGCATATGCATACATATTATACAGCACAATCTCATTTATTTTTAGAACATCATTACTCAATACATTTCGTACATCAGGACATTATATACGACTAACTCTTTACCTTTCAGGGTAGGATGCAATCAAGTTCTCACGAGTTCTCTTTGGTTCAGTCAAACCGACACCAAGGTTTCTATTCCAGTTGAAGATATTCCAACACTTTTCAAGATTTTCTCTGGTTCAGTCAAACTGACACTAAGGTTTCTATTCTAGTTGAAGATGTTCTAAGACTTTCGTCTAGGTCAGCCGAATCGCCGCTAAGATTCTCCTGATTTCTATGCCAGTCAAAGTCAATCCGAGACCTTCCCCCGATTCAGTCAAATCGATGATAAGATTTCTTTCCCGGTTGAAGACAGCTCGAGACCTTTCCCTGGTTCAGTCAAATCGATACTAAGATTTCTATTCCAGTTAAAGAAGCTATGAAGCCCGGAAATTGACTGGATAATATCTTGATTTCTTCAAAATACTACGAAGCCTGAAATCGACCAGATAGTGGTATAAGACACTGTGAAGACTGGAGCACGACCAGATAGCGGCAAGAGACACTGTGAAACCTGGAGCACGACCAGATAACAGTATGAGGTACTTCGAAGCTTGGAATTCGACCAAATAGCAGTTTACTCGGCCGATTACTATGAAGCCCAGAAATCAATCAGATATTAGTATGCCTTAAATTCAAGTTGAAACCCGAATGCGACCGGATAACCACTTAATTCCTTCCGAAGCATGGAGCGCAACCAGATAAGAATTGAGAAATTGCAAAGTCTGGAGAACGACCAGATAGCAACTTTAATCTCATCTCCCCAGTAAGTCACTGTGAAACCTGGAGCATGACCAGATAGCAGTTAATCTTATTATCCTCGGCAAATTACTGTAAAGCCTGGAGCACGACCAGATAGCAGTTCACTTTCACCTCCTCGACTAAGAGATGATTCCCTAGTAGAGTAACGGACAACTGAAGTTCCTAAAATTCCATTTCTCCCAAGACAGAGACCAACATTCCTCAGCAGATTCCTCCTCAACGACAGGAACATGAATTCTCATCAAAGGACTATCTCGGGAAATCAACATCCTCTAGATGGCATCTTTAAGCCCATCTCCGATGATTCTCCGTCATATCTTTCGGATGGCGTCTTTAAGCCCATCTCTGGTGACCTTCCGTCATCTCCTCCAAATGGCATCTGTAAGCCCATTCCCGATACTACCTACATAATAAAGCATCATTACAGACGAGTGCAAATTTCTGGGTACTCTAGTGTTCAATCATCTTCCACCTTCAGATCACGAAAGGAAGACAAGCCAATCTAAATCTTCAGGTTTAAGAAGATTGAACAGGGGCAGCTATTGTACCCCAAAATTTACCCTCTTTTCATACACGCATATTATTGGTTTTATGGTTACGGAATAAAGGTATATTTATCAAGTTTCTTCAGGTTACAAGTGACGTTTATTTCGCCAATGGATGTTCTCAGAGTATTTTCTGTGCTGAAGATCGGTTCGCTGTTTTGCAATGATTCGGGGTTCAAAGATTCACAAGTCCAACCCGGCGCGTCATATTCAGGTGTTCTTTCGCCAAGATATCTCTGATAACTTATTCTCAAATTCAGGTTCGTCTCAAGAGTCAATTATTTAAAGAAGGTCTCCGAATGTGTGAGTTTTCTTGAAGAAATGTGGTGAAAAAGTGTGCTGAAAGTGCAGTTTTTACACACTAAAAAATTCATAACTTGAAGATCGTGGCTTATTTTGAACCCGTTCTGGTGGCCAAAATTCCTTCTTGACGTCATCTACGTTTTCATCTCTCACAGCTGGAAGCCAATTTCGATTAGAATGTCTTTAAAAATGCGGATTTATCAATTATTTTCGTACAGAAAATTTTTGACAGAAGTTTATTTGCGTCATGTTCAGAAAATCATAACTTGGTCGATTTTCATCATATCGAGCTGGTTCCGGCGCCAAAATTTCACAAATTGAGTTGGATAAGTTTTCACGGGAGGTATTGAGTTCGAACGGTTTTCAAAAGGCCTTTGTTTTTTTCTCAGAGTGCGCGTGACGCGCTGAAAATCCTGAATGCTGAATATTATTTCATCTGGGTCGAAACTTCGAAAATTCATAACTCGCTCAATTTTTATCGGATCGGGCCCATAATTTTACACAAGGTCAATAACTCAGGGATCTACAACTTTTCTTCCAAAGTTGAGACCTGGTCATGCTTCGATCAATACCATTTTTTTATTGAAGAACGTGTCAGAGTTGACACTAGAGCCAAAAATAAGTTTGTCTGAGCTAAAACTTCAAAAATTCATAACTAATTCACCTTTTATCTGATTGAGCCCATTTTAGGACAGGAGTTAGTTCTCGATGTCGGCTACATTTTGTTTTCACATTTTAACTTCAAAAATTGCACTTAAGCCCCTGCGATTTAGCCTAGAACGTGACTGACTCAAGTGAATAAAAATCTACACTATTGCTTGTGTTTATTGGAGGCCAAGTTGCACATTCAAAGCCCATATCTTTTCTCTAATTTCTATTATATAATCTCACTTTTTTCACACAAATAGGACACGACAAAACAAAAAAAAAACATTTACCACAACCCTGTCAAAATATCAAATTCTTTCAAGAACCCTAAAAACCTTGAAATCCTTATTACAAACCCTCATCTGACTACAAACAAGTCATCCTTATTACAAAGCCACATCTCATTACTTCTCTAGTAAGGGTAAGGCTGGTTTGATCTCCATGATCAAAAGGATGTAGAAACACTCATACATGTCATATCAGTTTTAACATTAAAAAAATTTCATATATTTATTTTCTTTGTATTTCATGATATAGTAACTTATTTAATGTGTTCATGAAATTCAACATTGCAGATTTAAATATGGTCCCATGCAGGTTTATCACAAAGTGCTGAGTCTATAACAGAACAACCATCAATACATGACTCATGGCAAGGCAGGCATCCTGAGGAGGCTAAGGGCGTGAGTTCAACACTCACCCCTATTAGTTTTGGTTTTCTTCCTTTCTATTTATCCTTTTACCTATTTTCATTCTTTCCGTTTAAAACCTTTTTCATAAAACTTAACATTTTTCACAAACCTTTGATTTTTCATATTAAACTCAAATAATTATTTTTAGGTTTTTTAATCTAATTTTAGGTTTTAAATCAATTTTTGGTTCAACACCCACCCCTGGCAATATGTATAATTTTGCTTATTTTTAACCATTTTTGTCTCCTTTCTTTCTCTTTAATATCTTCCTTAAAAACCCTACATTCATATAAACTCTAATTTTATTTAAATCAAAAACCCTATTAATTGGCAAACTTAACCTTTTTTACAAACCTTAATTAATTTAGGTTTTAAATTTTTTTATTTATTATTATTAACTCTTTTTTTTATTAAATCTTTAATTTAATTAATTAACTTTTTTCTGTAAATTAGGAAAACAATTAGGTTTTAGGTTTTCTTTGTAATTAACCCTTTAATTAACCATTTTTTAACAAATTAGGATTAGGTTTTTGTTTTAGTTAGTAACTGAATTTTTGGATTTTTTTTCATTTATTAATAAATTAAGTTAATTAACTTTTTTTTAATTAAAATTAGTTAGAATTAGGTTTTTTAATTAACTTAAAATTATTTTCTTCAAAAAACACCAAAAACATTAACTTAGAATTTTAGGTTTTAATTTTTCTTTAATTTCTTTTTATTTATTCTTATACATTTTAATTTCTAGGAAAATTGTATAGGTCGCATTATCAATGTAATAGCGTAGATTTATCTTTTTTCGCATTTTTTTCTAATTATGTAATTGCTTATGGGATGCAATAGTTTTAGGATTTCTTTTCCGCACTCTTCAATATTATGTAACTGCCACAAAGCTCTGTAATAGCCTAGGTTTAAATTTCCGCCTTTACCTTCTGCTACTATATTCTATGCAATGCTTAGACTAGTAGGATTGTATGGAAATACCGGTAAATTAATTGAACATAGCATAACCTAATTCAAAGATAATATATCTGAAAACAAACATTGTTGCACACTTGCACCCCTTGGGTATACCTCACTTGGTTGCCTCGGAAATAATGGGCATGTCCCTCAAACGTAGGGATATCTTAACAAAGACCCTCGGTATAAAAGTCATCATAAAAGATCATGGTCCCTTAGTGTCCCTCGAGTTACCTACGAGAAATTATCTGGTCCCTCGATGTTTCCTACGAATATATGATGACGGTCCTTTCGATATTCTAAGGTATCCTTACATGTTGCCTTCAATGACCATTTCGTCCCTTTCGATAGTCCCTCAAACTCCAACGACGGTGCTACCTATTCCTTAATAGTAGGATAGCGTTGTCTAAAGGAAAACGAACAAACCTTTTTCGAGTTGGTAGATTAGTTCCTAGGTACTTGCTCAAACAAACAAAAACTTTTTCACACCAACACTTTCTCAAACAAGGTTTTCAAAAACAACTTCGTAACACTCTTGAGGACAGAAACAATGGTTAAAATGAAGTAAAACAAAAAATTTCAAAACAAAGCACAAACAAGCAATTTAAAAATGAGCAAGTACCTAAGAGCCCATGGAAAACCATGGATAGAAATGGTGCTAACACCTTCCATTTCTATAATCTATCCCCCGTACTCAGAAACATCTCGAAAAAGGTTTTTATTGTTCTTTTTCCTTTTCCTAATTGGATAAAATAAAAGTCGGTGGCGACTCTTACTTACCGCGACATTTGCGAACTAAAAACGCAAACCAGTATTAACATTCGGTTCTGCCACTGTATCACACATACAAACTTTGTGCTCATTGTTTTTTCCTTTTTACATTTTCATTTTTTCAAAGATAGTTATACCCTTACACAAACTCACACTCACAATGCAGGTATACATCCATTCGGAATCCCATGGATAACGGTTCTGCTATAGCCTTCTGTGAATCTGAAAATCTAATATACCAAGCCAAAGACGAAGGTGAGGAAGATTATGAAGTACCAGGGAAACTTGCCAGATTGCTACTACAAGAAGAGAGAGCCATTCAGCCCCACGAAGAGCCAGTGGATACAATCAACCTAGGTACCGAAGAAGACATAAGAGATGTCAAGGTGGGTGCCAATCTAGAACCCAGTGTCAAGGAGCTTCTGATTCAGTTGCTACACGAATATGTTGAGGTCTTTGCCTGGTCGTATGAAGACATGCCAGCACTTGATGTAGATATTGTGGTACATCGTCTACCTACAAAAGAGGATTTCCCACCAGTAAAACAAAAAAGTTCATCGCATGCGACCAGATATGTCGGAGAAGATTAAAATAGAAGTCATGAAACAATTCAACGCTGGATTCTTAGCCATCACCTCTTATCCACAATGGGTTGCCAATGTTGTTCCCGTGCCCAAAAAAGACGGCAAGGTACGAATGTGCGTGGACTACAGAGATTTGAATAGGGAAATCCCTAAGGATGATTTCCCACTTCCCCATATTGACATCCTAGTTGATAATACAGCACAGCACAAAGTGTTTTCCTTCATGGACGGTTTCTCAGGTTACAACAAAATCAAAATGGCGCCTGAAGACATGGAGAAGACAACTTTTGTCACACAATGGAGCACATTCTGCTACAAGGTTATGTCATTCGGACTGAAGAATGCGGGGGCAACCTATCAGCGTGACATGGTAGCTCTATTTCACGACATGATACATCACGAAATAGAGGTCTATGTGGACGAAATGATAGCTAGATCTCAAACAGAAGAAGAGAATCTTGATCATTTACAAAAGCTATTCGAGAGATTAAAAAAGTACAAGCTAAGGTTAAACCCAAATAAATGCACATTTGGGGTAAGGTCTGGTAAGCTCCTAGGCTTTATCGTCAGTAATAAGGGTATTGAAGTAGATCCTGCCAAGGTAAAAAGAAATACAAGAGATGCCTGCTCCTCGTACTGAGAAGGAAGTCAGAGGATTCTTGGGACGCTTGAACTACATTGCCAGATTCATTTCTCACTTGACAGCTACTTGTGAACCAATCTTCAAACTATTGAAGAAAGATCAAGTAGTCAAATGGAATGATGAATGCCAAACTGCTTTCGACAAGATCAAAGAGTACCTGCAAGAGCATCCTGTTTTGATGCCACCAGTCGAGGGAAGACCGTTGATTATGAATCTAAGTATTTTAGAGAATTCAATGGGGGTGTGTATTGGGGCAGCATGACGAGTCTGGCAGAAAAGAGAACGTTATTTATTACCTGAGCAAAAAGTTTACCGACTGTGAAACAAGATATTCACTACTCGAGAAAACTTGATGCGCTCTGGCATGGGCTTCTCGCCGGCTAAGACAGTATATGCTGACCCATAATACCTTGTTGATATCTAAAATGGATCTGATAAAATACATCTTCGAGAAACCTGCTCTCTCTGGGAGAATAGCGAGATGACAGATGATCCTGGCAGAATATGATATACAGTATACTACCCAGAAACCAATAAAGGGCAGTGTACTAGCTGATCACCTTGCTCAGCAAGCTGTAGAAGACTACCAGTCCATGAAGTTCGAATTCCCAGATGAAGACATCATGATGGTTAATAACTATGAAGAACTCAGGCCATATGACGGACCTGAACAAGGATCCCGATGGATCCTGGTTTTTGATGGGGCATCTAACGCACTCGGCAATGGTATTGGTTCAGTAATCATATCTCCTGAAGGGTGTCATACTACATTTACTGCAAGACTTTGCTTCAATTGTACAAAGAACATGGCAGAATACGAAGCGTGTATCTATGGTCTCAAAGCTGCCATAGACTTAGGGATCAAATCGTTGAATGTATTAGGAGATCCAGCTTTGGTTATCAGCCAGATCAAAGGGGAATGAGACACTAAACACCCTAACCTTATCCCTTACAAAGAACATGTTTTGACGTTGCTCCCACATTTTGAGGAGATTACCTTCGAGCACTTCCCGCGAGAAGAAAATCAGCTAGCAGACGCACTAGTCACAATATCATCTATGTTTAAACTTAAATGGGATAACGAGGCTCCCCAGATCACCATTGAACGAAGGGATGAACTAGAACACTGTCACGAGATTAATACTAAAGAAGTAGTGGACCAGCCTTGGTTCCACAAAGTCAAGAAGTATCTTGAAACCCAAGAATATCCAGAAGGAGCTTCAGTAAACGATAAGAAGTTCTTAAGGAGATTCTCTGCTAAATTCTTCCTTAGTAATGGCATCCTTTACAAACGCAACCATGACCCTGTGTTACTTCGATGCGTGGACAAGGTTGAAGCTGAAAGAATCATGGTTGAGTTACATGAAGGCACTTTTGGCACCCATTCTAGTGGGCATACGATGGGAAAGAAAATCCTACGGGCAGGCTATTACTGGTCTACCATGGAAGCAGATTGCTATCAACACTCTCGAACCTGCCATAAGTGTCAAATTTATGCTGACAATGTGCACGTACCTCTGGTTCCTCTGAATGTCTTAACGGCTCCTTGGCCCTTTGCCATGTGGGGGATTGATATGATTGGGGAAATCAAGCCAACAACCTCCAATGGACACCGCTTCATCCTAGTGCCCATTGACTATTTTACAAAATGGGTGGAGGCAGCTTCTTTCGCTTCCGTCGCCAAGAATGTTGTAGCCTGGTTCATTAAGCAAAATTTCATCTGTCAGTACGGTATCTCGGAGAGGATCATTAAAGACAATGGTACAAACTTGAACAATACTATGATCACCGTCTTGTGTGAGCAATTCAAGATCCAACATCACAATTCTTCCCCTTACCGGCCAAAGATGAATGGTGATGTCGAAGTCGCGAATAAGAACATTAAAAAGATCATACAGAAAATGGCAGTCACATACAAAGACTGGCATGAGATGCTACCATTTTCTCTCCACGGATATCGTACCACAGCTTGCACATCAACCGGGGAAACACCCTATTCTCTGGTTTACAACATGGAAGTTGTCTTTCTTATTGAGGTCCAGATCCCCTCTCTGAGAATTATGAAGGATACAGGGTTGAATGAAGACGATTGGATCCAGACTCGACTTGATCAACTAAACTTGATTGATGAGAAAAGGCTTACTACTGTCTGTCATGGTCAAATGTATCAAAAACAGATGATCAAGGCTTTCAACAAAAAGGTCAAACGCCAAGTGTATCAAGTTGGGGATCTGGTGATCAAAGTATCACAAGGTGATCCCAGAGGAAAATGGACTCCTACATATGAAGGACCATTTGTAATCAAAAACATTTTCTCTGGTGGAGCAATGATCTTGACCACCATGGATGGTGATGACCTGCCGCACCCTGCAAACGCATACATAGTCAAAAGATATTACGCATAAGAGGCCCGTTAGGTTGACACACCTAGGCAAAACAAGGGCATCCTTGCGAGCCAAAAAGGTTCGGGAAAAATTAGGGATAAAACAAAAAAAAATATGTACACCCAGAAAGTTGAAAACCCGAAAGGGCGACTTGGGCAAGAAAGGGTTTTCCGGTGGACTGAAAACCCGAAAGGGCGGTCCAGGCAAAAGTTAGGGAATTAAGGTGTATGACTATGTCCCGTTGGATCACCTTACGAAAAACCTTTGGCTTCAACCGACAAGCTCAGAGGTTCTGATCAATTCAATCATCTTCGGACGAGGAAAAAAATAGACAAGATGCTCGGAGATATGAAGGCTATATCAGAATGGGACCCCCATGGGATTATTACACATAGCTATCTTTTCTTTGTATCAAAATTTTCATTTTTTACGACAGTATTCTATTACTAGAATATTTATCTCATTGTACTAAAATACTTACTCAAAGTCAATACAAAGATATCCCTTTGAAAGTGCAAAACTATTTGTTTTTCTTTACTCTTGTGTTTTGTTTACAAAAACGTCCAATGATTCTTTTTTGAACATATGCATTTGAACATAATTACTGTTTATAAATAAACAAAATAGAAAGACAATCACTGATAGCTTTAAGAGGTAGGGAAATCTCTCCATGCTATTTCCACGATCCCCCGCAGTGTGCAGTTTAATGCCCAGCGGAACAGAGCTTCCAGTTATAAATCCCCATTAGAAGTCATCAAGTTCCTCTGAATTCCTCAGACAGGATTTTCCGAGCAGTACACGGCATTTCCCTTACAACAGAGTTTATTTCTCTAAGCAGAAATTCATCAACACTTAAATGAAGGCTTATACTCCATATTCCTCAGCAGAAGACAGGGATTTATTTTCCCAATCCAACAACATTGCAGCAAATTAGCTCACATACGCATACATCACATCCATATATCATAAACATTGATAGAATGAATGCATCATACCATGCATTTCACACAACGTGACTTTGCATTTTAGCTAACATTCTACCCTTTTCAGAATAAGGTTACCAGCTACCATTTACATTGTTCAAAGTTTTTAGATACGCTCCAGACATGGACGCCATTCTGATACTCATTCAGATTCGGTCTTCAGATACATTTCAGATACACTCCAGACATAGATGCCATTCTGATACTCATTCAGATCCAACTTTCAGATACAGTACAGATACGCTCCAGACACAGATGCCATTCTGATACTCATTCAGATTCAGTTCAGATATGCTCCAGACACGGATGCCATTATGATACTCATTCAAATCCAACTTCCAGATATAGTTCAAATACGCTCCAGACACGGACGCCATACTAATACTCATTCTTTCAGCCTACAAATTACAATTCAATAATCATTTTGGATGGCATCTACAAGCCCATCTCCAACAACTTTTCATCACCTCTCCAAATGGTATCTGTTGTACCCCAAAATTTTCCCTCCCATATCTCTCAAAACATTTCAAAAAAGATCCTCAAGTTGCTCAAGGTAGTCCAAGGGTTGGTCAGACCAGTTCTCTCCTAAGGCAGTCTCCCTCAAATTAGGGTTTCATGTTGCATCAAGATACTTGACTACAAGTGATCCCAAATGCTCAACAATGTCCTAATATGTTCTCAAGATCATCCATGTCAAGTTTCAAGCCTTGCAGAGGAAGTTTGCTCAGTCAATTGCTCAAAGGCCTAAAAATAGACTGTGTTAGGGCAAAAGTCAATTGTGGCCCACATACAGTCAAACTTCAATACTTTTTGTCAAAATCCTCATTTTTAAGTATATTTCATTATTTTATCAAGGGTTGATCATGGTTCATCAAGGATTGCTCTCAATTCATTAAGGACCAAAAGTTGCTAAATTAGGGTTTTGCATGAAAAGTCAACTCAATTTTGACCAAGCATAACTTTCTCATACTTTATGAGAAATGACCCATCCAAAGCTTATTTTGAATAGGATGCCATTCTCTACAATACATCTTCAGCTCCCAAGGTCAAAATATGCACTCACAAGAAGTTATGAATTTGGACATTATAGGTCATTTTGAAAAGTCAACAAAAACACCTTTTTTGTCAAGGCTTCATACATGAGAATGGAATATCAAATTGAGATGGGACCAAAAGGTTTGCTTAGAGGACATCTCAAGATTTCTAAAAAGTCAAAGAACACCTTCAAAGAGTAAAAATTGAGGAAGTTATGCATTGGTGAAGATGACCTTTTTGCAAAATTGCCAAAAGTCAACTATGCCTAAAACTTCAATTTTTGCCAAATGGGCCCAATCTTTTTCACTTGTTTTGAGTTGGCAACATGGTCCACGAGCCCTAGCCTTTTCCACTTGTAATTATATTATTTTTATTATTTATTTTTATTTTTATTTGAATTAAATCAATTTAAATCAAAACAAATCATAGAAAATCCAAAATATTGAAAACTCAAGATTTTTTACATGATTCAGGTCTTAATATCCAGCTAGCATCAAATCAAATTCGTGTAAAGGCATGGTGTGGACAAAAAGATTGAATTAGGCTATTTTTGGAATGATATTGAAAGTGAATCAAATCAAAATCAAATTCGTTGATGGAGGAAGATTGAGGCCATGTTTTCAATCCTAATTCATTCCACAATACATATAGAAGGAGTGCAGACCTTAAACTAGGTTGGAGAGAGGCGCAGTAAGGAGAACCAAACTTGAAAAATCACAAAAAAAGTGCTGGATTGAATTCATTGTTCCAAGCATCCTCAAGGCATTCTAGCTATCCCAATCACTTCCTGGGAGTGTAGGCAAGCGAAATCAGTCAAGAACCAGTCTTTTCCAGTACTAAAACACCGTGTAAGTCATCCACGGTCTTGGTTATTTCTTGAAATCGAATTGTGTGATTTTGGCCCTTATAGCATGAAATAATTAAACAGTTTTACTCCTTAACACATTTGCATGCTTTCTGTACTATTTGATTGCATTTTCATGGCCCGTATTGGAATGTGCCATTGTTAGGGTTTCATAGCTCGATTTGGGATTTCATCATATAGGTAAAATTGGGCCATGAAAGGGCCACCAATGAACTCAGCAGGTCCAGACGAAGCTGTCCATGGCCTTCGTTTTTATTTATCACGCTTGTGTTGAGTTTTGAGATTTGCAGGACTTGTAGCTACGGACAAACGTCCGTAGGTAAAAGTTTAGAACTTTTACCAACGAAACAGGGTTGAAGACGACTAGCTGGCGAGCAACCATTGGCCTGTTTGAAAAAACGCACGCTGAATTGATACATAGGGCCTTTTTAATATTTGATTATTATTTTTTATTATTATAACAAATAGAACAATTGGCCCAGTGGTAGCCAGCAAGCGTTAAGGCGTTAGGAAGCTTGAGGTCAGGGGTTCGACCCCTGCCTCCAACATTTGTATTTTTCTTGATTTCTTTCAGGTGATCTCGTGCGTATACAAATCCATGGTCCATCATACGTCCTCACAATCTAGCCAGCCAAGTGTCAGGAGACCAGATCCATAGGCCATCAATGGAGGAACACCATGG
Organism: Vicia faba; assembly: GCA_948472305.1. Taxonomy (NCBI): domain Eukaryota; kingdom Viridiplantae; phylum Streptophyta; class Magnoliopsida; order Fabales; family Fabaceae; genus Vicia; species Vicia faba. The sequence goes on along the minus strand of OX451739.1, from coordinate 1,502,738,696 downwards.
AGCCTAGTCAACGCATGGCATGAAATCTAAAAAAAAGTCAAACGTGGACTTCATGGTCTTGGGCCCAGATTGCTGTCCACACACCCCCTCAATTTGCTTGCAGGCCCAAATCTCTTTCTCTATTCTTTTTTTATTTGTTTTATTTAATTTATTTATTTTACTAACAATTAATTATTTTCTTTTATCAAAAAATCACAAAAATAATACTTTTCACAAATTAGGTTTAGATGTTATTTTTTATCAAAAAAATTAAATTAATTTAATTAGGTTGTTAATATTACATAAATTTAATTCCTTTTGTAAATAATTAAAAATAATTAGAAAATTAGGGTTTTGTCCAAATTTAATTATATTTTCTTTTTCCTAAAAATAACAAAAAAACCAAAATAGGCCATGTAATTATTTTCATTAATTAATTTAATTAACTAATTAATTTAGTATTTAATTTAAAACCTAATTCTTTTCTTAAAAAATAATTAAAAACAACAAAAAAACAATTTTTCTTTTGATTAGGTTAGAAGGGTCAAAACCCTAATTTCTTTCTGATCTTAATTTCGCGCGCGCTTTATTATTATTTTTACCATATTGATGTAACTGCCTACAAGTTGTAATAGTTAATTAGGACTTTTACTTTTTCATTTATCGCTTTATTATTTTCAAGGGTTTGTTTTTGGCTATGTAAATACCCGAAGCCTTGTAATAGCATAGTTTAATTTCTGCATTTTAAATTTCGCAAAATATTAAACTATTAGATGTATGATATTAGGATGCATGATAAGAATGTATGATTAACTTTAAAGCAGTTAGATAACCCTAAAATGTGCAAAGATAAATAATCTGAAATTGAATCACTCGCGCATGCGCACTCCTAGGGTACACTCCCACTTGGTTGCCTTCGGTAAACGGTTATTGAGTATAGGATGTTTTAGTGGTCATCCTTTTTTCCAAAAATCAAAGTTGCCTTGGAATGGTTGCCTCGGATATTGTTGCCCCGAATAATTGATCTAAGACATTAGGGTTATTACTAAGACGTCCTAACATTGCTTTAGTGACCGTACGCCCCTTTCGAATTGACCCTCAAACACCAACGACGATGCTACCTACTCACTAATAGTGGGATAGCACTGTCTAAAGGAAATAAATATAGAACGATTCTTTTTTCGAGTAGGTAGATTACCTCTTAAAGTACTTGCTCATACAAAACAAACTTTCTCACACTTACACTTCTTTTCAAACAAAGTTTTCCAAAACACTTAATTACACTCTTGAAGACAGAAGCAAGAGTTAAATCGAAGTCAAAACAAAAACTTTTTAAAGCACACAAACACAGAGAAGCAATTTTGAAAATGATGAGAAAGTACCTAAGAGCTCGTAGATAACTACGGATAGAAAGGGTGATAATACCTTCCCTTTCTATAATCTACCCCCCGTACTCAGAAATATCTCGAAAAAGGGAATTTTTCTGTGCTTTTTTCCTTTCCTTGTTGGATAAAATAAAAGTCGGTGGCGACTCTTGCTTACCACGACATTTTGCGAACACAAACGCAAAATGCAAACCAGCCATTCCTAAAAAGAAACAGTCCCGGTTCTGGCCACCGTATCACAGAACTGGAGACTCTGCTGGGGAGTTAATAAGTGGGGTGTACCTTAGGATTAGTTCATCATATTGTTTTCAATTATTTGATTTGTTTGCTTTATCTTTGTGGGCTTTGAATCGGAGTTACTTTAGATCCTAACTCGGATCTGGGGATACCTTTCAGGTAAGTAGCAATAGACTGTGAGGGAACTGTACAGCGTAGACCGATACGGTTGAAGCAGTAGCTACGTTGATGTGGCACATTAGTTGGTACCGGTATCCCTTGTGGAGCAACAAGGAGATTATGGGGATGTTATATGGGTCATTAAGCATCAACTGACCTTAGAACCCATAATTGACCAACTTGGCCATAGAAAGTAGCAAGATGCTACACTCATTGAGACCATACTCTCGAGATGGTTTCGACTGCAAGAAAAGATTGCGTGACTGGAATTATGACCGATGGAGGATGGTCAATGATGTTGAGAACCTCTAGAACCCGATTACTATTATTAGGACAGGTTGAACCAACTGAACTTCAAGAGGGTAATACCTAGACCCCATGCAAGCCTAAACTTAAGGCTGTTTGTGTGACTTGTGTGCTTTCAACTTGAACTACTTGCACATTTTTATTATCTGACAACATGAGTTCCTTGCAGGTTTTGTTTACAGTCCTTATCCAACAACTTGGATTTCTTGCTGAGTTTACTTGTTTACATCACCTTGCATTTTTGCTTAAATGCATAGCATACACATCATAACATCATGCCTTAACATTTCCTTAACCATTTCAAGGATCTCAAGGGTTTGCGATGCAGGTTATTGTAAATCAAATGTCTAGCAAAGGGAAAAGGGGATTTATTTCCCTTTAGCCAAAGCTATCTAGAGATCAAAACATGACAACTTGAGTCAGTGGCTATGACCCACTCGATATGGTGAGCTTGACTCTTGAAGAAGGACTTTTGACGATGAAACAACCGGCTGAAAATCATCAAAACAATGAAGTCGCCATCGAACGTCTTTTATCCCACATGTAGGGAAAGGTAAACATCGAGAAAACCTGAGAAGGGAGAAGTCACGGCCTTGCGACCGAGAGATCGGGTAAGGGAGTCTGTTACGCGAGGGGAAGGTATTAGCACCACACACGCCTGTAGTACTCTACGGTATCCACTCTTGTTGTCTATCTTATGGGTGTGTTTAATCTATGCTTACTGTTCATTACTGCTAAGGGAAGGAATGCATGCAAAATAAAGGAGAAAAGAATGTAGGGAAAATAAAATTGTGCTTGCTTGGGCCCTACCCCAATGCCTACGTATCCTTTTTGAGGAATCAGAGCTACCGTAGTTCGGCTCATATGTTTTTGTTTGTTTACGTTTTTTGTGGACGAAGTTAATTCCGCCTTCTGCCGCAGCTCGACCTTTGGAGACTTATGCATTGGCACAGAAGTAAATTAATCGTGTCCTTACCTGAAAAGGGTTTTAAAGAAAAGTGCTCGAGCGCACAAAAGATTTGAATTGGTTTATATTTTGTTGTAGATGTTTTTATGTGGACGAAGTTAATTCCACCTTCTGCCGCAGCTCGACCTCTAGAGACTTATGCGTTGGCACAGAAGTAAATTAATCGTGTCCTTACCTGAAAAGGGTTTTTAAGAAAGGTGCTTGAGCGCACAAAAGATTTGAATTGGTTTTTGTATTTTTGTTGTAGATGATGACTGATTGACCTCAAGAGAGAGATATTAGCCATTTTCCTACTTAGCCATGAAAGGAGTCTTTGAGAATTTGAATCACACCTAAACTTGAGATGAAGAACGATAAGATCGAGAAGAGACCCGCTTATCATTTCCCATATTAAGCAAAAGCGTGATTCTCATCAGTAATTTTAAAGTGTTTTGAATTTTGAAAGAAAAGAAGTTTTAGTTTTAGGTGCGTATGCGAAAGGAGAAAGAAAAGTCAAATGGGACTAGCTTACTTCTAAACCTAATGTTATTATGTATTGTTATACCTAAAGTTAGAATTTTGAGGGATGCTACCTAATGTTAGCACGCATGTTATTTGTGATAAAGTACGGAAATGAAGAATAAAATGGGTTGTGACGATACCGAACGGAGAAGGTCTGTTGCCTCTTCAAAATTGTGCAAGCGGTAAGAGAATTCTATCAAAGTTTCCTTGTGCGAGTGATTGAAGAATTCACCCCGAGCATTCCACATTGCAAGAGTTATGTAGATGCTATCACAAAAATCTTGACTAGAAAATGGCAATAAAAATGATTACCAAATATGAAAAATAAAATAGAAAAAATTCTAATCGAAATTCTAAAAAGAAATTCTAAAGAATTCTAAAATATTCTATTGTTTTGTATCATTTTATTATCAATTAAGAGAAAGAAGAAAAATTAAACTAAAAGAAAAACTAAAATAAAAAGAAAGAAAAATTAAAAGGATCGGGGGTACAAGCTGAATTCAGGGGGGTGTGGTTCAGCAATTTGCCCAGTGAATTCAAGATCTAATCTCAATATTCATGTTTTCTTTTTCAGCATATTTTTAATTAACAATTTATAGTTATAATTATTAGAAAAAATAAAAACAAAAATGTGAGAAAAAGAAATGGGAAGAGGGTTAGGGATTGCAATTGTATGTCCATCTTCCTCCACGACGGTGCGGCGGCGCTTCTTCAATCTTTGTTCGAAATCACGCAGAGCGGCCGCCTCACAAATCAGCGCCTCCGTCTTCTCTTCTTCCTATGCGTTCGCTTCTTATTTCCGAGCTTCCTCCATCGCGAAACGGTCTTCTCTTCCAGTGGCTACAGCGGTGAAACGACGGCGGTGATTTCTTCTTCTTTATTTTGATTTCGTCCGCTTTCCTTGTTTCATCTTCTTCTGACGAGTTCCAACACAGATCCGGTAAGCCTTCTGACTTTGTGTTCAATCTTTATTCTTCTTTTTCTGTTCGCGATTCTGAAAACTCTGCTTGTGTTCCGTTAATGTTGTACGTTCTGTGATGCGATTTTGTTGTTTGATATGAGCGTTGTGTTGTTGCGGAATCATTAATGAAGACATGAGAGGAAGCAGATTCTTGCGTTGAAGATTAATATGTGATGAGGAAGATGATGAGAAAGTTATGGTGTTGTATGCATTCTGAAGTTATAGACACAAGGAGGGATATGAGAAAGAGTATAACCTCACACATTGGAGCAGGTTATTGAGAGTTCGATGAAGATTGAAGATTGATGCGATGAAGATGAAGTTGTGAGAACATAATCGTGGTTACAGAGGGAGAAGATTTAATTTGAAGGTGAAAGATTGATGGTATGGTTTAAAGATGGATGATGATAATGGAGAAAACTCAAAGAGTACAACGAGATTTTTTTTGATACTTTTCTGGTGACTCTTCTGCAGAAATTGAAGAATGAAGATGAGAGGAGAAGAGATAAATTTTTTATGTGATTCTTCTGCAAGTTCCAGAATGAGATGATTGAGAGGTAATTTTTTTTTTATTCTGTTAGCAAACAGTTAGAGCCTTTGAATCCGTTAGCTGTTAGTTTGAAACTTAGTTAGGATTTTTGGGAAATGGAAAGTTGGTTATAGTTAGTTATGGGTTGTTAGATGTTATGGTTTGTTAAGTTAGTTATCAATCTGTTAGAAAGTTAAGAAAAGTTGTTAGGTTATAGTTATAGAGGTTAGGATTATTTAGGTTATTTTTGTTATGACAATTTGAGATGGACAGTACTGCACTAAACTATATTATGCATATATATTATTTTATTCATTACTGAGCTACTGTTTGATTAAATGCAGGACATGGCTGGTTCCAAGCCTCAAAGCATGTTTGTTGTTTGGCATAACTTAGTCTTGGATACAGGACAAGACTTGGGGTGGAGAGCAAGAACAACTCGAGACGGGCTTACGGAGATCTTCTCAAGCCAAGCAAAAATGAATGAAGGCATAAAAATCTGAGAGAGCAGTCACCAAGTTGTAATAAAATTTTGTACCGTATTATGTGATGGATGTTTATTGATACTTGATATTGCCTTGGTATAATGTATTAGGTGCCATGAAATGATCTTATACTTGATAGTATAATGGCAACCTTCAAATACTCAAAGAGAATTTCCCTTTCGTTAATTCCTTTCTTTGCTTTTGTAATTATGTTGACAAAAAATGATGATGACTTTGTAATATAACGAGAACCTTCGAGTTCGAATGGCAAAAATCCGAATACTTCAAGTAGCTTTCTCTCCCGTTTCTAATTTTGTATTTGCTTCTAGATGAGTCATGGACATTGATCCATCAAGGTCTTGAATAATCAAACTTCCCTTGACATTTATGAAATGGATCACCAAGCTTTAATAACCTCAAATGATTGAATGAACTTTAAACTTGATTGTGACTTGATTTCCTAGTAAATGCCTCTTTCACTTTAATACTAATATGAACTTCAACCGAGTTTGAATCGTTATGAAAACCCCTATTTCAACTCTTCCATCCACGTTAACTTGTATCTCAAACAACACGCTAGTATCTCAATCACCACTTCATCTTTATACCACGATTTAAACTTTGTAATCCATTCCACCAATGCACCTCAATAGACAACCAATGATCTTGAAGTTAATGTCACGGAGAAAATCTTGTAGATAGGAATAATTAGAAGCATATAACTGACGATGATCACAAGGTCCTGAGATCCCTTGAGATGCACTTTGATGGTTTAAAAGCCCATGGTGAAGATGCCCTTGTAGCTTGATAAGAAAGAAGTCCATAATAGCCATGCATCCAAAACCCTACCTTCAAACCATAATTGTCGAAGAAACCAACTGATTCAAGCCTGAGTGAAGATGAGGACTGTCAACGTCAACCCTTATTCCTAAAAATCCATGATCTTATGCCAATTTATTGATTAATGATGCATGGTGTGTTAGATGACCTAATGGAAATTATATATGTGAGAAAAATGCAAAAATGCGTAAGCCAGATAGGAAGTAAAAGGGTAGGACAAATTTGGGGTATTACAGACGACACGAAGTTTCTTCAATCAAAGCTGCAAAAATCAAATTCTAACAGTTTCTTGTTTACTCCGCGAGATCCTTGAAAACATTGCATACATATCATTGCATAAGCAGGTTTCAAAGCAGGTCTCTCATGTTCTCGATGTTTATTTCAGCAATGGCTCTCCAACAAGATAACAGAGATCTCCAAGCTCAAGATGCCCAGTTCAAGGAATTTCTCCTGAATCTATCCAAGGGGCAAGAAAACATGAAAACACTCTTCGCCGGGAATCTGACCAAGGAACGTCCAGACAACAAAGATGAATAACTGGAACAATTGCAAGTTGAGGTAGAAGCAATGAGAATCCAGATCCTAGGGCAGATGGCTCTTATCCAAAACTTGGCTCAAGGACAAGAAGGGCTAAGAGCCTTCCTCAACAAGCTTCACCAAGATGGATGCAGATCCATGAAACAAACAGTTAAGATTGTGGATCAAGGCATTAATCATCCCCCGGTGAGAGAAGAGGTTTGGAACATACCTTTCATGATTACTAATACATCACAAGCCCAACCACAGCCTCTCCAACGACAGCGGGGAAATCGGCATAAGAAGAATACATCTGAAAGGCGCTTCACTGAAATCAACATGTCATTGGATCAAGCATTGCAACGCCTGTTGAAGGCCAAGTTGGTTATATTAAGGGACTCTCCTCATAATCCCAACATAGCCTCCCCAAGGTACAATCCTGATGCTAGGTGTGCATACCATTCCAACAGCCCTGGACATGACACCAACAACTGTTGAGTGTTGAGAAACAAAATTCGAAACCTGACTGATGAAGGAGCATTGGAATTCACACAAGATGGTCAGGTTGAGTTCTTCTGCCAATCCTCCAAGGCTCACCATTTGAAGTGACAAGTTCTGACAAGAGAGGCTTTTGTTCATTAGAATTTTCAATTTGTAATTTTCTTTTGATTGTTCGAATATTTATTCATGTCAAACTTTGTTACTTTATCAATGCATTGCATATGTTTGTTTTGAATCAATCCATTCGTATTCACTATATTTAAATTTCTTTCCTTTTTGTGATGTTCAACTCTCGACTAAAAACTCAAATCCTTTAGAGGGAGGATGACGAAAATGATATCAAAATCTCTACAGTATGCTTTTGAACAGACCCCGCTAACGATGTACAGGCATTGTCTCAAATCCTAAACAGTGGAGTTATAAGGAAGAAAATCCCTAGTCAACCCCTTTGAGCCAAAGAAGTTGGAGTTTTTCTTTTCACACAAATTAAAACCCTTAATCACAATCTGGGGCAGGGTAGTTTTCTCAGTTAATCCAGGTGCACAATGAATGGCATCAAAGACGTCCCTCTGAAACAAAGGACAATGATGGTTTTGTATAATCGTAAGGACAGACATTCATTACCTCTCGAAATAAAAGCCCATTAAGTCAAAACCTATGAAGGAGACTTAAGAAAAAAACCGGGACATCCCGCTGACTATAATCACAAAAAGGAACAGTTCAGGCAAAAGACAGGGATAATAAAATCAAAAAAGAAAGCGGTCCTACAAACCCTAAACAAAAAAGAAATGACTGCCTGTTCAAAATAAATTGTCAGTATCCGAACTATCACTGGAATATCAGAGCAAAGACTCAAGCGGGATCTAAATGCACAATTAGTTAAGTTTAGAACCGAAGAACATCACGAAGAATGGGTGGGTATAAATAAATTTTGAGCCTTTATCCTTTGTTTCTTAAACCGTGAACTAGACCACGTTATAACCCTTAAAAGTCCTAGCTGAAGCATGGGTTAGTTCGAAAGAATACTGTTACAAAAGGTATCCTAACTCCTGTAGGACTTGCTGTAAATCTTGAGTTGACATCACATATTACAAGATTTGCTTGTTTGACTGAAAAATGCATTTTCAAAAATTTCAAGACGGACATAAGCTTTGCATTCTTAAAATAACATTGTTTGCATATGACTATTTATTCAACAGCAGAGAAATTCGCACGATGAATATCTAGTGAACAAAAATCTTCTCAATAAAAAGGATCACCTCAAGTGGAAAAACACTTCCAACCAAGGGGCATGGCATGATCATTGTCCATCATCTGGGGCAGTTAAGTCAAGATTCAAGGAATCTCTCAAAGATGCCAAATAGCCAGGGGAAAGTCTCCATTTGAATCACTTGGGGCATTAGACATGAATTCCAGCAATGAATCTTGTATGATCAAACGAACGTCTTCTGGTAGTGTGGCGACCCAACACTACCGACAGTGACAACTCCCTACACCCTGAGAGCGCGAACATAGTCATAAAATACTGTGCATGAACAAAGACCCGCTAGGTTGACACACCTAGGCAAAATAAGGGCTTCCTGACGAACCAAAAGGGTTCGGGCAAAAATTAGGGATAAAAACAAAAAAATCTATACACCCGGCAAGTCGAAAACCTGAAAAGGCGGCTTGGGCAAAAAAGGGTATCCTGGTGGACTGAAAACCCGAAAGGGCGGTCCAGGCAAAAATTAGGGATCAAAGCGTACGACTATGTCCCGACATCTCGTCACTTGCCTACCAGAAGAAGATTTATCATTTCGATCGAAAGTTACCAAGCACCTCATAAGTTGGGATAACACTCGATCCACAAGGCCTCAGCAGGCACCTTCTCCAGCAGATACAGGGGCTGAAAAGTCTCGATGCAAAGTCATCGTCATATCCTCAGCATGCGTCCCAGTAACATTCACTCCCCGCAGAGTAAGAAAAAGACTGATGTTAAGTTGTCCCGAACAGGACACAATTCTCCCCAGCTGAGGCTTGCAACCGCGAATGAGTCAGCGATATTCTCCCCAAGCAGAGTTTATCTATCACCAGCACTGGAAGATTATCCCCAGCGGAGTTCATTCCTTTCACGAACAAAAACTCAATCCCAACAGATTTTATCATCGCTAACAACTACAATTCATCCCCGGCTGAGGTTATTCTTCCAAATCAACAGGTCCTCTAGCAGAATATGTCCTCCCTCATTTCCTTGTCAGTTTATTCCCCAGCGGAGTTATCCTCTCCTGCAGGTTTATTCTCACAATCATCTTCATTCACTATCCCCAGCGGAAACGAAGAATTCAACTTCTTGCACTCTCCAGCAGCAACCCGTGATTTATTTCCCCAGCTAAAGATTATCATAAAAACATTACATGTCCATACATCATGACATATGCATACGCCTCATACAACACAATCTCATTTATTTTGAGAACATCATTGCTTGATACATGTCATGCATTACACACAACTAACTTTTACCTTTCAGGAAAGATACAATCAAATTCTCACAAATTTCAAGCTATGAAGCCCGGATTTGATCGGATAGTATCTTGATCTCTACAGCATATTGTGAAGCCCGGATTACGACCAGATAACAGTATCAAATACCGTGAAGCCTGGATTCGCCCAGATATTGGCTTATCATTAAACTATGAAGCTTGGAGTACAACCAGATAATAGTTTAATCCCCAGTAAGTCACTATAAAGCGTGGATTACGACCAGATAGCAGTCAGTCTTATCACTATGAAGCCTGGACCATGACCAGATAGTAGTTCAAATTCAACTTTCCTCTTCAATAGAGATGATTCCTCAGTAGAATAACAGACTACCGAAGTTCCTATATTTCAATAGAGATGATTCCTCAGTAGAATAACGGACGACCGAAGTTCCTAAAATTCAACAGAGATGATGCCTCAGTAGAATAACGGACGACCGAAGTTCCTAAATTTCAACAGAGATGATTCCTCAGTAGAATAACGGACGACCGAAGTTCCTAAATTTCCACATAGATGATTCTTCAGTAGAATAACGGACGACCGAAGTTCCTAAATTTCAACAGAGATGATGCCTCAGTAGAATAACGGACGACTGAAGTTCCTAAATTTCAACAGAGATAATGCCTTAGTAGAATAATGGACGACCGAAGTTCCTAAATTTCAATAGAGATGATGCCTCAGTAGAATAACGGACGACCGAAGTTCCTAAATTTCAACAGAGATGATTCCTCAGTAGAATAACGGACGATCGAAGTTCCTAAATTTCAACAGAGATGATGCCTCAGTAGAATAACGGACGATCGAAGTTCCTAAATTTCAACAGAGATGATTCCTTAGTAGAATAACGGACGACCGAAGTTCCTAAATTTCAACAGAGATGACTCCTCAATAGAATAACGGACGACCGAAGTTCCTAAAATTCAACAGATATTATACCCCAGTAGAATAATGGACGACTGAAGCTCCTAAAATTCTATTTCTCTCAAGACAAAGATCAGTAATCTTCCTCAACAACAGGTATACAAGCTCTCGCTAAGGAATCTCTTATGCGATCGACACTCCTTCAGATGGCATCTTTAAGCCCATCCGCCATCAGCAATTTCCAAATGGCATCTGTAAGCCCATTCCCGACACCGCAAGACAGACACCACTTCATGCGAGTGCAAATTTCTGGGCACTCTAGTGTTCAATCATCTTCCACCTTAGGATCACGAAAGGCACGAAAGCCAATCTACATCCTCAGGTTTAAGAAGATTGAACAAGGGCAGCTATTGTACCCCAAAATTTTCCCTCCCATATCTCTCAAAACATTTCAAAAAAGATCCTCAAGTTGCTCAAGGTAGTCCAAGGGTTGGTCAGACCAGCTCTCTCCTAAGGCAGTCTACCTCAAATTAGGGTTTCATGTTGCATCAAGATACTTGAGTCCAAGTGATCCCAAATGCTCACCAATGTCCTAATGTGTTCTCAAGATCATCCATGTTAAGTTTCAAGCCTTGCAGAGGAAGTTTGCTCAGTCAATTGCTCAAAGGCATAAAAATAGACTATGCTAGGGCAAAAGTCAATTGTGGCCCACATACATTCAAACTTCAAGACTTTTGGTCAACATCCTTATTTTTAAGTATATTTCATCATTTGATCAAGGGTTGATCATGGTTCATCAAGGATTTCTCTCAATTCATCAAGGACCAAAAGTTGCTAAATTAGGGTTTTGTAGGAAAAGTCAACTCAATTTTGACCAAGCATAACGTTCTCATACTTTATGATAAATGACCCATCCAAAGCTTATTTTGAAGAGGATGCCATTCTCTACAATCCATCTTCATCTCCCAAGTTCAAAATATGCACTCACAAGAAGTTATGAATTTGGACATTATAGGTCATTTTGAAAAGTCAACAAAAACACCTTTTTTGTCAAAGCTTCATACATGAGCATGGAATATCAAATTGAGATGGGACTAAAAGGGTTGCTTAGAGTACATTTCAAGATTTCTAAAAAGTCCAAGAACACCTTCAAAGAGTCAAAATTGAGGAAGTTATGCATTGGTGAAGTTGACCTTTTTGCAAAATTGCCAAAAGTCAATTATGCCTAAAACTTCAATTTTTGCCAAATGGGCCCAATCTTTTTCACTTGTTTTGAGTTGGCAACATAGTCCACGAGCTCTAGCCCTTTCCACTTGTCATTATCATGTTTTTATTATTTATTTTGATTTTTATTTTATTTAAATCAATTTTAATCAAAATAAATCATGAGAAAATCTAAAGCATTGAAAACTCAAGATTTTATACTTGTTTCAGGTCTCAAATCCAGTTGGCAAGTATTCAAATTCGTGTAAAAGCATGAGGTGCACAAAAATATTGAATTGGGCCATTTTTGGAAAGATATTTAAGGTGTATCATATCAAAATCAAATCCATTGATGGAGGAAGATTGAGATCAATTTTGGAACCCTAATCCATTCCTCAATACATATAGAAGAATTGCAGACTAAAAACTAGGTTAGAAAGAGGCGTATGAACCATAAAAAAAACTTGAAAAAACAAGAAAAAGTGGTGAATTGAATTCGTACTTAGAGGCCAATTCAAGACCCTTGGACCATCTCAATCAATTTCTGGGATCCTCAGCAAGCAAAAGCAATCAAAAGCAAGCATTTCCAGGCCCTATATCGCGTTGTAAGTCCATCACGACATCCATGTATTCTTGAATTCGGTTTGCATGATTTAGACATTGATAGCATGAATTAATGATATATTCTTGATCACCATCATGTTTGCAAGCTTCCTGTAACATTTGATTTCATTTTCATGGCTTGTATTGGATTTCACCATAGCTAGGGTTTTATGGTTCGATTTAGGAGTTTTGTTTACAGGAAAAACTGGGCCATGAAAGGGCCACGAATGACCTCAGCAGGTCAAGACGAAGCTGTCCATGGCCTTCGTTTTTATTTATCACGCTTGTGTTGAGTTTTTAGATTTGCAGGACTTGTAGCTATGGACAAACGTCTGTAGGTAAAAGTTTGTAACTTTTACCAACAGATCCAAGGAGGAAGATGACCAGATGGGGAGCAACCATTGGCCTATTTGAAAAAACGCGCGTTGATTTGATACACAGGGCCTTTTTAATATTTGATTATTATTTTGTATTATTATAACAAATAGAACAATTGGCCCAGTGGTGGCCAGGCAAGCGTTAAGGCGTTAGGAAGCTTGAGGTCACGGGTTCGACCCCTGCCTCCAACATTTGTATTTTTCTTGATTTCTTTCAGGTGATCTCATGCGTATACAAACCCAGAGTCCACCATACGTCCTCATAATCCAGCCAGCCAAGTGTCAAGAGACCAGATCCATAGGCCATCAATGGAGGAACACCACGAAGCCTAGTCAACGAATGGCATGGAATCTCAAAAAAAGTCAAGCGTGGACTTCGTGGTCTTGGGCCCAGATTGTTGTCCACACACCCCCTCAATTTGCTTGCAGGCCCAAATCTCTTTCTCTATTCCTTTTTTTATTTGTTTTATTTAATTAATTTATTTATTTTACTAACAATTAATTATTTTCTTTTATCAAAAAATCACAAAAATAATACTTTTCACAAATTAGGTTTAGATGTTATTTTTTATCAAAAAAATTAAATTAATTTAATTAGGTTGTTAATATTAGATAACTTTAATTCCTTTTGTAAATAATTAAAAATAATTAGAAAATTAGGGTTTTGTCCAAATTTAATTATATTTTCTTTTTCCTAAAAATAACAAAAAAAAACCAAAATAGGCCATGTAATTATTTTCATTAATTAATTTAATTAACTAATTAATTTAGTATTTAATTTAAAACCTAATTCTTTTCTTAAAAATAATTAAAAACAACAAAAAAACAATTTTTCTTTTGATTAGGTTAGAAGGGTCAAAACCCTAATTTCTTTCCGATCTTAATTTCGCGCGCGCTTTATTATTATTTTTACCATATTGATGTAACTGCCTACAAGTTGTAATAGTTAATTAGGACTTTTACTTTTTCATTTATCGCTTTATTATTTTCAAGGGTTTGTTTTTGGCTATGTAAATACCCGAAGCCTTGTAATAGCATAGTTTAATTTCTGCATTTTAAATTCCGCAAAATATTAAACTATTAGATGTATGATATTAGGATGCATGACAAGAATGTATGATTAACTTTAAAGCAGTTAGATAACCCTAAAATATGCAAAGATAAATAATCTGAAATTGAATCACTCGCGCATGCGCACTCCTAGGGTACACTCCCACTTGGTTGCCTTCGGTAAACGGTCATTGAGTATAGGATGTTTTAGTGGTCGTCCTTTTGTCCAAAGATCAAAGTTGCCTCGGAATGGTTGCCTTGGATATTGTTGCCTCAGATAATTGATCTAAGACATTAGGGTTATTACTAAGACGTCCTAACATTGCTTTAGTGATCGTACGCCCCTTTCAAATTGACCCTCAAACTCCAACGACGATGCTACCTACTCACTAATAGTGGGATAGCATTGTCTAAAGGAAATAAACATAGAACCATTCTTTTTTCGAGTAGGTAGATTAGCTCTTAAAGTACTTGCTCATACAAAACAAACTTTCTCACACTTACACTCCTTTTCAAACAAAGTTTTCAAAAACACTTCATTACACTCTTGAAAACATAAGCAAGAGTTAAATTGAAGTCAAAACAAAAACTTTTTAAAGCACACAAACACAGAGAAGAAATTTTGAAAATGATGAGCAAGTACCTAAGAGCCCGTAGATAACTACGGATATAAAGGGTGCTAATACCTTCCCTTTCTATAATCTACCCCCTGTACTCAGAAATATCTCGAAAAAAGGAATTTTTCTGAGCTTTTTTCCTTTCTTTGTTGGATAAAATAAAAGTTGGTGGCGACTCTTGCTTACCGCGACATTTTGCGAACACAAATGCAAAATGCAAACCAGCAATTCCTAAAAAGAAACAGTCCCGGTTCTGGCCACCGTATCACAGTATCTTTAAGCTCATTCCCTCTACCATCACATCACCGAATGGGCAGCTGTTGTATCCCAAAATTTTCCCTCTCACTTATCAAGAATTTTCTCACAAGATCTCCTTGACTCAAGGCTGCATTAGGATTTGATCAGCTCAAGACATCTCCTTAAGCACTGATGATCAAAATTAGAGTTTGAGTTTGCACAAGGATTTTTGAACTTCCAATGCCCCATATGACTTTCATGGATCATTATGGACCCCCAATATCACTCATGTCAAGTTTCAAGCCTTGGATCACATTTTTGCTCAGCCAATTGAGCAATTTGTAACACCCTAATTCTACCCCCAAGCAATTATGCAAAATATATCAAAGTCATAAAATTTCAATCATACAAAAGAATTGGGACGTCACAAATTCTTCTAAGAAATTCATTGCATTCATCGTGGATATATAACACTTTTTCAAACATCGGATGAACCATCAACATAACATCTTTAATCAAATAAATCAACATCTACGCAGCGGGATTCTTAATAACATCTCTAACAAAACAGCAACTTCGAAACATATCATATTTAATAATAATCAAATTAAAATTCAACAACTGAAATTCATCAACCAAAAACAGCAAACGTTCATCCCCCGAGTGTTACATATCAGAGAAATGACACTGACTCGAACTACCGAAGGTATACAGCCTTCACTCTCGATTACCTGCACGTTACCAACATAGGGGAAACATTCAAACAGAAGGGTGATATATCTGACAATATAATAAAGCGTATGATAATTAATATATTAAATTAGATCAACAGCATCACCACTTCTCATCTCATAATCAACAACAATCTCAACAATAATATACATTCATCAACATCAAAATACACTTCTTTATGAAATCGTATAATGCGACTCAATACTATGCAAATGCATGTGGTACCATTGGAGCAGAACTCCCATCTCAAAAAGTTTCCAATTAATAGAGGCATCAACAAGGCATAGCCTTCATCTCAAAATTTGTCAATCCAGGCCATCTAAACGAGCATAATCTCCATCTCAAAAATGCAATGTATGCGACACAACCATGAATGTAATGATAACATCCAAGTTAACAACATCTCAAATCATCTCAAAACATCTCGAATCATCATCTCAAACATCTCAAATCATCATCTCAAAACATCTCAAAATAACATCTCAAAATAACATCTCAAAGATATCTCAAATTAATATCTCAAAATAACATCTCAAATAATCAAAATAATTCATCAAACGTCATTTATTTATAAATCATCAAACATCATTTATTTATTAATAAATTCTCATTTATAACTCAGTAGTATTTTAATTCCACAGTAAATCAACACTATTATTATGTAACTCTAAAGTCAAGACCGTCACTTTCCTACTGTTATAGCTCAAACAGCAGCTTCTAGCATCTAACGTTCATCGCTCTGCGCAAAACAACGTAAGGCCGACACAACTTTTAACCACGTAACCTCTAACCAACACAGTTCTAATAACATAGCTTCTAATGGCGCAACCTCTGGGCGACACAATCTTCTGACTACTACAAATTCTGATCATCACAGTTTCTGGCTGACTCAACCTCTGACCAGATACAACCTCTGACCGTTACAGTTTCTGACTAACCCCATCTTTTGACTAGTTACATCTTCTGACTAGTTACATCTTCTGACTAATGCCATCTTCTGACTAGTTACATCTTCTGACTAATGCCATCTTCTGACTAGTTACATCTTCTAACTAATGCCATCTTCTGACTAATGCCATCTTTTAACTAGTTACATCTTCTGACTAATGTCATCTTCTGACTAGTACCACTTCTACTACCAGAACCTCTATTCTTTACTAGTGCAACGCAATTTCTAACTATCATACGTCTAGCATCAGAACTGCTATTTTATGTTCACCCTATTGTTCTAATTCTTTGCCTGCTATCAATCTAACTAAGAACAGTATTAACCAATTTCTATTCTCCAAATTAATGCATTAGTTCTAATATAGTATCGCCTATTATCAATTGCTAAATTTTGCGTTTTCTGTACTGCAATATTTCTACGTTTCTTCTTCCCTGTTATCATTACTGATTCATACATAAAGCCTTAAACCTAATATAATCGTGAAAATTTATCACCCATAAATCACCTTATAATTCTACAGCAATTAAACAACATCAAGACATCATTATTCATCCAAAAATTCATCGATTCTCATCACACAACAATCATCTATTTTCAATTCAGGAACAAAACAACAATCACCTCTAACCCCACATACCAATCATCAAAAACCCAATTATAGAGTCAGAACCCCACCCTTACCTTGGATTGAAGGTCTCTCTACAATTTTCGGGTTGAATCTTCATTCTTGTTGTTTTCCACTTTTTCCAGCAGCTTCACGTTCTCTTCCAAATCCTTATTTCTTTCTACTGCTTCTTTCTTCTCTTCCTTCTCACAAATAATAAAATAACCCTATTATTCCATTATTCCTTATTAGGCTTAAAACCAACACACACCCTTTATTACTTCTACTCTCTCAAAATAAGCCCACATTAAATAATATTACACTTTTAATATTATTTCACCACATAATATTATATATCTAATATTATTTCTCCACTTAATAAAATAAATCCAATTAATTATAACACAACTTCACAAATATTCCAAAAATAATTTAATTAAATAATTAATTAAATTACGGGCGTTACAACTCTCCCCCACTTAGAATATTTTTGTCCTCGAAAATTTACCTCAAGCAAACAGTTCAGGATAGGAGTCTCGCATCTTGCTCTCCAACTCCCAAGTCATGCTTTCACCAGCAACTCCTAGCCAAACCACTTTAACCAAGGCAATCTATTTTCCCCTCAGAGTCTTCATTTCATGATCCGCGATCCGTACAGGCATCGTCTCCACCGTAAGATTATCCCGTACTTGCACATCGTCCATATGAATCACATGAGACGGATCTGAAATATACTTCCGAAGCTGCGACACATGAAACACATCATGCAAATTCGAAAGATTAGGCGGTAAAGCGACTCTATAAGCAACATTCCCCACTCTCTCCGAAATCTGATACGGTCCAATAAATCAAGAAGTGAGCTTCTTAGACTTCAATGCTCGCTGAACACCAGTCACAGGTGTAACTCTCAAAAACACATGATCACCGGCTTGAAACTCTAAATCCTTCCTTCTCTTGTCATGATAACTCTTCTGTCTACTCTGTGAAGCTTTCATCTTTTCTCGAATCAACTTCACCTTCTCGGTAGTCTCACGAACAAGTTCAGGTCCAAGTACTACACTTTCACCAGATTCATGCCAACATAACAGAGTTCTACATCTTCGACCATACAACGCTTCAAAAGGTGCCATCAAAATACTGGAATGATAACTGTTATTATACGTGAACTCTATCAACGGAAGATAAGTATCCCACGAACCTCCCTGCTCAAGAACACATGCCCTCAACAAGTCTTCCAACGATTGAATCGTCCATTCAGTCTGACCATCTGTCTGAGGATGATACGCTGAACTCAAACTCAACTTAGAACCCAATGATTCTTGCAAACTCTTCCAAAAATCAGAAGTAAATCTTGGATATCTATCTGACACAATGCACAAAGGAACACCATGCAGTTTCACAATCACACTAATATAAATCTCAGCCAACTTCGACACTGGAAAACTAATGTTAATAGGAATAAAATGAGCTGACTTCGTAAGCCTATCAACAATCACCCAAATAGAATCATGTCCTCTTAAAGTATTAGGCAACCCCGTCACAAAGTCCATTGAAATGCTATCCCATTTCCATTCTAGAACTTCCAACGGTTGCATCAATCTTGCAGGCTTCTGATGTTCAACTTTCGACTTATGACAAGTCAAACATGCATACACGAACCAAGCCACATCACTCTTCATCCCAGGCCACCAAAACAAACCTTTCAAATCTTGACACATCTTTGTAGCTCCTGGATGAATACTCAACTTACTTCTATGACTCTCCTCAAGTATCACTTTCTTCATCTCAACATCATCAGGAATATAAATCCGGTTACGAAATCTCAACACACCTTGCTCATCTAACTTAAAATCATTATTCTCAGACTAGTCAATCCCAACCATCAAATCTACCAGTTTCACGTCCAACATCTGAGCTTCTCTGATACTGTCTAGAAATTCATTATTAATCTTCAACATACCCAACATAACACTCTGCGACGTAACCTCGCCAACTAAGCTCATATCTCTGAACTTCTCAATCAATTCCGACTCTTTAATCATCATTACTGACATATGTAAAGTCTTTCGACTCAATGCATCAGCTACCACATTCGCCTTTCCTGGATGATAATTCAAACCAAAATCATAATCCTTTAACAATTCCAACCATCTTCGCTGCCTCATATTCAACTCCTTCTGATCAAATAAATACTTTAAGCTCTTATGGTCACTAAACACTTCAAATCTAGAACCATAAAGATAATGCCTCCAAATCTTCAACACAAAAACAACTGCAGCAAGCTCTAAATCATACGTAGGGTAGTTCTTCTCATGAGTCCTCAACTGCCTCGACGCATAAGCAACTACCTTACCATTCTGCATAAGCACACCTCCTAAACCCATCTTAGAAGCATCACAATAAACCATAAAAGGATCTCCTGGATTAGGCAACGTCAAAATCGGAGCCGACGTCAACCTCTTCTTCAATTCTGCAAAACTTTCTTCGCACTGAACATCCTATACAAACGCTCTACCTTTACAAGTAAACTTAGTTAACGGAAGTGACAACTTAGAAAACCCTTCAATAAACCTTCTATAATAACCAACTAATCCTAAGAAGCTTCTAATCTCAATAGCTGACTTTGGAGTTTCCCATTGCAACATAACATCAACCTTCGATGGATCTACAGCAATGCCACCACCTGAAATCACATGACCAAGAAAACTCACTTCTTTCAGCCAAAATTCACACTTGGACAGCTTTGCATACAACTTTTCTCTTTCAATATCTGCAATATTACTCTTAAATGTTCAGCATGCTCTTCTTTTGACTTAGAGTAAATCAAAATATCATCAATGAACACCACCATGAACCGATCCAAATAAGTACGAAAGATACGATTCATATATTCCATGAATACTCCCGGCGCATTAGTAACATTGTTGTACCCCAAAATTTGCCCTCCCATATTTCTCAAGACATGTCAAGAATAGTCTCCAAGTTGCTCAAGATTGCTCAAGAGTTGGACAGTCAAGCTATCTCCTAAGGCAGTCAATCTCAAACTAGGGTTTTGTGTTGCATCAAGGTCCTTACATCCAAATGACCTCAAGTTATCCCCAATGCCCTAATATGTTCATAAGGTCATCCATGTCAAATATCAAGCCTTGCAGAGGAAGTTTGGTCAGTCAATTGCTCAAAAGGTCCAAAAGTCGATTGTGCTAGGGCAAAAGTCAACTATGACCTACAAATAGTCAAACTTCAAGATTTTTTGTCAACATTCTCATTTTGAAGGATATTTAATCATTTGATCAAGGGTTTATCATGATTCATCAAGGATTTCTCAAGATTCATCAAGATTCAAAAGTTGCTAAATTAGGGTTTTGTAGGAAAAGTCAACTCAACTTTGACCAAGCATATCTTTCTCATACTTTATGATAAATGACCCATCCAAAGCTCCTTTTGAAGAGGATGCAATTTCCTACAATCCATCTTCACACCCCAAGATCAAAAAATGCACTCACAAGAAGTTACAAATTTGGACATTATAGGTCATTTTTGAAAGTCAACAAAAACACATTTTTTTCCAAAGCTTATAACTTGAGAATGTAATATCAAAATGCGATGATACCAAAAGGGTTGGTTATAGGACATCTCAAGGTTTCTAAAAAGTCCAAGAACACCTCCAAAAGTTCAAAATTGAAGAAGTTATGCATTGTTGAAGTTGGGCATTTTTCCAAAATTGCCAAAAGTCAACTATCACCAAAACATCAAATTTTGTGAAATGGGCCCACTTTTTTCCACTTGATTTGATCTTGTCACACTACACACGTGTCCTATCTTCAGTCTTATGTCCATTAATTAATTTTTCTATTTTATTTAATTTTTATTGAATTAATTCATTTTAAATCAATTTAAATCCAAATAAAATCTAAAAATTGATAACTTGGTATCTTTTTTATTGATACAGGTCTTAAATATCATCATGTACACAATCAAATCTGAATCAAGCGAAATCATGAATAAAAAGATGGAATTTGGACATTTTTGGAAGCTTTTTAATGGTGAATCAAATCACATCTTCAAACATCAATGCACCAAGATTCAAAGTCCAAAATCTAACCTAATCCAATGCTTGATACATATACAAGCTAAAGAGGCACGAATCAAGACCTAGAGGCTGCTAAATCACAAAGACCCAACTTAAGAAAAACTTGAAAAAGTGTGGAATCGAAATCACTCTTAGAGACTGATTCAAAGCAAAAACTCAACGTAGACCCCTTGCTGGATATCACTGAGTGAAAGGCAATTAAAACCAAGCTCTCTCCTCTCCTGAATCGCGATGTAAGTCTCTCTAAACCTTGCCCTGTATTTGAAATCGCATACTCATGTTCTTGCGTTTTCTTGATAAATCTTTGACATATTCATGCTTATTGTCCTATTTAGAGACTTTCTGCATCATTTAATTGCATTTTCATGAGCCATAGCCCCTACCTGAACCTAGGGTTTTGGAAGCTTGTTTTTGGGTGTTTTCTTTGCAGGAAAAATTGGAACCAACAATGGGCATAAACATGATCAGTGGAAGGAGACGAACACAACCATGTGTTTGGAATTAATTTCTATAGCCTAGAGAAGATTTTAGGACGAACCTATGGATTTAGCCGCGGATAAAAATCTGCAGGTAAATAACCAGGTTTTCAACGAAGAAGATGATTATGTGCCTTCCCCTGAATGGTTGTTTCAAATCTTGCGTGTTTTTGTTTTTTTAATTCCAGCATAATATTTGTTTTCCCTTATAATAATCGCTATCCATTATACTAACAATTAAGTGCAGTGGTTGAGTTGGTAAGGGCGCCAGTACAAATTCCAATAGGACCTGGGTTCGAATCCCAGGTCCCCCCATATTACTTTGCAATTTTTCTTCAGGTGTTCCAGCGCTTTTCAACAATCATGGCCTATCATACACCTTCATCCAATGCTTGCCAGATGGCCTTCAGGCCAAATCTGATGGCCCAGATGGAGCGTGCACCATATTCCCTGGTCAACATGTCACATGGGAGTCCAAAAGTCAAACGCAGGCCAGCTCAAATGGGCCTTGAACATGTTATTCTCACATCCAGATCTGGGCCCGAACCCCCCTTTGGTTTTTTTTTTCTATTTCTCTTTTTATTTTCATTTATTTATTAGTTTTGTATTATTATTTTTATTATTTAAACTAACCAATTAAAATCTTTCTTCTCATAAAATCAAAAACCAAAAATATATTTTATTTATTAAAATTAAATTCATCACTTTTATTTTGTAAATAAATTAACTCAATTAATTTAGTTTAATTAGGTATAATTTTTAATATCTTTTGCAAATAATTAAAATTAATGTAGAAAATTGTGTTTTTACTAACTTTAAATCAAGTTTATTTTATTTCTTTAAATACTTAAAAAATCCAAAAAATATATTTTTCTTAATTAATTAATTAGTTTATTTATTTAATTAACTTAAATTAATTTCTTTTAAATCAAAAATAAACAAAAAAATGCTTTGTTTCAAAAAAGGGTCACAACCTTAAAAAAATGCGCCCGATTTAATTTTTTGCACGAGATCTATTTTGCCATATTAATGTAATTGTTTCCCGGAATGTAATAGCTTTTAATTAGGACTTTGTTTTATCGCTTTATTTTATTTTCCGCACTTTAATTTTAAAGGTTGTTTTTGGCGATGTAAATACCCGACGCCTTGTAATAGTTTAGATTTAATTTCCGCAATTTAAATTCCGCAATCTATAAACTGCTAGATGTTTGATAATAGGGAATGCATGACAAGATCGAATGTATGAACTTAAAATCAACATAGCTCACCCATGACATGTACAAAGACAAATTAACTGAAAATGACACACTCGCACATGCGCACTCTTAGGGTACACCCCACTTGGTTGCCTTCGTACGCGGTCATTGAGTATAGGTCACTTTTGAGGTCGTCCTCTTGTCTAAAGATCATAGTCGCCTCGAAACGGTTGCCTCGGATATTGTTTCCTAAAAACAAATGATCTAAGACATTAGGGTTACTTCTAAGGCGTCCTAACATTGCTTTAGTGACCGCACGTCCCTAAATTCGAATTGACTCTTAAAACTACAACGATAATGCTACCTATTCATCAATAGAGGGATGGCATTGTATAAAGGACATTAGCACAAATTGATTCCTTTTTCGAGTAAAGTAGATGGTTCTTAAGTACTTGCTCTTTCAAAATAAAACAAAAACTTTTCGCACTTACACTTTTCAAACAAAAAAACTTCTTTCAAACCCACAAACACAAAGAAAAGCAATTTTTGAAAACACTTTGAGCAAGTACCTAAGAACCTGTGGATAACCACGGATAGAAAGGGTGCTAACACCTTCCCTTTCTATAATCTACCCCCCGGACCCGAGAAACATCTCGAAAAAGGAATTTTTCTGTGCTTTTTTCCTTTCCTTGTTGGATAAAATAATAGACGGTGGCGACTCTTGCTTACCGCGACATTTTGCGAAAACAAACGCAAAACACAAACCAGCATTCCAAAAACAGTTAGTTCTCTCCCACCGTATCACAGAACTGGCGAATCTGCTGGGGACGCTTAATAAGTGGGGTGTACCTTAGGAATAGTTCATAATGTTTTCAATTGCTTGACTTGTATGCTTTATATTTGTGGACTTGTATCGGAGTTACTATAGATCCTAACCCGGACCTGGGGGATACCCTTTAGGTAAGTAGCAATAAACTGTGAGGGAACTGTACGGCGTAGACCGATACGGTTGAAGCAGTAGCTACGCTGGTGTGGCACTTTAGATTGTACCGATATCCCTTGTGTTGGAACGAGGAGAATATGGCTCATCTAAGGGGTCATTAAGCACCAACTGACCTTAGAACCTTTAAATTGACCAACTTGGCCATAGAACAGTAGCAGTATGCTACACTCATTGAGACCAAACTCTCGCGATGATTCCGGCCGCAAGAAAAGGTTGCTAAACTGGAATTATGATCAATCGAGGGTGGTCGGTGATATTGAGATCCTCTAGAACCCGGTTACTATTTTTAGGACAGGTTTGAACCAACTAAACTGAAAGAGGGTAGTACCTAAGCTCCTTGCCAGCCTGAAATCTAAGGGCTCTCTGTGTGACTTGTGTGCCTTTACCATGTTTGCTGTTTGTGGATACTTGTGGTGTGCCTTTTATCATGACATCATGACATCATAACATTGCATACATCTTGCATAAGACTAACCTATTTCAAAGACAGGAGGGATTCATCTTTGTTCTGTTTTGTAGGTCATCATGATGCCCATGCGTAGAAATACCATCCGGATCAATTTTGTTCAGGTTCCTACCTTGCTTAAAGATCTGATTGCCAAGATGCCTGATACTACTTCTTTCCTCAGGAGACATGGTTATCTTCTTAGTTTAATCACCTCCAAATTGGACGAGCAGATGATGAGTGTCCTAGTCCAGTTCTATGATCCATTGTACCATTGTTTTACTTTCCAGGACTACCAGCTGGTTCCCACCTTAGAAGAATTCTCTGATCTTCTCGATATCTCCATTCTAGAGCAGACCCCGTTTACTGGTTGGGAGAAAATTCTTAGGCCGGAAGAGATTGCTGCAGCCCTTCATTTGACCAAAGAAGAGGTAATGGCTAATTGGGAGACTAGAAGTGGAGCAAAGGGCTTTCTGACTAAGTTTTTGGTTGGTAAGGCTAACTATTTCTGGGATAGTCTAGACTTCATGGCATTCGAGGATATTCTGGCTCTTCTGATATATGGCTTGGTATTGTTTCCGAACTCTGACTCCTTCGTTGATGTAAATACGGTAAAAATCTTTATCTCTCGCAATCCTGTACCCACTCTCTTGGGTGACATTCTTCATCAGCTTTATGCTCGTACAGCCCGAAAGCGGGGAACCTTGATGTGTTGTGCTCCTTTATTGGAAAGGTGGTTTATTTCGCACCTTCCCAAGTCAGTGCTGAAGAATAAAGAAGGCATGGGTTGGGCTTATAGGGTTATGTCTCTCTCCCATAATGACATCATCTGGACTCTCAAGGGTATGGATGAAGAGGCTATCATTGATCGCTGTGGGGAGTATCCCAATGTTCCATTGTTAGGAACCCATGGAGGAATTTCTTACAACCCATGCTTAGCTCTACGTCAGTTTGGGCGTGCCAGAAGAGAAGGACCTCATGAGATGCTAATGCCTAGTATCATCTGATCCACATGAGCTGGGTCCAAAAACTTCACTTCCAGTGGAGCCATATCTCAGATGGGTTCGAATCCGTGCCCAGAAGCTGGGTATGCCATAGGAAGTTGTCCGGCCTATCATTGTTGAAACTGCTGATGAAGAAGGGGTTCTTCCAACCATCCTACATCCTCATATGCCCACTGACATTGGGGCACTGAAAAGGTCTTGGATGCAACTGAGGGAAGAACGGGATTCTTACCGAGAGAAGTTCAACGAGCAAGAGCAGAAGATCCAGAGGTTGACTAGGAAGTTAGAGAACGAGCGGATTCTCAATGACTATGTCTGCACTGATAAGAAGAGACCATGGGAGCATTGATTGACCTTTGATTATTTCTTTTCCAGTTTTTATTTACCTTTCAGTATTTCCATTCTTGTAACGCCCTGAGGGCATCAATTGAACAATTTGAATTTTGAAGTTTATCTAATAAAGTGTGTTTCCTTTCTTGTTTACAAATTTGAATCTCCCGGTTGTCTTTGAAATTATAATCATACGCATTTCATCCCATGCACTTCATAAACAGGTACTCATTACAGGTCTCTTATCTTCTTCGTTGTTTATTTCAGCACTCATCATGTCTGTTGAACCTTCATCTGAGCAAGTAATCAAGGCCCTACAGGCCCAGAATGCCAAATTTCAAGAGTTGTTCATGAATATAGCTAAGGGTCAGCAAGACCTGAAGACCCTGATTCTGAAAGAGAAGAAGAAGAAGAAGAAGAAGAGGACAATCCTGTTTAACACAGGGCACAAGTTTGGAAACAGGCTACAGAATGAAGTTGATCTGACCACCTCATCTGGAGGGAAAGATAGTCAAGAGGAAAGGAGGGCTCCTAGCCATGTGGTCTCTGACAACGAGACGGACTTTGATGAAGAACAGTATCCTCATGCTGAGGATAGATACAAGCAATTGGAAGACCGGCTGAGTGCTATGGAAGTTCAGAAAGTGTCTGGTCTTGACTTTGGTGATCTAGGTCTATCATCTGGGATGGTAATTCCCCACAAATTCAAGGCACCAGCCTTTGCTAAGTATGACGGAGTTTCTTGTCCGAAGTTGCACCTCCGGTCATATGTGAGGAAGATTCAACCGTACACCGCTGATAAGAACCTATGGATCCATTTCTTTCAAGATAGTCTCTCAGGGACTCAGCTTGAATGGTTCTATCAGTTAGACGGAGCCAGTATCCGCAGTTGGGAAGATTTGGCTACTGCTTTCTACAGGCAGTATCAATACAACTCCGACCTCACTCCTACGCGTACCCAACTCCAGGGTATGTCAATGGGAACGGGTGAAGGATTCAAAGATTATGCTCAGAAATGGAGGGACCTCGCCGGAAGAGTACAACCACCCTTGGCTGATCGGGAGCTTGTGGACATGTTTCTGGGGACCCTGTCTGGTCCATTTTTCAACCACCTGATTGGGAACTCTTTGTCTGGGTTTACATAGCTTATTTTGACCGGTGAGAGGATTGGGGCTGGTATTAAGGCTGGTAAGATACAGAAGGGTGCCTCATCAAACACCGAGAAGAATCCATTTAAGAAAGAATACAGTGTTGTCTACAGTTCGAGAAGACATAATAGACCTGAACACCGCCATCCTGTTAATGCAGTGGTTATTTCAAAACCTGCTAGTGCTCCGTAGCACAACAATCAACAGAAGGATAAGAGACCTCGAAGGAAATTCACCCGTCTTAGCATGACCTTATCTCAGATTCTGCCACAGCTGCTGAAGACCAATCTGGTGATTCCAAAGGAAGCCCCAAAGAATCCAAATACAACGTCACCAAGGTATAACCCTAATGCCCGTTGTGCTTATCACTCTGATAGCCCGGGGCATAATACAAATGATTGTTGGACTTTGAAGAATAAGATACAGGACTTAATTGATGTGAAGGAGATTGAGTTCGAGGCGCCCGAAAGGACTAACATTGTGACTGCTCCTATGCCCAAGCATGAAGTAAATGCTATAGAAGAAGATTCGTTTGTGGTTTCTATGAATGATATTGCTACCCCTTTGATGACTGTAAAGAAGAACCTTTTGCTAGCCGGTTTATTTCCGAGTTGTGACGAAGATTGTCGTATGTGTTCTGTTCTACCTACCGGTTGCCATCTCTTGAAATCAGGTGTCCAACGCTTGATGGATAGTAAGGAAATTCTGTTTGAGAAGACTGTTGTTCCCTCAGTTCCTACTGAAGAAGTTGCCATTATCACCATTTTCTACAATTCTTCCAAGGCTCCCTCGAGGAAGCCTGTTAGAATTACATCTGTTCCAAGAATCACACCTGTGATCATCACTGTTCCGGGGCCCATCCCCTACACCTCTGATAAAGCTGTCCCTTGGCCCTATAGGGCTGATGTTTATTTTCATGGAGTTAAGCAAGAGTTGGATGTTGATACTGACATCAGCAATATCGTTGGACCTGCTAAAGTCACCCGCAGCGGAAGACTTTTCTCACCTGATATCTCTCCACCAACTGCCCGAAGACCCGTTGTTATTACACCTGCCAGTGTACCTGCTACCATTCCTGTTCAAGTTCCTATTCTTACCCCTGTTGCCGAGTCATCTGACACTCGGGGAAAAGGGATCACCACTGATGTGCCTGCCTAGATGGAAGCACCGAAGATGATTACTGTTGAAGCTTCTAAGCAAGAGATGGAAGAGATCCTGAAAATCATCAAAAAGAGTGACTACAATGTAGTTGAGCAGCTGGGGCAAACCCCATCCAAGATTTCTATGTTGTCACTGTTGTTATGCTCAGAGGCTCATGCCAAGGCTCTGATTACCTTTTTGAAGACTGCCCATATACCACAAGAGACATCAGCTGATCAGTTTACAGATTGCATGGCCAATTTGACTACTGATAATGGGTTGGGTTTCTCGGACTCTGACTTGACTGCTAAGGGGAAGAATCACAACAATGCCCTGCATGTATCCATTGAATGCAGGGGCACTACTCTTGCACATGTATTGGTGGATACTGGTTCCTCATTGAACGTCCTGCCTAAGAAAGCTCTAGACCGGTTGGACTGTGAAGGGTTGGAGCTGAAACCAAGCAACATTGTCGTCAGGGCCTTTGATGGGTCTAAAAGAATGGTACATGGAGAGGTTAATATCCCGATTAAGGTTGGTTATCATGTCTTCAACTCTACGTTCTATGTGATGGACATTCGGCCATCTTATTCTTGTTTGTTGGGTCGTCCATGGATCCACAAAGTCGGGGCCGTAACCTCAACGCTCCACCAGAAGCTGAAGTACCCGGTCAAAGGGAAGATTGTGACAGTACAAGGAGAGGAAGAGTACATGGTTAGCCACCTCAACTCTTTCCGATATGTAGAGATGGATGGGGAGTTCATTGAGACCCCATTTCAACATTTTGAAGAGGTTCCCCAGACATTGGCGTCAGCTGAGACTGTTGTTGAAGACTCTCCCATGAAGATGGCTTCCTTTAGGGATGCCCGGGCTGTTGTTGAGAAAGTTGGGTGTGCAAATTAGGGCTGACTCCCTGATTTTACACAGAAGACTAACAAGTTTGGTTTGGGTTTCACTGAAGAGGCTCAAAGGGTTGTTCGGAATGCACGAATCAGAAGACCTCCCGTGTTCATCAGCAAATCGGGAGTGAATGCCATTGAAGATGATGTGGAAGAGTTTGAGTTCGACAGCTGGATCTATCCTACGACCGACGGTGGACCAAGCAACTGGACAGCAAAGGATTTCATCCCTATTACTTTTGTTACCCAGTAATGAAACTTTTTGTTTTGAATATGTAACAGACAATGTTTTTAAACTTTACGGCCCGATGTCTTACCCGGGGCACTGTGGCTTCATTTGTGAGGGCTTTATGTGTGTCATCTTCATATATCATTAATAAAAGCATTGGACGTTTTTGCATTTCAAATTTTGCGCTCCTTGTTTTTCTTTATTATATATTGCAAAACAGCTATTTTACACACACTCACGTATACAGGTCTACATCCACTCTGGATCTCACTGGTAACGACTCTGCTACTGCCAGTTATGACTTCGAAAATCTGATCAACTTAGCCGAAGACGAAGGCGAAGATGATTGCGAAGTGCCTAGTGAACTTGCAAGACTGCTACTCCAGGAAGAGAGGGTTATTCAGTCGCATGAAGAACCGGTGGAATCAGTGAATCTGGGTACTGAGATAGACAAGAAGGAAGTCAAGATCGGTGCAAACTTGGAGCTTAGTGTGAAGCAACGGTTGATTCAGATGTTGTATGACTATGTCGAGATCTTTGCCTGGTCTTATGAAGATATGCCTGGTTTGGATACTGATATCGTGGTTCATCGCCTACCTACCAAGGAAGACTGTCCTCCAGTAAAACAGAAGGTCCTCCGAATACGCCCAGAAATGTCTGAGAAAATCAAGGCTGAAGTTATGAAACAGTTTGACGCCGGTTTTCTAGCAGTCACTTCTTACCCTCAGTGGGTGGCCAATGTGGTTCCTGTGCCGAAGAAGGATGGTAAGGTTCGAATGTGTGTTGACTACAGGGATTTGAACAGGGAAAGCCCCAAGGATGACTTCCCTCTACCTCACATCGACGTTCTGGTTGACAACACCGCTCAGCATAAGGTATTCTCCTTTATGGATGGTTTCTCCAGTTATAATCAGATTAAGATGGCTCCCGAAGACATGGAGAAGACAACCTTTGTTACTCAGTGGGGTACCTTTTGCTACAAGGTCATGCCTTTTGGACTGAAGAACGCTGGGGCAACGTATCACCGTGCCATGGTTGCTTTATTTCATGATATGATCCATCATGAGATCGAGGTATACGTCGATGATATGATTTCAAGGTCCCAAACTGAGGATAAACACCTTAACCATCTGCAGAAGCTGTTTGATAGGCTGAAGTTGTACAAGCTGAGGTTAAACCCGAACAAGTGTACCTTCGGGGTAAGATCTGGTAAGTTACTGGGTTTCATTGTGAGCGATAAAGGTATTCAAGTGGATCCTGCAAAGGTGAAGGCTATACAGGAGATGCCAGCTCCCAGAACAGAAAAAGAAGTCAGAGGCTTTCTAGGACGTCTGAATTACATTGCCCGATTCATCTCGCACCTGACTGCTACTTGTGAGCCAATCTTCAAGTTGTTGAAGAAAGACCAAGTAGTACGTTGGAATGATGAATGCCAGGCTGCTTTCGAAAGAATCAAAGAGTATCTCCAAGAGCCACCCATTCTGATACCTCCAGTTGAAGGGAGACCTCTGATCTTATACTTGATTGTACTCGACAACTCAATGAGGTGTATGTTGGGTCAGCATGACGAGTCTGGCCGAAAAAAACATGTTATTTATTACCTTAGCAAAAAGTTTATCTACTGTGAGACCCGATACTCACTGATCGAGAAAACTTGTTGTGCTTTGGCAAGGGCTGCTCGCCGGCTGAGACAGTATATGCTGACTCACACTACTCTATTGATTTCAAAAATGGATCCAATCAAGTATATCTTCGAGAAGCCTGCTTTGTCCAGAAGAATAGCAAGATGGCAGATGATCTTGACTGAGTATGACATCCAATATACGACCCAAAAGGCAATCAAGGGAAGTGTGTTGACAGACCATTTGACACACCAGGCAGTGGATGATTACCAGTCTATGAACTTTGAATTTCCGGATGAGAATATCATGTTGATAACTGATTGTGAGACACCTGGACCGGATGAAGGACCTGAGGAAGGATCCCGATGGTCTATGTACTTTGATGGAGCTTCGAATGCTTTGGGTAATGGCATTGGCGCCGTGATCATATCTCCTAAAGGCTCTCATACTCCTTTTACCGCCCGACTATGTTTCAACTGCACCAACATCATGGCGGAGTATGAAGCGTGCATCATGGGTCTTCGAGCAGTAATTGACCTAAGGATTAAGTTTCTAAGTCTCTTCGGAGATTCCGCTCTCGTGATCAGTCAGATCAAAGGAGAGTGGGATACGAAACACCCAAATCTTATTCCTTACAAGGAGTATGTGTTGACGTTGCTTCCCCATTTCGAGGAGATAACCTTTGAACACTTCCCTAGAGAGGAGAATCGGTTGGCGGATGCGCTAGCTACGATTTCTTCTATTCAAAGTCAATTGGGATAATGAGGCTCCCCGGATTATTATTGAAAGATTGGACGAACCGGCACATTGCTGTGATCTTGAGGCTGAAGAGGTAACAGAGAAGCCATGGTATCATGAGGTTAAGAGATATCTTGAAACTCAGGAGTACCCCGAGGGTGCATCTGTTAATGACAAGAAGTTTCTGAGGAGGTTCGCAGAAAAGTTCTTCATCAGCAATGGCATCCTTTACAAGCGCAACCATGATTCGACCTTACTGCGTTGTATGGATAAGAATGAAGCAGAAAGGATCATGGCAGATTTACATGAAGGTACTTTCGGAAATCACTCCAGTGGACACACCATGGCAAAGAAAATCCTACGGGCGGGATATTATTGGTCCACAATGGAAGCTGACTGTTATCAGCATTCTCAGACATGTCACAAGTGTCAAGTCTATGCTGATAAGGTGCACATACCTCCGGTCCCTCTGAACATCTTGACGGCACCTTGGCCTTTTGCAATGTGGGGCATTGATATGATCGGCGAGATCATACCTACGGCATCCAATGGGCATCGTTTCATCCTGGTATCGATTGATTACTTTACAAAGTGGGTTGAAGCAGCTTCTTTTGCTACAGTAACCAAGAACGTCGTAGCACGATTTATTCGGTATAATCTGATTTGTCGATACGGTGTACCAGAGAGGATCATTATGGACAATGGTACCAATCTCAACAACAAGATGATCACCGAGGTCTGCGAGCAATTCAAAATACAGCATCATAACTCTTTTCCCTATCGGCCGAAGATGAATGGGGCTGTAGAAGCGGTTAATAAGAACATTAAGAAGATTGTGCAGAAGATGACGGTGACATACAAAGACTGGCACAAGATGTTACCATTTGCTCTTCATGGGTACCGTACCTTAGCACAGACGTCAACAGGGGCAACACCCTATTCCTTTGTATATGGCATGGAGGCAGTCTTGCCCATTGAAGTTCAGATACCCTCTCTTCGGATCATGAAGGATGCAGGTTTGAGTGAAGATGACTGGATTCAGACCCGGCTTGATCAGCTGAACCTAATCGATGAAAAGAGACTTACTGCTATTTGTCATGGTCAGACGTATCAAAAACGGATGATCAAGGCATTTAACAAGAAAGTCAGACGACAAGAGTATCAAGTTGGGGATCTGGTAATCAAGCGCATCATTCTACCTCAAGGTGATCCTAGGGGCAAATGGACCCCTACATACGAAGGGCCATTTGTGGTTAAGAACATTTTTTCAGGCGGAGCCATGATTCTAACCACCATGAATATTGATGACCTTCCTCGCCCCGTCAATGCAGACATAGTGAAAAGATACTACGCATAATCAAAGACCCGCTAGGTCAACTGGCCTAGGCAAAAATAAGGGCTTCCTGGTGAACCAAAAGGGTTCGGGAAAAAATAAGGGATGAAAATAAAAAAATTTGTACACCCGGCAAGTCGAAAACCTGAAAAGGCGGCTTGGGCAAAAAAGGGTATCCCGGTGGACTGAAAACCCGAAAGGGCGGTCCAGGCAAAAGTTAGGGATAAGCGTAACACTATGTCTCATGGGATCACCTTGCATCCAAACTTCAGTATCGACTATCAAGCTCGGACGACACTAATCAATCTGACCTACCTTCAACTAGTAGCAAAGTGATGAGATGCTCGAGGAAACTACCTGGATCAACTGAGAAAACTACCCTGCCCCAGGTGATAATTAAGCGTTTTAATTTTTGAAAAGAAAAACTCCGACTTCTTTGGCTCAAAGGGATTGACTAGGGATTATCTTCCTTATAACTCCACTGTTTAGGATTTGAAACAATGCTTGTACATCGTCAGCGGGGTCTGTTCAAAAGCATACTGTAAAGATCGTGGTATCGTTTTCGTCATCCTCCCTCAAAAGGCTTAGAATTTTTTAATCGAGAGTTTGAACATCACAAAAAGGCAATATGAAGCAATTTTAAGCATAGTGAAAACAATTAATTCAAAACAGACACGTGTAATGCATTAATGAAATAAAAGAGTTTGACATGATAATTGTTTGAATGAGCAAAGAAAAATACAACTTCAGAATTCAAATGAACAAAAGTCTCTCAATTCTAGCCATGTTTTGGCAAGGGAGCAGTGATCACATTGGGAGTCTCAGGAGGCTCGAATTCGATCTCCTTAGCGTCAATCATATTCTGAATCTTGTATTTCAGCACCCAACAATCGTTAGTATCGTGCCCCAGGCTATCAGAGTGATAAGCACAACTTGCTTCTGGGTTATAGTTTGGAGAAGAAATCTTAGGGTCGCAGGAGGGTTTATCACCGCAATCAGATTCATCTTCAACATGTGCTGCAGTGCTTGTGACAATGGCATGTTGATGTTGGTGAACTGTCTTTTAGGCTCGTCTGGCCTTCGTTGATTTCCCTTTTGCTGTTGTCGGCGTGGCGCAGAACCAGAGATTAAGACTGCCCCTACGTGTTGGTCACGACGACTCTTTTGACTGTACGCAGCATTGGACTCTTTCTTCCCACTGTAAGGCTTTTTATGAGCATCAGAAGGTGTAGCTTCTTGAATCTTCCCACTTTTGATGCCAGCTTCAATTCTCTCCCCAGTCAAGATAAGGTCTGTAAATTCGACTGAAGAGTTCCCAATCAGATGATTAAAGAATGGACCAGACAGGGTCCCCAGAAACATATCGACGAGTTCACGATCAGTTAAAGGTGGCTGCACCCTTCCGGCAAGGTCTCTCCATTTTTAAGCATACTCTTTAAATCCTTCACCCGTCTCTATTGACATACCCTGGAGTTGGGTACGCGTAGGAGTGAGGTCGGAGTTATATTGATACTGCTTATAGAACGCAGTAACCAAATCTTCCCAGTTACGGATACTGGCTCCATCCAGCTGATAGAACCACTCATGTTGAGTCCCTGAAAGACTGTCCTGGAAGAAATGGATCCACAAATTCTTATCAGCTGTGTAAGGCTGGATCTTCCTTACATATGACCGGAGGTGCAGCTTTGGGCAGGAAGCTCTGTCATATTTGGCAAAGGAAGGTGCCTTAAACTTATGGGGAATCACCACCCCAGAGGATAGACCTAGGTCTCCACAGTCCAGCCCGGGAACATTTTGTATCTCCATAGCGCTCAAGCGGTCCTCCAACTGTTTGTACCTATCCTCAGTAGGAGGGTACTGTTCTTCATCATAATTCGTCTCGTTGTTGGAGACCACTGGGCTAGGGACCCTTCTCTCTTGTGGACTATCTTTCCCTACAGATGAGGTGGTCAGATCAACCTCATTCTGCAATCCATTTCCAAACCTGCATCCAGTGTTGAACAAGACGGTCCTCTTCTTCTTCTTCTTCCTCTCTTTCAGAATCAAGGTCTTTAAATCCTGTTGACCCTGGGCTAGGCTCATAACCAACTCTTGGAACTGGGCATTCTGGGCCTGGAGGGCCTTGATAGCTTGTTCAGTGGAAGGTTCAGTAGACATGATGATTGCTGAAATAAACAGCAAAGAAGATAAGTGACCTGTAAAAGGGTACATGTAATGCAATGATATGTATGATATATGTATGCAATGTTTTCAAGGATCTCGCGGGGTAAACAAGAAACCGTTAGAATTTGAATCTGGTAGCTTGATTGAAGGAACTTCATGTTGGTGATAGTCCTTCTTCAAGAGTTAGGCTCACCATATCGAGTGGGTCATAGCCCTGACTCAAGTTATCATGTTTTGATCTCCAAACAACCTTGGCTAGAGGAAAATAAATCCCCTTTGCCCCTTGCTAGACATTTGGTTCATCATGACCTGCATCACAAACCCTTGAGATCCTTGAAATGGGTTAGTCCTTATGCAGGATGTATGCAATGTTATGATGTTATGATGTTATGATGTTATGATAAAGGCACACCACAAGTATTCACGAAAGGCAAACATGGTAAAGGCACACAAGTCACAAAAGAGCCCTTAGATTTCAGGCTGGCATGAAGTTTAGGTACTACCCTCTTTCAGTTTCAGTTGGTTTAAACCTGTCCTAAAAATAGTAACCGGGTTCTAGAGGATCTCAATATCACTGACTACCCTCAATCGGTCATAATTCCAGTTTAGCAACCTTTCCTTGCGGCCGGAATCATCGCGAGAGTTTAGTCTCAATGAGTGTAGCATACTGCTACTGTTCTATGGCCGAGTTGGTCAATTTAAGGTTCTAAGGTCAATTGGTGCTTGATGACTCCTCAGAAGACCCATATTCTCCTCGTTCCAACACAAGGGATATCGGTACAGACTAAGGTGTCACACTAACGTAGCTACTGCTTCATCCGTGTCGGTCTACGCTGGACAGATCCCTCACAGTTTATTGCTACTTACCTAAAAAGGGTACCCCCAGATCCGGGTTGGGATCTATAAAACTCCGATACAAGCCCACAAAATTTAAAGCATACAAAGCATACAATTGAAAACACAAGTGATCTAATCCTAAGGTACACCTCAACTTATTAGATCTCCCCAGCAGAGTCGCCAGTTCTGTGATCAGTGGAAATAGAACTGACTGTTTTGGAATGCTGGTTCGCGTTTGCATTTTTTGCAAAATGTCGCGGTAAGCAAGAGTCGCCACCGTCTTTTATTTTCTCCAACAAGGAAAGGACAAAAGCACAGCAAAATTCCTTTTCGAGATGTTTCTCGGGTTCGGGAGGTAGATTATATAAAGGGAAGGTGTTAGCACCCTTTCTATCCGTGGTTATCCACGGGCTCTTAGGTACTTTCTCACTATGTTTTCAAAAAGATTTTGCTTTTCTTGTGTTTGTGGGTTTTGAAAAAGTTTTGTTTGAAAACTTCAATTTAACTCTTGTATCTGTCCTCAAGAGTGTATGAAGTGTTGTTTGAAAACTTTGTTTGGAAAAGTGTAAGTGCGAAAAGTATTTTTGTTTTGAAAGAGCAAGTACCTGAGAACCTCTACCTACTCAAAAGAAATTAAGCTGTGTAAATGTCCTTTAGACAGTACTATCCCACTATTGAGAAGTAGGTAGCACCGTCGTTGGAGTTTTCGGGTCAATTCGATTATAGGGACATGTGGTCACTAAAGCAATGGTAGGACGCCTTAGCGGTAACCCTAATGTCTTAGATCGTTTTATCCGAGGCAACCGTTTCGAGGAAACTTTGATCTTTAGACAGGAGGGCGACCTCTAAAACACCCTATACTCAATGACCACGTCGAGGCAACCAAGTGAGGTGTACCCTAAGAGTGGCATGTGCAAGTGTGTCAGGTTTCAGTTTATATTATCTTTGTACATGTTATGGTGAGCTACGATTGATTTTATTTTAAGAGAGATCTTGACATGCATAGCCTAGTTAACATACATCTAGCAGTTAATAGTTGCGGAAAATAAATCTACGCTATTACAAGGCGTCGGTATTTACATCGCCAAAAACAAACCCTTGAAAAAATAAATTGCGGAAAATAAACGAAAGCGATAAAAAGGGTCCTAATTAAAGCTATTACATCCTCGGAGCAAATACAATTATATAGATCAAAATATGAATAAAAAATAATCACATGCGCGAGAAAAATTGAATCGGAGAAGTTTTTAGGGTTTTGACCCTTTTTTTTTAAAAGAAAGAAAGATATTTTTTATTATTTTGCATTTAATTAAATTAAACCTAGACTAATTAATGAATTAAATAAAAGAGAAATATTTTTTGAGTTTTTTATGTTTTTTAAGGGAAAAAATAAAAGATGGTCAAAAGTTATTAAAAACCCTAATTCTACATTGATTTTAAATTATTGCAAAAAAAAGTTAAAATTAACCTAATTAAAACTAATTTAATTAATTACTTATTTATTTACAAAAATAATGAAAAGGTGAAATTAATTTTAATAAATAAAAAAAAATATATTATATTTTTCATGTTTTCTGAATTTATTAAAAAAATGTTAATTGTTTTAGTTAGTAGTTAATTAAAAATTAATAAAAAACAAATTAAATAAAAATAAAAGGAGAAGAAGAAAATAAACCCATGGGGGTGCTGGCCCAAATCAGGAGGTGTGAATGGCAATTGTATGGGCCCAACGTAGGCAGCCTGCTTGACTTTTCCAGTTCCCTGCCTGTGCGTTGACCGTGGAGTATGGTGGTCATCATCTCGTGACCATTAGATTTGCTTTGCAAGCCACTTGGCATGTGGATAGTTGAGGTATATGGTGGACCTCTCTTGGAAAACTGCATAAGAACACCTGAAAAATAAAAGTAACAAGGTTTTGGGGGACCTGGGATTCGAACCCAGGCCCCAGTGCTCAATGCTTGTTCGCCCTAGCCACTGAGCCAATCACTCCAATTGATATCATAACAAACAATGATTAATATATTAGTAAACCAACAAATATGCCTGAAAAAAATAAAAATAAATAAAAGCGCGCGATTTTTAAAAGGGGCGAACGGGAGGGAGACGCGTCAGCGTCTTCTTCGTTGAGCACTGGTTTTTTTACCTGCGGATTTTTATCCGCAGGAAGTTTTGTAGGTTCTTCCTAAAATCGTCCCTAGGCTGCAAAAATTCATTCCAAGACCATGGTTGATCTCGTCTCCATCTCCTGATCACTCCTATACCAATTATTGTGGCCAATTTTCCCTGCATCAAAAAAACCTAAAAAGCAAGCATATAAACCCTAGAATCGGGCATCACGATACAAGGCCTAAAAACCAAATTGGCTATTGCAGTTATGTGAGAAATCAAACAATAAACATGAATATGCTAATGTTTTGAAGAAAAAGTGTAAGAATAGAAGATCACGATTCCATGTCCAGGGCTGACTTCGTGATGACTTACAGAGCTGTGTAGGTGATGAAAAGGCCTGATTTTTCTTCCAATCGCTTCAGGGGATGGCAGTCAAGCACTCTACGTTGAGTTTCTTGATTGAAACAAGCTCTAACCAAGAATTCGATTCCTCTCTTTTTCACCTTTTTTTCAGTTTTGGTTTCTTGATTTTAGGTAGCTTTTGGTCGTTTATTAGGTTTTGGAGGCTTGCTTGCATATATGGCAATTGAATTAGGTCAATAGTTGGGCTTTAATCCATGTATATGGGAGAATTAGGTTTGCACTTTTTCACCATTGAAAAACTTTCCAAATATGGCCAAATCTAAGATTTTGTGCACAAATAAGCCCTAGCACGAATTGGTTAGTTGTCACATGATATATAAAAGCTGTACAAATCACAAAGATACTATTCCATTGATTTTTAGATTTTATTTGAATTATTATAGATTTAAAATGAATTAAATCAATAAAAAATAAATAAAATAGAAAAATAAATGTTTGGTCATGAAATCAAGCATGGGACACGTGTGTGGCATGACAAGGCTGAATCAAGTGGAAGAAAGTGGGCCCTTTTGTCAAAAATTGGAGTTTTGAGGATAGTTGACTTTTGCAAATTCATGAAAATTTCCCAACTTCTCCAATGCACAACTTACTCAATTTTGATCATATGACCATGTTCTTGGACATTTTGAAAAGCTCTTGAAGTCCTCTAACCAATGCCTTTGGTCCCATGTCATTTGGATGTACCAATCTCAAGTTATGGCCTTTGACTCAAAGTGTACTTTTGTTGACTTTTAAAATTGACCTATAATGTAAAAATTGGTAACTTCTTATGAGAGCATTTCTTGATCTTGGAGTGTGAAGATGGATTGTAGGAAATTGCATCCTCTTTAAATTGAGCTTTGGATGGGATTTTTCTGACAAACCATGAAAAAGTTATGCCCTTGTCAAAGTATAGTTGACTTTTCTGCTGTCCAAAAATAGTAACTTTTTGCACCTTGATGATTTTTGAGCTATTCTTGTGAAATCATGATCAAGACTTGATCAAATGATGATTGTGAACTCAAAATAATATGTTAACCAAAAATTCTGACTTTTGACTGCAAAATGACCATTTTGCCCTTGCAGTTGACTGTGGATCAAATGGGGCTTTTGACTATGCAAATTGGCACAATGAGTCTTGAAAATTGGCATGTAGGTGCTTGAGAATGTGTATAGGCCTATGAGATTTGATTGAGCCATTGAGAACCCCAAATTCCTTGAAAGAACCAAAACCCTAATTTCAGTTGTCCTAGGAAGTGATTTGACTGTACAATCCTTGAGCAATCTTGAACAATTTGAAGATCATTCTTGAGGAATATGGGAGGGCAAATTCCGGGGTACAACAGTTGCCCCTGTTCAATATTCTTAAACCTGAGTATGTAGATTGGCTTGCGTGCCTTTCGTGATCCGAAGGTGGAAGATGATTGAACACTAAAGTGCCCAGAAATTTGCACTCGCATGGTGTAGTATCAGCAATGTGATGTCGGGAATAGGCTTACAGATGCCATTTGGAGAGATGTTGGATAGGAGGATGGGATTATAGATGGCATCTGGAGATTGTTGGTAGAAGGATGGGCTTATAGATTCCATATGGAGATTGTTGGTAAGTAGTTTTTGTCTTCGTTGACGAGTTGTCTTCATTGACGGGTTGTCTCTATTGACGGGTTGTCTTCATTGACGGGTTGTCTCTATTGACGGGTTGTCATCAGAAAAATATTTAGGAATCGGCTTATCTGATTTTGTCTCCATTGACTGTGTTCGGATCAGAAAAAATCTTTAGGAGTCGATTTAACTGGTTTTGTCTCCATTGACTGGTTTCAGAAAAATCTTTAGGAATCGATTTAACTGGTTTTGTCTCTGTTGACTGGCTTCAGAAAAATCTTTAGGAATCGATTTAACTGATTTTGTCTCCATTGACTGAATTGGCCTCAGAAAAATCTTTAGGAATCGATTTAACTGATTTTGTCTCCATTTACTGAATTTGTCTCCTTTGACTGGATTTGTCTCCATTGACTGGATTTGAGAATCTAACTGCATCTTTCCTGTGTAGGGTTGCCTGATGATGAGTCCGTGTGAAACTGCATCTCTGGAAAGAGAGAACCTGTGTAGGGTTTCTTGATGACGAGTCCGTGTAAAACTACATCTTGAAGAGAGGGAACCGGTGTAGGGTTACCTGAGGAGGAGTCCGTGTAAAACTTCATCTGGATTTGAGAAAGAACCGGTGTAGGGTTGTTTCGGGATAAGTTTGTGTGAAACTTCAGGATGAACCGGGGTAAGGTTACTGTGAGATAAGTTCGTGTAAAACTTCAGGGTGAACCGGGGTAAGGTTACTGTGAGATAAGTTCGTGTAAAACTTCAGGGTGAACCGGGGTAAGGTTACTGTGAGATAAGTTCGTGTAAAACTTCTGGATGAACCTGGGTAAGGTGATAAGTCCATGTAAAACTTCTGGAGGAACCTGGGTAAGGTGATAAGTCCGTGTAAAACTTCTGGAGGAACCTGGGTAAGGTGATAAGTCTGTGTAAAACTTCTGGAGGAAACTGAGTAAAGCTACTTTGTGATAAGTTCGTGTAAAACTTCATCTTGGAACTGAGGAGGAACCGGTGTAGAGTCGCCTGATGATGAGTCCGTGTAAAACTTCATCTGAAAGGAAGGAACCTGTGTAGGGTTGCCCGACGATGAGTCCGTGTAAAACTTCATCTGAAGGAGAGGTAACCGGTGTAGGGTTTCCTGAGGATGAGTCCGTGTAAAACTTCATCTTGGAAATGAGAAGGAACCGGTGTAGGGTTTCCTGATGATGAGTCCGTGTAAAACTTCATCTGAAATTGAGAAGGAACCTGTGTAGGGTTGCTTCATGATGGTCAAGTAGATAATTGTCCTGTCTGGTTTCAGGTATTAACCCACGATCAGTCGTCCATAAAATTTTCCTGGCTTGTTACAGGTATCAATCTGGGACTTGGAAAGGTTGATGGTAGCCATCTTTTGATTGACCTTTTCCTGAAAAGGCAAAGCATTAGCTGTATGCAATGTCATGATGCATGAACTGCATGATGTCAAGATGTTCTCAAGAATAAATGAGATTGTGTTGTATGATGCGTATGCAT
The DNA here is from genome assembly GCA_948472305.1 of Vicia faba. Classification (NCBI taxonomy): domain Eukaryota; kingdom Viridiplantae; phylum Streptophyta; class Magnoliopsida; order Fabales; family Fabaceae; genus Vicia; species Vicia faba. The sequence continues at coordinate 1,502,697,311 of OX451739.1, read as the reverse complement.
GTCATGATGTATGAAGATGTGATGTTTTTAGTTGGGGAAAATAAATCCCGGAGCTGTTGGAGAATAGTGTTGAGTTCTTCGTTTCCGCTGGGGATGATGAACGAAGATGATTGTGAGAATAAACTGGTAGGAGAAGATAACTCCGTTGGGGAATAAACTGGTGAAGAGATTACTCTGCGGGGAGTTACTCTGTGGGAAGAGACGCTTTGCGGAGATTTTGACGATAACTCTGCCGGGGATTCCGTTGATAAGCTCTGTTGGGGATTTTGATGAACTCCGCTAGGGGATAGAAAGAACTTCGCTGGGGATGATCTTTCAGTTGTAACTTGCTGAGGATAACCCAGTTAAAATCTTGTGGGGATAACCTCTGAATTTGGCTGAGGAGATGCACTTGCATTCTGCAGGGGACAAGCTTCCAGAATCTACTGGGGAAGATGATTCAACTCTGGCGGGGAAGCTTTTTAGACTGCGCTGGGAAATGGCTCCACTGGGGGTATCTTGTATTCCGCCGGGGAACATTCTTATATTTCGTTGACGAATATTAAGACTGTCGGGGATGCTTGCTGAGGAATATCTGTATACTCAGGTGGGGAATATTAAGACCTACTAGGGATACCCAACCTTTTTAGGGCTGATGGTAAACCAACTCTGCTTGGGGGAGAGTATTGCTGATTCATTCATGGTTGCAAGTCTCAGTGGGGAGAGCTACCATTACTGTCTTACTCTGCAGTGAGTGGAGGTATCTTGGTCATATTCTTCAACTGAATCTACCTTATACCTGGTGGACAGAGCAGCTTGTACAGTTCGGACAATTCTTATTGCCCCTGTTTCTGCGGGAGAAGGTGCCTGTGGAGGCCCTGTGGATCAAGTATTATCCCCACCTATGAGGTGCTTGTTATCTTTCGGTCAAAATGACAAGTCTTCTTCTAGTAGGCAAGTGACGAGATGACGAGACATAGTCGTACGCTTTGATCCCTAATTTTTGCCTGGACCGCCCTTTCGGGTTTTCAGTCCATGGGATACCCTTTTTTTCCCAAGCCGCCTTTTCAGGTTTTCGACTTGCAGGGTGTACATATTTTTCATTTTCATCCCTTATTTTTGCCCGAACCCTTTTGGTTCGCCGGAAAGCCCTTATTTTTGCCTAGGCCAGTCGACCTAGCGGGTCTTTGATTATGCGTAGTAGTATTTTTTTGACCATGTCCACGCTCTCAGAGTGTAGGGAGTTGTCACTGTCAGTAGTGTTGTGTTGCCATACTACCAGAAGATGTTTGATTGTGCAAGATTCGTCGCTGGAATTAATGTCCAATGCCCCAAGTGATTCAGACGGAGATCTGCCCCTGGCTATTTGGCATCTTGAGAGATTCCTTGAATCTTGACTTGACTGCCCTAGATGATGGAAAATGATCATGTCTGCCCCTTGGTTGGAAGTGTTTTTTCCCCTTGGGGTGACTCTTTTTTATTGAGAAGGTTTTTGTTCACTAGATATTCGTCGTGCGAATTTCTCTGCTGTTTGAACAAATAGTCATATGCAAACAATGTTCTTTTAAGAATGCAAAGCTTATGTCTGTCTTGAAGTTCTTTGAAAATGCAGTTTTCAATAAAACAAGTGAATTTTTGTAAAATGTGATGTCAACTCAAGATTTTACAACAAGCCCTGTAGGAGTCAGGATACCTTTTGTAACAGTATGCTTTCGAACTAACCCATGCTTCAGCTAGGACTTTTAAGGGTTATAACGTGGCCTGGTTCACGGTTTAAGAAACAAAGGATAAAGGCTCAAATTTTATTTGTACCCACCTGTTCTTCGTGATGTTCTTCGATCCTAAACTCAACTAATCGTGCATTAGATCTTGTTTGAGTCTTTGCTCTAATATACCAGTGATGGTTCGGATACTGACAATTTATTTTGAACAGGCAGTCATTTTTATAAGAGTTTGCAGGACCTCTTTCTTTTTGATTTTATTATCCCTGTCTTTTTGCCTGAATTGTTTCTTTTTGTATTTACAGTCAGCGGGATGCCCCACTTTTGTAAGTCTCCTTCATAGGTTTTGACTTATTGGGCTTTTATTTTGAGAGATAATGACTGCCTGTCTTGACGATTATAGGGAACCATCACTGTCTTTTGTTTTGGCAGGGCTCCTTTGATGTCATTCATTGTGCACCTGGATCAACTGAGAAAACTACCCTGCCCCAGGTGATGATTAAGGGTTTTAATTTTTGAAAAGAAAAACTCCGACTTCTTTGGCTCAAAGGGGTTGACTAGGGATTATCTTCCTTATAACTCCATTGTTTAGGATTTGAAACAATGCTTGTACATCGTCAGTGGGGTCTGTTCAAAAGCATACTGTAAAGATCGTGGTATCGTTTTCGTCACCCTCCCTCAAAAGGCTTAGAATTTTTTAATCGAGAGTTTGAACATCACAAAAAGGCAATATGAAGCAATTTTAAGCATAGTGAAAACAATTAATTCAAAACAGACACGTGTAATGCATTAATGAAATAAAAGAGTTTGACATGATAATTGTTTGAATGAGCAAAGAAAAATACAACTTTAGAATTCAAATGAACAAAAGTCTCTCAATTCTAGCCATGTTTTGGCAAGGGAGCAGTGATCACATTGGGAGTCTCAGGAGGCTCGAATTCGATCTCCTTAGCGTCAATCATATTCTGAATCTTGTATTTCAGTGCCCAACAATCGTTAGTATCGTGCCCCGGGCTATCAGAGTGATAAGCACAACTTGCTTCTGGGTTATAGTTTGGAGAAGAAATCTTAGGGTCGCAGGAGGGTTTATCACCGCAATCAGATTCATCTTCAACATGTGCTGCAGTGCTTGTGACAATGGCATGTTGATGTTGGTGAACTGTCTTTTAGGCTCGTCTGGCCTTCGTTGATTTCCCTTTTGCTGTTGTCAGCGTGACGCAGAACCAGAGATCAAGACTTCCCCTATGTGTTGGTCACGACGACTCTTTTGACTGTACGCAGCATTGGACTCTTTCTTCCCACTGTAAGGCTTTTTATGAGCATCAGAAGGTGTAGCTTCTTGAATCTTCCCACTTTTGATGCCAGCTTCAATTCTCTCCCCAGTCAAGATAAGGTCTGTAAATTCGGCTGAAGAGTTCCCAATCAGATGATTTATAGAATGGACCAGACAGGGTCCCCAGAAACATATCGACGAGTTCACGATCAGTTAAAGGTGGCTGCACCCTTCCGGTAAGGTCTCTCCATTTTTGAGCATACTCTTTAAATCCTTCACCCGTCCCTATTGATATACCCTGGAGTTGGGTACGCGTAGGAGCGAGGTCGGAGTTATATTGATACTGCTTATAGAACGCAGTAGCCAAATCTTCCCAGTTACGGATACTGGCTCCATCCAGCTGATAGAACCTCTCAAGTTGAGTCCCTGAAAGACTGTCTTGGAAGAAATGGATCCACAAATTCTTATCAGCTGTGTAAGGCTGGATCTTCCTTACATATGACCGGAGGTGCAGCTTTGGGCAGGAAGCTCCGTCATATTTGGCAAAGGCAGGTGCCTTAAACTTATGGGGAATCACCACCCCAGAGGATAGACCTAGGTCTCCACAGTCCAGCCCGGTCACGTTCTGTATCTCCATAGCGCTCAAGCGGTCCTCCAACTGTTTGTACCTATCCTCAGTAGGAGGGTACTGTTCTTCATCATAATTCGTCTCGTTGTCGGAGACCATTGGGCTAGGGACCCTTCTCTCTTGTGGATGTCTTTCCCTACAAATGAGGTGGTCAGATCAACTTCATTCTGCAATCCATTTCCAAACCTGCATCCAGTGTTGAACAAGACGATCCTCTTCTTCTTCTTCCTCTCTTTCAGAATCAAGGTCTTCAAATCCTGTTGACCCTGGGCTAGGCTCATAACCAACTCTTGGAACTGGGCACTCTGGGCCTAGAGGGCCTTGATAGCTTATTCAGTGGAAGGTTCAGTAGACATGATGATTGCTGAAATAAACAGCGAAGAAGATAAGTGACCTGTAAAAGGGTACCTGTAATGCAATGATATGTATGATATATGTATGCAATGTTTTCAAGGATCTCGCGCGGTAAACAAGAAACCGTTAGAATTTGAATCTGGTAGCTTGATTGAAGGAACTTCATGTTGCTGAGAGTCCTTCTTCAAGAGTTAGGCTCACCATATCGAGTGGGTCATAGCCCCTGACTCAAGTTATCATGTTTTGATCTCCAAACAACCTTGGCTAGAGGAAAATAAATCCCCTTTGCCCCTTGCTAGACATTTGGTTCATCATGACCTGTATCACAAACCCTTGAGATCCTTGAAATGGGTTAGTCCTTATGCAGAATGTATGCAATGTTATGATGTTATGATGTTATGATAAAGGCACACCACAAGTATTCATGAAAGGCAAACATGGTAAAGGCACACAAGTCACAAAAGAGCCCTTAGATTTCAGGATGGCATGAAGTTTAGGTACTACCCTCTTTCAGTTTCTATTGGTTTAAACTTGTCCTAAAAATAGTAACCGGGTTCTAGAGGATCTCAATATCACTGACTACCCTCAATCGGTCATAATTCCAGTTTAGCAACCTTTCCTTGCGGGCGGAATCATCGCGAGAGTTTATTCTCAATGAGTGTAGCATACTGCTACTGCTCTATGGCCGAGTTGGTCAATTTAAGGTTCTAAGGTCAGTTGGTGCTTGAATACTCCTCAGAAGACCCATATTCTCCTCGTTCCAACACAAGGGATATCGGTACAGACCAAGGTGTCACACCAACGTAGCTACTGCTTCATCTGTGTCGGTCTACGCCGGACAGATCCCTCACAGTTTATTGCTACTTACCTAAAAAGGGTACCCCCAGATCCGGGTTAGGATCTATAAAACTCTGATACAAGCCCACAAAATTTAAAGCATACAAAGCATACAATTGAAAACACAAGTGATCTAATCCTAAGGTACACCTCATTTATTAGATCTCCCCAGCAGAGTCGCCAGTTCTGTGATCGGTGGAAATAGAACTGACTCTTTTGGAATGCTGGTTCGCGTTTGCGTTTTTTGCAAAATGTCGCAGTAAGCAAGAGTCGCCACCGTCTTTTATTTTCTCCAACAAGGAAAGGACAAAAGCACAACAAAATTCCTTTTCGAGATGTTTCTCGGGTTCGGGAGGTAGATTATAGAAAGGGAAGGTGTTAGCACCCTTTCTGTCTGTGGTTATCCACGGGCTCTTAGGTACTTGCTCACTATGTTTTCAAAAAGATTTTGCTTTTCTTGTGTTTGTGGGTTTTGAAAAAGTTTTGTTTGAAAACTTCGATTTAACTCTTGTATCTGTCCTCAAGAGTGTATGAAGTGTTGTTTGAAAACTTTGTTTGGAAAAGTATAAGTGAGAAAAGTATTTTTGTTTTGAAAGAGCAAGTACCTGAGAACCTCTACCTACTCAAAAGAAATTAAGCTGTGTAAATGTCTTTTAGACAGTACTATCCCACTATTGAGAAGTAGGTAGCACCGTCGTTGGAGTTTTCGGGTCAATTCGATTATAGGGACATGCGGTCACTAAAGCAATGGTAGGACGCCTTAGCGGTAACCCTAATGTCTTAGATCGTTTTATCCGAGGCAACTGTTTCGAGGCAACTTTGATCTTTAGACAGGAGGGCGACCTCTAAAACACCTTATACTCAATGACCACGTCGAGGCAACCAAGTGAGGCGTACCCTAAGAGTGGCATGTGCAAGTGTGTCAGGTTTCAGTTTATATTATCTTTGTACATGTTATGGTGAGCTACGATTGATTTTATTTTAAGAGAGATCTTGACATGCATAGCCTAGTTAACATACATCTAGCAGTTAATAGTTGCGGAAAATAAATCTACGCTATTACAAGGTGTCGGGTATTTACATCGCCAAAAACAAACCCTTGAAAAAATAAATTGCGGAAAATAAATGAAAGCGATAAAAAGGGTCCTAATTAAAGCTATTACATCCTCGGAGCAAATACAATTATATAGATCAAAATATGAATAAAAAATAATCACATGCGCGAGAAAAATTGAATCGGAGAAGTTTTTTAGGGTTTTGACCCTTTTTTTTAGAAAGAAAGAGATCTTTTATTATTTTGCATTTAATTAAATTAAACCTAGACTAATTAATGAATTAAATTAATCCTGTAGGTTTATCATCTTCGTTCATCATCCCCAGCGGAAACGAAGAATTCAACTCTATTCTCCAGCAGCTTCGGGATTTATTTTCCCCAGCTAAAACATCACATTTCCATAAATCATGATACATGCATAAACGCATCATACCATATAATCTCATTTATGTTAAGAACATCATTGCTTGATCCATATCATGCATTGCATATGACTGACCTTTGCCTTTCAGGAAAGATGCAATTAAATTCTCAACTGTATGGAAAACCTCCTCTGGTCCAGTTAAATTGATTCCTAAAGATTTTTCTGATGCCAATTCAGTCAAAGGAGACATGACCAGTTAAGTAGATTCCTAAAGATTTTTCTGATGCTAATTCAGTCAAAAGAGACAAAACCAGTTAAAGCGATTCCTAAATATTTTTCTGCGGCCAATCCAGTCAAAAGAGAGAAAACCAGTTAAATCAATTCCTAAAGATTTTTCTGAGGCCAATCCAGTCAAAGGAGACATGACCAGTTAAATCGATTCCTAAAGATTTTTCTGATGTCAATTCAGTCAAAGGAGACATGACCAGTTAAATCGATTCCTAAAGATTTTTCTGATGCCAATTCAGTCAAAGAAGACAAGACCAGTTAAATTGATTCCTAAAGATTTTTCTGACGCCAATCCAGTCAAAGAAGACAAAACCTCCTTTGGTCCAGTTAAATTGATTCCTAAAGATTTTTCTGATGCCAATCCAGTCAAAGAAGACAAAACCTCCTCTGGTTCAGTCAGATCGCCGACAAGATCTCCCTGATTCATATTCCAGTTGAAGTTCAGACCACCTACTAACAGTCTCCAAATGGCATCTATAAGCCCATTCCCGACATCACAATGCTGATACCACACCATGTGAGTGCAAATTTCTGGGCACTCTAGTGTTCAATCATCTTCCACCTTCGGATCACGAAAGGCCCGAAAGCCAATCTATATCCTCAGGTTTAAGAAAATTGAACAGGGGAAGCTGTTGTACCCCAAAATTTTCCCTCCCATATTTCTCAAGACATGTCAAGAATAGTCTCCAAGTTGCTCAAGATTGCTCAAGAGTTGGACAGTCAAGCTATCTCCTAAGGCAGTCAATCTCAAACTAGGGTTTTGTGTTGTATCAAGGTCCTTACATCCAAATGACCTCAAGTTCTCCCCAATGTCCTAATATGTTCATAAGGTCATCCATGTCAAATTTCAAGCCTTGCAGAGGAATTTTGGTCAGTCAATTGCTCAAAAGGTCCAAAAGTCGACTGTGCTAGGGCAAAAGTCAACTATGACCTACAAACAGTCAAACTTCAAGATTTTTTGTCAACATTCTCATTTTGAAGGATATTGCATCATTTTATCAAGGTTTTATCATGATTCATCAAGGATTTCTCAAGATTCATCAAGATTCAAAAGTTGCTAAATTAGGGTTTTGTAGGAAAAGTCAACTCAACTTTGACCAAGCATAACTTTCTCATAATTTATGAGAAATGACCCATCCAAAGCTAATTTTTAATAGGATGCAATTTCCTACAATTCATCTTCACACCCCAAGATCAAAAAATGCACTCACAATAAGTTACAAATTTGGACATTATAGGTCATTTTTGAAAGTCAACAAAAACACCTTTTTTGCCAAAGCTTATAACTTGAGCATGGAATATAAAAATGAGATGAGACCAAAAGGGTTGGTTATAGGACATCTCAAGGTTTCTAAAAAGTCCAAGAACACCTCCAAAAGTTCAAAATTGAAGAAGTTATGCTTTGTTGAAGTTGAGCATTTTTTCAAAATTGCTAAAAGTCAACTATCCCCAAAACTTCAAATTTTGTCAAATGGGCCCACTTTTTTCCACTTAATTTGATCTTGTCACACTACACACGTGTCCTATCTTCAGTCTTATGTCCCTTAATTAATTTTTCTATTTTATTTGATTTTTATTGAATTAATTCATTTTAAATCAATTTAAATCTAAATAAAATCTAAAAATTGATAACTTGGTATCTTTTTTATTGATACAGGTCTTAAATATCATCATGTACACAATCAAATCCGAATCAAGCCATATCATGAACAAAAAGATGGAATTTGGACATTTTTGGAAGCTTTTTAATGGTGAATCAAATCACATCTTCAAACATGAATGCACCAAGATTCAAAGTCCAAAACCTGACTTAATCCAATGCTTGATACATATACAAGCTAAAGAGGCATGAATCAAGACCTAGAGGCTGCTAAATCACAAAGACCAAACTTGAGAAAAACTTCAAAAAGTGTGGAATCGAAATCACTCTTAGAGGCCGATTCAAAGCAAAAACTCAACGTAGACCCCTTGCTGGATATCCACCGAGTGAAAGGCAATCAAAACCAAGCTCTCTCCTCTCCTGAATCGCGATGTAAGTCTCTCTAAACCTTGCCCTGTATTTGAAATCGCATACTCATGTTCTTGCGTTTTCTTGATAAATCTTTGACATATTCATGCTTATCGTCCTATTTAGAGACTTTCTGCATCATTTAATTGCATTTTCATGAGCCATAGCCCCCTACCCGAACCTAGGGTTTTGGAAGCTTGTTTTTGGGCGTTTTCTTTGCATGAAAAATTGGAACCAACAATGGGCATAAACATGATCAGTGGAAGGAGACGAACACAACCATGTGTTTGGAATTAATTTCTATAGCCTAGAGAAGATTTTAGGATGAACCTATGGATTTAGCTGCGGATAAAAATCCGCAGGTAAATAACCAGGTTTTCAACGAAGAAGATGATTACGTGCCTTCCCCTGAATGGTTGTTTCAAATCTCGCGCGTTTTTGTTTTTTTAATTCCAGCATAATATTTGTTTTCCCTTATAATAATTGCTATCCATTATACTAACAATTAAGTGCAGTGGTTGAGTTGGTAAGGGCACCAGTACAAATTCCAATAGGACCTGGGTTCGAATCCTAGGTCTCCCCATATTACTTTGCAATTTTTCTTCAGGTGTTCTGGTGCTTTTCAACAATCATGGCCTATCATACACCTTCATCCAATGCTTGCCAGATGGCCTCCAGGCCAAATCTGATGGCCCAGATGGAGCGTGCACCATATTCCCTGGTCAACATGTCACATGGGAGTCCAAAAGTCAAACGCAGGCCAGCTCAAATGGGCCTTGAACATGCTATTCTCACATCCAGATCTGAGCCCAAACCCCCCTTTGGGTTTTTTTTTCTATTTCTCTTTTTATTTTCATTTATTTATTAGTTTTGTATTATTATTTTTATTATTTAAACTAACCAATTAAAATCTTTCTTCTCATAAAATCAAAAACCAAAAATATATTTTATTTATTAAAATTAAATTCATCACTTTTATTTTGTAAATAAATTAACTCAATTAATTTAGTTTAATTAGGTATAATTTTTAATATCTTTTGCAAATAATTAAAATTAATGTAGAAAATTAGGTTTTTACTAACTTTAAATCAAGTTTATTTATTTCTTTAAATACTTAAAAATCCAAAAAATATCTTTTTCTTAATTAATTAATTAGTTTATTTATTTAATTAACTTAAATTAATTTCTTTTAAATAAAAAATAAACAAAAAAATGCTTTGTTTCAAAAAAGGGTCACAACCTTAAAAAAATGCGCCCGATTTAATTTTTCGCACGAGATCTATTTTGCCATATTGATGTAATTGTTTCCCGGAATGTAATAGCTTTTAATTAGGACTTTATTTTATTGCTTTATTTTATTTTTCGCACTTTAATTTTAAGGGTTGTTTTTGGCGATGTAAATACCCGACGCCTTGTAATAGTTTAGATTTAATTTCCGCAATTTAAATTGCGCAATCTATAAACTGCTAGATGTTTGATAATAGGGAATGCATGACAAGATCGAATGTATGAACTTAAAATCAACATAGCTCACCCATGACATGTACAAAGACAAATTAACTGAAAATGACACACTCGCACATGCGCACTCTTAGGGTACACCCCACTTGGTTGCCTTCGTACGCGGTCATTGAGTATAGGTCACTTTAGAGGTCGTCCTCTTGTCTAAAGATCATAGTCGCCTCGAAACGGTTGCCTCAGATATTGTTGCCTCAAAACAAATGATCTAAGATATTAGGGTTACTTCTAAGGTGTCCTAACATTGCTTTAGTGACCGCACGTCCCTAAATTCAAATTGACCCTTAAAACTCCAACGATAATACTACCTAATCATCAATAGTGGGATGACATTGTCTAAAGGACATTAGCACAGATTGATTCCTTTTTCGAGTAAAGTAGATGGTTCTTAAGTACTTGCTCTTTCAAAACAAAACAAAAACTTTTCGCACTTACACTTTTCAAACAAAAAAACTTCTTTCAAACCCACAAACACAAAGAAAAGTAATTTTTGAAAACACTTTGAGCAAGTACCTAAGAGCCCGTGGATAACCACGGATAGAAAGGGTGCTAACACCTTCCCTTTCTATAATCTACCCCCCGGACCCGAGAAACATCTCTAAAACGGAATTTTTCTGTGCTTTTTTCCTTTCCTTGTTGGATAAAATAAAAGACGGTGGCGACTCTTGCTTACCGCGACATTTTGCGAAAACAAACGCAAAATGCAAACCAGCATTCCAAAAACAATCAGTTCTCTCCCACCGTATCACAAACACCGAAAGGCATCACCGAATACTCGTAATGTCCATAACGCGTTCTGAAAGCCGTCTTTTGAATATCTTTATCCTTCACTTTAATATGATGGTAACCCGACCTCAAATCAATCTTAATAAACACACGAGCATCCACCAATTGGTCCATCAAGTCATCTATTCTTGGAAGCGGATACTTGTTCTTAATCGTCACCTTGTTCAACTGTCTATAATCAACACAAAGTCTCATACTTCCATCTTTCTTCTTCACTAACAACACTAGAGCACCCCACGGAGATACACTTGGTCTTACAAACCTCTTCTCAAGTAACTCTTCCAATTGCTTCTTTAACTCTGACAATTCAGATGCAGACATCCTGTATGGTGCCATAGACACAGGTCTGGTACTAGGTACAAGATCAATAGAAAATTCAACTTCCCTCTCTGGTGGTACATCAGGAATCTCGTCAGGGAAAACTTCAGGAAATTCACACACCACCTCCAATTCCTCAATTATAGCTTGAGTCTCTACAGATAGCGTCGCCATCAACAAAAACATATGTGCTTCCTCTTGCATCAACTTCCTCAACTGTCTAGCAGACAACATACCATCTTCTTCTTCTTCAGGAGTAGAAAACTTCACCGACTTGTCATAACAGTTAATATGAACACAGTTATGCTCTAACCAGTTCATAACCAGAATTACATCCAAACCTCTTAACGGTAAACAAACCAAGTCAACAACAAAGTCTCTGTCGAAGATTGACAAGGGACACTTAGCACACACAAAAGAAGTAGTCACTGACCCCTTGGCTGGAGTATCGACGACCATTTCTCCATTCAAAGAATACAACACAAGACCCAATCTTTCAACACAATCAGCATCAATAAAACAATGCGTAGCACCAGTATCAATAATAGTGATTAAAGGAGTACTATTAATGAAACATGTACCTCTAATAAGTCCGTCTTCAACTGTTGTCTGATCCTCAACCAAAGAAAACACTTTACCACTAGACTGAGCTCTCTTCGGTTTCGGACACTGGCTACCAATGTGCCATTCTTCTTTACAGTTGAAACAAACCATACTCTTGTGCTCACACTCAGATACAACATGTTTGTTCTTGCCACAACGGAAACACCACTTCCCTCCAGCAGTGCACACATTACTCTTGTGTCCAGGTTTCCCACACTTAAAACAAATCACACCAGCAGGAGCATCTCCCCCACTAGTCCTCTGTCCATGAACAACTCTCTGTTTACCCTTACCAGCTGGGGAATCATAAGGCTTACCACGATTTTGTGGGTGCCTACTTCTCTTCTCACTAATAATCTTGTAATGAGCATTATTGCCCTCTTCATAAATCCTGCAGCTATCAACCAAATCAGCAAAGACACGTATTTTCTGATATCCAACTGCTTTCTTAATCTCCGGGCGGAACCCGTTCTCAAACTTAATACACTTTGAAAACTCAGCATTTTCCTCAACGTAATGCGGATAAAACTTGGCCAACTCAGCAAACTTGGCAGCATACTCAACAACTGACAGATTTCCTTGCTTCAGGTCAAGGAACTCAATTTCCTTCTTACCACGGACATCTTCAGGAAAATACTTTCTCAAAAATTTTATACGGAACACAGCCCAAGTGACATTCTCACTTGCAGCTTCTAACTTCTGACAAGTCTCTAGCCACCAGTCATCAGCTCGATTGCTAGCATATGAGTCCCATAATGAACCTTTTGCACTGGAGTGCAATCCATCACGCGAAAGATTCTCTCTATCTCTTTCAACCATTCCAATGCTTCGTTAGGATCATACTTTCCCTTGAACATAGGTAGATTTTCTCTCTGGAAGGTCGCCAAGATACAAGATCTAGCATTCTCGTCAGCATTCGGATGATTTTCCATTGCATGAGCCATTGCTTCTAAAGCAGCGGCAAGAGCAACATCATTCCTTCCAGCCATCGCAACTTCTCACTACAACATAAACAACGATTAGGACTCAAATAACAATACTCAATTGTTAGACAACTACGACTCGACGACAAGGTCGGACCAACCTTTTGCTCTATACCAACTTTGTAACACCCCAATTCTACCCCAAGAAATTATGCAAAATATATCAGAGTCATAAAATTTCAATCATACAAATGAATTGGGACGTCACAAATTCTTCTAACAAATTCATTGCATTCGTCGTGGATATATAACACTTTTCAAACATCGGATGAACCATCAACATAACATCTTTAATCAAATAAATCAACATCTACGCAGCGGGATTCTTAATAACATCTCTAACAAAACAGTAACTTCGAAACCTCTCATATTTAATAATAATCAAATTAAAATTCAACAACTGAAAATCATCAACCAAAAACAGCAAACGTTCATCCCCTGAGTGTTACATATCAGAGCAATGACACTGACTCGAACTACCGAAGGTATACAGCCTTCACTCTCGATTACCTGCACGTTACTAATATAGGGGCAACATTCAAACAGAAGGGGTGAGATATCTGACAATATAATAAAGTGCATGATAATTAATATATTAAATTAGATCAACGACATCACCATTTCTCATCTCATAATCAACAACAATCTCAACAATAATATACATTCATTAACATCAAAATACACTTCTTTATGAAATCGTATAATGCGACTCAATACTATGCAAATGCATGTGGTACCATTGGAGAAGAACTCCCATCTCAAAAATTTGCCAATTAATAGAGGCATCAACAAGGCATAACCTTCATCTCAAAATTTGTCAATCCAGGCCATCTCAACGAGCATAAGCTCCATCTCAAAAATGAAATGTATGTGACACAACCATGAATATAATGATAACATCCAAGTTAACAACATCTAAAATCATCTCAAAACATCTCGAATCATCATCTCAAACATCTCAAAACATCTTAAAATAACATCTCAAAATAACATCTCAAAGACATCTCAAATTAACATTTCAAAATAATATCCCAAATAATCAAAATAATTCATCAAACGTCATTTATTTATAAATCATCAAACATCATTTATTTATTAATAAATTATCATTTATAACTCAGCAGTATTTTAATTCCACAGTAAATCAACACTATCATTCTGTAACTCTAAAGTCAAGACCGTCACTTTCCTACTGTTATAGCTCAAACAACAGCTTCTAACATCTAACGTTCATTGCTCTACGCAAAACAACGTAAGGCCGACACAGCTTCTGACCACGTAACCTCTAACCAACACAGTTTCTAATAACATAGCTTCTAATGGCGCAACCTCTGGGCTACACAATCTTCTGACTACTACAAATTCTGATCATCACAGTTTCTGGCTGACTCAACCTCTGAACAGATACAACCTCTGACTGTTACAGTTTCTGACTAACCTCATCTTCTGACTAGTTACATCTTCTGACTAGTTACATCTTCTGACTAGTTACATCTTCTGACTAATGCCATCTTCTGACTAGTTACATCTTCTGACTAATTCCATCTTCTGACTAGTTACATCTTCTGACTAATGCCATCTTCTGACTAATGCCATCTTCTGACTAGTTACATCTTCTGACTAATTCCATCTTCTGACTAGTACCACTTCTACTACCAGAACCTCTATTCTTTACTAGTGCAACGCAATTTCTAACTATCATACGTCTAGCATCATAACTGCTATTTTCTGTTCATCCTATTGTTCTAATTCTTTTCCTGCTATCAATCTAACTAAGAACAATATTAACCAATTTCTATTCTCCAAATTAATGCATTAGTTCTAATACAGTAGCGCCTATTATCAATTGTTAAATTCTGCGTTTTCTGTACTGCAATATTTCTACGTTTCTTCTTCCTTGTTATCATTACAGATTCATACATAAAGCCTTAAACCTAATTTAATCGTGACAATTTATCACCCATAAATCACCTTATAATTCTACAGCAATTAAACAACATCAAGACATTATTATTCATCCAAAAATTCATCGATTCTCATCACACAACAATCATCTATTTTCAATTCAGGAACAAAACAACAATCACCTCTAACCCCACATACCAATCATCAAAACTCAATTATAGATTCAGAACCCCACCCTTACCTTGGATTGAAGGTCGCTCTACAATTTCCGGATTGAATCTTCGTTCTTGCCATTTTCCACTTTTTCCACAGCTTCACGTTCTCTTCCAAATCCTTATTTCTTTCTACTGCTTATTTCTTCTCTTCCTTCTCACAAATTATAAAATAACCATATTATTCCATTATTCCTTATTGGTCTTAAAACCAACACACCCCCTTTATTACTTCTACTCTCTCAAAATAAGCCCACATTAAATAATATTACACTTTTAATATTATTTCACCACATAATATTATATCTCTAATATTATTTCTCCACTTAATAAAATAAATCCAATTAATTATAACACAACTTCACAAATATTCCAAAAATAATTTAATTAAATAATTAATTAAATTACGGGCGTTACACAGTTGACCTAAAAATCAATTGTACTGGAGAAAAAGTCAACTATGGTCAATTCACCGTCAAACTTCATAATTTTTGAACCACATCAACATTTTAAACTCATATGTATCATTTGATCAAGTTTGGATCACAATTCCTTAAGAAATTTGATCAAATCTCCAAAAGGGCAAAATGGTCAAAATTTGAGGTTTGACTGAGAAAGGGCAATCTCTGATATTTGACTTAGCAAATGGTCAATTGGTTTAAGGCATGATCTTAAGGGTCCAATTGCATCATTTTGACCTAATGACATGGTTCAAAACATTGCAAGTCCATTGGATTGACATATGAATTTTCCAGTAAACTAATCAAAAGTCAATTGTACACTAAAATGTCAAACTTTGACTTTTTGGTCAAATTCAAGTGTCAAAGATCATAATTCATCAAAACATGTCAAAATATGAAACTTATTCATCAAGAAATTAAAAAGTCAAGATTTCATTTTGGAAAGTCAAAATTTCTAAACTTAGAAATTTTTCTAAGTGTTGGAAATTTTATGTTTTTTCATTATGTTAAACAAACTTTTCACCATGATGCGAGATGATTCAAGAGAAACTTCCAACATGAAAGTTGTAGATATCCATTAAATATACAACTTTTCTTTACACAACTCCTTCCAAAAGTGTTTGGATCTCAAGTTATAATTTTATGAACATGTGGTCATGAAACTAAACACTTAGTGAAATTTTGCCCTAATTTGGTAAGGATTTTGACCTAACTTCATGGAACTTTTTTATATAGTTCCATGGGGAATCTTCAAAAGCAATTCAAATATGGGTTGTATAGCACATTGAAAGCTTTCCAAAATGTCCAAGAACTCCTTGAGATCACTCCTGAGGAAGGAGAATCGAAGAGATGAAGTTAGGGTTTTGCCACTTGAATTACAAGTCATTTTTTATGAACACTTGAACCAAATCCATGCTAGACTGCATAATCTTTGCTTTGCAGGCCTCAAACTTGTTTGTAACTCCATAATTAAATGTTTACACAACTGTTAGGGCTTTGATCCAAGCAATTGAGCTATTGTCCAAGTTGCATTTCCATTTATGGCACAAAGTTAACAATGTCATTCTTGTAAAGCAAGTTTTTTGCATAAAGTTCACATTGAGGCTTTAAGTTGTTCTCTATGATCACACTCCATCCACAAAGTCATAGCAAGCTTGTTTAAAGCATAACCACTCTATCTTAGCAAGTACACAAGGCATGGAAACTTGTTTTGTCAAAAAATCACATGTTTAGCTTAAACATGTAAATTTGAATTTTGATCAACTAGAGCACTCCAAACTTGTTGCTTATAAATAGAGTCACTATTTGTGATCTAGGACACGAGCTTGAACACCCTGAAACGCACCAAAACTCTCTTAAATCAAAAATTGCCCAAAAATTCCATTTTTGCGCAGTTTCTGACCTTGAACATCAAACTCACATTTCCCTCGTGCGTTTCTTGATCTTTTGGTTTCAAAAGCTTCCTCATATCAAATACAAACCATCCTTGTCCCTGCTTGCAAACTGTAACATCATCTTCCTCAACTTCCATAGCCAAAAATAGAGCATTGCAGTTGGACTACTCCAGGCCATTTCAGTCACCCTCAACTCAAGCTAAGCATTGCATTAGCTTCCTAGAGGTCCAAGGAAGCTAATCTGATCATCATCACTGCCTGAAACAAGCTCAAACTCCAAACCCGATTTCCAGTTTTAAGGTAAGTTTTCTCAACTTGGAACTCTTCATACATGCATCATCAATAGTTTATTTGTGAATAAAACAGGTAGATATCATTGCCTTGAAGCTAATTGTGTCCATAATTTCCATTAATTTTGCTTGAGCTTAGAGAATTTTGAAACTGAAATCTCTGAAATTTTTAGGGTTCAGATTATGGCCATTAAAATTCTTGCTTATCTTTGATCTATAATTTTAATACTTTACATTTCTGGAATCGTGAGAAAGTTTGCTACAAGTTTCATGTTTACAGTTTTCATTTTTGATGAGAAATAAGCAATTTACAGTTGGTCTGGCTGGAGGTTGAAGATGAAGTCTTCAGAACACGTTTTGCCTTATATATTTATTATTTCATTTGTATTAACGGATGTATAGCCACCCCAATGGTAGAAGCGCGCGCCTGTAACCTATGGGACCTGGGTTCGAGCCCCAGTGATACCCTTTTCATTTTTTTCTTCATATTTTTATAATTCTGACTTTTTTTGTTTGGCAAGCGCTGGGCCCTTTGGGCCTGGCTTATTTTTTGTGTTTGCGAGCTGACCTCCATATTGACTCTTGGCACCCCCTGGCCCAAGTTATTTATTTATTTATTTATTTCATTTATCTTTTCTTAAATATATTTTTTCTAAATACAAAAAATCATAAAATACAAAAAATAATATATTTATATTTTGACTTATTTTATTTTATTTTTCTCATAAAAAAATATTTTTATTTATTATACTTTATTTATTTTATTAAGTAAATCTTATAAACTTAATTAATATTATTTTTTTTACACCATTTAAAATACATTATTTTAATATAAGAAAGACTAAAAACATTGTATAATACTATAAATATTTTCAAGATGAAAATACCAAAAAATACTTTTCCTAAACTTATTTTCTTTTGATTAATTAATAGAATTCGGGTTTCATTTAAAGTCTTTTCTTAATAAATTCAAACTTAATTAACTATTTTCTTTATTTAATTAGGTTAATACAAAATCTTTTTTCATGAAAATCAAACAAAATTCCTTTTGTTTACATTTTGCATCCTTGTACATTTATTCATTTTTATATTTTGTATTTATTTAATTCCTTGTATATTCATACCAATTCAATATGGTTGTAATAGACTAATTAGGTTTAAATTCTTACAATCTCTATTTACAAATTGTACACCCCCTCCCACAAATGTTGTAATAGCGTAGTAACTTTAAATTTCGCAATTTATCGCTTTTATATAGCATGCTAGTAATTAGGGTTTGTATAGAAAGAATAAAACCAATATCTAGAAAACCCTAATTTAAGACAAAAACAAGCATGAAAGTGATGCACTTGCACACAAACACCCTTATGGTTATTCCACTTGATTGCCTTATACAAAATGGTTATATTACGTATGTGAGGTATGTTAGCAAAAACAAGCAAATACAAGATCATAGTCCCTCGATGACGCTATCTAAGTTGCCTTACAAATGATCTTAGTCCCTCCAAAAGAATGCTAAGATACCTTGCAACATTGTTAATCATGGTTATATGATGACCCACGCTCATCCCGTTTACATCCAAAGATAGGGTTACTTACCAAATCAATGGTAAGATAACAATGTCAAAGGAAAAGAAAATGAACAAGAAAGACATTTGAGTAGGTAGATTGCTCCAACTTACTTGCTCCACTTCAAAACAAGCATCCTTGCTATTTTCAAAAACAAACACCTACACTTTCAAAACATCTTACAAAACTTGAAAACATTTTCAAAAGATCAACATCTTTGTATACATTCTTACGAACAAGAATCATTACAAAGATTGCCTAAACAATGGCCTCTTTACAAAATACTTTCAAAAACCACACAAAGCACAATTTCAAACAAAAACAAGTGATCTAGCAAGTAACTAAGAGTCCATGGAAAACCATGGATGAAAAGGGTGATAATACCTTTCCTTTTCATAATCTACCCCCCGAACTCAAGAAATAATCTCAAAGGTCTTTCATGTTTTTTTCACCTTTCCTTTTGGATAAAAGAAAAGTCGATGGCGATTCTTGCTAACCTCAACATTTACGATTAAACACAAAACACCTAAGTCAGTTCTCCCACCGTATCACAGATAGGAGTAGAAGTATTTCAAGAACTTATTGCCCATTGAAATTCTGAAAATTTTAAGGAAATATTTGAAAAGGCAAATAAAAATAGAGCATCTGAAGCTGGTGGCTGCAACTACGTAGCGGGTAGTATTAGTGTTGTTGAAGTTGCACGAAGGATGGTACGTAAATTTAATTATTTTTTTAATTAATTTATCATTTAGATTTTAGATTACATATAACTACTTATTTTTTTACTTATTCAATTAGCGTGAAGAGTTTGGTAGAACTTCACTTCTTAATGAGCTCCATCTAGAGACTCATCTCAAGAGAAATGGAGAGTTTGTTGACGAACGTGCAAGAAACACTCAAGTAAGTTTTTCTTATATTAAAAACATTTTATTTAATTCTTTTATATGGACCTAGCTTATTTGAAATATTATAATAATTAATTTTTTTTGTAGGAGGAGTTTGATAGACAACTTGCCCTATAATTGTCAGAGCATCCTCAACTTGAACCACCATCGGGATATCCTATTGATCCTGTTGTGGGTTTTCGGACATGGTATGATGTTTCAGGTGGAAAGAAGAAAAATGGGAGAATATACGGTGTTGAAGGGTACGCCAAAACTATCAAGCGGCGTGATAGGAGTTTTAAAATGAGACTTGCTGATGGAGAAGGAACATCAACTCCACCTATATTAACCGCCGAAATGCTTGAAACTGTGAGAAACTTGGCGAATACTGAAGCAGCAATCTAAGTAGCAGCAAGAAATGCAGAAATTGAAGAGATGAAGAAAAAACAATTAGAGATGCAACAAGAAATGCAGAGAAGAGAAACGGAGTTGCGAGAAGAAATGAGGAGGCAAACACAGGAATATCAAGAAGCAATACGGATTGCAAATGAGCGGGTACAAAGACTTGCTCAATTTTTTGCTTCACAAAATTTCGGTGATAGATTTGGAGGAACTAGTGGACATGGAGGAATTGTTGAAGAAGAAGAAGAGGAAGGAGAAGAACAAGATGAACAAGAATAAAATATTTAAATTTGAAAATTTCATGTTTATTTTAATTTGTATGAAATAATTTATGTTAACTATTTTGAACTTAAGAATTTTATTTTATTGTAATTTGTAAGAAGTTTTATTTTAATTTTTATTATGTTTGATTGAATTTTAATTATTATATTTATTATATTAATTTTATTATAATAATATAATTTATAAAACTATCATTACTGATTTTTAATTTATTAATATCAATTTTTTTTATAAATATTTTAACAATTTGTCAGGGAAATATCCCCTCGGAAATGACAATAGTTTTACATTTGCCATAGGCTTTACCACAAGCAAATTTTCTGATTCAATCTGCTATCATAGCTTGCGTTTACGCCTGTACGTTGCAAGGTGTAAAAAACAAGTTGCATTTAGCGAGAGATTTCACCGCTGACAAAATATCTACATGTAAGGCCCCTCGCAAATAAATTTGCGCCCCCTATTTTACTAGGGAACCAGACTCCTCACAAATTTCCCCTTTGTGAGGGGTTTTTGCCATTTGTGAGGGGTTTAGCCCATGACAAATAATTTTTTTTATAGTGAATTACTTTTTTTCAATTAAACTTCAAATTTGACTCCTTCATCTTCCCAACATTTCTTTGTTCAGACTTTTTTATGATAGATAAAACAAACAAAACAAAAATTCATGTTTGTAGCATTTGATAGTAGATCTAGTGGATACTGGTAAATATGATAAATATTAATGGGATGAAACTTGTGGTATTTTAAGTATCAATTTTGGTTATACTATTTTTGTGACTTTTGTAAGCAATAATTTTAGAGTTGAAAGCTTCATACTACCTCAAAGCCGGAGGTCGAGGTCATTTTTTTCTATGTTTTTTTAGAGGTTTGTTTAGAAACCTTTGTTTTCAACTGTTTTTTTCTCAGTTTTTTTATGAGATTCTTCTAAAATATTAAACTTATAAATTATTGTTCTTTTTTCTTTTTAATTTACCACATAAATTTAAAAAAATATATATAAAATCTTATTGTTGATTGTAAGAGAATTATGATTTATAAAAAAGAGTTACAAAGTGGTATGTAAAAAGATTACATTATTTCTAAAAAAAAGTTTCAGAAGAATAAACTATAAAAGTGTTTAGCATACTTTATAGAATCTATTATAGTAAGCTGGAAAAAAAATACAAAAATTATGGTCATTGATATATTAACTAAAAATTTAACTATTGTAATATAAAATAGAAACTTACTTTTTCTTCACCTTGAATACAAATGAAGAAGAATTTCCAAATTTTCTTTAAAGAAGAACTTCTACAAAGAAAAAGTGAACAACGATAGATAAATTAGTCACATATATAGCAAAAGAGTATATTGAGAAATTTGAATTCAAAATAAGCAATGAGAGGGAAATCTGAAAAAATAAATAAATAAAAATTGAAGTGACAGAGAGTTCATGGACAATGACATCAATAGTATAAAAGTAATGTCTTTTTACCATATTTACTGACACACATAAAGAAAGTAAAAGCAGAAAAACTCTATGTTTAATTTGGAACAATGCACTTTGTTATAAAAAGCAGAAAAACTCTTTGGTTGAAATAGAACCAGTCGTGTGGATTGGTTGCAAAATAGTTTAGTTGGACAAATTTGCCCTCAACTCATTGATGTGGCAGACATATAAGCATGGTTATTTAAGTGATTTTCAGAGCAATGTATTTTTTTATATTATATTATTTTTAAGAAAGCAAATAACTTTATTATATCATTTTTTATAGTATTGTGAGAAACTATCTTGAACATAAATTGAAAAAAAATGTATAAAATTTCTAAAGTCATAATTAACCATCATGATGGAATATTCATGCAGTGAAACATATTTATTAAAAGTGTAATATCCAGACAAAAATAAATCTGGTCCTGGCACTTGTTCAATAATTTTTAGTAAAGTTTAGATTGGATCTCTTCTATTATGTAATGCACATATTCTAAGATGATTGTGTAGATGTGTAGTACCTTGGGACACCACCAAATTTGTTATTACAATATTTATATATAGTCTTCCAAACATCTCATATGTTTTTCCTTTTAAAATAGGGTCAAACATCTTATTTTTAGTCTTTTCTTAGAATTTAAATTTGGATCAAAAATAGCTTCTATATTTATATGATCGGTACATTTGTCTCTTGTCTAGATAATTTGATGAAAGAGTTTAAATGTGTGCTAAATCCACAAATCTTGTCAAGAATCTAATCTCACATGAAAAGAGTAAGGGTATAGAGACTAGATTTTATTTTATTATGGAGCTAGTCATGAAAGAAATAGTTGATGTCACCTAGTGTCTAAGGGAAGTACAACATGCTAATGGTTTCATATTAAAGATTAAAAGATTTATGCTTTTAACATTACAACTAAGATTGATATATGTTTAAATTTATGAATTAATGGGGTGTGTTAGTTGTTAATATTTAAACATGATACTCCTATTTAGTTAGTTAGGATGTTTAACCAACAAACTATATCAAAGTTATTGTAATTTCGATTTGAAATTCAATTTCATAGGTAAAAGTCACAACATTCATTTTATTATTCATTATTCATCATTATGTGTATGTATTAACTTGATTGCACATTTAGAAACAATAATTTTATGCTAACAAACATGTGACAACTTCTTTATTTAGACACACAATATCGTGTTATTTTTTACGTTCAATCACACATTATTATCCTATCTTATTTATTCATCCACACATTAATATCCTACATTATTTATTCAACCACCTCATTATTATCACGCTTTTTTCATTCAACCACCCCATTATTATCACATCTTATTCCAATTCTATAAATATCTCTCATTCACTTATTATTTTTTCTTTAAATAAAACAAGAAAATTAATAGACCAAAATAAACAATTTAGTAATCTTTATTTAATTCGTATCAACAAATTATATATTAGAAAAAAAAATTATTTGTAAGATTTTTTCAACCTTTTACCTTCTTTCATTTTTTTCCTCCGTTCTTTTGTTTTTTTTTCTTTCAATCGTTAGCATTTGCTGTTCTTGTAGATCTTTTTGTTCAATCATTTACATAAATAGTTGATTCAAGAGTTTTTGAATGTTGTCGATTAACTTTTTTTCATAGGATGAATTATCACCCGATATATACAAACTCAAATACAGAATAAATAAAATAACTATACTTCTCTATTACAACACATAATATATTTTAAAATAATGACAAAATTTAACTCATTAATAGGTCGCATTACATGTCCTTCTTATGCTAGAATTGTTTTAAAAAACATCATTAGATGATGCAATGAAACTCATATTTTTACTTGGTTTACTTTTTGTTATTCTTAATATATTTAACAACGAGGATTTAAATATATAACCATGGATTTTTATATAAAATAATATCTCTTATTTATATTCTACTTCTATCATAGATATATAACTAAAATATTCAAATAAATGATAATTTTTCACTTTAATATCAAAAGAATTTTATATTATACATTGAATACATTCAAATATTATTTTATGTAAAAAAAATACTTTTTTATGTAAAAGATATTTTAAATTTTTTTTAACGAAAATATATATTTTAAAATTATTTAAAGTTTATATCAACAAATACTTTAAAATATATATATATATATATATATATATATATATATATATATATATATATATATATATATATATATATATATATATATATATATATATATATATATATATATATATATATATATATATATATATATATATATATATATATATATATATATATATATATATATATATATATATATATATATATATATATATATATATATATATATATATATATATATATATATATATATATATATATATATATATATATATATATATATATATATATATATATATATATATATATATATATATATATAAACACAAATATAAAAAGAAATATATGAAAATAAACACAAATAACATATAAACCAATATGTACACTCTCCTCTTAAAAAAAATCACTCATTTATAAATCAATTTGGCATGACAATAAAAAAACTTTTAGAATAAATAAACAACACACTTCATTTCAATATTGAGAAGGATTATTTACATGAAGGCTAGGATGGGTTGGAAATCAAGAGTGTGTGATTGTTGCCATCAGACTTTAATAATATTTTAAAGGTTAATGTTTTAAAGGTTTCTTTTATTGCACGTTATCATGATGATGGTTGTGGGATAAAATAGTTTAATATAACATTAATATTTTCATTTTAATGAATATATATTTTGCATTATATTGATAATTAAATGAAATAACAAATATTCATATTTCTTTTGTAATTCAGGGTAGTTATAAATAAGTTGGTTTAGGTCACGTTTATTCTGACTCACAACCCAAATCAAGATTTAAATCTCATATTAAATTTATGAAATAATCTGTTTAATTGAATTTTGGTTCAGATTGAATAAAATTTAAAGTGATATATTTTTGATTGGATATAATTTATCTTTTTTGTTTTAACACATAACAGAATATTTGAGTCTAGTTTGATAAATCAGAAGAGATAGAGAAAAGGTAGGATAATAAGTATAATAATATGATAGTGACAAAATATATTTATTTTATCATATTATTTTGTGCGAATATGATAAGAAATATGATATTATTATTTTATTATTCTTTTAAGGTATAAACTTAATAACCACATAATAAAATATATATTATATTAAAATTTAAAAAACCATCTTGATAAAAATTATTAAAATTTTAAATTTAATAAATAAATAATATAAACAATAATTAAAAATAATTAAAAACTTAAATAAATTTTAGAAAATTTGATTTACGCTTCTAAATATATAGGTTAATTATTTATAAAAAATAATTTAATTAATATAATATATTATATATAAATAGACAAAACTATCATTAGAATAAAATTATTTTTATATCTAAATTACTAATCAAGATGATTAAATGAATTAGAGTGACATGATATAGTAACATTTGGATATAATATAATTATTTTGTTTTGTTTCTCACTACACATATCAAACATGCTCTTATTATATTTTTTTAAATAAAAAAAAATTATAAATTTTATTTGAGAATTAAATAAATGGACACATTAAAAATCTGAATTTATTCTTTCATATTTTAGATTTGTTTCTTTGAATACACTTATAATACACACCTCAGTATTTTGTGAATGAACCACTCTATTTTATTCAAATTTAATCTAAATATGCATTTTGGAAATATTTCAGAAAGCACTTCTATAACATGTTATGTAATTAAAAGTTATAATATTTCATAAAAATTTGAAATTCTTCACAGGTAAAAATAGCTTATTTTTATTTGTTTAAATTAGAGTTCTTTCCATTGGTATTAATTAATTTGACTATAGTTAAAAGTGTAGCTGTATTCTTTTATTAAAAAACATATTGATTACATTTTTAATTAGTAAATTATGTCAGTTATGAAAAAAAAAATTATCGACTATAGTGTCTTTTTAATAATATTTTATGTAAATTATGAAGAAAAAATATTGATTATAGTGTCTTTTTATTAATATTTTATGCAAATTATGTTTTATTTTTTAATATTATTTGTATAGTATCTTTTTATTAATATTTTATGCAAATTATGTTTTATTTTTTAATATTATAAGTAAATGCTAATTACATTTTTTAAGAGTGATATAATAGTTCAACATAAAAAAAAAGTTGATGCATTATTTAAAAGAAAAATCATAGACAAAAATTATAAATTATATCATAGGTATAATCTACATGATAATAGATAATCGAGTAAAATAAAGACACTACGCCAAAAATAAGTTTTAGCAGCACACATACGAAAGCGTTTTTAGGAAAAAGCGCTGCTGTAGGTTTTAAAAAAAATTCGCTTAAAAAAAGCGCTTTCAAAGGGTGCCTTAAGAAAGCGCTTTTCAAAAGCGCTGCTAAAGGTCACCCTTAGAAAACGCTTTTTGAGAAGCGCTGCAAAAGGGTGCCTTTCAGAGGGTACCTTAAGAAAGCGCTTTTCAAAAGCGCTGCTAAAGATTAACCTTAGAAAGCGCTTTTACAAAGCGCTGCTAAAGCTGGCCTTTAGAAAGCGCTTTTAAAAGCGCTGCTATAGGATATGCTACGAAAGCGCTTTTACATTAAAAAGCGTTGTTATAGGTGACCTTTAGAAAGCGCTTTTAAAAGCGCTTTCGTAGGTAGTTTTATAATAAAAATCAAAAATTTGTATCATCACTTTTCTATTGTTCTTCACGAAATCATCAAAGCCCTAAACCAGAGCTCTGTCGCCGTTAGCATCTACGAGGAGATTTTCATCACGATCACCACTTGCCACTTTTCTATTCGTCATCAGGACCTCTGCCTCCGTCTTCTTGTTCAGGACCACTGGGGCAGTTTCAGGACTTCTTCATCAGGACCTCCGCCTCCGTTCATCAGTACTCTTTCATCAGAACAACGACCACCACTTGCCACATGAGAAACGCAAGGTGAAATCACAAAGTTTGCTGCATCAGAAATCACAACAATATACAACACAAAGTTACACAACTCAGTTCTAGGTATGTCAATTTCTAGTATAGTTTTGTATGAATAAATTGTTCTATGCTTACTTTGATTCTAATTTCTAGAATAGTTTTGTATGAATAAAGATGTGACTATCTTCTAATAATTCTTTTAGTTAATTCGATATAGGAATTTTGTGTAGCATTACTTTTTTCTATAGTGGTAGGGGAATACATATGTGTTGGAGTTTGCAGGTCTGATGGTCAGAGTCGCTAGTTTATGCAGATTCTTTCACATTCCATATTAACTATATTATCGCAGATATAGTGTTTGTTGTGGTTGGGTTTTGATTGGACCATAATTGTGGTTTTGCCTTGTTGTTTGCCTACAACATATTGATAGTAAATACCATTCATTTCCTGCTCCATAGCTTACTCTATAGTTTAGTTTTGTAGAGTGTGTGTACGATTTTTTCTCTCATACAACACAATGTAAATGTCATCTCTAAGTTTTCACATATAACAGACATATG
The DNA here is from genome assembly GCA_948472305.1 of Vicia faba. Lineage (NCBI taxonomy): Eukaryota > Viridiplantae > Streptophyta > Magnoliopsida > Fabales > Fabaceae > Vicia > Vicia faba. The sequence continues at coordinate 1,502,670,153 of OX451739.1, read as the reverse complement.
AGTTAAATATGTACTATTTGCACTATTGTAAACCAAAATATTTAGCCTCGCTATATATGTTTAGAAGTCAAAAGACTTTACGAGAATGAAGGAAGCATCCATGCAAATGTACATTTCCCCTATTTTCATCATTACTTGTAGCATACATTCCATTGATAGTACAACTGAACTGCAAAATTTTATCTTTTTTGAGTTTGAGTACACACATAATTTATGATTGATTTTGAGCAATGATAGTTTCTTGTTTATGGTTTCTTGTGTTATACTTGTGTACTAAAGTAGTTGATAGAATAAAATGAATTTAGTGAAAAGTATTTAGTATTGGTTTTGTTATATGGTTGTGCAAGAGCAAGTGCAAGTTTTGAGTATTGGTTTTGTTTTCTAATTTATCATTTAGCTCAGATTGAATCAGAAACCGTAAACCATGGATAAGACATGGGTGTATTTCAATCGATTGTCAAAAGAGTACGAGAACAGGGTATCGAAATTCGTTAAGTTTACTGTTGCGCACGCCGAAGACCCCAGTCGAATGACATGTCCTTGTTTGTGTTGCTGTTATGGGAATTGGGTTGACGCGGTTCAGTTGGCATCGCATTTAATACGGTATGGAATTGATAGAAGTTATATATGTTGGAATATGCATGGTGAGAAAAGTGACGGGAATGATGAATCGGGGGATAATAGGACCTATGCTTCAAACGACAATGGCACAGATACATACGATTATGATCGAGTTGAAGAGATTGCAGAAGCGCTTGAAGAAGATCTTAATGATTGTCCCAAAATGTTCGAGAGGTTGGTAAGAGATACAGAGAAACCGTTGTATAATGGTTGTACAAAATTCACAAGATTGTTTGCGGTATTAAAGTTGTACAACTTAAAGGCGGGCAATGGATGGTCGGATAAAAGTTTCACAGAGTTATTAGCCCTTATGAAAGATATGCTACCAGAGGATAATGTTCTCCCCAATCGAACGTATGAGGCCAAAAAGATGTTGTACTCTATTGGCATGAGCTATGACAAGATACATGCCTGTCCAAAAGATTGTGTTTTGTTTCGAAACGAGTATGCATCGTTAAATGAGTGTCCTAAATGCGGTGCCCCTCGATATAAGAAAAAGTTGTCTCTGGAAAAATTCTTATGGTATTTTCCTATAATTCCGAGATTTAGATGGATGTATCGTAGTGAAACCGATTCAAGACACTTAACTTAGCATGCAGATGAAAGAATTGTTGATGGAAAGTTTCGACATCCGGAAGATTCACCACAGTGGATGAAAATTGATAATGATTATCCTGAATTTGGAAAAGAAGCAAGAAACCTTCGCTTGGCATTGTCTACTGATGGAATGAACCCACACGGTATTCAAAGTATCTCGCATAGCACATGGCCTGTGATTCTTATGATTTATAACCTACCTCCGTGGCTATGTATGAAGCGTAAGTACATGATGTTATCTATGTTAATTTCTGGGCCTAAACAACCAGGAAATGACATAGACGTATATTTGGAACCTTTAATCGAAGATTTGAAGATTTTGTGGGAGAACGGTGTGGAGGTTTATGATGGGTATATGAAAGAAAGTTTCAACTTGAGGGCGATGTTGTTTGGAACAATTAACGATTTTCCAGCCTACGGAAATCTATCCGGGTATAGCATTAAAGGTGAAAAAGCGTGTCCTATCTGTGAAGATGGAACCGATACGATGCGATTGAAACTTTGTCAGAAGAATGTCTTTCTCTGTCATCGTAGATTCTTAAATTCTAAACATCAATATCGTGGATGGAGGAAAGCGTTCAACGGAGATACCGAACAACGTAGAGCTCCGCCTGGATTGACAGGTGATCAATTATTTGAAAAGGTGAAAGATGTGAGTATTCAGTTTGGCAAGCCTTTTTCACATAAAGTTGTTACAGGTGGGTGGAAGAAGAGGTCGATTTTTTTTGAATTGCCATATTGGAAATCTTTGTACGTAAGACATTTTCTTGATGTTATGCATATTGAAAAAAATGTATTTGACAGTGTTATTGGTACGTTACTCAATATAAAAGGGAAGTCTAAGGATGGTCTTAAAGCAAGGGAGGACATGGTAGATATGGGAATAAGAACTGAATTGGGACCCGTGAAAAAAGGAAGACGAACATATCTACCACCTGCTGTTTACACTCTATCCAGAAAGGAGAAAAAAATATTGTGTAAGTTCCTATGTGAGGTTAAAGTTCCAGAAGGCTACTCATCAGATATTAGAAGACTTGTGTCTATGCAAGACCTCAAGTTAAAAAGTTTAAAGACGCATGATTGCCATGTTATAATGGAACATTTTCTACCGATAGGTATACGTTCTATTCTTCCAGAAAAAGTAAGAAGCGCAATAACTAAACTGTGTTTGTTCTTCAAGTCAATTTGTAGCAAGGTGTTCGATCCTGAGATCTTACCAACATTGCAAAAAGAAATAGTTGTTACTTTGTGTGATCTTGAAATGTATTTCCCTCCCTCGTTTTTTGACATAATGGTTCATCTTGTCGTTCATCTTGTCAAAGAGACACAACTGTGCGGACCAGCTTATATGAGATGGATGTACCCTACTGAACGTTATATGAAAATATTAAAAGGGTATGTGAAAAACCGAAGTCGACCAGAGGGTTGTATTGCTGAACGATATATTGTTGAAGAAGCAGTTGAGTTTTGTACTGAATATCTGTCAAATGTTCAATCAATTGGACTCCCCAAATCTCATGTTGTTGAAAAAAAAGAAGGTAAGAATCTAATTGGAAATAAAGTTGTGACAATATCAATGGTCGAACGGGATCAAGTGCATTTGTATGTTCTGCATAATGAGCTTGAAGTTGAGCTGTATGTTGAAATTCACAAGGGTGTTCTTCGAGGTTTAAATCCGAATAGAAATGAGAATTGGATTGTATGAGAGCACAATCGAAGTTTCATACCATGGTTTAAGGAACATATTTATTCAAAGTATCATGTTAGAACAAAGTTTGAATCTACTACCCTATATTTAAGTTTTGATGATAACAAAGTGAAAAGATATAGTATTTATAAGTTCCATGTATGAACTATCTGCTGCCTAAAATTATTATGTTCTGACGTGCAGACACTCTGATTGAAATAAGCAAGATCACATCTATTCAGCATCAGAACTTGATTTCAGACACCAGCATCAGAAGTTGCTATATCAGAATGTTAAAATCAGATGATCAACTCACGTACATGCTGAAGCCTGATGAACAAGACTGCGCTTAACACTCTGATAAAGAAACACAATAGTTCATTAGCAGCGAAGCAGAGTCAGAATGAGCCAAGCCAGAACTTGCATTAAGTAAGCAACGGTACTGTGCATTGAAAGCAAATTAATTCCAACGGCCTCATTCCAGACAAGATCTGCTCAATAAGGAAAGCTTGTTATTAGCATTGAATCAAGAATATTGCATCCAACGTTCATCATCTCAGTGCTATATAAACAAGGCTTTGAAGATTGGAATGGCTAATGCTCTCCAAATCTCTACACGCACAAAAGCTAAACCATAATCTTCGTTCTCTCAGTTTTGCTAAACCACACACTCTGATATTCTATTACTGTTTAGCAATCTAGTTTCTAAGCTTCAATTTGTGTATACATCACAGTTGTGATACAGTTTTGTAGAAAACATCCACACACTTAGTTTTATCTCTTTGTAAGAAAGTGTTACCTTGACAAACCGGGTTGTGGTTTGGATCAAGAAGGCTTTAGCAGTTGTTAAAGCAGTCTGTAATATTCAGTTGAATATAGTGGATTAAGACCTCGTTGGAGAGAGGCGAAATCACCTTGACGGGTGGACTGGAGTAGTTTGAGATCAAACGAACCAGGATAAAAATATCTTGTTCATTGCATTAGATTTCAGTTTTACAATTCAACCCCCCTTCTTGTGTTTTTCACCCCTTCAATTGGTATCAGAGCGCCTGGTTCTGAGCTAAAACACTTAACCGTGTCAGTACAAGATCCAGCATCAGAAAAACACAATGGCAGGAAACAATTCTCACATCAGCAATGACAACAATGAGGACAGAGACAGATTCAGTGGCAAACCTCCAGTATTTGATGGAGAAAACTTTGATTACTGGAAAGACAGAATTGAAAGCTTCTTTCTGGCACATGATGCTGATCTGTGGGATATGGTGACAGATGGATACACGCACCCTGTGAATGCAAGTGGTCAGAAGATTGATAGAAAAACAATGTCTGATCAACAAAAGCGTGACTTCAAGAATCACCACAAGGCCAGAACCATCCTCCTCAGCGCCATCTCCTATACTGAGTATGAAAAGATCTCCAACAGAGACACAGCAAAGAATATTTTTGATTCTCTCAGAATGACGCATGAGGGCAACGTTCAGGTCAAAGAAACAAAAGCTCTGGCGCTCATTCAGAAGTATGAGGCGTTCAAAATGGAAGAATCTGAATCCATTGAAACTATGTTCTCTAGATTCTAGATTCTGGTAGCTGGTCTCAAAGTTCTGGACAAAGGATACTCTACTACTGACCATGTCAAGAAAATCGTCAGAAGTTTACCCAAGCAGTGGAGGCCTATGGTTACTGCTCTGAAGCTAGCTAAAGATCTCAACAAAATCACTCTGGAGGAACTTATCAGCTCCCTCAGAAGTCATGAGATAGAGCTAGAAGCTGATGAGCCTCAGAAGCAAGGTAAGCCTTTAGCATTAAAATCTAACAGAAAATTTGAGTCTAAAGTTTTGCAGGCAGTTGAAGAAACATCTAATGGATCCTCATCAGAAGAAGATGAACTTTCCCTTCTCTCCAGAAGAGTAAATCAACTGTGGAAGCAAAGACAAAGGAAGTTCAGGAATCCCAGAAGATCTGATCAGAACGAGTCCTCTTCCAGATACAGAAGGACAGATTCTTCCTCTGGATACAGAAGATCTGAAGGCTCCTCCAGTAGCAAAAATCCAAACACCAAAGACATCATCTGCTATGAGTGCAATGAGCAAGGACACTACAAGAGTGACTGCCCAAAGCTTTAGAGGGAAAAGCCCAAAAAGAAGTTTGGAAGAGAGAAGAAGAAAAGTCTCATGGCTACATGGGATGACTCTGACTCGTCTGAAGCTGACTCAGAATCAGATGATGAAAGGGCAAACATAGCTCTCATGGCTAACATTTCAGAAGATAGTGAAGCTTCTGAATCAGACTCAGAATCAGACACTGAAGAGGTATTTCCTAACTTTGCTGTTAACTTTACAAAGGCTGAACTTGCTGAAAGCCTTAATGAGATTCTGGAACGTTATCAGCAAATTAGAGCTAAATTCAGAGACCTGAAAAGGAATCTTGAATCCGACTCTAATAAGACTGAGAGTCTCAAATTGGAAAATTCTGAGCTGAGAAATAAGATTTCAAAATTAGAAAACACTTTACAAAACTCTCAGAAGGAACCAATTTCTGAAACTCCCAGCAACGCTGATGAGATCATCAAGGAGTATGATCACAGTTTCCAGAAGTTCCTAGCTAAAAGCATAGATAGAAGCAGAATGGCTTCAATGATCTATGGAGTTAGCAGAAACGGCAGGAAAGGAATAGGATACCAAGGTAAGGTTCCTACACCAAAGAATGTCATGGACTTAACCATTAAACACACTCCTCTGAATTCACATTTTGTGTATGGTCACACACATGATATCAAATATACTAGCAGTAAGCACTCTGTGAAACCAAAATTCAACCAGAGTTTTGGTAAAACTAACAAATCAGGACCCAAGAAAATCTGGGTACCTAAGGATAAAATAATACATGTTGCAGATATCTTTAGCAGCAAGTCAGAAACACCAGTCATGGTACCTGGACTCTGGCTGCTCACGACACATGACGGGAAGAAGGCATATGTTCCAAAGCCTGGAACTTAAGCCTGGAGGCCACGTTGGCTTTTGAGGCAATCAGAGGGGAAAGATAATTGGATCTGGAACTGTAGGTAATGGAAATATTCCCTCTATTAATAATGTTCTGCTAGTAGATGGATTGATGCATAATCTGTTATCCATAAGTCAATTAAGTGATAACGGTTATGATATAATCTTTAATCAAAAATCATGTAAAGCTGTTAGTCAGAAAGATGGGACTATCCTGTTTAATGGTAAGAGGAAAAACAACATTTACAAAATCAAACTTTATGAACTAAAGAGTCAGAATGTAAAATGTCTTCTGTCCGTTAACAACGAGCAGTGGATCTGGCACAGAAGATTGGGGCATGTTAGTATGAGAAGAATATCTCAGATTAACAAACTCAATCTGGTCAGAGGACTTCCTAATTTGAAGTTCAATTCAGATGCTCTGTGTGAAGCATGTCAGAAAGGCAAATTTGCTAAACCTTCCTTTAAATCCAAAAATGTTGTTTCTACCTCTAAGCCATTAGAACTTCTGCACATTGACTTATTTGGACCAGTTAAAACTGCTTCAGTCAGTGGTAAGAAGTATGGGTTAGTAATCGTAGATGACTATAGCAGATGGACATGGGTAAAGTTCTTAAGACACAAGGACGAGTCACACTCTGTGTTTGTTACCTTCTGTAACCAAGTTCAGAATGAAAAGGATCTTAGAATCGTTAAAGTCAGAAGTGATCATGGTGGAGAATTTGAAAATAAAGATTTTGAGTCATTCTTTAATGACAGAGGCATTCTGCATGATTTCTCTTGTCCTAGAACTCCCCAACAAAATGGAGTTGTAGAACGAAAGAACAGAACATTGCAAGAAATGGCCAGAACCATGATCAATGAGACAAACGTTGCTAAGATCTTCTGGGCAGAGGCAATAAACACAGCGTGCTACATTCAGAATAGAATCTCAATAAGACCTATTCTGGAAAAGACTCCATATGAATTGTGGAAGAACAGAAAGCCCAACATTTCATATTTTCATCCATTTGGATGTACTTGCTTTATATTAAATACAAAGAATTATTTGAACAAGTTTGACTCTAAAGCACAGAAGTGTATTATGTTAGGATACTCTGAACGCTCAAGAGGGTACAGAGTATACAATACAGAAACACAGATTGTGGAAGAATCAATCAGTGTTCGTTTTGATGACAAGCTTGACTCTGAAAAGTCAAAGCAGAATGAAGTTTTTGCAGGTATAGAAATTGAATTTGCAGGTTCTGAAGACAAGTCATCAGAAGCTCTCAACACAGACATTCCTTCAACGTCTGAAAGGAGCACTGCTAGAAATCCTACAACAGCTGCTGATCAACCTCAGAAGAGATTACCCAGAAGCAGCTTGGATCACCCAGAAGAGACTATCCTAGGAAGAAAGGAAGATCCAATCAGAACAAGAGCAAGCTTCAGAAACTCTGAAGAAACACTTATGGGACTAGTGTCTCTGATTGAACCTTCTTCAATTGATGAAGCACTTCTGGATAATGACTGGATTCTGGCAATGCAAGAAGAGCTAAATCAATTCACCAGAAACGACGTATGGGATCTCGTTCCCAGACCAAAAGGATTCAACGTCATTGGAACAAGATGGGTGTTTAGAAACAAGCTAAATGAACAAGGTGAAGTCATCAGAAACAAGGCACGACTGGTTGCACAAGGTTATAGTCAGCAAGAGGGGATAGACTATACAGAAACCTTTGCCCCAGTCGCCAGGTTAGAATCTATCAGACTTTTAATTTCATTTGCTGTTAATAGAGGCATCACTCTGTATCAGATGGATGTCAAAAGTGCATTCTTAAATGGTTATATAGAAGAAGAAGTTTATGTACACCAACCCCCAGGTTTTGAAAATACAAAACATCCAGAACATGTTTTCAAACTAAAGAAGTCACTGTATGGTCTGAAACAAGCTCCCAGAGCTTGGTATGAAAGGCTAAGTAACTTTCTGCTGGAAAATGAATTCACCAGAGGGAAAGTGGACACTACTCTATTCTGTAAATCAGTTAAGAGTGACATCTTAGTCTGTCAAATTTATGTTGATGATATTATTTTTGGTTCTACTAATCCTTCTCTTGGAAGAAAATTTGCTAAGTGTATGCAGGCAGAATTTGAGATGAGCCTCATGGGGGAACTGAAATTCTTTCTAGGAATTCAGATCAATCAAACTCCAGAAGGAACTTACATTCATCAGAGAAAATACATCAGAGATCTTCTGAAGAAATTTGACCTCTCAGAATGTAAGCCATCAAAGATTCCAATGCATCCCACGTGCATTCTGGAAAGAGAAGAGGTAAGCAAAAATGTAGAACAGAAAGTCTACAGAGGTATGATTGGTTCTCTCCTCTATCTGACGGCTTCAAGACCTGACATATTATTCAGTGTTTGTATCTGTGCTAGATTCCAATCAGATCCTAGAGAATCTCACTTAACAGCTGTTAAGCGAATTTTCAAGTATCTGAAAGGTACTACTAATCTGGGTTTGTTTTATAGAAAATCTAGTGATTACAGCTTAGTAGGCTACTGTGATGCTGATTTTGCTGGAGACAGAGTGGAACGTAAAAGTACTTCTGGAAGCTGCCAGTTTCTGGGAGAAAATCTAATTTCTTGGTCCAGCAAAAGGCAATCAACAATTGCTCTGTCAACAGCAGAAGCTGAGTACATAGCAGCAGCAGGATGTAGCACACAAATGCTCTGGATGAAAAGTCAGCTTGAAGACTTCCAGATTTTTGAGAGTAACATTCCTATACTTTGTGATAATACTTCTGCTATTTGCTTAAGTAAGAATCCCATTTTACATTCTAGAGCTAAGCATATAGAAATAAAACATCACTTCATTAGGGACTATATTCAGAAAGGTATTTTGAACTTAAAATTTATAGATACAGACCATCAATGGGCTGATATCTTTACTAAACCCCTTTCAGAAGATAGGTTTAATTTCATTCTGAAACATCTCAGCATGAAAGTGTGCCCAGAGTGAAAATGTTTTAATTCCATATATTTACCTTCAGAATGTAATTATTTTACTATGAACTTCTGATCAATCTCCTTTCAGAAAGATAGAACATGCAGATTGTATCAGATGCAAGTCTAAAGATCTGAGAGTCTAAAAGCTCAAAGACAGACGTGCTGATCACTACATCAAACAAGTGTCATCCAATCATCAGCATATCTCTGAAGCAGAACGCGTGCACGCTTCTGAGAAGGCAAAGCGCTGATTGGGTGCATTGAGACACATGTCTGGTAACCGTTTTTAAGTATCTTTCTCAAATCCCCCAAAATCAGCAAGATTGACACTGTTGTCAGCATGGTGCATAAGCAGAATGAGACTGCTGAAAAGATCCAAGCCATGCTGGAGAACCTGTTCACACACTTGCCTCCTCAACCTTAGTCTCTTTTTTTTTTCATGCATGACCTTTTTCATGTTTTCCTTGATTTTCTGATGCACTGATTGAATATGTTTTGTAATATTTTCTTGTTTTGATTCTGAACTATCTTAATATGATTAGTTTTTCTGATCTTAATTGTTTTAGCACATCACCAACACTTTTTGATTGCTGACAAAAAGGGGGAGAACAAGAATGATATTTTAATCAATAACGGCTGACTAGACAGAAATTCTCAAACATTCTAACTCTATTACTTGAAATGTTTTTTTTTTGTTTTGCTTAAAGTCTACAGGCACAAGGAAGCTCCTGGACACTCTGAAGACTAGAAGCTCTGATCACTATGAAGTTCTGATCCGCTCTAATATTCTGATCCAAAGCAAAGCTCTGACAAGATAAGCTCTGAAGCTCTGCTCTGACATAAAGCTTCTGATAAGTCAAAGACTCTGATACTCTGATGTTCAAAGAAAGGCAAAAAGATCTGATCCTGAAGAACACGTATAATCAAAGGGAAGTAATAAACTCAGGGGGAGTTTCTCCTTACTCCTTATTCTTTTGCTTCTTATTCTGATACATATTCCAGATACCTTTTCACGTTATATTCATTTAAAATATCTAGTTTTTGTCATCATCAAAAAGGGGGAGATTGTTAGAACAAAGTTTGAATCTACTACCCTATATTTAAGTTTTGATGATAACAAAGTGAAAAGATATAGTATTTATAAGTTTCATGTATGAACTATCTGCTGCCTAAAATTATTATGTTCTGACGTGCAGACACTCTGATTGAAATAAGCAAGATCACATCTATTCAGCATCAGAACTTGATTTCAGACACCAGCATCAGAAGTTGCTATATCAGAATGTTAAAATCAGATGATCAACTCACGTACATGCTGAAGCCTGATGAACAAGACTGCGCTCAACACTCTGATATAGAAACACAATAGTTCATCAACAGCGAAGCAGAGTCAGAATGAGCCAAGCCAGAACTTGCATTAAGTAAGCAACGGTACTGTGCATTGAAAGCAAATTAATTCCAACGGCCTCATTCCAGACAAGATCTGCTCAATAAGGAAAGCTTGTTATTAGCATTGAATCAAGAATATTGCATCCAACGTTCATCATCTCAGTGCTATATAAACAAGGCTTTGAAGATTGGAATGGCTAATGCTCTCCAAATCTCTACACGCACAAAAGCTAAACCATAATCTTCGTTCTCTCAGTTTTGCTAAACCACACACTCTGATATTCTATTACTGTTTAGCAATCTAGTTTCTAAGCTTCAATTTGTGTATACATCACAGTTGTGATACAGTTTTGTAGAAAACATCCACACACTTAGTTTTATCTCTTTGTAAGAAAGTGTTACCTTGACAAACCGGGTTGTGGTTTGGATCAAGAAGGCTTTAGCAGTTGTTAAAGCAGTCTGTAATATTCAGTTGAATATAGTGGATTAAGACCTCGTTGGAGAGAGGCGAAATCACCTTGACGGGTGGACTGGAGTAGTTTGAGATCAAACGAACCAGGATAAAAATATCTTGTTCATTGCATTAGATTTAAGTTTTACAATTCAACCCCCCCTTCTTGTGTTTTTCACCCCTTCATATCATTCAGATCATGCTTCAGTAACAGAAAGATTGAGATGTTTAGCATACGGTCCAAGTTTAGTTGTGTTTTCTTATAGCGCATATGCAATTAATGGATACACATTTTATACCAAAGAACATGATGACAAAAGTACTATGCAAAATAGTGGTTTCACCTTGATCGCTGAAGCAATGCATATATCAAGTGTGAAGGACTTAAACCCAAAATTTGCAAATCTGTCATATTTTGGGGTTATCGAGCGCATTTGGATGTTTGATTACGAGAAGTTTCAGATTCCTATATTTGGTTGCAAGTGGGTTGAAAATAATAATGGCATACAAATGGATAAGTCAGGTATTTTGCAAGTGGATCTTAATAGGGTGGGGTACAAAGCTGAGCCTTTCATTCTAGCCTCTCAAGCTAAACAAGTGTTCTATGTCAATGATCCGACAAGTACGAAATGGTATATAGTGCTATTATCTAACAAAGTAATTGATGAAAGCATTGGAGATCAAAGTGATATTGGTGTTGACATTGAATCTTTAACCATAACTGATCAAAATGATAATGAATCATGTATTAGAAACGATCATAATGAGGGTATTTGGATCAATCCAACTGTCCGCGTTGTTAAGAGACGAGTAGAACACATTCCTACCAAGAAAAGAAAGAGACCTTAGTGAAAAGGGTAATAGTATATATAATTATAGCCTATATCATTCAATAAAATTTAATTTGTCATTTCATTTTTATTTGTCATTTCATTTTTATTTGTCATTTCATTTTTATATTTGTCATTTCATTTTTATTTGTCATTTCATTTTTATTTGTCATTTCATTTTTATTTGCCATTTCATTTTTATATTTGTCATTTCATTTTTTTTCTTTCATTATTACAGGTCAAATGGCTAGTAATCAAGAAAACTCAAAAGATGCAAATGCTCCTGAAAATGCTCCTGAAAATACTCCAGAAAATACTTCAGAAAAGACTTCAGAAAAAGATATTACACGAGGTATAACTATTATGAGGGGAATCATCCGTGATAGAGATAGAGGAGTAACATATAATGTAGATTGGAATGATAATGACCAACTAATTGGGTCTAATGCTGCAAAGTTGACAAGCTACATTGGTACGCTTGTTCATATACACATTCCGATCACCACTCCTAGATGGAAAAGAGGAGAGTTGGATGAGGCTAAGGAGAAAGTTTGGACTGAGATAAAGGTACATATATGGTTTTTTTTATTTGCTTTATCTTGACGATAATATGTGTTTAAATTTCTTTTACTAACACACTTTATGCGTATGTTTTTTTGTAGAGGTCTTTTAACATTGAAGATACCTGTAAAAAGTATATAATGGGTTTGGCTGGAAAAAGACACAGAGGGTGGAGAACATTTTTAACAAACAAGTATCTTAAAGATGATGAAGGAAATTTTCTTGAAGAGGATCCGGAACGTCCACAGAAATATGAGAACTTCATTACACCTGAAGAATGGGTTGGTTTTGTAGGCCAAAGAAGAGACGAGAATTTCAAGAAAGTGAGTGCTATAAATCGCGAGAGAGCGTCAAAACCCGCATATCCATACAAAAAAGGGCGTTTGGGATATGTTCGCTTAGAGGAAAAAATTGTAAGTAAATATAAACTCTACGATCTTATTAATTCTCTCAATGTGTTATAATTGATGATCTTAAGACTTGTGTCAATGCGTAGTTAGAAGAGACGAAAAGTGACGCAACATCACTACCGACACATTTGTTGTGGAAGGAAGCCCGTGTGGGCAAGGATCAAGCTGTTAATCCCGATATTCAACATGTGTATGATGAATGTGTAAGTATAAGATTGTGTCTTTAGTTAAATAAATTAATGTTTATTAATATTTAAATAATTTTTTATCTCCACTAATAATTTTTGATATGTAAATGAATTACAGGAGACCTTATCGCAATCGGTATCCCCAGGTGAGGATCATCAGGATACCAGGAGCGTACTTAGTCGAGCACTAAATATTTCTGAGTATCCGAGTCGGGTGAGGGGTAAAGGTCATGGTGTGACTCCAACCTCTTTGTATAAGCATCCAAGGAGAAGAAATCCTAGCAATGCAAAAGTGATGCAAACATTGCAAGATTTACAAGCTCAAGTCCGTGAATTGCAGAAGGATAAAGAGAGATATATGGCGGAAAAGAGCAGTTCACAATTGAAAGAAACTAGTGACAAAGCTAGTATCAACTGCCAGCATAAATTTCCCGAGGTAATTTTCAATATATATCCGTTATTATTATAGAATATTTTTAGTCACTTCTAACGGTTTTTATTGGTTTAGGGCATTTCATCTTGCCAGCTATACCTATCGCCGCCGACTTATCGACTAGTTGGCAAGGGAAAAGTCCATAACACTTCAGGAGATTTACTTCACCATAAACCGCTTCCGGATGGACACATGAAAGTATCGGTTGACATTGCTTTAGATATGGATGCATTGCTGCCGGTACCTGACATTGTTGTTGAGACCACATTGCTGCGAGATGCAATAGGATCTTTTGTTGCATGGCCATCGAACCTCATTTTCATAGATGATCAGGTATGTTGAAAACAATTATGAATCTTTAAGTCTTCAACTGTCAGTTCTGACCTCAGTTATTTCCACGTTAATTATAGACTCCTACAACACCTGCATCTAAGGGTAAAGGGATTTTGCGGCACGACGAGTCTGATGTATCACAAAAAGAGGTACGTTTAAAGTGTTAATTATATGATCCGAATAAAAAACTGCATAATTTTATAATTTAACTGAGTTTATATGATTTTTAGGTACCTTTTCAAGGTTCACAACAAGTGAGCCAGAAAATCATTGGCGTACCACCCAAGAAAAGGGTGCCTACTAGATTTTTCCCTCGATACCGGTAGTGTCTTGAAACAATAGTGGGAACAACAGATTTGATGGATGGTGGTATTCGTCAAATGGATATGGATCAAGGTATCTTTGGTTTTCCTTGCACCGAAATAATTGGACATGAGGACGTGGAACAAATTTTCCTTCATAAAGAATTGGGCGTCAGTATTATGCACGCATACATCCGGTAACCCCATCTTTATATTATGTAATTAGTTGAAATCTTTTTTAAACATTTCAATGAATATAGTCTAATATTAATTATGTTTTTATTTAAGGCTGTTATATGACAAATTGATGCGCGGGAATCAATTGTCAAACAGATTCCATTTCGTGTCTTCCTCCCGTGTCAGCGGAGCGACAATTGGTAGGGAACCAGAATCAGTAAGAGAGCACTTAGTCGAAAGATTCATGGCAACTGGCAGTACAGAAAGCTTATATCTTTGGGCGTATAATACTATTCCTACAGGGTTAGATTTTCATTCTAAGTTCATTTTAATATTTGTAATTTTTGCGTAGAAAAATTTCTTCTAAACTGTTGTTTTAATTTATAGACGTCACTGGTTGTTGGTTGCTATCGATCCTATAAAAGAAGTGGTCTATTATCTGAATTCGGTTGACGGTGATTGGACAAATTATCCAGATATGAAGTTAATGATTGATACGTAAGTGAGATTATTCTAAATATTTGTGTGTATTTATATATTTAATTATTTCAGTGACATTGTTCTAAATATATATTTTTATTTTGTTAGAGCGATACAAGTATTCCGGTGTCAACGAGAAGCTCGGGTACGACGGTCTAAATCAAACAACATTAATTGGATCAAAGTGCAGGTATATTAATTTCCACTATTTTGCTTATAATATTTATGCTATTTGATAAAACAATACAACTATATATTCTTATTTGTTTTTCTATGTAGTGTCCTCAACAGCAAAACGGTATAGATTGCAGATACTTCGTTATGCGGTTTATCAAAGAAATCATTCAACTGAATCAAATAGAGATTCCAGTCACGGTATGGATTTATAACTTAGGATTTGTTTTATTATTTCTCGGATATTTCATATAATTTTTTACTTTTAACTAAATCATGCATATTATGTTTTGTTATGTAGTACTTCGATGAGTACAAATGCGCATATTACACGAAACTTCAGTTGGAAGAAATCAAAGAGGAATTGTGTCAATATTTTATTGAGCAGAGAATCATATAAGGACTGGTTTAGTTGTTGTTAGGGTTGATTTTGTAAGACTGATTTTGAGTTACAATGTTGATAACAATGGTTTATATATATTTTGAAGTACAAAAATGGTGTATATATATTTTGGATTACAATGGTATATAATGCATTACCGCTGTTTATGAATTACAGGTTATGGCAACGGGTTTATATAAATAATATGCTGCAAACAATGCAGGTATATGAATTATATAAATTATACCTCTAAAAAAAACACCCTATGAAAGCGCTTTTTGAAGAAAAACGCTGCCTTAGGTAGACCTATGAAAGTGTTTTTTCATATAAAGCGTTGTCTAAGGTAAACATATGACAGCGCTTTTCCAAGAAAAAGCGCTGTTAAAAGACAACCTATGAAAGCTCTTTTGTAGAAAAAAGCGCCACCTTAGATAGACCAATGAAAGCGCTTCTTCATAAAAAAGCGCTGCCAAAAGCCTACTTAAGAGAGCGCTTTATAGAAAAAGCGCTGCCAAAAGCCTACTTAAGAGAGCGCTTTATAGAAAAAGCGCTGCCAAAAGCCTACTTAAGAAAGCGCTTTTTAGAAAAAGCGCTGCCAAAAGCCTACTTAAGAAAGCGCTTTTTAGAAAAAGCGCTGCCAAAAGCCTACTTAAGAGAGCGCTTTTTAGAAAAAGCGATGTCATAGGTAGACCTACGAAAGCGCTTTTCATTAAACAAAAAGCGCTGCTAAAACCTATAGCAGCGCCACCTTAGAAAGCGCTTTTAAGCGCTTTTAAAGGCCAAAAAAAGCGCTTTCGTAGGTCTTTTTCGGCGTAGTGAGAATGCACAATTTCGATTACCTAAACTATAAGACTAGACAAGATGTTTTACGAAGAAAAAAATTAGATAAAAAAAAAAGACACACGTCAGGAAACATAATATTTTATGACAGAAAACCCTCAAATTAAATATAGTTTAATCAATCAAGCAAGCCTTTATATAAAATAAAACATAACATTATTTTATACAGCTTCAAGAGATTGAGTATACAAATTCATATGATTGAAAATATTGAAATTATATAACATATAAATATATTGAAGCAATTTAATAAAATGTTGATGACAAAATAAATATATTCCATCTGCAAATGGAAAGCATAATTCATCATTATCCTCTCCGTATGAAGGACATGAGACATGTTGGTTAACTATATACATCCCTCTCGATAATATGGTTCCTCCTTAGTTGATTATCACGTGAAAAATTGCACGTGCGAAAAACAACATAGAACAATCAAAATTTAGTTTTCATCACTGAAATAAAAAATTATAAGCCCGTAAATTTGAAACAACATATACATAAAATGACTCCTAGTATGACAGACTGATATTCCCCCATGCCGCTACAAGAGAAAATCTATGTTATCGTGCATTTAACTACGCTAAGGTAAACACCATTAAAGGCAAGAAAATAAAAGATGGTTTATACTAAACCAAGGAAGGATATGATATTATAAAAACAAGCTTGTATAAGGTTTAATACTCCTTTAAATATATTTTCCCCTTTTATAGTTAAGCTTGTTGGCGCCTTAAACGGGAAGAACTTTGTTTCGCCTTATTTCCCTTCAATTACCGATTCTAAGCTACGTATAATGTAATAAGAGAGTCTGAGTGTTTCAAGATTAATTGACTATTTCACATTTACTGAAGTAGCCATTGTCCTCAGCTTCTTGAAAATTTCTTAAAATGACGGTTTTTTTGAAGGATCAGAAGCCCAGGCACTTTGCATTCACTGTTAAAAAAAGATATTTGACCTGAGACGCGAAAGAGATTTAACCTCAGTTACAGAGATGAGGTATCGAAGGGTGTCATAAAAACTTGTTATTTTATCACAAGTTTAGAGTGAAGACTATTCCTGTAAACTTTCATAATTAGAAGTTACGTTATATTGAAATGTTTGAGACTTAGTCCAGAACTGTTATATCAAAATATTTTCACTTCGCCCCCTTTTGTCATAAATCAAAAAGAATAAAATAAGGATAGAAAAACACAATATGAGAACACTAAAAACTCATGTATTAGAACGATAACGATCATACACAAGATAAGAAAAAACATAAAAACAACAACAAGATAAATAAACAACTAGATATAAGGTTATAGAGGTAAAAGGCATGTGAACAATGCTTCCAAAAAGCCTTTGATCTAAGTGTTAACTTCTTCTTGGTTGTTCAGCATTCCCTTAATCTCTTTGTTGGTTTCATCTTGTATATCCAACCTTTCTCTAACAGCTTCATTCTCTTTATTCAACGCATCCAGAGTTTTTAGCATGAGAGAAGTTGGAGTCGTTTCTGCAACAGTTACATTCACAGAAGATTCTTCAACCGACTTTCCTTTGTCTTGGTAAAAGACCAGAGGTTGAGGTTCAGGAGATGGTTCTCGAACTTCTGGTTTCTGTAGAGATTCTCAGGGAGTGTTATCCAGTTGTAGAAGATGTTTCTTTTCCTAAAGTTTTAGAACTTGATCCTTGAAGACATCCAGCTGATCACGGAAGTTCTACTGAGCATACTCATAGTTGAGTTCCTTCAGCTTGATGGATTCAGAATTAAACCATTTTCTGAACTGTGTCCAGAGAAAGTCAGAAGCAGCTGGGTTGAGATTGTTGATGAAAAAATGCTTCAGATTATTGACCCATTCTTGCATTTCTCTTTCAAAATCCAGCAACAGTTTACCAACATATGGTTTGGTTGGTTTTGGTTTGAGTTTTGGAACAAATACTTTCTAGGAGGAATTAATTAAATTGTTAAAGGCTTGCTGGTCAATTACAATTCACAGATGATCTTCTAATTGTTCTATAGGAGTGTGATGATCTGGAGAGTTATGAATGAAGAGAGGTGAATATGGAGAGGGGGGTATCTGGGATGATATGGATGTTCTATGGTTGAAGGATGGTGATATTTTGTGGTTCAGGGTTGTTGAGAGGGTTGTTGCACCCAAATTTCCCCCCCTAAGATTCCTCTATCATCTCATACCATCACAATACCACAAGATCACACATTAGGGTTTTGGGTACTTCATCCTATCTTTAGGTTTGTTCATGAGTGATCACAAAGCATCTTGAATTGTGTATCTTGCACATATATCCTTTTGACTAACATCAAAATACGTATATATGTCTATGTGAATGTCATGTTGTAGGTAATGGCACAATTGCATGTATCTTACCATCTCCTAGCACAGAGGATCAAAACTAGGGTTTGGAATTTAATCAAGAAATCTCTTACTTTTTGGGAAATACTTGATTCCATGTTTCTCCACATGTTCATGAGCATATATGATTGGAAGTTTGATCATCAATTTTGGTTTGGAAAGGTTCAATTGACAAAAGGGGTAAATTGGTCATTTTGTCAGAAAGTCAATTGTTGATCAAGGGGACTTTTGGTCAACTATCAATTCAATGTACCTATTTTCATATTTCATGGTTGATGGTGGCATAAAATCAAGAGGAAATGTGAATTGGAGGTAACTTGTCAAGGAAGTTATTTGAAATTTTGGATTTTTTCCAAGTGTTCATAGTGCTGAACTTTGATTGGTCATAACTTTCTCATTTTTTTTTTAAAATGTACAAATTTTACATGCTTGGAAAGAGGATACACAATTATTCAACTTTGAATTAGAGGCCTCAAGTCCAAAAAGTGAAAGCAGAAAAAAGTTATGAAGCTTGGAAGTTTTTGGACACTTAGTGAAATTTCCCAAATATGCACAAAAATCTGATTTCTTCATGGTTAATTTTGAATGTTCATTTGGGCTCAAATCAAAAAGTAGGCAACATCAAAGTTGGAGTTTGAAGTGTGCTCTTCATTTTTGGTTTAAGAATTATCTCAAATGGTCAAGTGTAGAGAGATACGATGCTTAGGATTTGGAGCCTAGAGATGGCATTTTGCCCAGCCACGCGCGCGCCAAGCCAAGCATTCCATCAAACAATTCATGGGCATGTCTTCACCACCATTTTTCTCCTTGAAATTTTGATTATTTTGAAAAATGTCCAACATCAAAGATCAAGGTCTATGTGTTATAAAAAACTTTGCTTCAGGAATTTTCTCAAAATAGTTCTTACATTTCAAGATATAATCATGAGAAGTAGATGGCATGTAAGCTGAATTTTGCCCAGCAACAAGGCATGTCACGCGCACGCGAAGACAGGAATTCTAACAAACACATGATGTGCATACCTTCATGGCTACTTATCTCATTGATTTAATCTTTGTTTTAAAAATCTTTGAACATGAAAGTAAGAGTATGTAATGCCCTTTCCATTTTTTATTCAAATTTTGTCTTATTCCATGCACTATGGAGAGAGATATAATGAGATGAAGTTGTGATCATGATTTTGGCCAAGTCTGCATGGAAATACATGTGATTTACATCAACTAAGCAATAGCCTTCCAGCTCACATGCCCATGCTTTGCTCAGTTACTCAAAACACACGCCTTGTATCATCAATTAAACATAAAAGGCAGAACCACTTGCCTCTCACATTTTCTTACCTCTTTTTCCCTCACTCTCTTTCCCTTACTCTATAAAAATAAGTCACATTCATCATAGAAAGAACATAAGAAATCTGAAGAGCATTCCCTCACTCCATCACGAAATTCCTCTCTCTCTCTCTCTCTCTCTCTCTCTCTCTCTCTCTCTCTCTCTCTCTCTCTCCAAAACTCAGGTTTTTCTACATTTGCTTTCAAGAGATCGTTGCTCAAGCCTGCTGCTCTTACACAATCTACTCCATTGAAGCTTGAAGAAGAAGTAGTAGCAGCATTCTCTTCCAAAGCAGAGGTACCGAGTGGATTTATGTTTCACTCATTAAGGTAGAGCTTAGAATCCATTTCCCTTTCATGCTAGCTCTAACCTTGCATTAAATTTTGTTCACAATGGATTTAACTGGCCAGATCCTACATCTGAAGTATATTCATGCGTGCACTTGTTGCTTAATTTTTGTTCTATGAGTTTGCTTAAAATTTTATTCATTCTATTGCCTTCGTGCTCAATATATGTTCAAATCTTGCACTAATTGTTGAATTCATGAGCATTTTGTTGTTCTACGCATTGAGGTGATAAATTTTGATTTTTGGATCAAGAGATATGGTTGAGAATTGGATGAGAAATTTAAGTTAGAAATCTGTTTGTTGAAATGCTCGACTCATAATCACGTTCATGCAGCAATATCCACGTGGCATTTTCTCCATGATCCATGCAACTTTTGATAAAAAAATTAATCCTATCGTGTTCTACTCATTTCAATCTTGAAGTTTGATGTTTATATCTTGGGTTTTCATGGAGAAATGCGTGAGTTATTATGATCTGAAAATCTGGTTTTAAAACACTAAAATGATAAGGGTTTGATGCTTTGGTAGGGATGACTACGTGTCATTTTTTTATTTAACATGTTCTAAAAACCTTCCACAATGCTTTCTGTTAAAACAAGTGTAATACACCTTAATTATATTTTAATTTTCTCTGTTTCTCTAATTTTGTTTAATTACTTTTCTTAATTCAAACCACAAAAATATTTTAAACTCTATTTTCAATATATTTTCATTTTATGATTTTTATTTCTTAGTTTTATCATTTTTCATGATTAAATAAATTTAAGTAGTTTAATTAGGGTTTTAATCACTCTATTTGTTTTAGAATTTTATTTTCCTATTTCTACTAAACCAAAAAATCCTAAAAAATGTTTTTAGTGTTATTCTGAGTATTCTTATTGAAAATAATTTTTGTTCAATTTTATAAAATTCGTGGGACTTCATTTAAATCTTCTATTTGCTTTTATTAGTTTTTCTTTGTTTCTTTTTGATATTTTGTGTAAATAATTTTTATTTAATTCTTTCTTTTAAAATAAAATTCAAGGAAAATATAGTTACTGATGCTTAGAATTTTCTTGAAATTTAGGGAGCCTTATACCAAATTTATTTTAATTTTAGATTAAATTGATTAATTTTGAACTTAATTTCCTTTTTTAGGGTTTTGTTTGATCATTCACATTGATTGCTTGAAATTTCTAGCTTTCCATGCCTATAAAATCAGAAATGAATTTGTTTAGAGTGTTTGTACAAGTTAAGGTCATAAAGATCATTTTTATTAAATTTTAAAATTTGATTTCATAATTTTTACAAATTATCTTCCAAAACACCTGTAGTTTAAGCCTTTTGCTAGCTAGTTTCAAAGTTTGCATTTCTAAATCAAGTTTCCAACTCAAGACAAGAACTCTAAATTCCATTTCTTACTTTTATAGATATTTAGGAAGTTAGGGTTTAACTTTCATAATTTTACAAGTTATTTTCCTATTTTTAATCTAATTTTTTACTTAGGATTGTATTTAGGGTTTTACTATTATCAAGGTTTGTAATTGATAACTTTTGTACATAATTATTGTTTAATTCTTAGCATAGCATCTGATACTGACTTGAGGTTTATTTTAGGACAAATTCTTCAACATCATTGGATATTGGGTGTAGATAGGTTGAAAAACCAAATCCATCGAGATTGATGAATGATGTTGACGATATTTGAAACTAGATTTCATCTAACACATCCCCTCCCATTTCATATTATTCATTTCCCACTTGTACTATATGTTGATGGAGAATGATCTATATATCATTTCTCTAAACATATGGTATATAGATTGCTATTGACCGACCTCAAAATAGGTGCGACTTCTATATAAGTCCACTTACGATTGCTTAACATAGCGCTAAATTTTGTCCCAATTCGAGAAATGATCATTCGTGGCCAAACCCATGTTTGTAAGCCAAATTATGTTAATTTGAAACCTTTGATCCAAATACCTTGAGATTCATTGTTAGGAGGATTTGGTCTTATCAATCCTCTAATGAATCTTCATAAGCTTTGGTCAAAGTGAATCACTTAAACATCGTTGATCATTTATTGTTGCCTTGAGATTTTGAAATGAATAATATACTTGTCAAAAAGAAAATGAAACTTGTTATTGAGAGGCTTTGATTTTATCAATCTTCTAATGAGTTTCAAATGCAATTTTCAAGATGGTCATTCAACTAACTCCTAATTTCTAACAATTGACTTATGCTCTTACTTTATGCTTAAGCACCATTTATTTTAGCATCTATATTTTCATCTTTGCTCACTTGAGCTTTTCATTATCTCTTTGGAGATACCTAATAACCAACTTGAACTATAAAAGCTTTAAGGTTACTCAGACTATTTGGTTACTATTCTTGGCATTTTGGAGTTATTGACTTCTTGGACTTAGGATTAGAAGTTGTGACCTACCTTGACACCTTGTGACCTCAATTGTAATCTTGTTTGGAGCTCTTGGGGTTTACCCCAAGACATTGGGTTGTTTGTTTGCTTTGTGTGCATGTTCTTTTGATTATACGCTCTGTCTATGATTAGGAATTCATCTGTATACAACCATTACTCTGCCCAATTTTTATGAAGACTTAATGCAATTGAAGCTTGGTTTTCTTAAGAGGTTTATTATCTTTGCTTGTTTGGTTTCAACTCCAAGGGATGGAAATTCTACATTGACAAATTGTGTCAAGTGATGGCTTCTTGTTGGTTAGATGGTATTTTCCCTAGCTTTTACCTTATGCTTTAGGATAGTCCCTTCATCTCCTCCTACCTCCTTTAATTCTAAAAATCTTCTCCCTCCTTTTGAAAACTCTTCTTGTTTCAAACTTGAACCGCTTTCACAATAAACTTGGACTTAGGTCCATGCATTTTCAAAATATTTTTCTTAATCAAACTTAAATCAACTTAATAATACCTTGACATTTTTGTGAGAAGACTAAAAGTCAATCAATCTCATTCAAACTATTTTTCCACCTTGGCCTTTTACTTTAAAATTTTATCAAAATATTATACTCTTGTCAATCCTTGTAGTGACACGAGCTACTATACTTCTATGATATGTAGTGAAGTGAGACATTTTCTACTTGGGTGTTGAGCAAGGCTTTGTTGATTTTAAAATCCAAGCCATATCATCCACTTTGAGATGACACAAATTCTCATTTCTTATAATAGTGGGTAGTAAGTATGCTCTTCCACTCGGATAAGACGATGATGTCTCGTCTCTTAAAATTAACCAACACACTAGTGTTTTGAACTTTTTTAAAGATGAGCTACGAGTACCCTGATCCCCTATTGCACAGAAGATAATACATAGGCAGTAAAGGTTCGCAACCGTGGCGGGTGCAAAAATTGTAAAAAATATATTTCTTTTCTCATCCCCACAATCTATTTTTTATACAACTCTTATATCCAAATACACAGATTTATAAAGAGGTTCATGCCGAGTATCATAGATGCTTAGGGTGCTAATACCTTCTCTTTGCATAACCAACCCCCAAACTTAGATTCTCTCCCCTTATTTTTGGGTTATTCGCTCTTTTCCCATTCCTTTCGAAACAATAAAGCACAATGGCGATTTTTATTTGATCTGTGCGAGTCGAGTCCATCCAATGGCTTAGTCTCAACATTTCTACCGCTACAGAAAAATGGCGACTTCACTGGGGAAAGATCGAGCTATTGTTGGTCTATCCTTAAGGGGGTTGAGCCTATCTTTGTTTATTTGTATATGTGCTATTATTTGTTGTATATTATATGTTGTATATATGTTTTTCTGGATTTTCCTGGTTTTCAGGGTGCTTGGTGATTTCTCATAAGTCCTCTACCCGGACTTGGGCAAACTTAATATAGGACGGGCGGTATAGTCATGTTAAATTTGAGGGAGTAATCCCAAAAAAGGAGACATGAGATCCCCCACTCAGTGGAGGCCCCTTTGACTGTAGTGTCGTTTACCGAGTAATCGGGAAGACGCGCTGCTTTCGACCTGGGAGCCTGCTGAAACTGAGGACCGTAGAACCTTTAACCCATCTTGGCCTTTTAGGTGTAGTGCGTAAACTATGACAGAGTAATCCAAAAATGGTTGTCACGCGATACTACTTGTTGTACCCCAAAATTTTCCCTCTCATATTTCTCAAGACATTGCAAGGAAAATCTCCAAGTTGCTCAAGTTTGCTCAAGAGTGGGTCAGACAAGTCATCTCCTAAGGCAGTCAACCCCAAATTAGGGTTTTGTGTTGCATCAAGATACTTGAATCCAAATGACCTAAAGTGCTCCCAAATGTCCTAATATGTTCTCAAGTTCATCCATGTCAAATTTCAAGCCTTGGAGAGGAAGTTTGCTCAGTCAATTGCTCAAAGGGTCCAAAAAACGACTGTGTTAGGGCAAAAGTCAACAGTGACCTATAAACAGTCAAACTTCAAGATTTTTTGTCAACATTCTCATGTTGAAAGATATTTCATCATTTGATCAAGGGTTGATCATGATTCATCAAGGATTGCTCAAAATTCATCAAGACTCAAAAGTTGCTAAATTAGGGTTTTGCAGGAAAAGTCAACCCAACTTTGACCAAGCATAACTTTCTCATACTTTATGAGAAATGACCCATCTAAAGCTCATTTTGAATAGTATGAAATTATATATAATCCATATTCATACCCCAAGATCAAAACATGCACTCACAAGAAGTTATGAATTTGGACATTATAGGTCATTTTTGAAAGTCAACAAAAACACATTTTTTGCCAAAGCTTATAACTTGAGCATGGAATATTAAAATGAGATGAAACTAAAAGGGTTGGTTAGAAGACATCTCAAGCTTTCTAAAAGTCCCAGAATACTTCCAAAAGTTCAAAATTGAAAAAGTTATGCATTGTTGAAGTTGGACATTTTTGCAAAATTGCCAAAAGTCAACTATCCCCAAAACTTCAAATTTTGTCAAATGGGCCCATTCTTTTCCACTTGATTTGAGCTTGCATGGTTTCCAACGTGTCTTAGCTTCAGCCATGAGCCCATATTTTATTTTTATTATTTTATTTAATTTTTGTTGAATTTATTCATTTTAAATCAAAATTAAATCATATAAAATCCAAAGCTTTGATTACATGAGATCTTTTGGCTGTTTCAGGTTGTAATTATCACCATTATCATCATCAAATTCGTATCAAGCAAAACCATGTGCAAAAAGATTGAGTTTTGGCAAATTTGGCAAGTTGTAAAGAGTGAATCAAATCAAATCCCAAGGCATTGATATGAGAAGATTCAAGCCATAATTCTTACCCTAATACATTCCATAGTACATAAGCAAGCAAAACAGATCGAAACAGGGGTTGGAGACTGCAGAAAGAGGCAATACAAAAGTTGAAAAATTCACTAAAAAGTGTGGAATCAAATCTATAGCTAGAGGTATTTTCAGAAGCCAAGACCTATCCCAATCGATTCCTAGGTGTTCACTCAACCTTCTTGGATCAAAAGCAAGCTTGCTCATACGCCCAAACACGCTGTAAGTCCCTCGTTACCTAGCTCTGTTCTTGGATTCGATTTGATCTATTCTTGCATCATTTGAACAAAGTAACTGCATATTTATAATCTTCACAACATTTCAAAGCTTTTTGCATTATTTAATTTCATTTACATGACTTGTAAAGTAAAACACCATAGCTAGGGTTCTTGGAGTTTTTTTGGGCGTTTCTATTTCAGTGATAATTGGCCACCAAGAAGGGCATGGTTAGGACCAGGAGGTTGAGACGAGCATGACCATGCCCTTGAAATGCATTTTTGTGGCTCGTAGCAGATTTTGAAGATGGTCTGGCTTATAGCTACGGACTTCTGTCCGTTGGTATAGGTTTGATTTGTTTTAGCCACGGATGGAAGGTTGAAGACGATGCGTGGCGCCTCCTCATTGGGCCACTCAAACCACGCGCGTTTTTATAATTTTCTGGCAATAGTTTTTGTTTTCATATAATATATATTATTCCTATTGTATTAACAAACAAGGACAAGTAGCCTAGTGGTAAGCGTGCACATCCAATATCCATCAGGACCTGGGTTCGAATCCCAGGTCCCCCACTTTCTTTTATAATTTTATTTTTCAGGCGATCACATGTACATCCAAGCGTGTAGCCCACCATGGTCCACCAACCCTCCAATTGCCAGATGGCCCAAGGCCAAATCTGATGGCCAAGATCTGATAGTCCACATGGTCCAAGTCAGCACAGGCACACCAAATCCAGAAAAGTCAACAAGGGGCCAACGCAATTGGGCTTCAGATTGCTATCTCCACCACCAAAATTAGGCCCATAACCCCTTTCTTTTCTATTTTTTATTTAGTTTTATTAATTGATTTTATTGTTTTATTTAATTTATTAACCAATTAAAAAATTCTTTTTTTTTATAAAATAAAATCACCAAAAATATTTTCATTCAATTAAATTTTAACTTTTATTCTTTTATTTAATAAATACTAATTAATTGATTTAGGTTTTAATTAGAATAACTTTAATATATTTTTGTAAAAAATTAAAATTAAATTAGACATAATTAGGTTTTAATTACTAACTTAATTATTTTATTTTCTTTCTTTAAATAATCAAAAACCCAAAAATAATTTATTTTTATTAATTAATTTATTTATTTAATTTAGTAATTAATTTAGATTTATCTCTTTCTTAAAATAAAAAACCAAAAAATATGTTTTCTTATAAAAAGGGTCAAAACCCTAGAACTTTGCACTCGATTTAATTTCCCCGTACGCGATTTATTTTCCTTTATCATATTAATGTACTTGCCTCCGGTTTGTAATAGTTAATAGGACCTTTACTTATTTTTTATCGTTTTACTTATTTTTAAAGGGTTTGTCTTTAGCGATGTAAATACCCGACGCCTTGTAATTTAAATTCTGCATTTTATTTCCCACAAATTATAAACTGTTAGATGTTTGATAATAGGATGGCATGACAAGACTGTATGTTTTAACCTAAAACCAACATAGATCACCATTAACATGTACAAAGATAAAATTGGCTGAAAACGACACACTCGCACATGTGCACTCTTAGGGTACACCCCACTTGGTTGTCTTCGTACACGGTCATTGAGTAAAGGTCATTTTAGAGGTCGTTCTCTTGTCTAAAAGATCATAGTTGCCTCAGATATTGTTGCCTCAAAAAAATGATCTAAGACATTAGGGTTACCGCTAAGGCGTCCTAACATTGCTTTAGTGACTGTATGTCCCTCATTCGAATTGACCCTCAAACTCCAATGACGATGCTACCTACTCATCAATAGTGGGATAGCATTGTCTAAAGGAAGTTAGCATAGAACGATTCCTTTTTCGAGTAGGTAGATGGTTCTTAGATACTTGCTCTTTCAAAAACAAAACAAACTTTTCACACTTACACTCCTTTTCAAACAAAGTTTTCAAAAAAAAACACTTCATTACACTCTTGAGGACAAAAGCAAGAATTAAATCGAAGTTTTAAACAAAAACTTTTTCAAACCCACAAGCACAAAGAAAGCAATTTTGAAAACAATTGAGCAAGTACCTAAGAGCCCGTGGATAACCACGGATAGAAAGGATGCTAATACCTCCCCCTTCTATAATCTACCCCCCGAACCCGAGAAATATCTCGAAAAAGGAATTTTTCTGTGTTTTTTTCCTTTCCTTGTTGGATAAAATAAAATTCGATGGTGACTCTTGCTTACCGCGACATTTTGCGAACAAAAAACGCAAAACGCAAACCAACATTCCAAAAAACAGTAAGTTCTTCCCACCGTATCACAGAACTGGCGTCTCTGCTGGGGAAACTTAATAAGTGGGGTGTACCTTAGGAATAGTTCATAATGTTTTTAATTGTTTGATCTGTTTGCTTTATATTTGTGGGCTTGAATTGGAGTTACTATAGATCCTAACCCGAATCTGAGGGATACCCTTTAGGTAAGTAGCAATAAACTGTGAGGGAACTGTACGGCGTAGACCGGTACGGTTGAAGCAGTAGCTACGTTAGGGTGGCACTTTAGTATGTACCGATATCCCTTGTGGCGCAACGAGGAGAATATGGGTCTGCTAAGGGGTCATTAAGCACCAACTGACCTTAGAACCTTTAAATTGACCAACTTGGCCATAGAACAGTAGCAGTATGCTACACTCATTGAGACTAAACTCTCGCGATGATTCCGGCCGCAAGAAAAGGTTGCTAAATTGGAATTATGACCGATCGAGGGTAGTCAGTGATATTGAGATCCTCTAGAACCCGGTTACTATTTTTAGGACAGGTTTGAACCAACTGAACTGAAA
The DNA here is from genome assembly GCA_948472305.1 of Vicia faba. Taxonomy (NCBI): domain Eukaryota; kingdom Viridiplantae; phylum Streptophyta; class Magnoliopsida; order Fabales; family Fabaceae; genus Vicia; species Vicia faba. The sequence goes on along the minus strand of OX451739.1, from coordinate 1,502,641,987 downwards.
GAGGGTAGTACCTAAGCTCCTTGCCAGCCTAAAATCTAAGGACTCTCTGTGTGACTTGTGTGCCTTTACCATGTTTTCTATTTGTGGATACTTGTGGTGTGTTTTCTATCATGACATCATGACATCATAACATTACATGTATCTTGCATTGGACTAACCTATTTCAAAGACAAGAGGGATTCATCTTTGTTCTGTTTTGTAAGTCATGGCACCCATGCGTAGGAATACTATTCAGATCAACTTTGTCCAGATTCCCACTCAGCTTAAGGAATTGGTTGCAAAGATTTCAGATACCACCTCCTTCTTCAGAAGACATGGTCACCTCCTAGGTTTGGTCACTTCCAAATTGGACGAACAGATGATGAGTGTCTTAGTCCAGTTCTTTGATCCACTGTACCATTGCTTTACTTTTCCGGACTACCAGTTGGTCCCTACCTTGGAAGAGTTCTCTGATCTGCTTGGTATCTCTATTTTGAAGCAGACCCCGTTCACAGGTTGGGAGAAGATCCTTAGGCCGGAAGAAATTTCTTCAGCCCTCCATCTGACAAAGGCTAAGGTAATGTCTAATTGGGAAACTCGTAGTGGAGCAAAGGGCTTTTTGACTAAATTCTTGGTTGGTAAGGCTAATCAGTTCTGGGACAGTCTAGACTTCCAGGCATTTGAAGACATTCTGGCTCTTCTCATATATGGTTTGGTGTTGTTTCCTAACTCGGATTCCTTCGTCGACGTGAATGTAGTGAAGATTTTCATCTCTGGTAATCCTGTACCCACTCTCTTGGGTGACATTCTTCATTCTTTGTATGCCCGTACTACTCGGAAGCGGGGAACCCTTATGAGCTGTGCACTGTTGCTGGCGAGGTGGTTTATTTCTCACCTCCCCAAATCAGTTTTAAAGAACAAGGAAGGCATGGGCTGGGCCTATAGGATTATGTCTCTCTCTCATAATGACATCATTTTGACTATTAAGGGTGTGGACGAGGTGGCTATTATTGATCGCTGTGGAGAATACCCAAATGTTCCACTGATAGGAACCAATGGAGGAATCACCTATAACCCTTGTTTGGCCTTACGCCAGTTTGGGCGAGCTAGGAGGGAAGGACCTCATGAGTTGCTGATGCCGAGCATTGTCTTTGACTTCCAAGGGGATAGTGACGAGCAACGCCGCAGATTCATAAGAGCTTGGGATAGGGTACACATGTATGATCCGTACGAGCTAGGTGCGAAGACTTCTCTTCCGATGGAGCCATATCTTCGATGGGTTCGAATCTGTGCCCAAAATCTAGGAATGCCGTACAAAGCCGTCTTGCCTATAATTGTTGAGGTTGCTGATGAAGAAGGGGTTCCTCCTGCCATCCTCCATCCATACATGCCTACTGACATTGGGGCATTAAAGAGATCGTGGATGCAGCTGAGAGAAGAGCGGGATACTTATAGAGAAAAGTATCACGAGAAAGAGAAGAAGATTCAAAAGTTGACAAGGCAATTGGAGAATGAGAAGATCCTCAATGACTATGTCCGCACCGACAGGAAACGACCATGGGAGCACTGATTGTCTTTTTGATTATTTCTAGTTTTGCTTTACTTTTCAGCTTTTCTTTCTTGTAACGCCTTAAAGGCATTTGTTGAACAATTGAATTCAAAGTTTATCTAATAAAAGTGTGTTTCATTTTTTGGTTTACGAATTTGAATCCCTAAAGTCTTTGAAATCATATCATGCGTATATCATTCCCATGCACCTCATAACAGGTACCCTTTACAGGTCTCTTATCTTCTTCATTGTTTATTTCAGCATCATGTGTTCTGAACCATCAACTGAACAAGCAATCAAGGCTCTACAAGCCCAAAACGCCCAGTTCCAGGAATTGTTCATGAATATGGATAAGGGTCAGCAAGATCTGAAGGACCTTATCTTAAAAGAGAAGAAGAAGAAGAAGAAGACGGTCCTATTGAATATGGGTCGCAGATTCGGAAACAATTTGCGAGAAGAGGTTGATTTGACCCTCTCATCTAGAGGGGGAGATAATTAGGAAGAAAGGAGGGCTCCTAGCCCTGTGGTTTCAGACAACGAGACGGATTTTGATGAAGACCAGTATCCTCCGGCTGAGGATAGATATAAGCAACTGGAAGACCGGTTGAGTGCGATGGAAGTTCAGAAATTGCCTGGTCTGGACTTTGGCGATTTGGGTTTGTCATCTGGGGTGGTAATTCCCCACAAATTCAAAGCACCAGCCTTTGCTAAGTACGACGGAGTTTCTTGTCTGAAATTGCACCTCTGTTCGTATGTTAGGAAGATTCAGCCATACACCACTGACAAGAACCTCTGGATCCACTTCTTTCAAGACAGTCTCTCAAGGACTCAACTTGAATGGTTTTACCAGCTGGAAGGAGCTAGCATCCGCAATTGGGAAGACTTGGTTGTTGCTTTCTACAAGTAGTACCAATATAATGCCGACCTCGCTCCCACGCGTACCCAACTCCAGGGTATGTCTATGGTTGCGGGCGGAGGTTTCAAAGACTACGCTCAGAAGTGGAGGGACCTCGCTGGTAGAGTGAAACCACCCTTGGCTGATAGGGAGCTAGTGGATACGTTTCTGGGGACCTTGTCTGGTCCATATTTCAAGCATCTGATTGGAAGTTCTTCGTCCGGGTTTACAGAGCTGATTATGACCAGAGAAAGGATTGAGGCTGGTATCAAATATGGTAAAATACAGAAGGGTGCTTCATCAGGCACCGAGAAGAAGCCTTTTAAGAAAGAGTCGAGTGCTGTCTACAGTTCAAAAATCCAGAATAGACCTGAACGCCGCCAAGCTGTTAATGCGGTTGTTATTTCAAGACCTGCTGTTGCACCTCAGCGCAACAATCAGCCAAGGGCCGAGAGACCTCGAAGATAGTTCACTCAGCTCAACATGACTTTATCCCAAATTCTGCCGCAGTTATTAAAGACCAATCTGGTGATTCCAAGGGAGGCCCCGAAGACTCCCAACACTACATCACCGATGTACGATTTGAATGACCGTTGTGCTTTTCACTCTAACAGCCCGGGGCATGATATAGATAACTGCTGGGTCTTAAAGAACAAGGTACATGACTTGATTGATGCTAAGGAAATTCAGTTTGAAGCGCCGGAAAAGCCAAATGTCATAACGACACCTATGCCCAAACATGATGCGGGAGTGAATGCAATTGGGGATGACGATGGTGAAGAGTTTGATATTGACAGCTGGATATACCCGACTGCCGACGGTGGACTAAGCAATTGGGCAGCAAAGGACTTCATCCCAATTTCTTTTGTTACCCAGTAATGAGACTTTTGTTTTGAATTTGTAACAAACAATGTTTTAAACTTTACGGCCCGGTGTCTTACCCGGGGCACCGTGGCTTCATTTGTGAGGGCTTTATGTGTGTCATCTACATATATCATTAATAAAAGCATTGGACGTTTCTTGCATTTCAAATGTTGCGCTCCCTGTTTTTCTTTTATTATATATTGCAAAACAGCTATTTTACACACACTCACATATACAGGTCTACATCCACTCTGGATCTCACTGGTAACGACTCTGCTACTGCCGGTTATGACTTCGAAAGTCCGATCAACTTAGCTGAAGACGAAGGTGAAGATGATTGCGAAGTTCTTGGTGAACTTGCTAGGCTGTTACTCCAGGAAGAGAGGGCTATTCAGCCGCATGAAGAGCCGGTGGAATCAATAAATATGGGTACAGAGGTAGATAAGAAAGAGGCCAAGATCGGTGCAAATCTGGAAGCTGGTGTTAAGCAACAGTTGATTCAGATGCTGCGTGACTATGTTGAGATCTTCGCCCGGTCTTATGAAGACATGCCTGGATTGGATACTGATATTGTGGTTCACCGATTGCCTACCAAGGAAGACTGTCCTCCAGTGAAATAGAAGGTTCGCTGAATGCACCCGGATATGTCTGAGAAAATCAAGGCTGAAGTTATGAAACAGTTTGACGCCAGTTTTCTAGCAGTTAGTTCTTACCCTCAGTGGGTGGCCAATGTGGTTCTAGTACCGAAGAAGGATGGTAATGTTCGAATGTGTGTTGATTATAAGGATCTGAATAGGGAGAGCCCCAAGGATGATTTCCCTCTGCCTCATATCGACGTTCTGGTTGGCAACACCGCTCAGCATAAGGTCTTCTCCTTTATGGATGGTTTTTCCGGTTATAATCATATTAAAATGGCTCCCGAAGACATGGAGAAGATAACCTTTGTTACTCAATGGGGTACCTTTTGCTACAAGGTTATGCCTTTTGGATTGAAGAATGCTGGGGCAACGTATCAGCGCGCCATGGTTGCTTTGTTCCATGACATGATCCATCATGAGATTGAGGTATACGTTGACAACATGATTGCAAGGTCACAAACTGAGGAAGAACATCTTGACCACCTTCAGAAGCTATTTGACAGATTAAAGTTGTACAAGCTAAGGTTAAACCCGAACAAGTGCACCTTCGGGGTGAGATCTGGTAAGCTGCTGGGTTTTGTCATGAGCGATAAAGGTATTCAAGTGGATCCTGCAAAGGTGAAGGCTATACAGGAAATGCCAGCTCCTCGAACAGAAAAAGAAGTCAGACGCTTTTTGGGACGATTGAACTATATTTCTCGATTCATCTCACACCTGACTACTACTTGTGAGCCAATCTTCAAGTTGCTGAAGAAAGATCAAGCGGTAAGATGGAATGATGAGTGTCAGGCCGCCTTCAAAAGGATCAAGGAATATCTCCAAGAGCCACCTATTCTTATGCCTCCAGTTGAAGGGAGACCTTTGATCTTATACTTGACAGTACTCGACAACTCAATGGGGTGTGTGATGGGGCAACATGACGAGTCTGGCCGAAAAGAGCATGCTATTTATTACCTTAACAAACAGTTTACCGACTGTGAGACCCGATACTCACTGCTCGAGAAAACTTGATGCGCTTTGGCATGGGCTGCTCGCTGGCTGAGACAATATATGCTGACTCACACTACTCTATTGATATCAAAGATGGATCCAATCAAGTATATCTTCGAGAAGCCTGCCTTGTCCGGAAGAATAGCAAGATGGCAGATGATCTTGACTGAGTATGACATCCAATATACGATCCAAAAGGCAATCAAGGGAAGTGTGTTAGCAGATCATTTGGCACATCAGGCAGTGGATGATTACCAGTCTATGAACTTTGAATTTCCAGATGAGAATATCATGATAGTGACTGACTGTGAAGAACCGGGACCGGATGAAGGACCTGAGGAAGGATCCTGATGGTCTATGTGCTTTGATGGAGCTTCGAACGCTTTGGATAATGGCATTGGCGCCATGATCATATCTCCTAAAGGCTCTTATACTCCGTTTACCGCCCGACTATGTTTCAACTGCACGAACAATATGGCGGAGTATGAAGCGTGCATCATGGGTCTTCGAGCAGCAATTGACCTAAGGATTAAGTTTCTAAGTGTTTTCAGATATTCCACTCTCGTGATCAGTCAGATCAAAGGCGAGTGGGATACGAAACACCCAAATCTTATTCCTTACAAGGAATATGTATTGACGCTGCTTCCACATTTCGAGGAGATAACCTTTGAACACTTCCCTAGAGAGGAGAATCAGTTAGCGGGCACGCTAGCTACGTTGTCTTCTATGTTCAAAGTCAATTGGGACAACGAAGCTCCCCGAATTATCATTGAAAGGTTGGACGAACCTGTACATTGCTATGACATTGAGACTGAAGAGGTAGCAGAAAAACCCTGGTTTCACGAGGTGAAGACGTATCTTGAAGCTCAGGAATACCCTGAAGGTGCATCTGTTAATGACAAGAAGTTTATGAGGAGGTTCGCGGCGAAGTTATTCATCAGCAATGGTATTCTTTACAAGCGTAACCATGATTCGACCTTACTGCGTTGTGTGGATAAGAACGAGGCAGAAAAGATCATGGTAGATTTACATGAAGGTACTTTCGGGACTCATTCTAGTGGACACACCATGGCGAAGAAAATCCTACGGGAAGGATATTTTTGGTCCACAATGGAAGTCGGCTGTTATCAGCATGCTCGGACATGTCATAAATGCCAAGTCTATGCCGATAAGGTGCACATACCTCCAGTTCCTCTGAACGTCTTGACAACTCCTTGGCCTTTTGCAATGTGGGGCATCGATATGATCGGCGAGATCAGACCTACGACATCCAACGGGCATCGTTTCATCTTGGTAGCAATTGATTACTTTACAAACTGGGTTGAAGCATCTTCCTTTGCTACTGTAACCAAGAACGTCGTGGCACGGTTTATTCGGCACAATCTGATTTGTCGATATGGTATACCAGAGAGGATCATTACGGATAATGGTACAAATCTCAATAATAAGATGATCACCTAACTCTGCAAGCAGTTCAAGATACAACATCACAACTCTTCTCCCTACCGGCCGAAGATGAATGGGGTTGTCAAAGCGGCTAATAATAACATTAAGAAGATCGTGCAGAAGATGACAGTGACGTACAAGGATTGGCACGAGATGCTACCGTTTGCTCTTCATGGGTACCGTACCTCAGCGCGGACGTCAACAGGGGAAACCCCCTATTCCTTGGTATATGGCATGCAAGCCGTCTTGCTCATTGAAGTTCAGATCCCCTCTCTTCAGATTATGAAGGATGCAGGTTTGAGTGAAGATGACCGGACTCAGACCCGACTTGATCAGCTGAACTTAATCGATGAGAAGAGACTTACTGCTATTTGTCATGGTCAGACGTATCAAAAGTGGATGATCAAGGCATTTAACAAGAAAGTTAGACGACAAGAGTATCAAGTCGGGGACCTAGTTATCAAGCGCATTATCTTACCTCAAGGTGATCCCAGGGGTAAATGGACCCCTACTTACGAAGGGCCATTTGTGGTTAAGAACATTTTCTCAGGAGGAGCTATGATTCTAACCACCATGGATAGTGACGACCTTCCTCACCCTGTCAATGCAGACATAGTGAAAATATATTACGCATAACCAAGGACCCGCTAGGTCGACTGGCCTAGGCAAAAATAAGGGCTTCCCGGCGAACCAAAAGGGTTAGGGCAAAAATAAGGGATGAAAATGAAAAAAACTGTACACCCGGCAAGTCGAAAACCTGAAAAGGCGGCTTGGGCAAAAAAGGGTATCCCGGTGGACTGAAAACCCGAAAGGGCGGTCCAGGAAAAAATTAGGGATTAAAGCGTAACACTATGTCTCATTGGATCACCTTGCAACCAAACTTCGGTATCAACTATCAAGCTCGGACGACACTAATCAATCTGATCTACCTTCAACCAAGTAGAAAAGTGATGAGAGGCTCGAGGACGTAAAGGAAATAGTAGAGTTGGAGCCCAGTGGGATTATTCACATAACTGTTTTGTTTAATTTTTCACAAATTGTGTAAATTCTATTTTTTCGGTGGCGTTCTCATACTAGGACGTCAGCCTCTTGTACAAAAGCGCCTATTTACAGGCCAAACTTCAAAATCAATACAATTCACTTTCAGAGAAATTTCAAACTGTTTTTCCTTTATCTGTTTTGTTTTGCAAAGAACGTCCAATGTTCATTTTTTATATATGCATTTGACATTAACTGCTGCTCATGAATATTTACATGCAAAACAAAAGACCGTTACTTGTAATATCAGAAACAGGGGAAAATAAGAATTGTCCAAGCTTTAAAGTTGCTCTATCCACCAGGTACAAAGGTAGATTTGGCTGAAGAATATGGCTAAGGTGCTTTCACTCTCCGCAGAGTAAGACATTAATGATAGCTCTCCCCAGCTGAGACTTGCAACTGCGAATGAATCGGTATTAGTTCTCCCAAAGCAGAGTTTATCTACTATCAACACCGAAAAGGCTTAATATCCTCGACAGTCTTAACATTCCCAACGGAGTATAATAATATTCCCCGACAGAGTACAAGATATCCCCAGTGGAGTTAAAATTTTTCCCAGCGCAGTCTAAAAAAGCTTCCCCAGTGGAGTTTGGAGAATTATCCCCAGTAGACCTTGGAAGATTATCCTTAGCAAGTTCCAAGGATTATCCCCACAAGAGTCTAAAAGGTTATCCCCAGTGAAGCCGCAACTGAAGGATCATCCCCAGCGGAGTTCTTTCCCTTCACAAACAAGAAGTCAATCCCCAACAGGATTCAGTATCACCAGCAACGGTAATTCGTCCCCAACGGAATTTATCGGTGGAATCCTCAGCAAAGCATCTCTTCCCCACAGAGTAATCTCCTCATCAGTTTATTCCCCAACGGAGTTTTCCTCTCCTGCAGGTTTATTCTCACAATCATCTTCGTGCGCCATCTCCAGCGGAAACAAAGAATCCAACTCTTTTCTCCAGCCGCTATCCGGGATTTATTTTTCCCAGCTAAAACATTACATTTCCATACATCATGATACATGCATATACGCATCATACAACACAATCTCATTTATTTTGAGAACATCATTGCTTGATATATATCATGCATTGCATACGACTGACCTTTACCTTTCAAGAAGGATGCAGTTAAGTTCTCAGTTATGTCGAAGTGCTGACCGGTTCTTAAATCTCAACTGAATTAGTATAAGTTAAATTACAGATAAGGTTCTGAATCTCGACAATTTTCCTCCATCGCAGTGTGGACGAGTTCTTAAATCTCAACAGAATTATCCTCCGTTGAAGTACAGACAGCTCCAAGATCTCGATGAAGATGTTACCCTCAGTCGAAGTGTTGAGCGGTTCTTAAATCTCAACTGAATTAGTCTCGGTTGAATTACAGATAAGGTTATAAATCTCGACAATTTTACTCCGTCATAGTGTGGACGAGTTCTTAAATCTCAACAGAATTATCCTCCGTTGAAGTACAGACAGTTCCTAGATCTCGATGAAGATGTTTCCCTCAGTCGAAGTGCTGACCGGTTCTTAAATCTCAACTGAATTAGTCTCGGTTGAATTACAAATAAGGTTCTAAATCTCGATAATTTTCCTCCGTCGCAGTGTGGACGAGTTCTTAAATCTCAACAGAACTATCCTCTGTTGAAGTACAGACAGTTCCAAGATCTCGATGAATATGTTTCCCTCAGTCGAAGTGCTGACCGGTTCTTAAATCTCAACTGAATTAGTCTCGGTTGAATTACAGATAAGGTTCTAAATCTCGATAATTTTCCTCCGTCGAAGTGTGGACGAGTTCTTAAATCTCAATAGAATGATCCTCCGTTGAAGTACAAACAGTTCCTAGATCTCGATGAAGATGTTTTCCTCAGTCGAAGTGCTGACCGGTTCTTAAATCTCAACTGAATTAGTCTCAGTTGAATTACAGATAAGGTTCTAAATCTCGACAATTTTCCTCCGTCGAAGTGTGGACGAGTTCTTAAATCTCAACAGAATTATCCTCCGTTGAAGTACAGGCAGTTCCTAGATCTCGATGAAGATGTTTCACCCAGTCGAAGTACTGACCGATTCTTAAATCTCAACTGAATTAGTCTCGGTTGAATTACAGATAAGGTTCTAAATCTCGGCAATCCTCCTCAGTCGAAGTATTAACCGGTTCTTAAATCTCAACTGAATTATCCTCAGTTTAATTACAGATAAGGTCCTAAATCTCGACAGAGTTCCCCCAGTTGAATTACGGACAAGTTCTTAAAACTCAACAAAGATGTTCTCTCAGCTGAGGTACAAGCAAGTTCCTAAATCTCAACAAAGATCAGGCTTCCCCAGCGGAATCTTCCACAACAACAGGTATGCAAGTTCTCACTAAGGAATCTCTTATGCGATCGACACTCTTGTGGATGCATATTTAAGCCCATCCTCCCGCTAGCAATCTCCAAATTGCATCTGTAAGCCCATTCCCGACATCACAAGGCTGATACCACTTCATGCGAGTGCAAATTTCTGGGCACTCCAGTGTTCAATCATCTTCCACCTTCGGATCACGAAAGGCCCGAAAGACAAACTACATCCTCAGGTTTAAGAAGATTGAACAGGGGCAGTTGTTGTACCCCAAAATTTTCCCTCTCATATTTCTCAAGACATTGCAAGGAAAATCTCCAAGTTGCTCAAGTTTGCTCAAGAGTGGGTCAGACAAGTCATCTCCTAAGGCAGTCAACCCCAAATTAGGGTTTTGTGTTGCATCAAGATCCTTGAGTCCAAATGACCTAAAGTTCTCCCCAATGTCCTAATATGTTCTCAAGTTCATCCATGTCAAATTTCAAGCCTTGCAGAGGAAGTTTGCTCAGTCAATTGCTCAAAGGGTCCAAAAATCGATTGTGCTAGGGCAAAAGTCAACTGTGACCTATAAACAGTCAAACTTCAAGATTTTTTGTCAACATTCTCATGTTGAAGCATATTTCATCATTTTATCAAGGGTTGATCATGATTCATCAAGGATTGCTCAAAATTCATCAAGACTCAAAAGTTGCTAAATTAGGGTTTTGTAGGAAAAGTCAACTCAACTTTGACCAAGCATAACTTTCTCATACTTTATGATAAATGACCCATCCAAAGCTCATTTTTAAGAGGATGCAATTCTCTACAATACATCTTCATACCCCAAGATCAAAACATGCACTCACAAGAAGTTATGAATTTGGACATTATAGGTCATTTTTGAAAGTCAACAAAAACACCTTTTTTTACAAAGCTTATAACTTGAGAATGGAATATCAAAATGAGATGAAACGAAAAGGGTTGGTTAGAAGACATCTCAAGCTTTCTAAAAAGTCCAATAATACTTCCAAAAGTTCAAAATTGAAAAAGTTATGCATTGTTGAAGTTGGATATTTTTGCAAAATTGCGAATAGTCAACTATCCCCAAAACTTCAAATTTTGTTAAATGGGCCCATTCTTTTCCACTTGATTTGAGCGTCCATGGTTGCCCACGTGTCCTAGCTTCAGCCATGAGCCCATATTTTATTTTTATTATTTAATTTGATTTTTATTGAATTTATTCATTTTAAATCAAAATTAAATCATATAAAATCCAAAGCTTTGATTACATGAGATCTTTTGGCTGTTTCAGGTTGTAATTATCATCATTATCATCATCAAATTTGTATCAAGCAAAACCATGTGCAAAAAGATTGAGTTTTGGCAAATTTGGCAAGTTGTAAAGAGTGAATCAAATCAAATCCCAAGGCATTGATATGAGAAGATTCAAGCCATAATTCTTACCCTAATACATTCCATAGTACATAAGCAAGCAAAACATATCGAAATAGGGGTTGGAGACTGCAGAAAGAGGCAATACAAAAGTTGCAAAATTCACTAAAAAGTGTGGAATCGAATCCATAGCTAGAGGCATTTTCAGAAGCCAAGACATATCCCAATCGATTCCTAGGTGTTCACTCAACCTTCCTGGATCAAAAGCAAGCTTGCTCACACGCCCAAATACGCTGTAAGTCCCTCGTTACCTAGCTCTGTTCTTGGATTCGATTTGATCCATTCTTGCATCATTTGAATAAACTAACTGCATATTTATAATCTTCACAACATTTCAAAGCTTTTTGCATTATTTAATTTTGTTTACATGACCTGTAAAGCAAAACACCATAGCTAGGGTTCTTGGAGTTTTTTTGGGCATTTCTATTCCAGGGATAATTGGCCACCAAGAAGGGCATGGTTAGGACCGGGAGGTTGAGACGAGCATGACCGAGCCCTTGAAATGCATTTTTGTGGCTCGTAGCAGATTTTGGAGATGGTCTGTCTTATAGCTACGGACTTCTGTCCGTTGGTATAGGTATGATTTGTTTTAGCCACAGATGGAAGGTTGAAGACGATGCGTGGTGCCTCCTCATTGGGCCATTCAAACCACATGCGTATTTATATTTTTCTGGAAATAGTTTTTGTTTTCATATAATATATATTATTCCTATTGTATTAACAAACAAGGACAAGTGGCCTAGTGGTAAGCGTGCACATCCAATATCCATCAGGCCCTGGGTTCGAATCCCAGGTCCCCCACTTTCTTTGATAATTTTATTTTTCAGGCGATCACATGTACATCCAAGCGTGTAGCCCACCATGGTCCATCAACCCTCCAATTGCTAGATGGCCCAAGGCCAAATCTGATGGCCAAGATCTGATAGTCCACACGGTCCAAGTCAGCGCAGGCACACCAAATTCAGAAAAGTCAACAAGGGGCCAACTCAATTGGGCTTCAGATTGTTATCTCCACCACCAAAATCTGGCCCATAACCCCTTTCTTTTCTATTTTTTATTTAGTTTTATTAATTGATTTTATTGCTTTATTTAATTTATGACCAATTAAAAAATTCTTTTTTTTTATAAAATAAAATCACCAAAAATATTTTCATTCAATTAAATTTTAACTTTTATTCTTTTATTTAATAAATACTAATTAATTGATTTAGGTTTTAATTAGAATAACTTTAATATATTTTTGTAAAAAATTAAAATTAAATTAGACATAATTAGGTTTTAATTACTAACTTAATTATTTTATTTTCTTTCTTTAAATAATCAAAAACCCAAAAATAATTTATTTTTATTAATTAATTAATTTATTTAATTTAGTAATTAATTTAGATTTATCTCTTTCTTAAAATAAAAAACCAAAAAAGATGTTTTCTTCAAAAAAGGGTCAAAACCCTAGAACTTTGCACTCGATTTAATTTCTCCGTACGCGATTTATTTTCCTTTATCATATTAATGTACTTGCCTCCGTTTGTAATAGTTAATAGGACCTTTACTTATTTTTTATCGTTTTATTTATTTTTAAAGGGTTTGTCTTTGGCGATGTAAATACCCGATGCCTTGTAATTTAAATTCTGCATTTTATTTCCCGCAAATTATAAACTGTTAGATGTTTGATAATAGGATGGCATGACAAGACTGAATGTTTTAACCTAAAATCAACGTAGATCACCATTAACATGTACAAATATAAAATTGACTGAAAACAACACACTCGCACATGTGCACTCTTAGGGCACACCCCACTTGGTTGCCTTCGTACACGGCCATTGAGTATAGGTCATTTTAGAGGTCGTCCTCTTGTCTAAAAGATCATAGTTGCCTCAAAACGGTTGCCTCGGATATTGTTGCCTCAAACAAATGATCTAAGATATTAGGGAGACCGCTAAGACGTCCTAACATTGCTTTAGTGACCGTATGTCCCTCATTCGAATTGACCCTCAAACTCCAACGACGATGATACCTACTCATCAATAGTGGGATAACATTGTCTAAAGGAAGTTAGCATAGAATGATTCCTTTTTCGAGTAGGCAGATGGTTCTTAGATACTTGCTCTTTCAAAAACAAAACAGACTTTTCACACTTACACTCCTTTTCAAACAAAGTTTTCAAAAAAAAAACACTTCATTACACTCTTGAGGACAGAAGCAAGAGTTAAATCGAAGTTTTAAACAAAAACTTTTTCAAACCCACAAGCACAAAGAAAGCAATTTTGAAAACAATTGAGCAAGTACCTAAGAGCCCGTGGATAACCACAGATAGAAAGGGTGATAATACCTTCCCTTTGTATAATCTACCCCCTGAACCCGAGAAATATCTCGAAAAAGGAATTTTTCTGTGCTTTTTTCCTTTCCTTGTTGGATAAAATAAAAGTCGGTGGCGACTCTTGCTTACCGCAACATTTTGCAAAAAGAAAACGCAAAACGCAAACCAGCATTCCAAAAAACAGTCAGTTCTTCCCACCGTATCACACTACTCTCGGACGAGTTTTTCTTGAGAATATTGCTAATTACCGAGTCAATCGGGACGTTAGTAATATCCTAAGGAAGGATGTAGACTATGGGAACCTTTTAGAACCTTGTTTGGCATATGATAAACTTTTAGATCATACCTGGTGGGTAGTACCTTTGACCTCATGCTCGCGACGTCGAACCTATGAACCCCCCATGTTTGTGATCTTGTGTGTGATTATTGCATCATGCATTCATGAACCCATGAGCATCCTTTAAAAAATTTTGTTTCAAGGGACTTAAATTTGACTCTTTGTGAATATATCAGGTACTTTTGACCATGGATTATGGAAAAAGAAAGACTAGGAAGTACAATTTCAAAGATCCCAAGATAGATGAGTTGATGAGTCTGATTCTCGAGATCGTGAGTTCTACAGATTTTCGGAGGAAGTATGGGTCTATCATTTCTCTTATGAAGCTCAGGATGAAGGAGGGTATTCTCTCGACTTTGGTCAAGTTCTATGATCTGATGTATCGATGTTTTACTTTCCCTGATTATTAGTTGATGCCTACATTTGAGGAGTACTCTTATCTATTGGGTTTACCTGTTAGAGATCGTGTTTCGTTCTCCGATTTGGAGGGGGAGTCAAAGTCCCATGAGAATGCTTCTTTGGTCCATTTGGGGAAATCTGAGATTGAGGCCCACATGACTACCAAAGGAGGAATCAGAGGCTTACCCGTTCATTTTTTATTAGAGAAAGCTTGCTACTTTGATAGGATGAAGAGTACGGTTGTTTTGAGGCCATGTTTGCTCTACTTGCTTATGGGTTATTCTTATTTCCTAATGTCGACAAATTTGTGGATATCAATGCCATTAGGATCTTTTTGATTGGGAATCCAGTCCCTACATTATTAGGTGATGCTTATTACTCTATTCATATTCAGGATTCTTACCATGGAGGTATGATCATTTGTTGCACGCCTTTATTGTATTAATGGTTTATTTCTCACTTACCTCGGTCCGATACTTTTTGGGATGTTAGAAAGGAACCTCGTTAGGCTCCAAAGATTATGGCCCTCACTCATTCAAATATTGTTTGGTATCATTAGGCTTACTATTATGTGGAGATTATCAATAGTTGGTGTAGTTTCCCCAATGTACCTCTTCTTGGTACAAAGGGAGGAATTAACTACAATCCCGTTCTTGCACGACAACAACTTGGATATCCAATGAGAGTTAAGCCAAATAGTATTCATCTGAGTGGTTTATTCCTTAAAGATGGATAACATCATAAGGAAGCTAAGGAGGAGATTGCGAAGGCTTGGCGTCATATTCACAAGAAGAGTAGAAAGGACTTGGGACCTAGAGGAGCTGTTTCTTTGGAGCCTTATCTTCAGTGGGTACAAGAAAGAGCCATTCAGTTGAAGATGCCATATTCCCGTGAAGCACCCATGCCTGATATGTTTGTGAATACCACTCCTCCCTTTTTAGATGATGTGGAAGAGCTTTAGCTTGCCCTAGTTAGGATGCAGCAGGAGAAGGAGGATTGGAAGAATAAGTGTCATACTTTAGAGGTGTCCTACCGAGTAGACCTGAAGGAGAAAAATGACATGGTCGAGATTCTTGAGAGTCGCGCTGTAGAGATGATGGAGAGGTAAGAGGATTTATTTTCCTCTAGAGCTCAGCCAAGACTTAGTTGCTCACTTCCTTACTCTGGTGATTGTAAAGTGGTTGCCGATAGGTACGCAGAAGAGAACAAGTTGTTGAAGGCTCAAATTGCAAGACTCACAAGGAAGCATCAGTGTGTGGAGTGATCTTCATCAGCTTTGCTTTCTTAGGATCTTAGATTTTTATCTTATCTTGTACTTGGGATTATTGAAACTTGTACTAGAAAGTTGTAATCCATTTTGAAGTTATTATAATGAGATTTTCAGTATTTCAAATGTGTTAGTACTTTAATATTTGCAAATTGTCTATAAATCTTTGAGTTCCTTGAAATATTATTAATAAAATAAAACATGTGTATTGCATATAATGCATCATCTTGTACACATTTCTTGCATTTTTGTTCATACCCAGGTGTCTTACTGTGTTTCTCTACTTCATTCAGAAACATGTTGTCCCACCAGTACAATACGCGGGCTAATTCCATGAAGAAAATGGAAAATCTTGAACAAGAGAATCGCGAGTTGTGTGAAGAGGTTACTGCTTTAAAGGCCGGTATGGCCAATCTGACTGCTCTAATGGAATCGTTGGTGGCTACTCAGAATCATCCACCACTTGCTCAACCTCAACAAACAACGATTGCTTCCGAAACTCCGATAGTTCCCATTTCTGTTACTCCAGTTACTGTTGTTCAGAATCGTATGTGTTGTACCTCAACAATTTCCCTCTCATTTTACTCAAGACATGCTCATTGATATCCTCAATTTCTCAAGGTTGACCAAGAATTGGCCAGACAAATTCTCCTCCTAAGCAATGGACTTCCAATTAGGGTTTCACTTCTCACAAAGAATTTTGGGTTGCAAAGGCTTTAAGTGATTTACATGGTCCCTAATATGTCCTCAAGGATGTCCATGCCACGTTTCATGCCTTTCATCACAAGTATGCTCAGTCAATTGCTCAGATGACTAGAAATCAACTATATTAGGTCAAAAGTCAACTGGGCCAATATACAGTCAAACTTCAAGATTTTTGGTCAACATCAACATTTTGAAGTTATATTCATCATTTTATCAAGGGTTGATCATGATTCCTCAAGGAATCTTCTCAAATCATCAAGAATCAAAACTTTCCAAATTAGGGTTTCCTAGAGAAAGTCAACTGAACTTTGACTAGGCATAACTTTCACATGCTTCATCCATTTTTCCCCAACCAAAGCTCACTGAAGAAAATTCAATTCCATACAACTTTTCTTTTTCCCTCAAGTCTAAGTAATGCATAATTGGAAAGATATGAGCTAATACATTACAGGTCTTTTTGAAAGTCAACAAAAAGGCATTTTTTGTCAAGGCAAGTTACATCAAGATAATTTCTCCAAATGCAAAAATGGTCAACATAGAGATTGTAGGGAACATCTTGGGTTTTCCAAAAACTCAAATATCATCTCCAAAATATAAAAATTGAGCAAGTTATGGTTTGTACAAGTTTGAAAATTTTAGTTAAATTCATGCAATGCAAAGCATGAAAACTTGAAGTTTCAGGTCAATGGCCTAACTTTTTGAGCTTCAAATATATTCATGACCTTATGAAGGTCCTCCAAACTCACCCTCACCTTGCCTTTATTTTATTATTATTTTATTCACATTTTATTTTGTTTTTATCCAAATAAATGCAAATAAATTGAAAAAAATATATGAAAACCATTGGCATGAAATATTTCAAGCCTGTCAACCTTGCCATTTTAGTTCACAAGCCAAAATGCCATGAAATATTTCAAATTTGGCAAGTTTTCAAATTTGATTATTTTGCTTTCATTATGGTCATTATGGTTTTATTTCATCCCATCTTTGCTAGCCCTCTCCTTCCTCTATAAACACAGAGTAGTATTGCAAGCGAAAGACACACACAGATTACCTGAGCCAGCCATATCAAAATTGCACAAAATTGTCCAAAGTTGTAAAACTCAAAACCAAATTTATAGCCTTCCTCAGTAAAAAACAAGCATCATAATGTGTCACTGAGACCCCCAGGGCTCATCCTTGCTCATCACAAGACCTGAAGCGCCCTAAAACGGCCTATCCAATTCCACTGGTGGTAAGGAATTTTCCTATTTTCGAATATTTAATTGTAGGAACATTTAATCCTTTTTGATGATACAAGTATACTTGTAATGGAGTTTAGGGCATGATTGAATGGTCGTATTTCATTTTTGATGTTAGAAACACATAGTTCCATGTTTGACCGTCGTTAGGGTTTTATGTTCGAATCCAATGATACACGAAGCTTTAGCAAATTTAAAAGCCATATTCATGATCAAGAGACTTTTTTAAGTCGATCTGTTTGTTTTGTTTTTTGTTTCATCATGTTTTGTAGGAGATACCACCGGAGAAGACAGTGGAAACCACTGACTCCGGTGGTTGGACCTACCGGACACTGGTCAAAAGGTGGCGTGGCCCAATAGGTTATTTTGATTGGTTCATTCAAATAATAGGGGACCCGGTACATCGTGCGCGTTTGACAACTCATCATTTTTACTTGCTTGCATTATATTATTATTGTTTGGTATATACTCCCGGATGTAAAGTCATCCCAACAGTTGGGCGTGTATGTGTTAAGGCGTTATGTGTGGGCAAGGGCAGGGGTTCGATCCCTGCCTCTTGCCATATTATTTTTCAAAATTTCATTTGCAGATCCTGTATTTTGAAGTTATGCACGTACATCATGCGTTGTCATCTCACCATCGTTGGATCCATCAACACCAGATCTAGCGCTTCAGAATGAAGCATCCACGCTAGACCCTCAAAGAGCCAGCAATATTGAAACATGCAGAACCCAGGGCTTCAACTTGTTGGGCCTCAAGTTTTCCAGTTTGCACCCCCCATTTCACTTTGAACACCAGGCCCATCTCTTTTCTAATTTTTATTCTTTTTAGTTTATTATTTACTTATTTTTAGAAAAATAATTTTTATATAATCATAAAATCAGGAAAACATAAAAACTTAGATTTAGGTTTCATTTTATTTAAATTTAATTTCCATAATTAATTTAGTTAATTATTTTTTACTTTTATTTCATAAATTAAAACCAATTAGAATTAAGTTTAAATTTTAATATTTCTCAAACAAAAATGCCAAAAAATATTAGATTTGTTTTAGAATTAATTTTAAAATTTCTTTTCCTTTTATTTTAATTAATTGAGGTTAGATATAATTTAGTTTAATATTTTCCCAAATAAAAGAAACAACAAAAATAATTTTCTTTTGCTTAGAATTTTTAGGGTTTCAGACGTTCCCTTTGATTCGCACGCATTTAAATACTTTCACATTATTATTACCCTTTGTTATTATTGTACCTGCTTCCCGATTTGTAATAGTTAAAAACTAGGACATTTATGGATTTTATTTCCTCAATTTTGGACTTATAAATTCCCCCTCCCCGAAGCCATGTAATAGTTAGGTTTTAAATTTCGCACTTTAAATTCTTGTATATATATGAACTGTTTAGATGTATGGTAATAGGATTGCATGGTAAGAAATTAAAAACAAAATGTTAGTAAACCTAACACCAAGATAAATAACTGAAACACAACGCACTTGAACATGCACACCTTTAGGGTATTCCCACTTCGGTTGCCTTTAGATTAACATAGTCACAACTCTCGAAACATGAGATATTTTAGTGGTTATCCTCCAGTTTAAAGATCTAAAAAATGACTCTCTCGACGTTGCCTCGGTATGATCTTAAAACCTAGGGTGGTTGCTAAAGTATCTTGCCCAGTTGCCTTTGTGACTGTAATGATAACCCTTCGATTATCCCTCAAATATCCAATGATAGAGCTACTTACTCACTAATAGTGAGATAACATTGTCTAAAGGAAAAGAAGAAAAGAACAAACCCTTTCGAGTAAAGTAGATAGTTCTTAGATGCTTGCTAAAAAACAATTTTTCACATACACAAAACTCTTTCCAAAAACATTTTCAAAATACTTTGTATACGTTCTCAACAATACGAGAAACATTACAAAGTTCGCCATACTAAGGCATCTTTTCAAAAATACTTTTTTTTTCAAAAAACACAAAGCACAAGGTATTTTCAAATGAGCTAGCATCTAAGAGCTCGTAGATAACTACGGTACGAAAGGGTGCTAACACATTCCTTTTCCATAATCTACCCCCTTACTCAGAAATAATCTCGAAAGGTCTTTTTCTATTCTTTTCACCCTTTCCCTTGTTGGATAAAAGAAAAGTCGGTGGCGACTCTTGCTTACCGCAACATTTGTGAACACAAATGCAAAACCAGTATAACAGTTAGTTCTGCCACCGTATTACAGAACTAGCGACTCTACTAGGGATATTTTAAAAGTGGGTTTACCTTAGATCTAGATCACATTTAAAATTTCTTTCCTTGTCTGATTTGTGCGCTTTACTTTTCGGGTTTATGTTTGGATATTCTTGTAAAGATCCTATACCCGGATCTGGGGCACTTTTAGGTAAGAAGCAACATATCATGGAGACTGTACGGTGCAGACCGATATGGTTGAAGCGATGGCTGCATTAGTGTGACACATTTGATGGTACCAGTATCCCTTGTGTTAAATTGAGGAGAATACGGAGCCGCTGTGTGGTGTTATAAAGCACTAACTGATCTTAGAACCTTAGTTGAACAAACTTGGCCATTAGAAAAGTAGTGAGATAGACGGCTTCGGTATAAAGATGAGGATTGGTTGATACTCGATATTACACTCATTGAGATCTTACTTTTGGGATATTTCGGCCGCGAGAAAAGATCGCTTGAGCTGAAACAATGCCTGATAAAGAAATATCAGTGATATTGAGACTCCTTAGAACTCGGTTACTTTTCTAGGACAGGTTGAACCAACTGAGCTTCAAGAGGGTATTTACCTATAAACCCCATGCGAGCCTAAACCTAAGGTCTTGTTTGTTTTGTTTGTGTGTGATTAAATTGTTCAAACATAACATCATGCATCATAACATCCCTTTTCATTTCACTAACCATTTCAAGGACAAAGGGAATTTATCTTTGTTCTGTTTTGCAGATCATGGCTTTCGTTCGTAGAAATACCGTCCAAATCAGCTTTGTGAAAACACCTCTTCAACTCAAAGAACTAGTATCAAAGGTTCCTGAGACCTCCTCATTCACCAAGAAATATGGTCGACTTCTCAACCTGGTTACCTCAAGATTTGATGAGAAGATGACGGGTGTACTCTTTCAGTTCTTTGACCCCAAACACCATTGCTTAACATTTCCTGATTATCAGTTGGTACCCACAATGGAAGATTTTTCTCAATTATTGGGTGTACCTATTCTTAATTAAATGTATTTCACCGGTTTAGAGGAAGCTCCAAAGCCATAGGTCATTGTAGCAGCCTTGCATCTGAAACAGTCCAACGTTATATCCAATTGGGAAACAAGAAGCGGAGTCAAGGGTTTCCTAGTCAAGTTCCTATTAGAAAAAGCTCAATTGTTTTGGGATGATTTGGATTTCCAAGCTTTCAAAGATGTCCTGGTTATTCTAATCTATGGGTTAGTATTGTTCCCCAATCCGGACTTACTCATCGATGTGAATGCTGTCAAGGTTTTCCTCTCTCGTAACCCTGTGCCTACTTTGGTCGGAGATATTTTGCATTCCCGTCACACTCGTACCATAAAGAGAAGAGGGGTTCTTATGTGTTGTATACCATTATTGTCTAGCTGGTTTATTTCGCACCTCCCTCAATCAGTATTGAAGAAAGAACAAGGTTTGGGTTGGTTGCAAAGGATAATGTCACCTTCTCACTCGAATATTCTTTGGTACTCCCGATTTATAGGAGATGTCTCTATCATCGACCGCTGTGGGGAGTTCCCTAATGTCCCACTCCTTGGAATTAGAGGGGGTATCACTTATAATCCTTCTTTGGCTCTACGACAGTTCGATTATGCTCGAAAAGATTGTCCCCATGATATGCTTATCCAAGGCATTATGTTCAACTACGAGGATGATGTTCAAGGGTATCTTCAAAGGTCCATACGATCTTGGGGCATGATAAATAAGGTTGATAGTAAGACATTGGGGCATAAGAATTCCATCCCTATGGAGACTTATCTCAAATGAGTACGAGCTCGCGCCCAAAACCTTATGATGCCATATACAACCATCTTGCCAGTGATTGTGGATCCTATCTGATCAACTTCTATGGTAGTCTAAATAATCTGGACTGTAAGTGCATAATCTTATCGCGTAGTTTTAAAGATTATCGAACCCAAAGGACCAAAAGTCGAACGTACCGTTATCTAGTGTTACGGTGTAAATATAAGGCTAAAAATATTTGGTTTAGATTAGGGGAACTAAAAGTAATTTTGAATCTAATTAAATAATAAGAGGGGGAAACAACCAATATGTAATGATCGGACTTCAGGAATTAGTAACCTATTTGGTACCTTGCAGTTTCCAAAAATTCTCACTAGAAATTTATCAGTTTAAAAACCCTCGTCTCACACTGTCGTGGTTGTTGATTTAGGTTATGCAGTTAAGTCCTAACGTATGCTCACGCTATTCCGTCGGAGTTATAAACATTCTTTTGAAAACAAATAAACTCTAATTCGCTTTAAAGCGCTCTCGCTGTTTTTAAAGCCAATGCCTAGTTACTACTGTCCAATTAAAGATCCTCAAGCTCTCACTTTATTGAACCTAACTTCTATTCGTCTTTTACTCTCGTAACAAAACAGTTCATCATTAAAAACAAAGTAATCTAGTCCAGAAAATAGTTCAACAAATAAATTACCAATAGTATTACCAAATTCCCTCAGTGTTATGACCTTACATACCGGTATAGAAATCTATCTTAGCATATTATAAAACTTAATCACAGAATAATAAAATCCAGACAACAAAGTAAACATGTTATTGAATTAAAGGCAAATAATACTTTATTAAAATAAAAACCTGGAAATAAATTAACTGGAAACTGGTAACAATCCGTCCGGCTCTAAAGGGAGCACTCCTCCACAGGTTGGTAGGTTTTGCTTCGATACGGAACGGGAAAAATTGCAAAGAAATAAAATAATAAACTTAAATAACAATTCTGGAGGTCTTGAAATAAACTACAGGGCAATAGATTTCCGGTGTAGAAATCTATTTCTTAAAACGGGTTGGAAAAATAAAACTGCTAAGGAAAATAATAGCTAAGGAAAATAAATCTGGAAATTAATAGCTCTGTGAAATATGCACGAAGAATAAAAAAAGGGCATTAACAGCGTGACCCCTTCTCAGTGCATGAAGTCTACTATTTATATCCATCTTGAATAACTGCACGTGAGAATTTGTTAGAGAGTTTGTAGGGCTATTGAATCTCTGCTTAGCTGGCTTGGTGGAACGTGGATATAGCAACTAACACACTTTCGTTGCAATCTTTAAGCGACGTGGGCAAAATAATAGGAGATGTCATTCGTCAAGGGGTTAGTGATGTTTGTCACTTACTTGGTCAAATGCATGTCAGTCGTCATGCTTGCCTGCCGGTCATCATACTAGCACTTCACGTGGCCACGCGCTTCTTCTTTTTGGGCTTGGGCCTATCTTTGGATCTTGACTTTTTGTAGCCTTTGTTTTCTTCTTTTTCTTCTTTTTCTCATAATTAATTTAATACCTGCAAAATAGAAAAATACCGACATAATACTAACTACAAAGTGATTTAATTTAGAATAAAAAATGGAAAATAATTTAGTTAAATCAAGCTAAATATGCAATACATTTATGTGTTATCAAACTCCCCCATACTTGAATCTTTGTTTGTCCTCAAGCAAGTGCTCAGTACGATGTTTGTCTAAACATTGGTCAGGTGAAAATGCATGATGCAAATCAACTTGTACGCGGTTGCATGGTGTTTTTGTTAGAGAATCAAAAGCTTAATCTATACTCCAGCACTACGGCAACAACACTAGACAACCCTGTCTTATGTAAACCGATTGCAGATGCTATTATAGCTCACTGTGATACGGTGGGAGAACTGACTTGAGGTTTTGAGTTTGTGTTTGCAAATGTTTCGGTTTAGCAAGAGTCGCCACCGACTTTTATTTTATCCAAAAGGAAAGGTAAAAAAGCACAGGAAAGACCTTTGAGATGTTTTCTTGAGTTCGGGGGGTAGATTATGAAAAGGGAAGGTGCTAGCACCCTTTTCAGCCATGGTTTTCCATGGGCTCTTAGTTACTTGTTTTAGATCACTTGCTTTGCTTTTTCAATTGTTTGAAATGGTGCTTTGTGTGGTTTTGAAGGTATTTTGAAAAGAGGCCTTTGTTTAGGCAATCTTTGTAATGATTCTCGTTCGTAAGAATGTATACAAAGACGTTTGTCTTTTGAAAAATGTTTCAATGTTTTGAAAGTTGTTTGGAAAATGTTTTGAAAATGTGTATGTTTATTTGAAAATAGCAAGGATTGTTTGCAAATTGATCAAGTAACTAGAAGCATTTACCTACTCAAAAGTCTTTCTTATACATTTTTATTCCTTTGACATTGTTGATTTACCATTGCTTTGGTAAACAACCCTATCTTTGGATGTTAAACGGGACGGGCGCGGATCATCGTATGACCATGATAGCAATGGTGCCAAGTACCTTTGCTTGTTTTTGAGGGACCAAGATCATTTGTTTTTAGGCAACCTTGTCTAGCGTCATCGAGGGACTATGATCTTTTGTTTTGTTTTGTTTTGCCAAGATACCTAGCATGCATACCATGGCCATGTTTTAAGGCAACCGAGTGGGTGAAACCCTAGAGGTTCTTGTGTGTTATGTGTTGTCATTTTACATGCTTTTTTTTTGTCTTGTATTAGGTCATGTCTATTTGTTTGATTTTGTCTTATCATACAAACCCTAATTTATTAAACATGTATATAATGCGATAAATTGCGTAAAGTAAATCTAAGCTATTACAACAATATTATGGGAGGGGGGATACAAGTTTTTTGAATGGGGATATTTGCACAAAATAAAACCCTAATTCACTATTACAACCCAATTGAATTTATACAATAAATAAATAAACAATTATTTAAATATGCAATAAAAATGTAAATATGCAAAAAATGTTTTGTAATTGTTTTATGTATGAGAAAATAAAATTATCTAAGTCCTAAAAATAATAAAAAATGATATTATTATTTTTGAAAGGGGAAACCCTAATTTTTTGGTTAAAAGAAAAATTATGTTTTCTATTATTTTTTGTCCATTTTCTATACAAGTAAATATAAATAATATTAATGACAAATATTAAAAATTAAATAGGTGTCAAAATAATTATTTTATGTATATGAATAATAAAAATAAAAATGTTTGATATTTATTTAAATATATTCATAATTTATTTAAGAAAATAAAGTATATTATTACCAATAAACTATTTTTTATGCCAAAAAAATAATAAAAAAATAAAATAAAAATGCAAAAAATAAAGAAAATATTTTTCAAGATTTTTTCATGTTCAGAAAAATAAATAAAAGCAATAAATATAAAAATGAAAAGAAAATATGAAATATATAAGAAAATAGGTCAGGCGGTGCAAATAGGAAACAAGGGGGTGTGAAAAGTATAAGGCCCAAGGCGCCAGGCCCAGAACACCATCTTCATCCCTGTCCTAGGCTTCGCGCGCGTTTCTGAGCTTGAATCTGTAACTTGCTATAGCTTGCATAAAATCAAAAACTCATAACATAAAAAGTGTAGCTTATAAACTCACGATTCCAATGATATAAAGTTTGTGACCTAACACTCAAAGATCAAGGAGAATTTTATCACCCCTAATTTCTGACCTAAAAATTTCATGAACTTCAAGCTTCAAATTCTCACAACTCAGTTAATATAAATAACAACTATGCATATGTACAACTTAAGCAAGTTAAGGACTACATTTTTGCTTCACAAATCAAAGCTTAAAGATGCCTAAATAAGGAGATAGAACTTTGAAAAATACCTTGTTCAGTTGAGTTTGGATATGGCAATGTGGAGACTTTGAGTGAGGCCTGAAGATCGTGTGAGCTTCCTTGAAGTTCCCTTAAGCTATCCCAATGCTCAGCTTGCCTTGAGGATGCTTGAAACTTCCTGTAGAAGTCAACCTGCAACCTTCAAAAATTAAAATGGTGAAGCTTGAAATAGGGCACACAGTTGCAAGACAAGGGCCTGGATAGTTTAGGTAGGATGTATGTAAAGTGTTTGAAGTGTTTCACAGCAAAACGCACGAGCCAATATTGATTTGGAAAAGGTTCTGCAGAAGATGCCCTATTTGGGCAAGAACTTGGGTTTTTTGTGTTTGAGAGTGTTTTGAATGTTGTGAATTCGTGTATTCTGCTTGCAACAAGTTTCTGAAGATGTTTAGAATGGAGCCAAGTCTTGCCTTTATCAGATGGACAAGTTGTCTTGACTTTTGCAAGTTTGCTTGCTTTTGAAGAAAGTTGACATGACCATGCCAAAGGCCTGTACAGGCTGGCTTGTGGACTGCAGATGGTTGATGTACTTTTCCTGATGTTTGTGGATCTTTCTTGCAACAAAAGATCAGGTCCATGGCTCAAGAAATGCAAAGTTGCAAAAAGGCTTGCTTTATCAAAGTAGTATTGTGAACTTTATGCCATTTTTGGATTAATTCATTGTGCAATGCTTCAAAAGTGATAACAAAGCCATTATCCAATGAATTTTCATTTAATTATGGAGTGTAGAAGGGATTAGGGACCTGTAATGCAAGGTACAAGCATGCTAGGACAGATTTGCAACTTGAAGCATTTGTAAACATGGCTTGAACAAAAGTGACAAATTGTTATTTTCTCTTCTTCGATTCTCCGTAACCACAAATGATCTTAGAGAGTTCTTGGACATTTTGGAAAGCTTGCAACATTCTCTACAATCCATATTTGAAATGAAACTTGAGATACCTCTTGGAACTAGGTGAAAAGTTGCCATGAAGTTAGGTCAAAAACTTGCCTAAACTAGGGCAAAATTTCACTAAGTTAAAAAGTTTATGGACCCCTATTCACAAAATCATAACGAGATCCAAGCATCTATTTGTAAAACTTTGTGAATAAAAGTTGTAGATTTCATGTAGTACTACAACTTTCATGTTGGAAGTTTTCTTTGAATCCAATTGCATCATGGTGAAAAAGTTGTGGAAAGTTGGGAAAAAATCAGAAATTTTCCATAGAAAAATTCTAAGTTATGAAAAATTTCAAATTAAAACCCTAATTTGCAATTTTAGGTTTCTTGGTCAACAAGTTTCACATTTTTACATATCTTGATGAATTATGACCCTTGGCACTTGATTTTGACCAAAAAGTCAAAGTTTGACTTTTCAGTGTACAGTTTACTTTTGATCAGTTGACTGCAAAATTCATTTGTCAATCCTATGCATTTGAGATCTTTTGAACTATGTGATTAGGTCAAGATGATGATATTGAGTCCTTTGAATAATGCTTGAACACAATTGGTCATTGGCTAGGTTTAAAATCAGAAATTGCCCTTTCTCAGTCAAAACCCTAATTTTGACCATTTTGCCCTTTTGATGATCTGATCAAATTTCTCGAGGAGTTGTGATCCAAACTTGATCAAATGATGCAAATGAGCCTAGAATGTTGTTGTGGATCAAAAATTATGAAGTTTGACTGTAAATTGGCCATGGTTGACTTTTTCCCCAGTACAGCTGATTTTTAGGTCAACTGTCCAATTGATTGGGCAAAAATGTGATTCAAGGCTTGAAACTTGGTATGAGCAATCTTAGGGGTCCAAGATGGTGTATGAAAGTCACATGAAGCGTTTATGGTCCAAAAATCCTTGTGCAAACTCAAACCCTAATTTTAGGTCATCAGTGCAACGTGAGGTCTTGAGCTGAGTAAACCCTAATCTTGTCTTGAGTCCAAAGAGTCTTGTGAGGAAAATCTAGATAAAATGAGAGGGAAAATTTTGGGGTACAACAGCTTCCCCTGTTCAAACTTCTTGAACCTGAAGAGTTAGATTGGCGAGTTAGCCGTTCGTGACTTGAAGGTAAAAGATGATTGGACACTAGAGTGCCCGTAAATTTGCACTCGTCAAAATGTAGTTGAGGGAATGGGCTTAAAGATGCCATTTGGAAAGGTGATAGAATCTTCTTGGAGATGGGCTTAAAGATGCCATCCAAGAATGTTTGTTGAATTGTAAGTTGTAAATCAGAAGAATAAGTATCATAATGGTGTCCGTATCTGGAACGTATCTGAGCTGTATCTGGAGACTGAGTCCGTATGAGAAATGGAATGGCGTCCGTGTCTAGAGCGTATCCGAGCTGTAACGTATTTGAATCTGAATGAGTAACAGGATGACTTCCGAGTCTGGAGTGTATCTGTACTGTATCTGAGTCTGAAATCTGAATAAGCGACAGAATGGCATCCGTGTCTGGAGCGTATCTAAGCTGGGGAAAATCAGAATAAGTGACAAAATGGTTTCCGTGTCTGGAGCATATCTGGAATGGAATCTGAATAAGAGATCTGAATAAGTGACAGAATGGCTTCCGTGTCTGGAGCGTATCGGAACTTTATCTTGACCTTGAATTCTGAATGAGTAAAAGAATGACTTCCGTGTCTGGAGTGTATCTTTATTGTATCTGAGGTTGAAATCTGAATGAGTAATAAAATGACTTCCGTGTCTGGAGTGTATCTGTACTATATCATGATTGTATACTGTTAATGGTAGCTTGTTAATCTTATCCTGAAAAGGGTAAAATGTTAGCTGAAACACATAGTTATGTTGCATGAAATGCATGATGCAATAAATGTGTTTTATCAATTTTTATGATATATGGATGTAATGTATGCGCATGTAAGCTGATTTGCTGTATTGCTGAGGAAAATAAATCCTTGTCGCCTGGGCATAATAAAATCCTTGACTGTTGCTGGGGAAAATAAATCCTTGACTGCTAAGAAATCCTGGGAGACTGTTGGGGATTAAAAATGTTTGACAACTTCTGTGGGGATATAAAGATCCTTCAGGTCTTACAGTTGGAGTATTGACAAAAATTATGTTGTGAGAGATGCCAAACTGCTGGAGAAATTTGCTTGGGAAATCCAGAGAATTTTGATGACTTCTACTGGGTTACACAAAGGAAATCCTTGATCTGCTGGAGAATAAGGAAGACTCTGATGACTTCTGCGGGGAATGAGAATCTTCATTCTGCTGAGGAGCAATGAACACTTTGGTGATTTCACTGGGTAATTAAGAATGATAATCTTCATTCTGTTGGGGAGTAAAAACTCTGTGGGGAAGAAGGCTTATTGTTGAAGAGTAAGTTCAGGAGTTTGGGTTGTCTTCCACTCTACTGGGAAGTTATCCTAGGTTGGGGATAAGACAAAAGTTAACTGTTATCTGATTGATTTCCAGGCTTCAAGATAACTTGCTGGGGAATTTGGAGAAACTAGATGGTTTCCGCTGGGGATTAGAAGTCTTGCCTCGACTGGGGATGAAGGTTTCAGCTCCGCTGGGGATCTGTAACTCAAAGCTTTGGCTCTGCTATGGATTGGGAGTTTGAAGTATTAACTCTGATGGGAATGAAGGGTTTGAAATTATAACTCTGCTGGGGATATGTATTTCAAGGTTTTAGCGCCGCTGGGGATCTAGATGATGTACTGTAGGGATTGCTCATGGAATAGCCTAAAGACGTTTTCCTATCCTTTCAGTCTGTCAGTAATTGTTCTTTTCCATCCTGTTTATTTGTAAACAGTAATCATGTTCAAATGCATATGTTCATCAATGAATCATTGGACGTTTTTGCAAATAAAAACAACAAGTGTAAAAGAAAAAGACAAATAGTTTTTGCACTTTGAAAGAGACATCTTTGTATTTAATTTGAATAAGTGTTTTGTACAAAGGAGACAGGCATCCTAGTAAGAGGATGGCATCATAAAAGTAAGAAAATTTTATACAAAGAAAGATAGCTATGTGTGTAAAAATCCCATGGGGTTCCCATTCCGCTATAGCCTTCGTAACTCTGAATATCTTGTCCATCCGTTACTTCGTCTGAAGATGATTGAATTGATCAGAAGCTCAGAGTTTGTCAGTAAAGAGATTGCACTTAAAGTAATCCGACGAGACATAGTCATACGCTTTAATTCCCTAACTTTTTCCTGGATCTCCCTTTCGGGTTTTCAGTCCACCGGGAAACCCTTTTTTTGCCCAAGTCGCCCTTTCGGGTTTTTAACTTGTCGGGTGTATAGATTTTTTATTTATCCCTAATTTTTGCCTGAACCGCCCTTTCGGGTTTTCGATTCACCGGGATGCCCCTTTTTTTGTCTAGGTGTGTCAACCTAGCGGGTCATTTATGCGTAGTATCTTTTGACTATGTCTGCGTTTGCAGGGTGCAGAAGATCGTCACCGTCCATGGTGGTTAAGATCATTGCCCCACCAGAAAAGATGTTCTTGATTACAAATGATCGTTCATAGGTAGGAGTCCATTTTCCCCTGGGATCACTTTGTGGCAAGATAATGCGCTTGATTACCAGATCCCCGACTTGATATGTCTGGCGTCTGACTTTCTTGTTGAAAGCCTTGATCATCCGTTTTTGATACGTCTGACCGTGGCAAACAGCAGTAAGTCTCTTTTCATCAATCAAGTTAAGTTGATCAAGTCGGGTCTGAATCCAATCGTCTTCACTCAAACCAGCATCCTTCATGATTCTCAAGGAGGGAATCTGAACCTCGATAGATAAAACAGCCTCCATGCCATATACCAAGGAATAAGGTGTTGCCCCGGTTGATGTGCGTGCCGTGGTACGGTACCCGTGGAGAGAAAATGATAATATCTCATGCCAGTCCTTGTAGGTGACTGTCATCTTTTGTATGATCTTCTTGATATTTTTGTTCGCAGCTTCGACAACACCGTTCATCTTTGGCTGATAGGGAGATGAATTGTGATGTTGAATCTTGAACTGCTCGCACAAAGTGGTGATCATAGTATTGTTAAGGTTTGTACCATTGTCAGTGATAATCCTTTCGGGGATACCATACTGTTGTACCCTAAAATTTGCTCTCCCATATTCTTCAAGATTTGTCAAGATCAATCCAAATGGTTCAAAATCTCTCAAGGGTTGCACAGTCAAACATCCTCCTAAGCCAGTCAAAATTAGGGTTTTGTTTCTTGCAAGGAAGTTGAGGTTTTCAAGGGCTCAATCAAGTCCCATAGGTCTATACACATTGTCAAGCATCTATATGTCAAGTTTCAAGATTCATAGAGGCAAGTTGCACAGTCAAAAGCCCTAGTTGCTCCACAATCAACTATAGGGGTAAAATGGTCATTTTGCAGTTAAAAGTCAAAATTTTTGGTCAACATCTTATTTTGAAGCCACAATCATCATTTGATCAAGTCTTGATCATGATTCCACAAGCATGGCTCAAAAATCATCAAAGATGCAAAAGTTGCTATTTTTGGACAGTTGAAAAGTCAACTGTAACTTGACCAGGGCATAACTTTTTCATGGTTCATCATAAAAATCCCATCAAATGCTCATTTTGAAGGGGATGACATTTCCTACAACTCATCTTCATATTCCAAGTCCAAGAAATTCCCTCACAAAAAGTTATCAATTTCTACATTATAGGTCATTTTCAAAAGTCAACAAAAAGGCCCTTTAAGTCAAAGACCATAACTTGATATTGGTAAATCCAAATGACATGGAACCAAAAGCATTGGTTAGAGGACTTCAAGACCTTTCCAAAATGTCCAAGAACATGTTCATATGATCAAATTTGAGCAAGATATGCATTGGAGAAGTTGGGAAATTTTTGTGAAATGGCAAAAGTCAACTATCCTTAAAACTTCAATTTTTGACAAAAGGGCCCACTTTCTTCCACTTGATTCAGCCTTGTCATGCCACCCACGTGTCCCATGATTAATTTCAAGATCAAACATTTATTTTTCCATTTTATTTAATTTTTATTGATTTAATTCATTTTAAATCCATAAAAATTCAAATAAAATCTAAAAAATTAATGGAATAGCATCTTTTGATTTGAATAGCTTTCATCTGTCATATGCCAACTACCAAATTCGTGCCAAGCCTTTTTGTGCATAAAATCCAAGATTTGAACCAAGTTTGGAAAGTCCTTTAATGGTGGTCAACAAGAATCCCAAACTTAATTACACAAGGATACAAGCCCAGCTGCTGACCTAATTTCATTCATACATACATAAGCAAGAAGTACAGACCTAATTCAGGACCCAAGCCTTGCTAAAACGGCCAGAACAAAACTCAAAAATTGTCAAAAAAGTGTGAGATCAAAAAGAGTGTTGCAAGCATTTTCAGATCAAAAGGAGAACGTGACATCCTTCCTTGCCATCCCCTGAAGCCAAAGCGACCACAAACATATCCTAAGACCACCTATCAAGCACTGTAAGTACTCATGAAGTCACCTCTGAAGATGGAATCGTGTTTCTCCATTCTTGCATTTTTCGTCAAAAATATTAGCATATTCATACTCCTTGTTTGATTTCTAACATAACTGTAATACCCAATTGCTTTCTTAGGCCCTGAATCGTGATGCCCGATTCTAGGGTTCATCTTTTTGAATTTTAGGTATTTTTGTTCCAGGTGAAATTAGGACAAAGCATGAGTATAAATGTGATCAGGGGACCAACACGAACATGCCCATGGTCTCAGGTAGCGTTTTCATGGCTTGAGGACGATTTTTGAAGCGATCTGTGAAACCTCCTGCAGATAGAAATCCGCAGGTAAAAAAACCAGTAACAAACGAAGAAGACGCTGACGTGTCTCCCTCTTATTTGTCCATTTCAAAAATAGCAGGTTTTATTATTATTTTTCAGGCATATGTTTGGTTTATTAATATAATATTTACGTTTGGTTTTAATAACAATTGAAACACGTAGCTCAGATGGCCAAGGCGCTTGTGCATAGTCCCTTGGGACCTGGGTTCGAATCCCAGGTCCCCCAAAAACTTGATATTATTTTGTTTAACGTGTTCCCATGCAGATTCCCCAAAAGGCTTCATCATACACCTCTCAAATCCACGCGCCATGTATCCACAATCACAGATCTAAAGGACAAGAGATGATAACCACTATGAACCCCAGGCAACGCTTGCACACCTGATCCAGAAGTCAACGCAGGCTTGGCTTAATGGGCTGGAATTACTTCTTCACCCCCAATGCTGGCCCAACACCCTTGGTTTATTATTCTTTTTTTTTCATTTTCTTTTTCCTTTTATTTTCTTTAATAATTATTATTAGTATTATTTAATTAATTAACAAATTAACATTTTCCCAATAAAATTCAGAAAATCAAAAAATATTTTTATTAATTACTTTTTTGTAAATAAATTCATTAATTAATTTAGTTTAAATTAGGTTTAATTTTAATATTCTTTTTACAATAAATAAAAATAAATTAGATTTAGGGTTTTTCCTTTGACACTTTTAATTTCTTTTTTTTTTTATTTCATTAAAACATTAAAAAACACAAAAAAAAATACTTTTTCTTTAATTAATTAACTAATTAGTAAATTAGGTTTAACCGTTAATTTAATTGCAAAAAAGGGACAAAATTCAATTCTTTCTCAAAAAAGGGTCAAAACCCTAAGGACATCCCGATTCAATCTTTCGCGCACATTTTTATTTTAATTCATTATATTTATGTATCTGCTCAGAAATGTAATAGTTAATTAGAACTTTATTGCTTTCTTTTAATTTCTTGCATTTTTATCTTCCAAACGGGTTATGTTTTTGGCGATTTATATACCCGCGCCTTGTAATAGCTAGATTTACCTTTTCCGCACTTTATTTTCCGCACTCTTAACTGTTAAAAAATGCATGAAAGACTTGTATGAAAAATAAAATCAAAGCGTAGCTCACCAATAACATGTACAAGATAAGCTTAACTGAAAAACAACACACATGCACATGCCACTCTTAAGGTACGCCTCACTGGTTGCCTCGAAGTGGTCATCAAGTATAGGGTGTCTTAGAGGTCGCCCTCCTGTCTAAGATCCAATTGCCTCGAAACGGTTGCCTCGGATAAAAAGGATCTAGGACATTAGGGTTACCGCTAAGGTGTCCTACTATTGCTTCGGTGACCATACATTGTCCCTATAATCGAATTGACCCGAATAACTCCAATGATGGTGCTACCTACCTCTTAATGGTTGGATAACACTATCTAAAGGACTCTTACACAGCCTAATTCCTTAGAGTAGGTGGATTTCTCCTGGGTACTTGCTCTTTCAAAAAACAAAAACATCTTTTCGCACCTACACTTTCAAAAGGTTTTCAAACAAATATTTCATAAACTCTTGAGGACAAATACAAGAGTTACTTAGAAATTTTTCAAACGAAACTTTTTCAAAACCCACATACACTCGAAAAGCAAACAATTTTGAAAACATAAGAGCAAGTACCTAAGAGCCCGTGGATAACCACGGATAGAAAGGGTGCTAACACCTTCCCTTTCTATAAATCTACCTCCCGAACCGAGAGACAACTCGAAAAAGGAATTTTGCTGTGCTTTTGTCCTTTCCATGTTGGAGAACATAAAAGACGGTGGCGACTCTTGCTTACCGTGACATTTCGAGAACCAGCTTAAAAAACAGCCAGTTCTATTTCCATCGATCACAGAACTGGCGACTCTGCTGGGGATTTAATAAGTGAGGTGTACCTTAGGATTAGACCACTCTTATGTTTTCAATTGCTTGTTTTGTTTGCTTTAAAATTGTGGGCATGTCTTGGAGTTTCATAGATCCTAACCCGGATCTAGGGGATACCTTTTAGAAAGTAGCAACAAACTGTGAGGGAACTGTGCGGGGTATACCGACATGGTTGAAGCAGTTTTCTACGTTGATGTGGCACTTTGGTGAGTACCGGTAACCCTTGAGTCAAGTCAAGGAGAGTACGGGGCCGCCGCGTGGTGTCGTGAAGCATCAACTGGCCTTAGGAACCTTACTTGACCATCCTGGCTTCTTTAGGGGTAGTGAGATGACCGACTTTGGTGCAGCCCGAAGTTGGTAGATACTCGATACTACACTCATTGAGGGTTGTTTTCTTGGAATATTTTGATCGCCAGTTCAGTGGCTAAATCAAAACAATGAACATAGAAAACAACCCAATGATATTGAGCTCCTTAGAACCCGATTACTTTTGATAGGACAGGTTTTTGAGCCCACCAACTTCAAGAGGGTAGTACCCCAAACTTCATGTTGGCCTAAACTCTAAGGGCTGTTTTGTGTGACTTGTGTGCCTTATCATGTTTGCTTTTTGTGAATACCTGTGGTGTGTCCTTATCATAACATCATAAAGCATCATATGCATTTACTAACCACTTCAAGGGTTCGAATCTTCATCTTTGTTCTTGTTTTGTAGGACATGGAATCTCTCCGTAGAAAGACAATTCAGATCAACCTTGTAAGGGTTCCTCCTCAGCTTAAGGAGCTTACATCCAGGATTCCCGAGAACTCTTCCTTCAGTGAAAGGCATGGTAGACTCATCAGCTTGGTCAATACCAACATTGAAGAGGATATGGTGAAAGTGTTGTTCCAGTTCTTTGACCCTTCGCACCACTGTCTTACTTTCCCGGATTATCAATTGGTGCCTACTTTGGAAGAGTTTTCTCAACTTCTGAAGATTCCTATCCTTAGTCAACTACCCTACAACGGTACAGAAAGGGAACCAAAACTTGAAGAGGTTGCTAAAGCATTACGCCTACAACCATCTGACATCAAGGGGCATTGGGAAATCAGAAGTGGTATCAAAGGATTCTTGGCAAAGTTCCTGTTTGAGAAAGCACAAGAATGTTGGAATTCCCTTGACCTACAAGCCTTTGAAGAAGTCGTGGCACTCCTTGTCTATGGGTTGGTATTGTTCCCGAATCCAGATCAGCTTATAGATATCAATGCTGTCAAGATCTTCATGTCCAGGAATCCTATACCTACGTTGCTTGGGGACATCCTTCACTCATGTTACACTCGAACCATGAGAAAAAGAGGTGTTCTCATGTGCTGCACTCCTCTCCTGGCAAGGTGGTTTATTTCGCACCTTCCACAATCAGTTTTGAAGAACGAGCGGGGTTTGAGATGGTCACAACGATTGATGACTCTTACGCATGCTGATATACATTGGTGTTCTTGGTTTAGAGAAAACGTCACTATTATTGATCGTTGCGGAGAGTTTCCTAATGTTCCTTTACTTGGAATTAGAGGGGGCATCACTTACAACCCATGTCTGGCTTTGAGATAATTTGGATATGCTCGGAGGGATGGACCTCATGACATGTTGATTCCTGACATAGTTTTTGACTTCGACAACGATGCACAAGGACTTTGCCAGAGATTCATCAGAGCTTGGAGGATGCCCAACAGGGTGGATAGCAAGACACTGGGGCACAAGAACTCCATTCCCCTGGAGCCTTATCTCAAGTGGGTACGAGCCCGCTCCCAGAAGCTGGTGATGCCATATCCTCATGTTCTCCCCGTGATCAAAGAGCCAGTTTTGGAAGGAGAGGTGCCATACACCATTCAACATCCTGACATGCCAACATCTTGGGAAGAAATGCAAAAAAGCTGGGTCCAACTCAAGGAAGAACGAAATTCTCTTGAAACCAGTCTACATGCCAGTGAGAAGAAGGTCTTGGAGCTCACCCGTCTACTTCACGAGGAAAAGACTCTAAACACCTACATCGCTCCAAAGAGGATGCACAATGTCTTTTGGGATTAATTATTTTGTAATGTTTTACCCATGAGGCCCTGATGTACTGAACAAATTATTTTTTAGTATGACGTGTGTTCCTTTTTGTCTACAACGAATTTGAACTTTCGAACCCTTGAATGCATTGCATAAATAGCATATCATGCATCATGTGCATAACAAGTACCCTTTTTCTACAGGTTGCTTAATGTTCTTCGCTGTTTATTTCAGCAGTCATCATGAATCTTGAATCATCCAATGAACAAGCTATCAAGGCCCTCCAGGCCCAGAACGCCCAGTTTCAAGAGTTGGTCATGAGCTTAGCCCAGGGTCAACAGGAATTGAAGACTCTGCTTTTGAAGAAGAAGAAGAAGAGGACTGTGTTGTTTAATACTAGACGGAGGTTTGGGAATACACTGCAGAATGAGGCTGATCAGGCTACTTCCTCTGTAGGGAAGGATAGTCCCCAAGGGGGAAGGGTTCTTAGTCCTGTGGTCTCCGACAACGAGACCGATTACAATGATGAACAGTACCCTCCTGCTGAGGACAGGTACAAGCAACTAGAGGATCGCCTGAGTGCTATGGAGATTCAGCATGTGCCCGGGTTGGATTTTGGAGATCTAGGTTTATCTTCTGGGGTGGTGATCCTACACAAGTTCAAGGCACCTGCCTTTGCAAAGTACGACGGGGCTTCCTGTCCTAAACTGCACCTCCGTTCTTATGTAAGGAAGATCCAACCTTACACTGCGGACAAGAACTTATGGATCCATTTCTTCCAGGATAGCCTTTCAGGGGCTCAACTCGAGTGGTTCTATCAGCTGGATGGATCCAGTATTCGAAACTGGGAGGACTTGGCTACTGCATTTTATAAGCAGTATCAGTACAATTCCGACCTTTCTCCCACGCGTACCCAACTCCAGGGTATGTCACTTGGGACGGGTGAAGGTTTTAAGGAGTACGCGCAAAAGTGGAGAGACCTGGCTGGCATGGTGTAGCCACCGTGGACTGACCGTGAACTCGTGGACATGTTCTTGGGGACCCTGTCCGGTCCATTCTTCAACCATCTGATTGGTAATTCTTCTGCAGGGTTTACAGACCTCATTCTGACTGGTGAAAGGATAGAAGCTGGTATCAAGTCAGGGAAGATACAGAAAGGTGCCTCCTCGAGTACTGAAAAGAAACCCTTCAAGAAGGAAGCTAGTGCTGTTTATGGTCCAAGGAGACAGAATAAACCAGAACGCCGCCAAGCTGCCAATGCGGTGGTAATTTCAAATCCTGCTGCTGCTCCTCAACAATACAATCAGCCAAGGGGTGAGAGGCCCAAAAGGAAGTACACTCGACTCAGTATGACTCTCTCTCAGATATTGCCGCAACTGCTATCAACCAATCTGGTAACTGTCAAAGAAGCTCCGAAGGTGGTAAACACAACCTCTCCAAAGTATAACCCTAACGCCCGCTGTGCTTATCACTCTGACAGCCCGGGTCATTCTACGGATGATTATTGGGCCCTGAGGAATAAGGTTCAGGACCTTATCGATGCCAAAGAAATACAGTTCGAGGCACCCGAAAGGCCCAATGTTGTGACTGCTCCCATGCCCCAGCATGGAGTGAATGCTGTTGAGGAAGACCTGTATGTAGCCTCTATGGATGATATTGTTACTCCGTTGATGACTGTCAAGAGGAACCTGTTGCTAGCCGGTTTATTTTCGGGATGTAGTAAAGGTTGCCTTCTATGTTCTGTTTCACCTGCTGGTTGTTCTTTGTTGAAGTCAGGCATCCAAAGCCTGATGGATAATAAAGATATCTTGTTCGAGAAGATTGCTGTTCCTGCTACCCCTACCGAAGAAGTGTCCATTGTCACTATTTTCAACAACCCTCCTAAGGCTCCCTCAAAGAAGCCTGTCAAAATCATGTCCACTCAGAAGATTGCTCCTATCATCATCACTGTTCTAGGGCCCCTCCCCTATACATCTGACAAAGCTGTCCCTTGGCACTATGGGGCAGATGTTTACGTGCTTGGAGTTAAACAAGAGTTTGATACTAGTACCGGCGTCAGTAACATCACCGGGCCTGCTAAGGTCACTCGCAGTGGCAGGCTCTTTTCACCAGATATTGCACCTCCAGCTATTCAGAGACCTCTTGTTATCACACCTGCCAGTGTGCCTGTTTCCCCTCCTGATCAAGTTTCTACCCCTGCTACCGAGTCATCCGACGCTCGGGGCAAAGGGATTGCTACTGATGTGCCTGCCCAGACAGAGGCACCGAAGACTGTCAATGTTGAAGCTTCCAAGCAATAGATGGAAGAGATTTTGAAAATTATCAAGAAGAGTGATTTCAATGTAGTTGAGCAGCTGGGGCACACCCCATCTAAGATTTCTATGCTATCACTGTTGTCGTGTTCAGAGGCCCATGCCAAGGCCCTGATTGCCTTCCTGAAGACGGCCCACGTGCCACAAGAAACGTCTGCTGATCAATTTACCGATTGTGTAGCCAACTTGACTGCTGATAATGGGTTGGGTTTCTCTGACGCCGATCTGACTGCCAAGGGAAAGAACCATAATGACGCCCTGCATGTCTCCATTGAATGCAGAGGCACTACTCTTGCCCATGTGCTGGTTGACACTGGTTCTTCGTTAAACGTATTGCCCAAGAAAGCTTTAGACAAGCTGGATTGTAAGGGTTTAGAGCTCAAGCCTAGCAACATCGTTGTCCGAGCCTTTGACGGGTCGAAAAGGATGGTACATGGGGAAGTTGACATTCCAATCAGGGTCGGTTCTTAAGTTTTTGATTCTACTTTCTATGTGATGGGCATCCGACCATCCTATTCTTGTTTGCTGGGTCGTCCATGGATCCACAAGGCTGGAGCTGTGACCTCCACATTACATCAGAAGCTTAAGTACCCGGTCACAGGGAAGATTGTTACAGTACAGGGGGAAGAAGAATATATGGTCAGCCACCTCAACTCATTCTGGTATATAGAAATGGACGGGGAGTTCATTGAGACCCCCTTTCAACATTTTGAAGAGGTGCCTCAGACACTGGCATCAGCAGAGACTGTGACTGAAGAAGATTCTCCTTTGAAGATGGCTTCCTTAAAGGATGCCCGGGCTATGATTGAGAAGGGTGAGTGTGCAAACTGGGGCCGACTTCCTGATATTACTCCGAAGACTGACAAGTTTGGCTTGGGTTTCACTGCAGAAGCTAAGAGGGTTGTTCGTAAAGCAAGAATTGGAAGACCTCCTGTGCTCATCACCAACCCGGGAGTGAATGCTATTGAAGACGAAGCGGAAGAATCTGAATTCGACAGCTGGATCTACCCAACGACCAACGGTGGACCAAGAAACTGGACGGAGAAAGACTTTACACCTATTACTTTTGTCACTCAGTAATGAACTCCTTTGTTTTGAATTTGTAACAAACAATAATTTGAAACTTTATGGCCCGGTGTCTTACCCGGGGCACCGTGGTGTCATTTGTGAGGGCTTATTATTTGTCACTTTCATATATCATGAATAAAAGCATTGGACGTTTTTTCGCATTTCAAATCTTGCGCTCCCTTTCTTTCTTTATATATTGCAAAACAGCTATATTTACACGCACTCACCTATACAGGTTCCAATCCACTCTGGATCTCACTGGTAACGACTCTGCTACTGCCAGTTATGACTTCGAAAATACGATCAACTTAGCCGAAGACGAAGGTGAAGATGATTGCGAAGTGCCTGGTGAGCTTGCAAGACTGCTACTCCAGGAAGAGAGGGCCATTCAGCCACATGAAGAGCCAGTGGAAACGGTAAATCTG
Source organism: Vicia faba (assembly GCA_948472305.1). Lineage (NCBI taxonomy): Eukaryota > Viridiplantae > Streptophyta > Magnoliopsida > Fabales > Fabaceae > Vicia > Vicia faba. The sequence goes on along the minus strand of OX451739.1, from coordinate 1,502,602,195 downwards.
GGTACTGAGACAGACAGAAAGGAAGTCAAGATTGGTGCCAATCTGAAGGTCCGCCGTATGCGTCCAGAGATGTATGAGAAAATCAAAGCTGAGGTTATGAAACAATTTGATGCCGGGTTTCTAGCAGTGACTTCTTACCCTCAGTGGGTTGCCAACGTGGTTCCAGTGCCAAAGAAAGATGGTAAGGTCCGAATGTGTGTTGATTACAGGGATTTGAACAGGGCAAGCCCCAAGGATGACTTCCCTCTGCCCCACATCGACGTTCTGGTTGACAATACTGCTCAGCATAAGGTATTCTCCTTCATGGATGGGTTCTCAGGTTATAATCAAATCAAGATGGCTCCGGAAGACATGGAGAAGACCACTTTTGTTACTCAGTGGGGCACCTTTTGTTACAAGGTCATGCCTTTTGGGTTGAAAAATGTTGGGGCAACCTACCAACGTGCCATGGTTGCTTTATTTCATGACATGATCCATCATGAGATTGAAGTGTATGTCGATGATATGATTGCAAGGTCCCAAACTGAGGAGGAACACCTTGACCATCTACAGAAGCTGTTTGACCGTCTAAAATTGTACAAGCTGAGGTTGAACCCGAACAAGTGCACCTTTGGGGTGAGATCTGGAAAATTGCTAGGTTTCATCATGAGTGACAAAGGTATTCAAGTGGACCCTGCCAAAGTGAAAGCCATACAAGAGATGCCAACTCCCAAGACAGAGAAAGAATTCAGAGGCTTTCTAGGACGTCTAAATTACATTGCCCGGTTCATCTCGCACCTAACTGCCACCTGTGAACCAATCTTCAAGCTGCTGAAGAAAGATCAAGTAGTACGTTGGAACGATGAATGTCAGGCCGCTTTCGACAGAATCAAAGAGTATCTCCAAGAACCACCCATTATTATGCCACCGGTTGAAGGGAGACCTCTAATACTATACTTGACAGTACTGGATAACTCAATAGGGTGTGTGCTGGGGCAGCATGACGAGTCTGGCCGAAAAGAGCACGCTATTTATTACCTTAGCAAAAAGTTTACCGACTGTGAGACCCGATACTCACTGCTCGAGAAAACTTGTTGCGCTTTGGTATGGGCTGCTCGCCGGCTGAGACAATATATGTTGACTCACACTACTCTGTTGATTTCAAAAATGGATCCAATCAAGTACATATTCTAAAAGCCTGCCTTGTCCGGAAGAATAGCAAGATGGCAGATGATCTTGACGGAATACGACATCCAGTACACGACTCAGAAAGCAATCAAGGGAAGTGTATTGGCAGACCATTTGGCACACAAAGCAGTGGACGACTACCAATCTATGAACTTTGAATTTCCAGACGAGAACATCATGGTAGTGACTGATTGTGAAGTACCTGGACCGGATGAAGGACCTGAGGAAGGATCCCGATGGTCTATGCACTTTGACGGAGCCTCAAACGCTTTGGGTAACAGTATTGGCACCGTGATCATATCCCCTAAAGGCACTCATACTCCACTTACTGCCCGACTATGTTTCAACTGCACCAACAACATGGCAGAGTATGAAGCATATATCATGGGTCTTCAAGCTGCAATTGACTTAAGGATCAAGTTTCTGAGTGTCTTCGGAGATTCTGCTCTCGTGATCAGTCAGATCAAAGGCGAGTGGGATACGAAACACCCAAATCTTATTCCTTACAAAGAGTATGTGTTGACATTGATCCCCCATTTCAAGGAGATAACCTTTGAACACTTCCCGAGAGAGGAAAATCAGTTGTCGGACGCGCTAGCTACGATGTCTTCTATGTTCAAAGTCAAATGGGACAACGAGGCTCCCTGGATCATTATCCGGAAGTTGGATGAACCTGCACATTGCTGCGATCTTGAGGCTGAAGAGGTAACAGAAAAACCTTGGTATCATGAAGTAAAGAGGTACTTGGAAGCTCAAGAATACCCCGAGGCTGCATCTGTTAATGACAAGAAGTTCCTGAGAAGATTTGCTACAAAGTTCTTCCTCAGCAATGGCATTCTATACAAGCGGAACCACGATTCAACCTTACTGCGTTGTGTGGATAAAACTGAAGCAGAAAAGATCATGGCAGAGCTACATGAAGGTACCTTCGGAACACATTCCAGTGGGCACACTATGGCAAAGAAAATCCTTCGGGCAGGATATTTCTGGTCCACAATGGAAGCTGACTGTTACCAACATTCTCGGACGTGTCACAAATGCCAGATCTATGCTGATAAGGTGCACATTCCTCTAGTTCCTCTGAACATCTTGACAACACCTTGGCCTTTTACAATGTGGGGAATTGATATGATCGGCGAGATCAGACCTACGGCATCCAACGGGAATCGCTTCATCTTGGTAGCAATTGATTACTTCACAAAGTGGGTTGAAGCAGCTTCCTATGCTACCGTAACCAAGAATGTCGTGGCACGGTTCATTCGGCATAACCTGATCTGTCGTTACGGCATCCCGGAAAGGATCATTACGGACAATGGTACCAATCTTAACAACAAGATGATCACTGAGCTATGCGAGCAATTCAAGATACAGCACCACAACTCTTCTCCTTACCGACCGAAGATGAATGGGGCTGTAGAAGCAGCAAATAAAAATATCAAGAAGATTGTGCAGAAGATGAAAGTGACCTACAAAGATTGGCACGAAATGTTACCATTTTCTCTTCATGGGTACCGTACCTCAGCGCAGACGTCAACAAGGGCAACACCCTTTTCCTTGGTATATGGCATGGAGGCGGTCTTGCCTATCGAAGTCCAGATACCCTCTCTCCGGATAATGAAGGATGTAGGTTTGAATGAAGATGACTGGATCCAGACTCGACTTGATCAATTAAATCTAATAGATGAAAAGAGACTCACCACTATTTGTCATGGTCAAACGTACCAAAAACGGATGATCAGGGCATTTAACAAGAAAGTCAGACGACTAGAGTATCAAGTCGGAGACCTGGTAATCAAGCGCATCATTCTTCCTCAAAGTGATCCCAGGGGCAAATGGACCCCTACGTATGAAGTACCATTTATGGTTAAACATATCTTCTCAGGAGGAGCTATGATTCTAACCACCATGGATGGTGACGACCTTCCTCACCCCGCCAATGCAGACATAGTAAAAAGATACTACGCATGACTAAAGACCCGCTAGGTTGACACACCTAGGCAAAAATGAGGGATGAAATGAAAAAATCTGTACACCCGACAAGTCGAAAACCTGAAAAGGCGGCTTGGGCAAAAATGGGTATCCCGGTGGACTGAAAACCCGAAAGGGCGGTCCAGGCAAAAGTTAGGGATGAAACGTAATACTATGTCTCATTGGATCACCCTGCATCCAGAATTCGGTATCAACTATCAGGTTCAGACGGCATCGATCAATCGGCTTCATCTTCAACTAAGCAGCGAAGGGATAAGACGCTTGAAGACATAAAGGCGATAGCAGAGTTGGAACCCAATGGGACTTTTCACATAGCTGTTTTGTTTTACTTTTCACAAAATTGTATAAACTCTATTTTGCTCGGCGGCGTTCTCTTACTAGGACGTCAGCCTCTTGTACACAAAACTCCTATTTACAGGCAAATTCAAAAATCAATACAAATCCACTTTTCTAGACAAATTGCCAATGGTTTTTCTTTTTCTGTTTTGTTTTGCAAAGAACGTCCAATGTTCATTTTTGATATATGCATTTGACACTAATTTCTAACTCATAAATATTTGCATGCGAAACAAAGGACTAATTACAGGTGACATCAGAAACAGGGGCAATAATAAGAATGGTCTAAGCGATCTATTTGCTCCGTCCACCAAGGTACCAAGGTAAGTTCGGCTGAAGAACGTAACCAAGATACCTTCACTCCCCGTAGAGTAAGACCAAAATCAGCAACACTCTCCCCCGAGCAGAGGTGGTCTCCCATTAGTCCTGAAAAGGCACAGTATCTCCAACAAGTCAGCAATACTCTCCCCAAGCAGAGTTAGCCTACTGTCAGCCTTAAGGAAGATGGGTATCCCCAGAAAATCTCAATATTCCCCAGCGGAGTATACAGATGTTCCTAAGCAAGCATCCCCGGCAATCTTAATACTCCTCGACAGATATAAGATTGTTCCCCAGCGGAATACCGGACACCTCAGCGGAGCCACTTCCCCAGTACAGTCCAAAGTTTCCCCAGGAGAGTTGAATCAATCTCCCCAGTAGATTCTGGAAGCTTATCCCCAGTAGATTCTGGAAGCTTATCCCCAGTAGATTCTGGAAGCTTATCACCTGCAGAGTACATACGTCTCTCCCCGACCATATTCAAAGGTTATTCCCCACCAGAGCCTATAACTGGGTTATCCTCAGCTAATTACCACGGGAAGATCATCCTCGGCGAAGTTCTTCCTATCCCCCAGCGGAGTTCATCAAATTTCCCAACGAAACTTATCAACGGTATCCCCAGCAGAGTTATCATCAAAACCTCAGCGAAGTATCTCTTTCCGACAAAGTAATTCCCCGCAGAGTAATCTCTTCGCCAAGTTTATTCCCCAACGGAGTCATCTTCTCCTACCGGTTTATTCTTGCAACCATCATCCCCAGCGGAAATGAAGAACTCCACTCTTCAAATATCAGCCCAGGATTCAACAAGCTCCCGGCATTCGTCAAGGATTTATTTTCCCAGACGAAAACACATTCATAAACATATCACATTTCAGACATCCTACTTACATACATGATAAAATGTATACTACACTACCTCTGAACATCATGACATCCTGCATTTCATACATCATGACATTGCATACAACTGATGTTTTGCCTTTTCAGGAAAAAGGTCCATCCAAAGATGATTACTATCAACTGTCGCAATTCCATATTCGATTCCTGTATCTAGCCAGGGCATATCTGTGAGTGATTGATTGTAGATTCGATACCTGTATCTGGCCAGGGCATATCTGCATGAAGAGTTTAGAGATTCGATACCTGTATCTAGCCAGGGCATATCTGTAGACGACTAATTCCAGATTCGATACCTGTATCTAGACAGGGCATATCTGTGAGTAATTGATTGTAGATTTGATACCTGTATCCAGCCAGGGCATGTCTGCATGAAGACTTTAGAGATTCGATACCTATATCCAGCCATGGCATATCCGTAGACGACTAATTCCAGATTCAATACCTGTATCCAGCCAGGGCATATCTGTGAGTGATTGGTTGTAGATTCGACACCTGTATCCAGCCAGGGCATGTCTGCATGAAGAGTTTAGAGATTTGATACCTGTATCCAGCTAGGTTATATCTGTAGACGACTAATTCTAGATTCGATACCTATATCCAGCCAGGGCATATCTGTGATTGATTGATTGTAGATTCGATACCTGTATCCAGCCAGGGCATGTCTGCATGAAGAGTTTAGAGATTCGATACCTGTATCCAGCCAGGGCATATCTGTAGACGACTAATTCCGAATTCGATACCTGTATCTAGCCAGGGCATATCTGTGAGTGATTGATTGTAGATTCAATACTTGTATCCAGCCAGGGCATATCTGCATGAAGAGTTTAGAGATTCGATACCTGTATCCAGTCAGGGCATATCTGTAGACGACTAATTCCAGATTCGATTCCTGTATCTAGCCAGGGCATATCTGTGAGTGATTGATTGTAGATTCGATACCTGTATCCAGCCAGGGCATATCTGCATGAAGAGTTTAGAGATTCGATACCTGTATCCAGCCAGGGCATATCTGTAGACGACTAATTCCAGATTCGATTCCTGTATCTAGCCAGGGCATATCTGTGAGTGATTGATTGTAGATTCGATACCTGTATCTAGCCAGGGCATATCTGCATGAAGAGTTTAGAGACTCGATACCTGTATCCAGCCAGGGCATATCTGTAGACGACTAATTCCAGATTCGATACCTGTATCTAGCCAGGGCATATTTGTGAGTGATTGATTGTAGATTTGATACCTGTATCCGGCCAGGGTATATCTGCATGAAGAGTTTAGAGATTCGATACCTGTATCCAGCCAGGGCATATCTGTAGACGACCAATTCTAGATTCGATTCCTGTATCTAGCCAGGGCATATCTGTGAGTGATTTGATTGTAGATTCGATACCTGTATCCAGCCAGGGCATATCTGCATGAAGAGTTTAGAGATTCGATACCTGTATCCAGCCAGGGCATATTTGTAGACGACTATTTCCGGATTCGATACCTGTATCCAGCCAGGGCATATCTGTGAGCGATTGATTATAGATTCGACACCTGTATCTAGCCAGGGCATATCTGCATGAAGAGTTTGAAGATCAACCCCTGTAATAGGCCAGGAAATTATCTTTCTTTCTCAAGTACGCAAGTTCTCGCTAAGGAATCTCTTACGCGATCGACAATCTCCCGATGGCATCTTTAAGCCCATCTCCACAACTATCCATCACATTTCCAAATGGCATCTATAAGCCCATTCCCGACAAGGTTCTGTCACATCTCCAGATGGCATCTATAAGCCCATCCTCCTATCCACCATCTTTCCAAATGGCATCTGTAAGCCCATTCCCGCCATCACACTGCTGATACTCCACTATGCGAGTGCAAATTTCTGGGCACTCTAGTGTTCAATCATCTTCCACCTTCGGATCACGAAAGGCACGCAAGCCAATCTACATCCTCAGGTCTAAGAAGATTGAACAGGGGCAAATGTTGTACCCCAAAATTTGCCCTCCCATATTCTTCAAGATTTGTCAAGATCAATCTTCAAATGGTTCAAAATCTCTCAAGGGTTGCACAGTCAAACATCCTCCTAAGCCAGTCAAAATTAGGGTTTTGTTTCTAGCAAGTAAGTTGAGGTTTTCAAGGGCTCAATCAAGTCCCATAGGTCTATACACATTGTCAAGCATCTATATGTCAAGTTTCAAGATTCACAGAGGCAAGTTGCACAGTCAAAAGCCCTAGTTGCTCCACAATCAACTGTAGGGGTAAAATGGTCATTTTGCAGTCAAAAGTCAAAATTTTTGGTCAACATCTTATTTTTAAGCCACAATCATCATTTGATCAAGTCTTGATCATGATTCCACAAGCATGGCTCAAAAATCATCAAAGATGCAAAAGTTGTTATTTTTGGACAGTTGAAAAGTCAAATGTAACTTGACCAGGGCATAACTTTTTCATGGTTCATCAGAAAAATCCCATCCAATTCTCATTTTGAAGGGGATGACATTTCCTACAACTCATCTTCATATTCCAAGTCCAAGAAATTCTCTCACAAAAAATTATCAATTTCTACATTATAGGTCATTTTCAAAAGTCAACAAAAAGGCACTTTAAGTCAAAGACCATAACTTGAGATTGGTAAATCCAAATGACATGGGACCAAAAGAATTGGTTATAGGACTTCGAGACCTTTCCAAAATGTCCAAGAACATGTTCATATGATCAAAATTGAGCAAGATATGCATTGGAGAAGTTGGGAAATTTTTGTGAAATGGCAAAAGTCAACTATCCTTAAAACTTCAATTTTTTACAAAAGGGCCCACTTTCTTCCACTTGATTCAGCCTTGTCATGCCACCCACGTGTCCCATGATTAATTTCAAGATCAAACATTTATTTTTCCATTTTATTTAATTTTTATTGATTTAATTCATTTTAAATCCATAAAAATTCAAATAAAATCTAATAAATTAATGGAATAGCATCTTTTGATTTGAATAGCTTTCATGTGTCATATGCCAGCTACCAAATTCGTGCCAAGCCTTTTTGTGCATAAAATCCAAGATTTGAACCAAGTTTGGAAAGTCCTTTAATGGTGGTCAACAAGAATCCCAAACTTAATTACACAAGGACACAAGCCCAGCTGCTGAACCATGTCATTTTCATGTTTTCTTTGATTATCTGTTGTACTGTTTTGTTTGATTCTGAACCTTTTAATATGACAAGTTTTTCTGCCTTAAATGTTTTAGCACATCACTTACACTTTTTGATTGCTGACAAAAAGGGGGAGAACAAGAATGATATTTTAAACAATAACGGATTACTAAGACATAAATTCTCGAACATTCTAACTCTGATATACTTGAATATGTTTTCTGTTTTGCTTAAGTCTACAGGTACAAGGAAGCTCCAGGATACTCTGAAGACTAAAGCTCTGATACTCTGACCTAAAGCAAAGCTCTGACAAGAAAAGCTCTGATACGCTGATCTGAAGCTCTGCTCTGATATGCTGATCTAAAGCCTCTGATAGTCAAAACTTTGAGAATCTGATGTTCAAAGAAAGGCAATAAAAAATCTGATCCTGAAGAACTCTTGGAATTAAAAAGGGAAGCAACAAACTCAGGGGGAGTATCTCTCAACTCTTATCCCTTATCTTTGATAACCTCTTACTCTGATACATCTTATCATTTGGCTACCTCTGATACTTTTTCACGTTATGTTCAATTTAAAAATATCTAGTTTTTGTCATCATCAAAAAGGGGGAGATTGTTAGAACAAAGTTTGAATCTACTACCCTATGTTTAAGTTTTGATGATAACAAAATGAAATTATATATTATTTATATAATTCATGTATGAACTATTTGCTACCTAAAAATATTATGTTCTGCCTTGCAGAAACTCTGATAGGTATCAGCAAGAGCACACTTAATTAGCATCAGAATATTGGTTCTTGACACCAACATCAGAATTTGCTATATCAGAATACCAGCATCAGAAGATCAACTCACGTGTATGCTGAAGCTTGATGAACAGAACTGCGCTCAACACTCTGATAAAGAAAACAACAGTTCATCAGCAGTTAAGCAGAGTCAGAATGAGCCAAGCCAGAACATGCATTAAGTAAGCAACGGTACTGTGCATTGAAAGCAAATTATTACCAACGGCCTCATTCCAGACAAGATCTGCTCAATAAGGAAAGTTTGTTATTAGCATTGAATCAAGAATATTGCTCCAACGTTCAACAATCTCAGTGCTATATAAACAAGACTATGAAGATTGAATTGGCTAATGCTCTCCAACTTTTTACACGCCTAAAAGCTAATCATAATCTTCCTTCTCTCAGTTTGCTAAACGCTACATATCTCCTTACTCAATCATTGTTTAGCAATCTAGTTTCATAAGCTTAAGTTGTGTATACATCACAGTTGTGATACAGTTTTGTAGAAAACATTCACACACCTAGATTTATCTTCTTTGTAAGAAAGTGTTTCCTTGACAAACCGGGTTGTGGTTTGCATCAAGAAGGCTTTAGCAGTTGTTAAAGCAGTTTGTAATATTCAGTTGAATATAGTGGATTAAGACCTCGTTGGAGAGAGGCGAAATCACCTTGACGGGTGGACTGGAGTAGTTTGAGATCAAACGAACCAGGATAAAAATATCTTGTTCATTGCATTGATTTTCAGTTTTACAATTCAACCCCCCCTTCTTGTGTTTTTCACTTCTTCAATTGGAATCAGAGCGCCTGGTTCTGAGCTAAAACACTTATCCGTGTCATCACAGAGTTTGGGCGAAGATAATTCTGGGGTGTTTTAACCATAGGAAGCCAACTAGTTCCCCTGATTACATAAATGTAGACCAGCAGTTTCTGATCTACTTTATCAATCAGAAGGTAAAAATCAACTTGGCTCATCTTCTGTTTAACCACCTCAGAACAAGCGTGAAGGAAACTAGGGAAGAAGAAAGAACAAAGAGGGATTGGATACCCTTTGGAAGGTTGATATCAGATATTCTGACTGAGAATAGGCTGATAGAGCATCTGATAGAAGCTCAAGAGTTAAGCACCATTGAACCAACGGTTGGGAAGCCTCTGAACGCGAAGAACTTGAAGAAAATAAAGTTGATAGAGAATATCAAAAAGGAACCCAGCGCTACTCCTATTGCTGATATCACCAGCAGAAGAGTTCCACTGAGTGACTTTCCTTTATTCTCTGAGATAGAATCCACGCCAGTGGTAGTTCTCAGATATCTGGACGCGTGCAAAGCTGATGGTACAGATCCCAATCTGAAGATCAAAGATCTGCACCAATCTCAACCAGAAGTGACACTGAAGAAGACGAAGAAAAGGAAGGAACCTTCAGAAGGATCATCCCAGCAGACACCCAAGAAAAGAGGTAATTTATCTGCTGCTTCTGTTTTAAATTCTTCTACTATTCCAGCATCAATTCCACCTCCAACCTCTCATAGAATCTCAATCCCCATCCCAACAATAGATGAAACTGAACCAGAAGATGACCCTTCTGAGGCACTTCAACTCAGAAGACCCAGAACCAAACATCCCAAACCAACAATCTCAACAACATCAGCAATTGACAAAGTGCTGTCTGACATTGATCAACACACTTCTGATCACTCCTCCATTAATCCAAACTCTGAACTACAAATTGTTCCTTCTCCACAACCAGAACAACATCAATCTGCTGAAGAACCAGAACAACAACAACCTCTCTCATCCATTCCAGAAGAACCTCTTATCCCTGAACAACCAGAAATTCCAACAACTTCTCCTCAACCAGCAATTCCTTCTCCCTCTCCTCAACAAGAAATTCATCCACCATCACCTCTACCTGAGTTTCATCACTCTGAAACTCCAACTCCTCCACCTTCTGAACCTCATTCACCTCAACCATCACCTCTGGCAATCCAGCTGCCATGTGGAACAACAGTCACAATGGCCCAACTGCCATCCTCACCAGAATCGACACCACCAAATACTCCCAAAACACCAAACAGTCCAATCATTATTTCTGATTCTCCCACTCCATCTCCAAAACAAACAGCTCCCAAGCAAACCACCAAAAACCCCAGCAGGACCTTCATAGACTTAAAAATCCTTGACCGTCTTGCTGATCTGAAACATAAAATAGCCATTCCAAAACCAAAACAACCAGATGTTGGCTCTGGTATTATGAATTTTGAAACAGGTTTGCAGCAGTGGATTGCTTCTCTGAAGCAAGTCTGTCCTGGAATGATTGACCCAGCTGCCTCTGACCAGCTCTGGTCACAATTCAGAATTTGGGTACGTGCTGAAGCCCTCAAGTTGCAGGATATCAACTATGAGCAGGAACAACAGAACTTCAGCAAGCTGCTGAAGGAAGTTGAAAGTCAGCTGCCACAGGAAGACGTGCTCCCTCTGGATAGTGAGCCATGGTCTGAGAAACAGCTAGCTTCAAAGGTGCAACCAGAAGAAGACAAGACTATTCAAGCTGAAGCAAGTCAAGCAGAAGATGTTGCAGAAACCTCTCAGAAGCTCCCTGCTTCTGATGTTTCTCAAGCTGCCTTGGACAGGCAGACTCTGGAAGAGCTGAAGCTGAATGACATGCGTCTGCAGCAAAGGATGGATGAAAACGACCAGAAGATGAAAGAAAGGATGGATGTGCAGAATAGCAAGATTGACACAGTTGTCAGCATGGTACACAAGCAGAATGAGACTGCTGATCAGATCAAAGCCATGCTGGAGAACCTGTTCACACGCCTTCCTCCCCAACCTTAGTTTTCCATTCATGTCATTTTCATGTTTTCTTTGATTATCTGTTGTACTGTTTTGTTTGATTCTGAACCTTTTAATATGACAAGTTTTTCTGCCTTAAATGTTTTAGAACATCACTTACACTTTTTGATTGCTGACAAAAAGGGGGAGAACAAGAATGATATTTTAAACAATAACGGATTACTAAGACATAAATTCTCGAACATTCTAACTCTGATATACTTGAATATGTTTTCTGTTTTGCTTAAGTCTACAGGTACAAGGAAGCTCCAGGATACTCTGAAGACTAAAGTTCTGATACTCTGACCCAAAGCAAAGCTCTGACAAGAAAAGCTCTGATACGCTGATCTGAAGCTTTGCTCTGATATGCTGATCTAAAGCCTCTGATAGTCAAAACTTTGAGAATCTGATGTTCAAAGAAAGGCAATAAAAAATCTGATCCTGAAGAACTCTTGGAATTAAAAAGGGAAGCAACAAACTCAGGGGGAGTATCTCTCAACTCTTATCCCTTATCTTTGATAACCTCTTACTCTGATACATCTTATCATTTGGTTACCTCTGATACTTTTTCACGTTATGTTCAATTTAAAAATATCTAGTTTTTGTCATCATAAAAAAGGGGGAGATTGTTAGAACAAAGTTTGAATCTACTACCCTATGTTTAAGTTTTGATGATAACAAAATGAAATTATATATTATTTATATAATTCATGTATGAACTATTTGCTACCTAAAAATATTACGTTCTGCCTTGCAGAAACTCTGATAGGTATCAGCAAGAGCACACTTAATCAGCATCAGAATATTGGTTCTTGACACCAACATCAAAAGTTGCTATATCAGAATACCAGCATCAGAAGATCAACTCACGTGTATGCTGAAGCTTGATGAACAGAACTGCGCTCAACACTCTGATAAAGAAAACAACAGTTCATCAGCAGTTAAGCAGAGTCAGAATGAGCCAAGCCAGAACATGCATTAAGTAAGCAACGGTACTGTGCATTGAAAGCAAATTATTACCAACGGCCTCATTCCAGACAAGATCTGCTCAATAAGGAAAGTTTGTTATTAGCATTGAATCAAGAATATTGCTCCAACGTTCAACAATCTCAGTGCTATATAAACAAGACTATGAAGATTGAATTGGCTAATGCTCTCCAACTTTTTACACGCCTAAAAGCTAATCATAATCTTCCTTCTCTCAGTTTGCTAAACGCTACATATCTCCTTACTCAATCATTGTTTAGCAATCTAGTTTCATAAGCTTAAGTTGTGTATACATCACAGTTGTGATACAGTTTTGTAGAAAACATTCACACACCTAGATTTATCTTCTTTGTAAGAAAGTGTTTCCTTGACAAACCGGGTTGTGGTTTGCATCAAGAAGGCTTTAGCAGTTGTTAAAGCAGTTTGTAATATTCAGTTGAATATAGTGGATTAAGACCTCGTTGGAGAGAGGCGAAATCACCTTGACGGGTGGACTGGAGTAGTTTGAGATCAAACGAACCAGGATAAAAATATCTTGTTCATTGCATTGATTTTCAGTTTTACAATTCAACCCCCCCTTCTTGTGTTTTTCACTTCTTCAATTGGCATCAGAGCGCCTGGTTCTGAGCTAAAACACTTAACCGTGTCAGTACAAGATCCAGCGTCAGAAAAACACAATGGCAGGAAACTATTCTCACACCAACAATGACAACCATGAGGACAGAGACAGATTCAGCGGCAAACCTCCAGTCTTTGATGGAGAAAACTTTGATTTTTTGGAAAGACAGAATTGAAAGCTTCTTTCTGGCACATGATGCTGATCTGTGGGATATGGTAACAGATGGATACACGCACCCCGTGAATGCAAGCGGTCAGAAGATTGATAGAAAAACAATGTCTGATCAACAAAAGCGTGACTTCAAGAATCACCACAAGGCCAGAACCATCCTTCTCAGTGCCATCTCCTATACTGAATATGAAAAGATCTCCAACAGAGACACAACAAAGAACATTTTTGACTCACTCAGAATGACGCATGAGGGCAACGTTCAGGTCAAAGAAACTAAAGCTCTGGCGCTCATTCAGAAGTATGAGGCGTTCAAAATGGAAGAATCTGAATCCATTGAAACAATGTTCTCAAGATTCCAGATTCTGGTAGCTGGTCTCAAGGTTCTGGACAAAGGATACTCTACTGCTGGCCATGTCAAGAAAATCATCAGAAGTTTACCCAAGCAGTGGAGACCAATGGTTACAACTCTGAAGCTAGCAAAAGATCTCAACAAAATCACTCTGGAGGAACTTATCAGCTCCCTCAGAAGTCATGAGAAAGATCTAGAAGCTGACGAACCTCAGAATCAAGGTAAGCCTTTAGCATTAAAATCTAACAAAAAATCTGAGTCTAAAGTTTTGCAGGCAGTTGAAGAAACATCTGATGGATCCTCATCAGAAGAAGACGAACTCTCCCTCCTCTCCAGAAGAGTAAATCAACTGTGGAAGCAGAGGCAAAGGAAGTTCAGGAATCCCAGAAGATCTGATCAGAACGAGTCCTCTTCCAGATACAGAAGGACAGATTCTTCCTCTGGATACAGAAGATCTGAAGGCTTCTCAAGTAGCAAAAAGCCAAACACCAAGGACATCATCTGCTATGAGTGCAATGAGCAAGGACACTACAAGAGTGACTGCCCAAAGCTTCAGAGGGAAAAGCCCAAAAAGAAGTTTGGAAGAGAGAAGAAGAAAAGTCTCATGGCTATATGGGATGATTCTGACTCGTCTAAAGCTGACTCAGAATCAGATGATGAGAGAGCCAACATGGCTCTCATGGCTAATATTTCAGAAGATAGTGAAGCTTCTGAATCAGACTCTGAATCAGACACTGAAGAGGTATTTCCTAACTTTGCTGTTAATTTTACCAAGGCTGAACTTGCTGAAAGCCTTAATGAAATTCTGGAAAGGTATCAGCAAATTAGAGTTAAATTCAGAGACCTGAAAAGGAATCTTGAATCTGACTCTAATAAGACTGAGAGTCTCAAATTGGAGAATTCTGAGCTGAGAAATAAGATTTCAAAATTAGAAAACACTTTACAAAACTCTCAGAAGGAACCAATTTATGAAACTCCCAGCAACGCTGATGAGATCATCAAGGAGTATGATCACAGTTTCCAGAAGTTCCTTGCTAAAAGCATAGATAGAAGCAAAATGGCTTCAATGATCTATGGAGTTAGCAGAAACGGCAGGAAAGGAATAGGATACCAAGGTAAGGTTCCTACACCAAAGAATGTCATGGACTTAACCATTAAACACACTTCTCTAAATTCACATTTTGTGTATGGTCACACACATGATATTAAATACACTAGCAGTAAGTACTCTGTGAAACCAAAATTCAACCAGAGTTTTGGTAAAACTAATAAATCAGGACCCAAGAAAATCTGGGTACCTAAGGACAAAATAATACATGTTGCAGATATCTTTAGCAGCAAGTCAGAAACACCAGTCATGGTACCTGGACTCTGGCTGCTCGCGACACATGACGGGAAGAAAGCATATGTTCCAAAGCCTGGAACTTAAGCCTGGAGGCCACGTTGGCTTTGGAGGCAATCAGAGGGGAAAGATAATTGGCTCTGGAACTGTAGGTAATGGAAATCTTCCCTCTATTAATAATGTTCTGCTAGTAGATGGATTAATGCATAATCTGTTATCCATAAGTCAATTAAGTGATAACGGTTATGATATAATCTTTAATCAAAAATCATGTAAAGCTGTTAGTCAGAAAGATGGGACTATCCTGTTTAATGGTAAGAGGAAAAAAAACATTTACAAAATCAAACTTTTTGAACTAAAAAGTCAGAATGTAAAGTGCCTTCTGTCTGTTAACAACGAGCAGTGGATCTGGCACAGAAGATTGGGGCATGTTAGTATGAGAAGAATATCTCAGATTAACAAACTCAATCTGGTCAGAGGACTTCCTAATTTGAAGTTCAATTCAGATGCTCTGTGTGAAGCATGTCAGAAAGGCAAGTTTGCAAAACCTTCTTTTAAATCTAAAAATGTTGTTTCTACCTCTAAGCCATTAGAACTTCTGCACATTGACTTATTTGGACCAGTTAAAACTGCTTCAGTCAGTGGCAAGAAGTATGGGTTAGTAATCGTAGATGACTATAGCAGATGGACATGGGTAACGTTCTTAAGACACAAGGACGAGTCACACTCTGTGTTTGTTACCTTCTGTAACCAAGTTCAGAATGAAAGGGATCTTAGAATCGTTAAAGTCAGAAGTGATCATGGTGGAGAATTTGAAAACAAAGATTTTGAGTCATTCTTTAATGACAGAGGCATTCTGCATGATTTCTCTTGTCCTAGAACTCCCCAACAAAATGGAGTTGTAGAACGAAAGAATAGAACATTGCAAGAAATGGCCAGAACCATGATCAATGAGACAAACGTTGCTAAGATCTTCTGGGCAGAGGCAATAAACACAGCGTGCTACATTCATAATAGAATCTCAATAAGACATATTCTGGTAAAGACTCCATATGAATTGTGGAAGAACAGAAAGCCCAACATTTCATATTTTCATCCATTTGGATGTACCTGTTTTATGTTAAATACAAAGAATTATTTGAACAAGTTTGACTCTAAAGCACAGAAGTGTATTATGTTAGGATACTCTGAACGCTCAAGAGGGTACAGAGTATACAATACAGAAACACAGATTGTGGAAGAATCAATCAGTGTTTGTTTTGATGATAAGCTTGACTCTGAAAAGTCAAAGCAGAATGAAGTTTTTGCAGGTATGGAAATTGAATTTACAGGTTCTGAAGACAAGTCATCAGAAGCTCTCAACACAGACACTCCTTCTACGTCTGAAAGGAGCACTGCTAGCAATCCTACAACAGCTGCTGATCAACCTCAGAAGAGATTACCTAGAAGCAGCTTGGATCACCCAGAAGAGACTATCTTAGGAAGAAAGCAAGATCCAATCAGAACAAGAGCAAGCTTCAGAAACTCTGAAGAAACACTCATGGGACTTGTGTCTCTGATTGAACCTTCTTCTATTGATGAAGCACTTCTGGATAATGACTGGATTCTGGCAATGCAAGAAGAGCTGAATCAATTCACCAGAAATGACGTATGGGATCTTGTTCCCAGACCAAAAGGATTCAACGTCATTGGAACAAGATGGGTCTTCAGAAACAAGCTAAATGAACAAGGTGAAGTCATCAGAAACAAGGCACGACTGGTTGCACAAGGTTATAGTCAGCAAGAGGGGATAGACTATACAGAAACCTTTGTCCCAGTCGCCAGGTTAGAATTTATCAAGCTTTTAATTTCATTTGCTGTTAATAGAGGCATCACTCTGTATCAGATGGATGTCAAGAGTGCATTCTTAAACGGTTATATAGAAGAAGAGGTTTATGTGCACCAACCCCCTGGTTTTGAAAATACAAAACATCCAGAACATGTTTTCAAACTAAAGAAGTCACTATATGGTCTGAAACAAGCTCCCAGAGCTTGGTATTAAAGGCTAAGTAACTTTCTGTTAGAAAATGAATTCACCAGAGGGAAGGTGGACACTACCTTATTCTGTAAATCAGTTAAGAATAACATCTTAGTCTGTCAAATTTACGTTGATGATATTATTTTTGGTTCTACTAATCCTTCTCTTGGAAGAAAATTTGCTAAGTGTATGCAGGCAGAATTTGAGATGAGCCTCATGGGGGAACTGAAATTCTTTCTAGGAATTCAGATCAATCAAACTCCAGAGGGAACTTACATTCATCAGAGCAAATACATCAGAGATCTTCTGAAGAAATTTGACCTCTCAGAATGTAAGCCATCAAAGATTCCAATGCATCCCACGTGTATTCTGGAAAGAGAAGAGGTAAGCAAAAATGTAGAACAAAAAGTCTACAGAGGTATGATTGGTTCTCTCCTTTATCTGACTGCTTCAAGACCTGATATGTTATTCAGCGTTTGTATTTGTGCTAGATTCCAATTAGATCCTAGAGAATCTCACTTAACAGCTGTTAAGCGAATTTTCAAGTATCTGAAAGGTACTACTAATCTGGGTTTGTTTTATAGAAAATCTAGTGATTACAGTTTAGTAGGCTACTGCGATGCTGACTTTGTTGGAGACAGAGTGGAGCGTAAAAGTACTTCTGGAAGCTGCCAGTTTCTGGGAGAAAATCTGATCTCTTGGTCCAGCAAAAGGCAATCAACAATTGCGCTATCATTAGCAGAAGCTGAGTACATAGCAGCAACAGGATGTAGCACACAAATGCTCTGGATGAAAAGTCAGCTTGAAGACTTCCAGATTTTTGAGAGTAACATTCCTATACTCTGATAATACTTCTGCTATTTGCTTAAGTAAGAATCCTATTTTACATTCTAGAGCTAAGCATATAGAAATAAAACATCACTTCATTAGGGACTATATTCAGAAAGGAATTTTGAATTTAAAATTTATAGATACAGACCATCAATGGGCTGATATCTTCACTAAACCCCTTTCTGAAGATAGGTTTAATTTCATTCTGAAACATCTCAGCATGAAAATCTGCCCAGAGTGAAAATGTTTTAATTCCATATATTTATCTTCAGAATGTATTTGTTTTACTGTGAACTTCTGATCAATCTCTTTTCAGAAAGATAGAACATGCAGATTGTATCAGATGCAAGTCTAAAGATCTGAGAGTCTAAGCTCAAAGACAGACGTGCTGATCACTACATCAAACAAGTGTCATCCAATCATCAGCAAATCTCTGAAGCAGAACGCGTGCACGCTTCTGAGAAGGCAAAACGCTGATTGGGTGTATTGAGACACATGTCTGGTAACCGTTTTTAAGTATCTTTCTCAAATCCCCCAAAATCAGCAAGCATTAAATGAAAGTAATCATGTGTTTAAAACGTAATCATGATTTTATTTCTCTTTCTTAAAAATGTTTACAATTTCAAAATATTCTGAACCCTATTTAAACACGTTAACCTCTCATTTTAATCTTTTACAGTTTCTCATTATTTCTCAAAGTATTCTCTGCATTTTTGTGTTCATCTCTTGCAAACTCTTTTTCTCAGTTTTTCTCAAAATCCCTAAGTGTGAACATGGCAACCTCCAGCAGTGCTTCTGCAGGTTCTCAGAAGAAAGCATCATCTGAACAGTATCAAGTGCCATTCAGAATACTCCTCACTACTGTGAAGAATCTTGAAGTGTTATATGAATTAATCATTGATTTTGGAAGTCTGAAGGAAAACGGTTTTGACTTAACAGAAGAAGTTAGGGCACAGAAATGGGAAAGGTATTTTGACAGGTTGGTTGGACCAACATTCCCTATGTTAGTCAAGGAGTTCTGGATTCATGCGACGACTTCAACGCATCAAGTCACCTCCTACATTATGGGGAAGAAGATTGTGATCACTGAGGATCACATAGCAAGGTTAATCGGTTACAGTGGCGGTGGCGTCCGCTGTATTAATATGGCTGAGAGATGTGCTGACGTGGGCGTCATAGCAGAAAGGATTTTCACCCATGGGGTGCCCAGCAGCAAGATCAAAGATCTGAAGGATCATCACAGAGTTTGGGCGAAGATAATTCTGGGGTGTTTTAACCATAGGAAGCCAACTAGTTCCCCTGATTACATAAATGTAGACCAACAGTTTCTGATCTACTTTATCAATCAGAAGGTAAAAATCAACTTGGCTCATCTTCTGTTTAACCACCTCAGAACAAGCGTGAAGGAAACCAGGGAAGAAGAAAGAACAAAGAGGGATTGGATACCCTTTGGAAGGTTGATATCAGATATTCTGACTGAGAATAGGCTGATAGAGCATCTGATAGAAGCTCAAGAGTTAAGCACCATTGAACCAACGGTTGGGAAGCCTCTGAACGCGATTAACTTGAAGAAAATGAAGTTGATAGAGAATATCAAAAAGGAACCCAGCGCTACTCCTATTGCTGATATCACCAGCAGAAGAGTTCCACTGAGTGACTTTCCTTTATTCTCTGAGATAGAATCCAAGCCAGTGGTAGTTCTCAGATATCTGGACGCGTGCAAAGCTGATGGTACAGATCCCAATTTGAAGATCAAAGATCTGCACCAATCTCAACCAGAAGTGACACTGAAGAAGACGAAGAAAAGGAAGGCACCTTCAGAAGGATCATCCCAGCAGACACCCAAGAAAAGAGGTAATTGATCTGCTGCTTCTGTTTTAAATTCTTCTACTATTCCAGCATCAATTCCACCTCCAACCTCTCATAGAATCTCAATCCCCATCCCAACAATAGATGAAACTGAACCAAAAGATGACCCTTCTGAGGCACTTCAACTCAGAAGACCCAGAACCAAACATCCCAAACCAACAATCTCAACAACATCAGCAATTGACAAAGTGCTGTCTGACATTGATCAACACACTTCTGATCACTCCTCCATTAATCCAAACTCTGAACCACAAATTGTTCCTTCTCCACAACCAGAACAACAACAATCTGCTGAAGAACCAGAACAACAAAAACCTCTCTCATCCATTCCAGAAGAACCTCTTATCCCTGAACAACCAGAAATTCCAACAACTTCTCCTCAACCAGCAATTCCTTCTCCCTCTCCTCAACCAGAAATTCATCCACCATCACCTCAACCTGAGTTTCATCACTCTGAAACTCCAACTCCTCCACCTTCTGAACCTCATTCACCTCAACCATCACCTCTGGCAATCCAGCTGCCATGTGGAACAACAGTCACAATGGCCCAGCTGCCATCCTCACCAGAATCTACACCACCAAATACTCCCAAAACACCAAACAGTCCAATCATTATTTCTGATTCTCCCACTCCATCTCCAAAACAAACAGCTCCCAAGCAAACCACCGAAAACCCCAGCAGGACCTTCATAGACTTAACAATCCTTGACCGTCTTGCTGATCTGAAACATAAAATAGCCATTCCAAAACCAAAACAACCAGATGTTGGCTCTGGTATTATGAATTTTGAAACAGGTTTGCAGCAGTGGATTGCTTCTCTGAAGCAAGTCTGTCCTGTAATGATTGACCCAGCTGCCTCTGACCAGCTCTGGTCACAATTCAGAATTTGGGTACGTGCTGAAGCCCTCAAGTTGCAGGATATCAACTATGAGCAGGCACAACAGAACTTCAGCAAGCTGCTGAAGGAAGTTGAAAGTCAGCTGCCACATGAAGACGTGCTCCCTCTGGATAGTGAGCCATGGTCTGAGAAACAGCTAGCTTCAAAGGTGCAACCAGAAGAAGACAAGACCATTCAAGCTGAAGCAAGTCAAGCAGAAGATGTTGCAGAAAGCTCTCAGAAGCTCCCTGCTTCTGATGTTTCTCAAGCTGCCTTGGACAGGCAGACTCTGGAAGAGCTGAAGCTGAATGACATACGTCTGCAGCAAAGGATGGATGAAAACGACCAGAAGATGAAAGAAAGGATGGATGTGCAGAATAGCAAGATTGACACAGTTGTCAGCATGGTACACAAGCAGAATGAGACTGCTGATCAGATCAAAGCCATGCTGGAGAACCTGTTCACACGCCTTCCTCCCCAACCTTAGTTTTCCATTCATGTCATTTTCATGTTTTCTTTGATTATCTGTTGTACTGTTTTGTTTGATTCTGAACCTTTTAATATGACAAGTTTTTCTGCCTTAAATGTTTTAGAACATCACTTACACTTTTTGATTGCTGACAAAAAGGGGGAGAACAAGAATGATATTTTAAACAATAACGGATTACTAAGACATAAATTCTCGAACATTCTAACTCTGATATACTAGAATATGTTTTCTGTTTTGCTTAAGTCTACAGGTACAAGGAAGCTCCAGGATACTCTGAAGACTAAAGCTCTGATACTCTGACCCAAAGCAAAGCTCTGACAAGAAAAGCTCTGATACGCTGATCTGAAGCTCTGCTCTGATATGCTGATCTAAATCCTCTGATAGTCAAAACTCTGAGAATCTGATGTTCAAAGAAAGGCAATAAAAAATCTGATCCTGAAGAACTCTTGGAATTAAAAAGGGAAGCAACAAACTCAGGGGGAGTATCTCTCAACTCTTATCCCTTATCTTTGATAACCTCTTACTTTGATACATCTTATCATTTGGTTACCTCTGATACTTTTTCACGTTATGTTCAATTTAAAAATATCTAGTTTTTGTCATCATCAAAAAGGGGGAGATTGTTAGAACAAAGTTTGAATCTACTACCCTATGTTTAAGTTTTGATGATAACAAAATGAAATTATATATTATTTATATAATTCATGTATGAACTATTTTCTACCTAAAAATATTACGTTCTGCCTTGCAGAAACTCTGATAGGTATCAGCAAGAGCACACTTAATCAGCATCAGAATATTGGTTCTTGACACCAACATCAGAAGTTGCTATATCAGAATACCAGAATCAGAAGATCAACTCACGTGTATGCTGAAGCTTGATGAACAGAACTGCGCTCAACACTCTGATAAAGAAAACAACAGTTCATAAGCAGTTAAGCAGAGTCAGAATGAGCCAAGCCAGAACATGCATTAAGTAAGCAACGGTACTGTGCATTGAAAGCAAATTATTACCAACGGCCTCATTCCAGACAAGATCTGCTCAATAAGGAAAGTTTGTTATTAGCATTGAATCAATAATATTGCTCCAACGTTCAACAATCTCAGTGCTATATAAACAAGACTATGAAGATTGAATTGGCTAATGCTCTCCAACTTTTTACACGCCTAAAAGCTAATCATAATCTTCCTTCTCTCAGTTTGCTAAACGCTACATATCTCCTTACTCAATCATTGTTTAGCAATCTAGTTTCATAAGCTTAAGTTGTGTATACATCACAGTTGTGATACAGTTTTGTAGAAAACATTCACACACCTAGATTTATCTTCTTTGTAAGAAAGTGTTTCCTTGACAAACCGGGTTGTGGTTTGCATCAAGAAGGCTTTAGCAGTTGTTAAAGCAGTTTGTAATATTCAGTTGAATATAGTGGATTAAGACCTCGTTGGAGAGAGGCGAAATCACCTTGACGGGTGGACTGGAGTAGTTTGAGATCAAACGAACCAGGATAAAAATATCTTGTTCATTGCATTGATTTTCAGTTTTACAATTCAACCCCCCCTTCTTGTGTTTTTCACTTCTTCAGCTTGGCTTAATGGGCTGGAATTACTTCTTCACCCCCAATGCTGGCCCAACACCCTTGGTTTATTATTCTTTTTTTTCATTTTCTTTTTCCTTTTATTTTCTTTAATAATTATTATTAGTATTATTTAATTAATTAACAAATTAACATTTTCCCAATAAAATTCAGAACACCAAAAAATATTTTTATTAATTACTTTTTTGTAAATAAATTCATTAATTAATTTAGTTTAAATTAGGTTTAATTTTAATCTTCTTTTTACAATAAATAAAAATAAATTAGATTTAGGGTTTTTCCTTTGACACTTTTAATTTCTTCTTTTTTTTTTATTTCATTAAAACATTAAAAAACACAAAAAAATACTTTTTCTTTAATTAATTAACTAATTAGTAAATTAGGTTTAACAGTTAATTTAATTGCAAAAAAGCGACAAAATTCAATTCTTTCTCAAAAAAGGGTTAAAACCCTAAGGACATCCCGATTCAATCTTTCGCGCGCATTTTTATTTTAATTAATTATATTTATGTATCTGCTCAGAAATGTAATAGTTAATTAGAACTTTATTGCTTTCTTTTAATTTCTTGCATTTTTATCTTCCAAACGGGTTATGTTTTTGGCGATGTATATACCCGCGCCTTGTAATAGCTAGATTTACCTTTTCCGCACTTTATTTTCCGTACTCTTAACTGTTAAAAAATGCATGAAAGACTTGTATGAAAAATAAAATCGAAGCGTAGCTCACCAATAACATGTACAAGATAAGCTTAACTGAAAAACAACACACATGCACATGCCACTCTTAGGGTACGCCTCACTGGTTGCCTCGAAGTGGTCATCAAGTATAGGGTGTCTTAGAGGTCGCCCTCCTGTCTAAGATCCAGTTGCCTCGAAACGGTTGCCTCGGATAAAAAGGATCTAGGACATTAGGGTTATCGCTAAGGTGTCCTACTATTGCTTCGGTGACCACACATTGTCCCTATAATCGAATTGACCCGAATAACTCCAATGATGGTGCTACCTACCTCTCAATGGTGGGATAGCACTATCTAAAGGACTCTTACACAGCCTAATTCCTTAGAGTAGGTGGATTTCTCCTGGGTACTTGCTCTTTCAAAAAACAAAAACATCTTTTCGCACCTACACTTTCAAAAGGTTTTCAAATAAATATTTCATACACTCTTGAGGACAGATACAAGAGTTACTTAGAAAATTTCTCAAACGAAACTTTTTCAAAACCCACATACACTCGAAAAGCAAACAATTTTGAAAACATAAGAGCAAGTACCTAAGAGCCCGTGGATAACCACGGATAGAAAGGGTGCTAACACATTCCCTTTCTATAAATCTACCTCCCGAACCGAGAGACATCTCGAAAAAGGAATTTTGCTGTGCTTTTGTCCTTTCCATGTTGGAGAACATAAAAGACGGTGACGACTCTTGCTTACCGCGACATTTTGCAAACCAGCTTAAAAAACAGTCAGTTTTATTTCCATCGATCACACATACCGACAAATAAGGTTCTGCTTGATGAAGCGGGCAACAACATTCTTAGTAACGAATGCGAAGGAAGCTGCTCCGACCCACTTGGTGAAATAGTCAATGGACAACAGAATGAAGCAGTGTCCATTGGATGTTGTAGGCTTGATCTTTCCAATCATGTCGATTCCCCACATAGAGAATGGCCAAGGAGCTGTTAAGACATTTAGAGGAACAGGAGGCATGTGCACCTTATCTGCATAGATTTGACATTTGTTGCATGTCCGAGAGTGTTGATAGCAGTCAGCTTCCATGGTAGACCAGTAATAGCCTGCTCGTAGAATCTTCTTATCCATCGTATGCCCGCTAGAGTGAGTGTCGAAGGTACCTTCATGCAATTCTACCATAATCCTTTTAGCTTCAAGCTTGTCCACACAACGGAGCAGAATAGAATCATGATTGGGCTTGTATAGGATGCCATTGCTTAGGAAGAACTTTGCTGAGAACCTCCTTAAGAACTTTTTGTCATTGACTGAAGCTCCTTCAGGGTATTCTTGAGCCTCGAGATACCTTTTGACTTCGTGAAACCACGGCTGGTCCACTACTTCTTCGGTATTAATCTCGTGACAATGTGCAGGTTCGTCCATCTGTTCAATGGAGATTTGGGGAGCCTCATTGTCCCAATCAAGTTTAAACATGGATGACATTGTAGCTAGAGCATCCGCTAGCTGATTTTCTTCTCGCGGGAAGTTCTCGAAGGTAATCTGCTTAAAATGTGGTAACAATGTCAAGACATGCTCTTTATAAGGGATAAGGTTTGGATGTTTAGTATCCCACTCTCCTTTGATCTGACTGATGACCAAAGCTGAGTCCCCAAACACAATCAAAGATTTGATTCCCAAGTCTATGGCAGCCTTGAGTCCAAAGATGTAAGCTTCATACTCTGCCATGTTGTTCGTACAATTGAAGCATAGTCTAGCGGTGAAAGGAGTATGCCAACCTTCTGGAGATATAAGCACAACACCGATATCGTTACCAAGCGCATTGGAGGACCCATCAAAGTACAGGGTCCACCGGGATCCTTGTTCAGGTCCGTCATATGGTCTGTTCTCTTCAATGTTGTCCAATGTCATGATGTCTTTGTCAGGGAAGTCGAGCCTCATGGATTGGTAATCTTATACAGCTTGATGAGCCAGATGATCAGCTAGCACACCCCCCTTTATAGCTTTTTGGGTCGTGTACTGTATATCGTATTCCGTCAGGATCATCTGCCATCTAGCTATTCTTCCAAATAGAGCAGGCTTCTCAAAGATGTACTTTATCAGATCCATCTTAGATATCAGCAAAGTGGTATGAGTCAACATATACTGCCTTAGCCGGCGAGCAACCCATACCAAAGCGCAACAAGTTTTCTCGAGCAGTGAGTATCGGGTCTCACAGTCGGTAACCTTTTTGCTAAGGTGATAAATGGCATGCTCTTTTCGGCCAGACTCGTCATGCTAACCAATACGCACCCCATTGAATTCTCTAGGACGACCAGATACATGATTAGGGGTCTTCCTTCGACGGGTGGCATCAAGATATGAGGTTCTAGCAAATACTCCTTGATTTTATCGAAAGCAATCTGATAGTCATCATTCCATCGAACTACCTGATCTTTCTTCAACAACTTGAAGATTGGTTCACAAGTAGATGTTAGGTGAGAAATGAACCTTGCAATGTATTTTAGGCGTCCCAAGAAACCTCTGACCTCCTTCTCAGTGCGAGGAGCAGGCATTTCTTGTATAGCTTTGAATTTGGCAGGATCAACCTCGATGCCTTTGTTGCTGACAATGAAACCCAAGAGTTTACCGGACCGGACTCCGAATGTGCACTTGTTAGGGTTCAATCTGAGCTTGTACTCCTTCAACCTGACAAACAACTTTTGCAAGTGATCAAGGTGTTCTTCTTCAGTTTGTGATCGGGCTATCATGTCATCTACGTAAACCTCTATCTCATGATGTATCATATCATGATACAAAGCTATCATGGCGCGTTAATAGGTTGCCCCGATATTCTTCAGTTTGAATGACATCACTTTGTAGCAGAACGTACCCCATTGTGTAACAAAAGTAGTCTTCTCCATGTCCTTAGGTGCCATTTTGATCTGGTTATAGCCTGAGAATCCGTCCATGAAAGAAAATACTTTGTGCTGAGCTGTATTGTCAACCAGGATGTCAATCTGCGGAAGTGGAAAATTATCTTTAGGGCTAGCCCTGTTTAAATATCTATAATCCACACACATTCTCACTTTGCCGTCCTTCTTAGGCATGGGCACAATGTTAGCAACCCATTGTGGATATGAAGTAACAGCCAGAAAGCCAGCATTGAACTACTTCATAACTTCTGCTTTGATCTTCTCTGACATGTCGGGTCTCATGCGGCGGACCTTTTTCTTAACTGGTGGACAATCTTCTCTTGTGGGTAGATGGTGTATCGAGTCCCAACATGTCTTCGTATGACCAGGCAAAGATTTCAACATAATCATGTAGTAGCTGAATTAGGCGCTCCTTAACACTCGACTCTAGATTGACACCTATCTTGATTTCCTTTTTGTCTTCCTCAGTTCCCAAGTTGATTGTTTCTAACAACTTTTTATGAGGCTGAATTGCTCTTTCTTCTTATTGTAGAAGTCTGGCCAACTCCCCTGGCACCTCACAATCTTCCTCACCTTCATATTCAGCTTGGTAGACTAGATCTTCAAAGTCACTGAAGGCTATAGCAGTATCGTTACCCATGGGTTCCGGAATGGAAGGGTACCTGCATTTGTGAGTGTGGGTGTGTGTAAGGGATAACCATCTTAAAACAACAAAATGTAAAAGAAAGACAATGAGCACAAAAGTTTTAAATATGAAAAGTGTCCATGATTCATTAAAATGACATATGAAAATGAAATAAGAACCCTTACAAATGGACCTATGTGCCTCGGGTAAGACACAAGGTTGAAAAAGTACGAATGGTTTGTGAATTATTACAGATCCAACAGGAATGGAAAAGATAAATTACCGCGGTATGAAAGTAATCGGAACAAAGTCTTTTGCTTCCCAGTTGCACAGTCCTCCGCCAACAGTAGGAAACATCCAGTCTTCCAAGCTGCTCTCTTCTTCACTGTCCTCTAGTGCATTAACCCCTCGGTGGCTGATCTTCACAGGTGGCCCTCTGGCACGGGAGCGGCGCACGGCCTTCTGACCAGCCAAAGTAAATCCCAAGCTAAATTTGTCTGATTTGAAAGGAAAGTCGGGAAGCTTCCCCTAGATAGTGGATCCGCCTTCTTCCACTATTTCCCTTGCATCCTTGAGAGATGACATCCGAGGTGGTGGTCTTGTGATCACAGGAGTTGAGGATACCGCCTTGGTCACTGCTATTTCTTCAGAAACTTCTTCAAAGTGTTGGAAAGGGGTCTCTATGAATTCGCCATCTAACTCCACATAACGGAAGGAATTCAGATGACTAATCATATATTCCTCTTCCCCATGGACAATTATAATTTTCCCTTGGGCGGGGTACTTGAGCTTTTGATGCATGGTGGAAGTGACAGCTCCAGCATGGTGGATCCAAGGTCTTCCCAACAGGCAAGAATAGGAAGGACGGATGTCCATCACGTAGAATGTTGAATTAAAGGTCTGGGTATCCACCTTGATCGGGATGTCCACCTCTCCATGGACCATCCTCTTAGAACCATCAAAGGCTCTCACAATTATATTTCTAGGTTTCAGAGTTAAGCCTTCACAATCTAGTCTATCCAAGGCTTTCTTTGGCAAGACGTTTAAAGATAAACCGGTGTCTACCAGTACGTGTGCTAGGGTTGTCCCTCTGCATTCCACCGAGACATGAAAAGCATCATTATGTTTTCTCCCTTTCGAAGTTAAATCTGCATCGGAGAATCCTAGACCATTGTCAGCTGTTAAACTAGCCACACATTCCTGGAACTGATCAGCGGAGGTTTCTTGTGGCACGTGAGCCATCTTCAAAAACTTGACCAAAACTTTAGCATGTGCCTCAGAGCACAACAATAATGCTAACATAGATATTTTGGAGGGGGTCTGCCCCAGTTGTTCAACAACATCGTAATCACTTTTCTTAATGATCCTCAGAATTTCTTCCATCTCTTTCTGGGATGTTTCAGGAATGACTAGTGATTGAGCCTTCGTCAAGACAGGCTCCTCTTGAACATTCTTTCCTTTTTTCTCGGCAGCGGAAGCAGGGATGGGAATTGTATTGTTATTGTCAGCAGGTACACTTGTAGGTACAATCACAGGGGTAATCTTCGGAATGACCGCGGGTCCAAAGACTGCTGTTGGAGGAGAAATCTCTGGAGAAAAGATTCTTCCACTACGGGTAACTTTGCTTGTTCCGACAATGTTACCGATGTCGGGAGTATCCTTTTCGGAGCTTTCTTCTTCTGCAATCTGTTCAATCTGTTTGACACCATGGTAGTAGATTTCTCCACCATAGTTCCATGGTACCATTTTATCAGATTTGTATAGGGCTGGCACGGGCATTGTTATCTTCAACGGAGTAGTCACTGAAGCGGATGTAATCCTAACGGGTTTTTTAGGAACCCTAGAAGGATTGGCGTATATGGTTATTTTTGAAACTTCTGGAACTGGAATGGGTGAGACGGGAGCTTTCTCAAACAAAATTTCATTGTTATCAATCAATTGTTGGATTCCTTTCTTCAACAGAGGACAGTAAAATGGAGAGGATAGGCAAACATGGCAATCTTGGTCACATCCTGGGAACACTCCAGCTTTTAAAGTATTCAACTTGATGGTTAGGAGAGGAGTTAACAGTTCATCCACAATAGAAACAAACAAATCATCTTCCACAACATTGGCATTGTATCCATGCCTAGGCATTGGAGCGGAGATAACATTTTGTTTTTCTGGAGCTTCAAATTCAACTTCCTTTGCATCAATCAGATCTTGAATCTTGTTCTTCAGAGCCCAACAGTTGTTGGTGTCGTGCCCTGGACTTTCTGAATGGTACGTGCATCTGGCGTTGGGATGGTAGTGTGGAGAAGCAGTGTTAGGATTTTTAGGGGCCTCTTTTAGCATGGCCAAATTCAACTTTAAGAGATGTGGTAGGACTTGAGCAGGAGTCATATCAATCTTGGTAAATTGCCTTACAGGCCTTTCTACCCTTTGCTGATTATTTCTCGGTTGATCATTTCTCGGCTGGTTGTTTCTTGGTTGGTCTGATGCAGACTTTTGAATCATAACACCCCCCACAGTTGGTCGTCGTTCGGTTCTTCCCTGATTCCTCTGTGCATAGACAGCAGACACCTCCATCTTTCCGGTGAAGGGCTTTTTTGCAACAGCAGAGGTAGACGCATCTTTCTGAATTTTCCCGCTTCTAATACCGGCTTCCACCCTTTCGCCAGTTAGAATCAACTCAGTGAAACCTGCAGAGGAGCTTCCATTCAGGCGATTAAAGAAAGGACCTGACAGAATCCCCAAGAACATGTCCACTAGCTCCCTTTCAGATAAAGGTGGTTGCACCCTTCCGGCTAAATCCCTCCACTTTTGGGCGTAGTCTTTGAAGCCTTCATTGGTAGCCATGGCCATACTCTGTAGCTGAGTACGGGTTGGAGCCAAGTCGGCGTTGTATTGATACTGCTTATAGAATGCGGCTGCCAAGTCTTCCCAATTATGGACATCTGCTCTCTCCAACTGGTAGAACC
The DNA here is from genome assembly GCA_948472305.1 of Vicia faba. Classification (NCBI taxonomy): domain Eukaryota; kingdom Viridiplantae; phylum Streptophyta; class Magnoliopsida; order Fabales; family Fabaceae; genus Vicia; species Vicia faba. Next base: position 1,502,572,410 of record OX451739.1, on the reverse strand, counting down.
AATCAAGTTGCATTCCTGATAAAATGTCCTGGAAAAAGTGGACCCACAGGTCTTTGTCAGAAGAATGTGGTTGAATTTTCCTGACATAGGATCTAAGGTGCATTTTTGGGCAAGACAACCCATCATACTTAGCAAACAGTGGCACTTTAAATTTAAGAGGGATTACAATTCCAGAAACCAACCCTAACTCCTCAAAATCCAGCCCCGATACTCTTTGCACTTCCATAGCAGCTATACGTTCTTCCAGGTTTTTGTATTTGTCATCGACCGGAGGGTACTGCTGTTCACAATAGTGCTCATCTTCCTCTTATTCTGCTTCAGAATCAGATGGCATTGCCGTTCCTTTACCTTTTCCTTCCCCCTCTTCAGATGTTGATGGGAATTCTAAAGTCCTTCTGGTATTTCCTTCAAACCTTCTGCCCATGATAACTACACCGGCTCGCTTCTTCTTCTTCTCTTTCTCTTTCTCTTTCTCTAGTAGAGTCTTGAGCTCCTCCGGCCCCTTGGCCAAGGTCAAGAGTAGCTGTTGAAATTGTGAATTCTGAGCTTGCAAATCTTTGACCGTTTGTTCAATATCCATCTTGCTGAATTAAACAGCAGAGAGAGATGAGGAAACTTGGTGTGAAGACCTGTTTATGCATATGATGAATGATATGTATTCATGTAATGCTTTCAAGGATTCAGAAATTGAAATTTGTTTTAAACAAAAAAGAAACACACGTCATATTAATAAGATAGAATTTGTTAGTACATCAATGCCCCATGGGAAAAATAATACAAAATTCTAAGGTAAAAAGATGTTGCGCATCCTCTTTGGTGCAATGTAGGTGTTGAGAGTCCGCTCTTCGTGAAGTTGACGAGTGAGTTCCAAAACCTTCTTCTCGCTTGCGTAGAATTGGGCTTCGAAAGTATCACGCTCTCCCTTGAGCTGTATCCAACTCCTTTGCAGATCTTCGAGTGATGTTGGCATGTCAGGATGTAGGAGGGTGTAAGGAACCTCTCCTTCCATAATAGGCTCTATAATCACAGGGAGAATGGAGGGGTGAGGCATCATAAGACTTTGGGCGCGGGTTCGTACCCACTTGAGGTAAGGCTCAAGAGGGATGGAATTCTTGTGTCCCAAGGTCTTACTATCCACCTTATTGGGCATCCTCCAAGCTCGGATGAACCTTTATCGGAGTTCTTGATTGTCGTTTTCGAAGTCGAAAACCAAGCCTTGAATCAGCATGTCATGTGGGCCATACTTTCGGGCATAACCAAAATGTCTCAGAGCCAAGCAGGGGTTGTAGGTGATGCCTCCCCTAATGCCAAGTAGAGGGACATTAGGAAATTCCCCATAATGGTCGACGATAATAACATTCTCTTTTGATCGAGAACACCAATGAATGTCTGAATGTGTAAGAGTCATCAATCATTGTGACCACCTTAAACCTTGCTCATTCTTCAAGACTGATTAGGGAACATGAGAAATAAACCATCTTGCCAGTAGAGGAGTGCAACACATGAGAACACCTCTTTTCCTCATTGTTCGAGTGTGAAAAGAGTGAAGGATATCCCCCAGCAATGTAGGTACTGGGCTGCGAGACATGAAAATTTTGACAACACTCACATCTATGAGTAGGTCAGGATTAGGGAACAAGACCATCCCATAGATGAGAAGAGCTATAATCTCCTCAAAAGCTTGTAAGTCCAAAGAATTCCAGTAGCTTTGGGCCTTCTCAAACAGAAACTTTGCCAAGAAGCCTTTAACACCACTTCTAGTTTCCCATTATGCTGTGACATCAGATGAGTGCAAGTGTAAGGCTTGAGCAATCTCTTCAGGCTTTGGATCTCTTTCTGTACGGTTGAAGGGTAGTTGATTTAGAATAGGAATCCTCAAGAGTTGAGAGAATTCCTCCAAAGTGGGCACAAGTTGGTAGTCAGGAAATGTGAAGCAATGATGCAAAGGGTTAAAGAACTGGAAGAGAACTTTCATCATATCCTCCTTAGTGTTGGTGGTGACCAAGTTGAGTAGACGACCATGTCTCTCGGTGAATGGATAATTCTCAGGAATCCTTGAAGCTAGATCCTTGAGTTGTGGAGGAATTCTTACAAGGTTGACTTGGATAGTTTTCCTGCGAAGTGAATCCATAACCTACAAAATAGGAACAAAGATGAAATTCTAAAACCCTTGAAATGGTTAGTGGATGCATATGATGCTTCATGATGTCCATGATGTTATGCACAGGTATATATGTACAAGCAAATCACACAAGATCCTAGTTTAGGCTTGCATGGGGTTTCATAGGTAAGTACCCTCTTGAAGTTTAGTTGGCTCAACTTGTCCTAGAAATAGTAACCGGGTTCTAAGGAGCTCAATATCACTGGATTGTTTCCTTGTTCATTATTTCAATTCATCCTCTTTACTGGCGACCGAAATATTCCAAGGAACCAACCCTCAATGAGTGTAGTATCAAGTATCTACCAACTTCGGACTGCACCAAAGCCGGTCATCTCACTACATCCTAAAAGGCCAAGTTGGTCAAGTAAAGGTTCTAGAAGTTCGTTAGTGCTTCATGACATCACTCAGCAGCCCCGTATTCTCTTTGATTGACTCAAAGGCTACCGGTACCCACAAACATGTCACACTAACATAGCTATTGCTTAGACTGTGTCGGTATACCCCGTACAGTTTCCACAACGTATTGCTATTTACCTATGAATGTTTCCCAAATCCGGGTAGAGGATTCAAACCCAAACAATAGAACCAAAGTGTAAAGCAAACAAGTCAAATAAGGTAAGCATGTAAAGGTTATCTAAACCCTAAGGTAACCCCACTTTTATAATTTTCCCCAGCAGAGTCGCCGGTTCTGTGATACGGTGTGAGAACTAACTTGAGGTTTTGTGTTTGTGTTTGCAAATGTTTCGGTTTAGCAAGAGTCGCCACCGACTTTTATTTTATACAAAAGGAAAGGTAAAAAAGCACATGAAAGACCTTTGAGATGTTTTCTTGAGTTCGGGGGGTAGATTAGGAAAAGGGAAGGTGCTAGCACCCTTTTCATCCATGGTTTTCCATGGGCTCTTAGTTACTTGTTTTAGATCACTTGCTTTGCTTTTTCAATTGTTTGAAATGGGGCTTTGTGTGGTTTTGAAAGTATTTTGAAAAGAGGCCTTTGTTTAGCCAATCTTTGTAATGATTCTCGTTCGTAAGAATGTATACAAAGACATTTTTCTTTTGAAAAATGTTTCAATGTTTTGAAAGTTGTTTGGAAAATGTTTTGAAAATGTGTATGTTTGTTTGAAAATAACAAGGATTGTTTGCAAATTGATCAAGTAACTAGAAGCATCTACCTACTAAAAAGTATTTCTTATACATTTTTATTCCTTTGACATTGTTGATTTACCATTGCTTTGGTAAACAACCCTATCTTTGGATGTTAAACGGGACGAGCGCGGGTCATCGTATAACCATGATAGCAATGGTGCCAAGTACCTTAGCTTGTTTTTGAGGGACCAAGATCATTTGTTTTTAGGCAACCTTGTCTAGTGTCATCGAGGGACTATGATCTTTTGTTTTGTTTTGTTTTGCCAAGATACCTAGCATGCATACCATGGCCATGTTTTAAGGCAACCAAGTGGGTGAAACCCTAGAGGTGCTTGTGTGTTATGTGTTGTCATTTTACATGCTTTTTTTTTGTCTTGTATTAGGTCATGTCTATTTGTTTGATTTTGTCTTATCATACAAACCCTAATTTACTAAACATGTATATAATGCGATAAGTTGCATAAAGTAAATCTAAGCTATTACAACAATATTATGGGAGGGGGGATACAAGTTTTTTGAATGGGGATATTTGCACAAAATAAAACCCTAATTCACTATTACAACCCAATTGAATTTATATAATAAATAAATAAACAATTATTTAAATATGCAATAAAAATGTAAATATGCCAAAAATGTTTTGTAATTGTTTTATGTATGAGAAAATAAAATTATCTAAGTCCTAAAAATAAGAAAAAATGATATTATTATTTTTGAAAGGGGAAACCCTAATTTTTTGGTTTAAAAGAAAAATTATGTTTTCTATTATTTTTGTCCATTTTCTATACAAGTAAATATAAATAATATTAATGACAAATATTAAAAATTAAATAGGTGTGAAAATAATTATTTTATGTATATGAATAATAAAAATAAAAATGTATGATATTTATTTAAATATATTCACAATTTATTTAAGAAAATAAAGTATATCATTACTAATAAACTATTTTTTATGCCAAAAAAATAATAAAAAATAAAATAAAAATGAAAAAAATAAAGAAAATATTTTTCAAGATTTTTTCATGTTCAGAAAAATAAATAAAAGCAATAAATATAAAAATGAAAAGAAAATATGAAAAATATAAGAAAATAGGTCAGGGGTGCAAATAGGAAACATGAGGGTGTGAAAAGTAGAAGGCCCAAGGCGTCAGGCCCAGAAAACCATCTTCATCCCTGTCCTTGGCTTCGCGCGCGTTTCTGAGCTTGAATCTGTAACTTGCTATAACTTGCATAAAATCAAAAACTCATAACATAAAAAGTGTAGCTTATAAACTCACGATTCCAATAATATAAAGTTTGTGACCTAACACTCAAAGATCAAGGAGAATTTTATCACCCCTAATTTATGACCTAAAATTTTCATGAACTTCAAGCTTCAAATTCTCACTACTCAGTTAATATAAATAACAACAATGCATATGTACATCTTAAGCAAGTTAAGGACTACATTTTTGCTTCACAAATCAAAGCTTAAAGATGTCTAAATAAGGAGATAAAACTTTGAAAAATACCTTGTTCAGTTGAGTTTGGATATGGCAATGTGGAGACTTTGAGTGAGGCCTGAAGATCGTGTGAGCTTCCTTGAAGTTCCCTCAAGCTATCCCAATGCTCAGCTTGCCTTGAGGATGCTTGAAACTTCCTGTAGAAGTCAACCTGCAACCTTCAAAAATGAAAATGGTGAATCTTGAAACAGGGAACACAGTTGCAAGACAAGGGCCTGGATATTTTAGGTAGGATGTATGTAAAGTGTTTGAAGTGTTTCACGGCAAAATGCACGAGCCAATATTGATTTGGCAAAGGTTCTGCAGAAGATGCCCTGTTTGGGCAGGAACTTGGGTTTTTTGTGTTTGAGAGTGTTTTTAATGTTGTGAATTCGTGTATTCTGCTTTCAAAAAGTTTATGAAGATGTTTAGAATGGAGCCAAGCCTTGCCTTTATCAGATGGACAAGTTGTCTTGACTTTTGCAAGTTTGCTTGCTTTTGAAGAAAGTTGACATGACCATGCCAAAGGCATGTACAGGCTAGCTTGTGGACTGCAGAGGGTTGGTGTACTTTTCCTTATGTTTGTGGATCTTTCTTTCAACAAAAGATCAGGTCCATGGCTCAAGAAATGCAAAGTTGCAAAAAGGCTTGCTTTATCAAAGTAGTATTGTGAACTTTATGCCATTTTTGGATTAATTCATTGTGCAATGCTTCAAAAGTGAAAACAAAGCCATTATCCAATGAATTTTCATTTAATTATGGAGTGTATAAGGGATTAGGGACCTGTAATGAAAGGTACAAGCATGCTAGGACAGATTTGCAACTTGAAGCATTTGTAAACATGGCTTGAACAAAAGTGACAAATTGTCATTTTCTTTTCTTCGATTCTCCCTAAGCACAAATGATCTTGGAGAGTTCTTGGACATTTTGGAAAGCTTGCAACATGATATACAATACATATTTGAAATTCAACTTGAGATACCTTTTGGAACTAGGTGAAAAGTTGCCATGAAGTTAGGTCAAAAACCTGCCTAAACTAGGGCAAAATTTCACTAAGTTAAAAAGTTTATGGACCCCTATTCACAAAATCATAACATGAGATCCAATCATCTTTTGGGAAAACTTTGTGAATGAAAGTTGTATATTTCATGTAGGACTATAACTTTCATGTTGGAAGTTTTCTTTGAATCCAATTGCATCATGGTGACAAAGTTGTGGAAAGTTGGGAAAAAATAAGAAATTTTCCGTACTTAGAAAAATTCTAAGTTATGAAAAATTTCAAATTAAAACCCTAATTTGCAATTTTAGGTTTCTTGGTCAACAAGTTTCACATTTTGACATATCTTGATGAATTATGACCCTTGGCACTTGATTTTGACCAAAAAGTCAAAGTTTGACTTTTCAGTGTACAATTGATTTTTGATCAGTTGACTGCAAAATTCATCTGTCAATCCTATGCATTTGAGATATTTTGAACTATGTGATTAGGTAAAGATGATGCTATTGAGCCCTTGAAATCATGCTTGAAACCAATTGGTCATTGGCTAGGTTAAAAATTAGAAATTGCCCTTTCTCAGTCAAAACCCTAATTTTGACCATTTTGCCCTTTTGATGATCTGATCAAATTTCTTGAGGAGTTGTGATCCAAACATGATCAAATGGTACATAGGAGCCTAAAATGTTGTGGATAAAAAATTATGAAAGTTTGACTGTAAATTGGCCATGGTTGACTTTTTCCCCAATACAGTTGATTTTTAGGTCAACTGTCCAATTGACTGGGCAAAAATGTGATTCAAGGCTTGAAACTTGGTATGAGCAATCTTAGGGGTCCAAGATGGTGTATGAAAGTCACATGAAGTATTGATGGTCCAAAAATCCTTGTGCAAACTCAAACCCTAATTTCAGGTCATCAGTGCAAGGTGAGGTCTTGAGCTGAGTAAACCCTAATCTTGTCTTGAGTCCAAAGAGTCTTGTGAGGAAAATCTTGATAAAATGAGAGGGAAAATTTTGGGGTACAACACTCACCCCAAGTAATCATCTTGTTTTACCCATTTTCATTCGAGCGCAATCACATTAAGCTCTTTATCCTAACACGTACATAGCAGAATAGCCGGTTAGTGGTTATGACCTTTTTAGCACAGTGGTTTCTGGCACAATAATGTGACAACCTTATTTTTTACCCATTTGCATGATGTGGGGGATCAAACCATAGTATGCCCTACAAGGTTCAGTACCAGACGCCTCTGAACCACCTACAATGGATTTTATGTTACTTTGTAGGGCTTACATCCGTTGGATTAAACGATCGGATGAGGATCGCCCAATTTAATAGGTGCATTTCCTGTAACATTTTCTAAATAAATTATCGAGATCATCCACTTATATTCATCGACTTTCTGCGTAGTTTGTATTTAAGATGGTGCTGACTGCTAGATAAACTACTCAGGATTACTTCAAAACTAAAGCTCTGGGTTTCGGAATAATAGGTACTTTAACTAGTATATTATACTCTGGGGTTGTAGAGTGTCAAGACGGTAGTGATTTCATCAAATCTTTCGAAAATTTCTATAAAAAAAAATTAGCAACCTACATACTCGTCGAGTGAGTCAAGTTATGTATTAAATCAAAAAAATTTTGTTGGGGCTTAATAAAGTGAGGGAATCGAAAAAAACAACACAAATATTGCATAAATGACTAGAAGCAAAGATTTTTATTGAAGGGAAATAACAAGAAGGGAGATGATAATAAAAATAAAAATTTACTAGAAAAAGTGGAAATACTTCCTCCCCCATACTTAAATCATACAATGTCCTCAATGTATTGGAAAATGAGAGTGAAAAACTAAATACTCATTCTTCCTCGACGAACAGGGGAAGGAAGATCATAATAATGAGGAGTCTGAGAGTCAAAATCATCAGAGACCTCATAAGGTTGAGGTGTTTCTGGTGAGGGTGGGGGATCCAGGTCAAAAAGCCAGTTATCTCTGTTGTGAACACTCGTTATAGGATTAGGTAAAACAAATTGGTGGACAGTGTTATGGTTAATGAGCAAGTCAAACTGAAGTGGTACAAGGTTTCCTATAATGTGAGTGTTGAAATAAAAACGGATGTTCATGGGTCGAATTCCTCCATAGGGGTTTGATCCTAGAAGTGGTTGTCTCATTCCGATAGTATTTGCAATCATTCTAACTAGGCCTCTTATAAGGATAGGTGTATGACCGGTCTCTATAATGCGAACAAAATTGGCTAACATAAAGGTATCCGCATTGACAAGACGGTTTTGTGAACCACAAAACAAAATGAAAAGCTCATCACGGGACACCAAAGAAATGTTTTGCTCTTTTCCAAACAAGGTGTGGGCCAGGATTTTGTGGAAATATCTTATAGCAGGGTTATGGATACTTTCAGAATGCATATCTTCAGGCTCAGGATGGTTGTTACCAGTTATGCTACCCCATAAGTAATTAAGCTCATGGTTGGAGAGGATATCCTCTTGGGCGACAGTAAAGACATTAGGGCCACTAGGGAAACCTAAAAGGTTAGAAAACTCACTATTGTTATAACGGAAATCAATGATAAACAGTCTAAACCGGATCAGGCCACAGTTAAACCCTAGTCCATGGTTAGGCACATAATTCAAAGAACTTAGGAACTCTAGGGAAAGGCTACGATATGAACTAAACCTCCTCCGAATAGGGGATGTATCCCAACTTATCTGGTTCAGCAGGTATAAGACACTTTCTCTAATGCCCAAGTCCTCAAACCTCCTCATTGGAGCTTTTCCCCTGAAAGTAATATTCATATAATCTAATCTTGTCATTTCGAGAGTTAGTCACTAGCTAAAAAAGTAAATTAGCCTGAAAAGTAAGTAGATTATAGAAACATCCAGTTAGCATCGGCCAAATGCCTTTAGAGTAAAAAAAGAAAAAAAATAAGAAAATGACAATAAGAAAAGAAAGATGAGAATAAATAAAACTTTAAAAAATGAAAAGTTAAAGAAAAATATAAAGATAAAACTGTGGGTTGTCTCCCACAAAGCGCTTTGTTTTATGTCACAAGCTCGACACATTTTCAATTATGAATTAGTCGTTTGATTCAGCCGGTGGCTGTAGAAGCTTTAGGGTAGTTGAGTAATCTTTGTTTTTGATATGATGGTAATGCTTCAAACGTTGCCCATTTACAATAAATGGATCACTAGAATTACTCTTAATTTCTACGGCGCCACTTGGGAAAACCTTAGTGACTTTGAAAGGGCCAGACCACCTAGAGCGTAGTTTTCCGGGAAAAAGTTTAAGTCGGGAGTTAAATAGGAGTACTACATCTCCCTCATTAAATTCTCTCCTAGAAATGTGTTTATCATGCCATTTTTTCGTTCTTTCTTTGTAGATCTTGGCATTCTCGTAAGCGTCTAATCGAAGCTCTTCTAATTCGTTGATATCTAGGATTATGTTTCCTCCGGCAGCTGAGTAATTTAAATTTAGGGTTTTAATAGCCCAATAAGTTTTATGCTCGAGTTCCACAGGAAGATGACATGATTTTTCATAGACTAACTTGAAAGGTGTGGTTCCGATGTGTGTTTTAAAAGTTGTCTTATATGCCCATAATGCTTCGTGTAACTTAGAGGACCAGTCTTTTCTAGATGTGGCAACAGTTTTCTCAAGTATTTGCTTAATTTCTCTGTTTGAGACCTCTACTTGACCACTCGTTTGTGGGTGGTATGGTGTTGCTACACGGTGTTTAACTCCATATTTCACTAAGAGTTTTTCGAAGATTTTGGAGATGAAGTGGGAGCCACCGTCACTGATGACGAGTCTCGGCATACCGGATCTTGGAAATATTATATTCTTGAAAAGCTTGATTACTACTCGTGTTTCATTTGTTGGAGAGGCTATAGCTTTGATCTATTTGGATACGTAATCGATAGCTACGAGTATGCATTTGTTACCAAAAGAAGATGGGAAGGGTCCCATGAAGTCAATTCCCCATACATCGAAGATTTCGACTTCTAGAATACCTTTCTGAGGCATTTCATCGCGTCTGGAGATGTTTCCAGTGTGTTCGCAACGGTCACAGTTTAAAATAGTGATGTGCACATCTTTCCATAGATTAGGCCAAAAGAAACCAGATTGTAGGATTTTCACACAGGTTTTTGATGTACTTGAAGGCCCTACATAAGGAGCAACGTGGCAGTGGTCTATAATATTTTCGATTTCTTCCTCAGGCACGCAACGACGAGAAATCCCATCAGAACCTCTTATAAAGAGGATGGGGTCATACCAGTAGTAGTGTTTAAGGTCATGGAAGAACTTCTTCTTTTGTTGGTATGTTAGCTCAGGTGGAAGGACACCGACGGCTAGGTTATTTACGAAATCGGCATACCATGGTGCAACAGAGTGAGCTAATGCCACTTTTACCAAATTTTTGGTTTCAAGACTTGAGGCCTCTATTTCTAAAGGATAGTTGGCTTGATAATGTTCAACCTCGTTGTTTTCCAACTGAGCTATAAGTCTCTCATATGGGGAATCGCCGTTAATTTGTATTTGTTCGGTCTTCAGATTTTCAAGCTTAGAAAGATGATCCGCTACGACATTTTTTGTTACCTTTTTGTCTTTGATTTCCAAATCAAATTCCTATAATAATAGGATCCATCTCAATAGTCTAGGTTTGGCATCTTTCTTAGTTAGGAGGTATCTAATAGCGGCGTGATCGGTGTAGATGATAATTTTAGCTCCCACCAAGTATGAACGAAATTTGTCTAATGCAAACACAACTGCTAAAAGTTCCTTTTCCGTTGTAACATAATTCATTTGGGCTTCGTCTAGGGTTTTACTCGAATAATATATTACATGGAGTTTTTTTATCTTTTCGTTGTCCTAGAACGACACCTACAGCATAATCACTTACATCACACATTATCTCGAATGGTTCGCTCCAATCTGGAGACTACATAATTGGCGCGGAGATTAGTGCTTGTTTAAGCATTTGAAATGCTTCGAAACATTTGTCATCAAAGATGAATTCATCATCTTTCATCAACAACTCAGTTAATGGCTTGGTTATTTTAGAGAAATATTTGATGAAACGTCGGTAAAAACCGGCGTATCCTAGAAAACTTCTTATTTCTCAAACAGTTTTAGGAGGTTAAAGGTTTTTTATCACTTATATTTTTGCCTTATCCACCTCGATTCCTCTGTCGGACACAATGTGTCCAAGTACAATCCCTTGTTGGACCATGAAATGGCATTTTCCCAGTTGAGAACAAGATTGACGCTCACGCATCGTTTGAGTACCATTTCAAGGTTTGCTAAGCATCCTTCAAAACTCTCTCCATAGACAGATAAATCGTCCATAAAGGCTTCCATCATTCCATCCAGGAAATCAGCAAAGATCACCATCATGCATCTCTGGAAGGTTGCGGTTGCATTGCAAAGTCCGAAAGGCATTCGTCTATAAGCAAATGTACCATAAGGGCATGTAAATGTGGTTTTTTCTTGGTCATCAGGGTGGATAGGAATTTGGAAAAATCCAGAATAACCATCTAAGTAACAGAAATGGGAATGTCTGGCCAAACGCTCGAGCATTTGATCTATGAAAGGTAAAGGAAAATGATCCTTGCGAGTGGCTTTGTTTATCTTCCTATAGTCGATGCATATTCTCTATCCAATTTGAGTGTGTTGGGATACAGATTCGCCTTTTTCGTTGGTGACTACGGTGACTCCTCCTTTCTTAGGTAGACATGTACAAGACTAACCCACTTATTGTCGAATATAGGATATATGATTCTGGCTTCCAACAACTTATGAATTTCCTTCTTAACTACATCGCTTAGAATGGCATTAATTCGTCTTTGATGCTCTCTAGAGGTTTTGCAATCCTCCTCGAGCATAATGCGATGCGTACAGATTGAAGGACTTATTCCTTTTAGATCCGATATGTTATAGCCTAGAGCGGTTGGATATTTTCTTAGGACATTAAGTAATTTTTCGGTTTCGGTTCGTCCTAAGTCAGCATTGACTATGATCGGGTCTTTTACATTCTTCGTTTAGGAATTCGTACCTTAGATCATTTGGTAATGTTTTAAGTTCTACAATAGGTTTCTTGGGGTCAAGCATAGGATCGGGAGTCAGTGTTAGGCATTCACTTAGGTGGTTGTCCTGGCATTCCCCATGCTAGTTGTCGTCTTAAAAAATAGGCAGTATTGGAATTCTTAGGATTTCAGTATCCTTTGTTGGTTCTGACTTTATTTCCTTCACACATTCATCGATGATGTCAATAAAACAACATGTGTCACTTATTGCAGGGGCTTTAAGGAATTGAGAAATAATGAATTCAATTTTCTCTTCTCCGACTTCAAAAGTCAATTTCCCTCGTTTCACATCAATGATGGCGCCAACGGTGGCTAAGAACGGTCTTCCTAATATGATGGGAATGTTTTAGTCTTCTTGAATGTCCATTATAATGAAATATGTGGGAATATAGAATTGACCTATTCTAACAGGGATGTTTTCTAGCATACCCACTGGGTATTTCACAAATTGATCAGCTAATTGTAGGGGCATCCTAGTTGGTCATAGTTCTCCTAGTTGCAGCTTTTCACAGATTGAAAGGGGCATCAAGCTCACACTAGCTCCTAAACTCGCAGAGTGCTTTGTCTATTATGAACTTCCCTATCACACATGGTATAGAGAAACTACCAGGGTCTTTCAGCTTCGGCGACATATTGTTCTGGATAATAGCACTACATTCCGCAGTAAGCATCATTGTCTCATTGTCCTTGAGTTTCTTTTTATTAGACAATATTTCTTTAAGAAATTTGGCATAAGATGGAATTTTTATTATGGCTTCTATAAATGGTATTGTTATGTTTAATTGTTTCAGAAGTTCCACAAATTTCTTGAATTGTCCTTCGATTTTAGATTTGGCTAATCTCTGAGGAAATGGGATAGGTGGCTTATATGGTGGTGGGGGTACGTATGGTTTTTCCTTTTCAACTTCGTCTCTAGCTATGATTTCTGACTCAATATTTTTATTCAGTTCGTCATTGCTTTTTGCCTTTTCGGTTTCATTTTCATTTTGTTGAGACATCAACTTAGTTGAGATTCTCGGATCTACTGGTCCGTCTAATTCAGTCCCACTTCTTAATGTAATGGCATTAGCATGACCTTTCGGATTAGGTTGTGGTTGACCAGGAAACACCCCAGTTGGAGCAACAATTGTTGCTTATTGTTGGGCTACTTGAGAAATATGGGTTTCTAGCATTTTGTTATGTGTAGCCAAGGCATCTACTTTGGTTGCTAATTGTTTTACTAGTTCTGAGGTGTGTACGTTTTGGTTTATAAATTCCTTATTTTATTGTGTTTGAGCAGCAATAAAGTTTTCCATCATTGTCTCAAGGTTGGACTTACGGGGTGCTTGTGGTGCAGCTTTAGGTGCCTTTTGGAAACTAGGAGGCGCTTGAGGGGCGTATAATGCATTGTTATTCTTATAGGAAAAATTAGGATGATTCTTCCAACCTGGGTTATAGGTGTTAGAATACGGGTTTCCTTGAGCGTAGTTCATATGGTCAGGAGGTATTCCAGCTAGCATTTGGCATTCGAAAACGATATGTCCAGGTATTCCACACAAGTTACAGTTTCGAGCTACGACAGCCATGGTGGTTGCGGGGGTTACTGCTAAACTCTCGATCTTTTGAGTCAGGGCGTCAACTTTAGCATTGACATGGTCTATGCCACTGACTTCGTGCAATCCTCGTGTGGAGGCTCGTTCTCCTCCCCATTGATAATGGTTTTGCGCCATGTTTTCAATTAGTTGATAAGCTTCATTATAGGGTTTGTCCATTAGTGCACCACCAGTGGCAGCGTCCAGAGATAATTTGGTGTTATATAGGAGACCACCGTAGAAGGTGTAGATGATTAGCCATGGTTCAAGTCCATGATGTGGTCAAAGACTCAGCATGTCCTTGTATCTCTCCCAAGCTTCGAAAAGTGATCCATCGTCTTTTTGCTTAAATCCGTCGATTTGGCCTCTCAGCATTGTAGTTTTGCTAGGTGGAAAATACCTTGCTAAGAAGACTTTCTTCAATTCGTCCCATGTAGTTATGGAGTTTGAAGGTAAGGATTGGAGCCACACTGTGGCTCTACCTCTTAAAGAAAGGGGAAAAATACGTAATCGAATTGCTTTGGGATTAACACCATTGGCTTTTACTGTGTCGGCATATTGTACGAACACGGATAAATGGAGATTTGGATCATCCGTAGGGCCTCCAGAGAATTGATTTTGTTGCACGACTTGTAACAATGAAGGTTTAAGTTCGAAGTTATTCGCCTCGATGGCAGGAGGAGAAATACTCGAGTGCGGTTCAGCTCGAGAAGGAGCGGCGTATTCCTTAAGAGGGCGATTAACTAGTTCAGCCACGTCTAGTTTCAGATTTGGTTCTTCAGGAATGGGAATTGGAATTGGAGCTACTTTGGGAAGATCGAGGATTCGACGTCTTATGTTAACAAAACGTTCAATTTCGTTGATTCATTGTACTAATTCCCCTCATTGTAAATGAGTATTTGGCATACAATCGTTCAAGGAAAGGAAAAATGTTACCTTAGTCTATACGGTGTAACAACGGAATTACGATATTGACTAAATTGGTCCCTGACAATGGCGCCAAAAACTTGATCGACTTATATGGTAGTCTAAATAATCTGGACTGCAAGTACACAGTCTTATCGCGTAGTTTTAAAGATTATTGAACCCAAAGGACCAAAATTCAAACATACCATTATCTAGGGTTACGGTGAAAATCTAAGGCTAAAAATATTTGATTTAGATTAGGGGAACTAAAAGTAAGTTTGAATCTAATTAAATAATCAGAGGGGGAAACAACCAGTATGTAATGATCGGACTTCGGGAATTAGTAACCTATTTGGTAACTTGCAGTTTCCAACAATTCTCAGTAGGAATTTATCAGTTTAAAAACCCTCGTCTCACACTGTCGTGGTTGTTGATTTAGGTTATGCAGTTAAGTCCTAACGTATGCTCTCGCTATCCCGTCGGAGTGAGAAACATTCTTTTGAAAACAAATAAACTCTAATTCGATTTAAAGCGCTCTCGCTGTTTTTAAAGTCAATGCCTAGTTACTACTGTCTAGTTAAAGATCCTCAAGATCTCACTTTATTGAATCTAACTTCTATTCATCTTTTACTCTCGTAACAAAATGGTTCATCATTAAAAACAAAGTAATCTAGTCCATAAATAAATAACCAATAGTATTACCAAATTCCCTCAGTTTTATGACCTTACATACCGCTATAGAAATCTATCTTAGCATATTATAAAACTTAATCACAGAATAATAAAAGCCAGACAACAAAGTAAACATGATATTGAATTAAAGGCAAATAATACTTTATTAAAATAAAAACCTGGAAATAAATTAACTGGAAACTGGTAACAATCTGTCCGTCTCTAAAGGGAGCACTCATCCACAGGTTGGTAGGTTTTGCTTCAATACGGAACAGGAACAATTGCGAAGAAATAAAATAAGGGGCAATAGATTTTCGGTGTAGAAATCTATTGCTTAAAACGGGTTGGAAAAGTAAAACTGCTAAGGAAAATAATAGCTAAGGAAAATAAATCTAGTAAGTAATATCTCTGTGAAATATGCACGAAGAATAAAAAAAGGGCATTAACGGCGTGACCCCTTCTCAGTGCATGAAGTCTACTATTTTTATCCATCTTGAATAACTGCACGTGAGAATTTGTTGGAGAGTTTGTAGGGCTGTTGAATCTCTGTGTAGCTGACTTGGTGGAACATGGATATAACAAGTAACACATTTTCATTGCAAGCTTTAAGGGACGTGGGAAAAATAATAGGAGATGTCGTTCGTCAAGGGCTTAGTGACGTTCGTCACTTACTTGGTCAAATGCATGCCAGTCATCATGCTTGCCTGCCGATCGTCATGCTAGCGCTTCACGTGGCCACGCGCTTCTTCTTTTTGGGCTTGGGCCTATTTTTGGCTCTTGACTTTTTGTAGCCTTTTTTTCTTCTTTTTCTTCTTTTTCTCATAATTAATTTGATACCTGCAAAATAGCAAAATACCGGCATAATACCAACTACAAAGTGATTTAATTTAGAATAAAAAAAGGAAAATAATTTAGTTAAATCAAGCTAAATATGCAATACATTTATGTGTTATCACTATCACTGAAGGAGATGTTTCTTATATAGTTCTCCATCCTGACATGCCCACTAATGTTGAAGAGTTGCAGAGGTCCTGGATTCATATGAAGGAAGAATGGGATACCTTTAGAGATCAATTCTACACCAGTGAGAAGAAAGTGTTGAATCTCACGAAGCAACTTCACGAAGAAAAAGGTCTTAATGTCTACCTCGACACGAAGAGGAAGCGCCCATGAGAGATTTGATTCTTAGATTTTAAGAGTGTTTTAATTTTCAAATGTAAGCCTAGAAGGCAGTTGTAATTTGAATTCTACAAATAAAATCTTTGTTTCATTTTGGTTTGCAAATTTAAATTTTTTGAAGTCCTTCAAAACATCGCATAAACATGTCATACAAATCATTACATAAGAAGGTATTTCAAGACCGGTTTCTTATCTTTTCGTTGTTTATTTCAGTAAAAAGAAATGGCTCTCAAACAAACAGTTAAAGATCTTCAAGCACAAGCTCAATTCCAACAGATGTTCCAGGCTCTGGCTAAGGGACAAGAAGATCTGAAAGCTCTCATTGTTAAAGAGAAGACAAAGAAGTCAAAGAAACCGGCTGGCATCTTGAATATGGGAAGAAGATTTAGAGGACCAGCCAAGCGAGCTCTAGAATTCGCAACTCCATCAAATGAGGGGAATAATCAGGAAGAGGACGACAAGAAGACAAAAGAAAAAGATAACAGCCCAGGGACTGATGAAGAGGAAGCATACTATGTTGAAGAATAATATCCTCCTACTGATGACAAATATAAACAACTAGAGGATTGTCTCAATGCTATGGAGATTTAGAGGGTATCTAGTCTGGATTTTGAAGAGTTAGGACTGGTCTCAGGAGTGGTCATCCCACAGAAATTCAAAGTTCCCACATTTGCAAAGTATGACAGTATTTCTTGTCCTAAGCTGCATTTAAGGTCTTATGTCAGGAAGATCCAACCCCACACAACTGAAAAGAATTTATGGGTTCATTTCTTCCAGGAGAGTTTGTCAAGGACGCAGTTGGAATGGTTCTATCAACTGGAAGGAACCAACATTCGCAATTGGGAAGATCTGGCTGTTTCTTTTTATAAGCAGTACCAATACAATACTGACTTTGCTCAAACCCGTACGCAACTTCAAAGAATGTCTATGGGTTCTAGTGAGGGTTTCAAAGATTATGCCCAAAAGTGTAGAGATCTTCAGGAATAATCCAACCTCCTCTGTCTGATAGAGAGGTGGTAGATATGTTCTTAGGTACTTTCTCAGGCCCATTTTCAACCATCTGATTGGAAGCTCTTCAACCAGATTCACCAAGCTGATATTGACGGGAGAAGGAGTAGAAGTTGGCATAAAAAGTGGCAAAATTCAAGGGGTTGCATCTTTGAGTGATGTGAAGAAGCCTTTCAGTGGAAAGAAGGAAGTTAGTGCTGCCTATGGCCAGAGAAATCAGGGTAAAGCTGAATGTCGTCCAACGGTGGGAGCTGTAATGATCTCCAACCCTGCATCAACTCAATGATAAAACAATCAACGCATGCAGGATGCACCTAAAAGACAATTCACCAGACTCAACATGCCCTTATCTCATGTATTGCAACATCTAATGAAGGCTAGCTTGGTCACTCTGAGGGAGCCTCCTCAAAATCCAAACATTACATCTCCTCATTATAATCCAAATGCTCGGTGTGCCTACCACTCCAACATTCTAGAGCATGATACAAATGATTGTTGGGCTCTAAAGAATAAAGTTCAGGATCTTATTGATGCAAAGGAGATTGAATTTGACCCTCCTGAAACCCCCAATGTGATAAATGCACCAATGCCTAAGCATGGCTAGGGTATTAATGATGTTGATGATGTTCTATTTGTTCCTACTATGGATGATTTGACTACTCCTCTGCCAACTATTAATAAGGATCTCTTACGAGCCGGTTTATTTTCGGGCTATGGTGAAAATTGCTACCATAGTGCATCCCTACCTAATGGTTTCATATTGCTGAAGGTGGGTGTCTAACGCCTGATGAACAACAAGGAAATTCTGTTTGAGAAGACTCCCTCTATGAAAAGTTTGTGTGAAGATATAATATGGGAAGATGTGTCAATTGTCATCATTTCCAACAATCCTCACAGGGTCTCCTCTAATGGTCCTGTCAGGAATACATCCACTCCTAAGATTTCTCCTTTAATTATCACCTCTCCTGGGCCAATACCATATTCCTCTGACAAAGCCGTTCCTTGGAACTATATGTTAGAACATAATTTAGTTCTACATCCCAGTAAGAGTTTTGATGATAACAAACACATGATAATAAAGAACAAATATGCTCGCTAATAAAAGTATCGTTACATGCAGGAAGTTATGATGTGAAAAGGATGTTCTGATGCAACTGGAAGTTCTTCCAGAACATCACCAGAAGTTCTGATTATGAGAGCACAGAAGTTGAGAGTACCATGATAAAGTCAGACGCATCAAATATGCATGACACGCTTATATGAAGAAGTTCCGTTACAACTTCTGAAGGCACCAGCACTATGAAAAAGAATCTCTGATACTCTGATTGGCAATATTCTGATCAAACTGTAAAGGACTCTCAACGGTAATATTCATCCTCTGATGTAAGAAGCTCTGAAGCGTTACAATCTATCAATGCAAGATCATAAGTAACGGCTACAAACATACAAAGATCTCCTGATTTGGAAAGCTCATTAACGCGTGTTATAGACATACCAAAAGTAACTTCTTATGTCACTATTGCAAGGCCTATTTAAAGCTGACAAGAAGAAGATTTCAAGTAGATGAACAACTGTGCACAAAAAGAAGAACTCACGTGAAAAGTCAGTAACGCAACAATCACTATTCATCCTCAACATTCAATATTAAATTGTGTAAAACATCACTGTTAGTGATATTGTTTATTAGAAACTGCATTGTACACTTTTATTCAATAAACTGCTTATTGAATTTCCTTGAGAAAACCGGGTTGTGGTTTTAGACTCAAGAAGACTTTGACAGGTGCCAAAGTGGTTTTGTAATCAGTTTGATTAGTGACTTAAGTCCTCGTTGGAGAGAGGCGAAATCACCTTGGCGGGTGGACTGGAGTAGTTTGAGATCAAGTGAACCAGGATAAAAATCTCGTCTCTATTGCTTTTGATTTTTAAAGTTTTAATTCAACTTCCCCTTCTTGTGTTTTTCAGTTCTTCAATTAGTATCAGAGCACCTGGATCTGGGTGCAAACACTTAACTGTGTCAGATAAAGATCCTAAAGGGGAAAAACACTATGATGGGAACAAGTCAGAACATCAGCAATAACCCTTCAATTTTTGACGGTGAAAATTTTGACTACTAGAAAGATATGATCAGAAGTTTCTTCCTAGCCTATGACGTTGACCTCTGGGATATGGTAACTGATGGATACATATATCCTATTGATGAAAGCGGTCAGAAGATTGACAGAAAAAGGATGACAGATCATCAAAAGCAAGACTTCAGAAATCATCACAAGGCCATAAAAATTCTCCTGATTGCCATCTCATATTCAGAGTATGAGAAGATCACAAACAGGGAAACAGCTAAGAACATGTTTGATTCTCTGAGAATGACGCATGAAGGAAACATGCGAGTAAAATAAACCAAAGCCCTTTCCCTCATTCAGAAGTATGAAGCCTTCAAAATGGAAGAAGACGAAACCATTGAAACAATGTTCTCTAGATTTCAAATTCTAGTGGCTGGGCTAAAGGTGCTGGACAAAGAGGACTCAGCTTCTTATCATGTAAAGAAGATCATCAAAAGTTTACCAAAACAATGGAGACTAATGGTCATGGCTCTCAAACAGGCAAAAGACCTGAACATAATATCTTTAGAAGAACTTGTCAGCTCACTCAGAAGCCATGGGATAGAGTTAGAAGATGATGAGCCTCAGAAGCAATGTAAGTCTCTCGCTCTGAAATATAACAAATATGAAACCAAAATTTTGCAGGCATAAGCAGAAGCAGAAAACTCTGGATAATCCTCGTCAGAAGAAGACGAACTGTTCTTTCTATCCAGAAGAATCAATCAGCTGTGGAAGCACAGGCAGAAGAATTTCAGAAACTCCAGGAGAACAGGAAATGACTCTGAACAATCTTCTAAATACAGAAAATCCAGTAACATAATCATTACCTGCTATGAATGAAATAAACAAGGTCACTACAAAAGTGATTGTCCAAGGCTTCAGAAGGAGAAACATAAAAGAAAGTTCATTAAGGAGAAGAAGAAAAATATTGTGGCGACGTGGGATGACTCTGAATCTTCTGAAGACGAAGCATAATTAGAAGATGAACAAGCTAATATAGCTCAAACGAACAACTTATCAGATGTCTCCGAATCCTCTGAATCAGAATCAGAATCAGTCTGAAGAGGTATTTTCTAACTTTTCTAGATCCCAATTAGAGGAGAATCTATCAAAAATTCTAGAAAGGTATCAGAAGCTTCGAGTCATAAACAAGAACTTGAAAAAGGATCTAGTTTCTGACTCTGAAGAAACTAAGGTTCTGAGACTAGAAAACTCTGAGTTGAAAGAAAAGGTTTTAAAACTTGAAAATAATGTACTAAATACTCAGAAGGAAACTGTCTCAGAAGTTCCTAGTAATCCTGATACAATCATAAAGGAATATGATCACAACTTTCAGAAATTCCTCGCTAAGAACATAAATAGAAGTAAGATGGCTTCAATGATCTATGGAGTTAGTAGAAACGACATAAAAGGTATATGATACAAAGGTAAAGTACCCCAATCTAAGAAAGTTAAAGATCTCATTATCAAACGCACTCCTCTCTATTCTCACTCCACTACTGGGAAAACACATGATATAAAACATACTGGTAAGGCGTTTTATGCTAATCCAAAATTCAAGCAGAATTTTGGAAACTCTAACAGTCATGGACCCAAAAAGATATGGGTACCAAAAGATAAAATCATCTATGTTGCAGATATTTTTAACAGCAAGGTTGAAAATCCAGCATTAACACCTGGACTCTGGATGCTCTCTACTCATGGAGGAAAGAAAGCACATGTTCTGAAGCCTAGAATTTAAAAGATTCACAGGTTTTAGAGGCAATCAGAAATGGAAGATTACTGGCTCTGAAACTATTGGGAACATGAATGGAAATACATCATCAGAAGCTCTCTAAAGTATCTCAGATGTATCTAGAAGAGGATGTCACACCTTCTCAAGCACCTTCTATCAGAGCAAGCCAAACAGAGTCTTTACCACTTTTTGATTCCTGACAAAAAGGGGGAGAATGGAGAATATTTTGACTCATAATCATAAGATCGTTAGGGAAGTATTTTTTCTTGTTAGCCGAATATTCTACTCAGGGGGAGCTTTTTAATTATTGTTCTTTATATTCCATCAAAATATACTAGTTTTTGTCATCATCAAAAAGGGGGAGATTGTTAGAACATAATTTAGTTCTACATCCCAGTAAGAGTTTGGATGATAACAAACACATGATAATAAAGAACAAATATGCTCGCTAATAAAAGTATCGTTACATGCATGAAGTTCTGATGTGAAAAAGATGTTATGCTGCAACTGGAAGTTCTACCAGAACATCACCAGAAGTTCTGATTATGAGAGCACAGAAGTTGAGAGTACCATGATAATGTCAGACGCATCAAATATGCATGACACACTTATATGAAGAAGTTCTGTTACAAATTCTGAATGCACCAGCACTGTGAAACAGAATATCTGATACTCTGATTGGAAATATTATGATCAAACTGTAAAGGACTCTCAACATTAATATTAATCCTCTGTTGTTAGAAACTCTGAAGTGTTACAATCTATCAATGCAAGATCATAAGTAACGACTACAAACAGACAAAGGGCTCCTGATTTGGAAAGCTCATTAATGCGTGTTATAGACATACCAAAGGTATGTCTTTATGTCACTATTGCAAGGCCTATTTAAAGCTGACAAGAAAAAGATTTCAAGTAGATGAACAACTGCGCACAAAAAGAAGAACTCACGTGAAAAGTCAGTAACGCAGCAATCACTATTCATCCATAATATTCAATATTAAATTGTGTAAAACATCACTGTCAGTGATACTGTTTATTAGAAACTTCATTGTACACTTTTATTCAATAGACTACTTATTGAATTTCCTTGAGAAAACTGGGTTGTGGTTTTGGACTCAAGAAGACTTTGACAGGTGCGAAAGTGGTTTTGTAATCAGTTTGATTAGTGAATTAAGTCCTCATTTGAGAGAGGCGAAATCACCATGGCGGGTGGACTGGAGTAGTTTGAGATCAAGCGAACAAGGATAAAAATCTCGTGTCTATTGCTTTTGATTTTTAATGTTTCAATTCAACTCCCCCTTCTTGTGTTTTTCAGTTCTTTAATTAGTATCAGAGCACCTGGATCTGGGTGAAAACACTTAACCGTGTCAGATAAAGATCCAAAAGGGGAAAAACAATATGGTGGGAACAAGTCAGAACATCAGCAACAACCCTTCAATTTTTGACGGTGATAATTTTGACTACTGGAAAGATATGATCAGAAGTTTCTTCCTAGCCTATGACGCTGACCTCTGGGATATGGTAACTGATGGATACATACATCCTGTTGATGAAAGCCGTCTAAAGATTGACAGAAAAAGGATGATAGATCATCAAAAGCAAGACTTCAGAAATCATCACAAGGCCAGAACAATTCTCCTGAGTGCCATCTCATATTCAGAGTATGAGAAGATCACAAACAGGGAAAGAACTAAGAACATGTTTGATTCTGAGAATGACGCATGAAGGAAACATGCGAGTAAAAGAAACTAAATCCCTTGCCCTCATTCAGAAGTATGAAGCCTTCAAAATGGAAGAAGACGAAACCATTGAAACAATGTTATCTAGATTTCAAATTCTAGATGCTGGGCTAAAGGTGCTGGATAAAGGGGACTCAACTGCTTATCATGTAAAAAAGATCATCCTAAGTTTACCAAAACAATGGAGACCAATGGTCATGGCTCTGAAATTGGCAAAAGACTTGAACATAATATCTCTAGAAGAGTTTGTCAGCTCTCTCAGAAGCCATGAGATAGAGTTAGAAGATGATGAGCCTCAGAAGCAATGTAAGTCTCTCGCTCTGAAATCTAACAAATATGAAACCAAAATTTTGCAGGCATAAGCAGAAGCAGAAAACTATGGAGAGTCCTCGTTAGAAGAAGACGAACTGTTCTTTCTATCCAGAAGAATCAATCAGTTGTGGAAGCACAGACATAAGAATTTCAGAAACTCCAGGAGAACAGGAAATGACTCTGAACAATCTTCTAGATACAGAAAATCCAGTAACATAATCATTACCTGCTATGGGTGCAATAAACAAGGTCACTACAAAAGTGATTGTCCAAGGCTTCAGAAGGAGAAACATAAAAGAAAGTTCGTTAAGGAGAAGAAGAAAAATATTGTGGTGACGTGGGATGACTCTGAATCTTCTAAAGACAGAATAGAATTAGAATATGAAGAAGCCAATATAGCTCAAACGGATAACTTATTAGATGTCTCCAAATCCTATGAATCAGAATTATAATCAGAGTCTGAAGAGGTATTTTCTAACTTTTCTAGATCCCAATTAGAGGAGAGTCTGTCAAAAATTATAGAAAGGTAACAAAAGCTTCGAGTCATAAACAAGAACCTGAAAAAGGATCTAGTTTCTGACTCTGAAGAAACTAAGGTTCTGAGACTAGAAAACTCTGAGTTGAAAGAAAAGTTTTTTAAACTTGAAAATAATATACTAAATACTCAGAAGGAAACTGTCTCAGAAGTTCCTAGTAATCCTGATACAATCATAAAGGAATATGATCACAACTTTCAGAAATTCCTCGCTAAGAACATAGATAGAAGTAAGATAGCTTCAATGATCTATGGAGTTAGTAGAAAGGACAGAATAGGTATATGATACAAAGGTAAAGTACCCCAACCTAAGAAAGTTAAAGATCTCATTATCAAATGCACTCCTCTCTATTCTCACTTAACTACTGGGAAAACACATGATACAAAACATACTGGTAAGGCGTTTTATGCTAATCCAAAATTCAAGCAGAATTTTGGAAACTCTAGCAGTCATGGACCCAAAAAGATATGGGTAACAAAAGATAAAATCATCTGTTGCAGATAATTTTAACAGCAAGGTTGAAACACCAGCATTAACACCTGGACTCTGGATGCTCTTTACTCATGGAGGAAAGAAATCATATGTTCCAGAGCATGGAATTTAAATGATTCACAGGTTTCAGAGGCAATCAGAAATGGAAGATTACTGGCTCTGAAACTATTGGGAACAGGAATGGAAATACATCATCAAAAGCTCTCTAAAGTATCTCATATGTATCTAGAAGAGGATGTCACACCATCTCAAGCAACTTCTATCAGAGCAAGCCAAATAGAGTCTTTACCACTTTTTGATTCCTGACAAAAAGGGGGAGAATGGAGAATATTTTGACTCATAATCAGAAGATCGTTAGGGAAGTATTTTTTTATCGTTAGCCGAGTATTCTACTCAGGGGGAGCCTTTTAATTATTGTTCTTTATATTCCATCAAAATATACTAGTTTTTGTCATCATAAAAAAGGGGGAGATTGTTAGAACATAATTTAGTTCTACATCCCAGTAAGAATTTTGATGATAACAAACACATGATAATAAAGAACAAATATGCTCGCTAATAAAAGTATCGTTACATGCAGGAAGTTCTGATGTGAAAAAGATGTTCTGCTACAACTGGAAGTTC
The DNA here is from genome assembly GCA_948472305.1 of Vicia faba. Lineage (NCBI taxonomy): Eukaryota > Viridiplantae > Streptophyta > Magnoliopsida > Fabales > Fabaceae > Vicia > Vicia faba. The sequence goes on along the minus strand of OX451739.1, from coordinate 1,502,547,663 downwards.
TGCCAGAACATCACCAGAAGTTCTGATTATGAGAGCACAAAAGTTGAGAGTACCATGATGTTGTACCCCAAAATTTTCCCTCCCATATTCTTCAAAGTTTTGACAAGCATCATCTAAATTTGCTCAAGTCTACTCAAGGGCTACACAGTCAAGCATCCTCCTAAGCAGTCAAAATTAGGGTTTTGGTTCTTGCAAGGAAGTTGAGGTTTTCAAGGGCTCAATCAAGTCCCATATGCTCATACACATTGTCAAGCACCTACATGTCAAGTTTCAAGGCCCACAAGGTCAAGTTGCACAGTCAAAAACCCTAATTGCCTCACAATCAACTGTAGGGGCAAAATGGTCATTTGGCAGTCAAAAGTCAAATATTTTGGTCAACATCTTATTTTGAAGCCACAATAATCATTTGGTCAAGTCTTGACCATGATATCCCAGGAATGGCTCAAAAATCATCAAGATGCAAAAGTTTCTATTTTTGGACAGCTGAAAAGTCAATTGTAAATTGACCAAGGCATAACTTTTTCATGGTTCATCAGAAAAATCCCATCCAATGCTCATCTTTAAGGGGAAGACATTTCCTACAACTCATCTTCACATTCCAAGTCCAAGAAATGCTCTCACAAAAGTTATCAATTTCAACATTATAGGTCATTTTCAAAAGTCAACAAAAAGGCACTTTAAGTCAAAGACCATAACTTGAGATTGGTAAATCAAAATGACATGGGACCAAAGGAATTGGTTAGAGGACTTCAAGACCTTTCCAAAGTGTCCAAGAACATGTTCATATGATCAAAATTGAGCAAGATATGCATTGGAGAAGTTGGGAAATTTTTGTGAAATGGCCAAAGTCAACTATCCTTGAAACTTCATTTTTGACAAAAAGGGCCCACTTTTTCCACTTGATTCAGCTTTGCCATGCCTCCCACGTGTCCCATGATTTATTTCAAGATTAAAGATTAATTTTTCTATTTTTATTTAATTTTATTTGATTTAATTCATTTTAAATCTTTAAAATTCAAATAAAAATCAAAGAAATTAATTAAGGGATATCTTTGAGTTTGAATAGCCTTGATGCATCATGAAACACATACCAATTTCGTGTACATCCTATTTCAAGCATAAAAATTCAATTTGGAGCAAAAATGGCAAGTTGTTTAATGGTGGTCATGGCAAAATCAAAACTTCATTGCAAGAGTTAAGAGCTCATTATAGTGATGGATTATTATTCAGAGACATATATGCAAGCCTCCCACACATGAATGACGACCTAGAAAACTCAGAGGCAGCATAACCAATTTTAAAATTTCAAGAGAAAAGTGTGAAACTGAAAACCACTTTGCAGCATAATTCAAACCTCCCTTTTGATCCAAACACATTCCTTGCATCCCCAGGAATCGTTTGCAGCCAAGAATAAGTCCAAATACGCAAAGAATCAAAGAACACAAGTCACTCGGTTTGCATTATTTTCCAAATCTGCATATCATAATTCATGCATTTTTAATCCATTTTCTTGATTGGTCTGTGTTGTTAGGAACATTCTGAAGCTAATGGGATAGTTTAATTGCATTGAAACTCACAGAATCACAATTCACCATGAATGGATTTTAGGGTTTTCGAGCTTTTAAATTAGGGCTTTCTTATTGAGGAAAAATCAGGCCTTGAGACACATACAGTTAAACTCAGAAGCTCCATACGAGTTGAATGAGACCCTCGCGCTCAATTTATGTGATGCCTGCTGCTAATCGCTATTATTGACACTTTTGGCTTATGGGGGTTTAAAACCCCCGCTATCTTGTTTATGTTTACAGGTGAAAACGAAGAAGACAATAGGTGGCAACATGTGACTGGGTGGTTCAAACTCAACGGGCGTATTTTTGTTTGCATCATAATAGCTTTTTGTATTTTATATAATATTTGCTTATCAATATGTTTACAAATGCGCATCATGGCTCAAATGGTTGGAGACGTGGCTGGCAAATACTGGGACCTGGGTTCGATTCCCAGGTCCCCCCATAATTCCATATTGTTTTTTCTAACGCTTTCTTGTGCAGCATTCCCAAGAAGGCACATCATAAACCTTATCCAAGAGTCAGCCAAGTGTCCATCAGTGCAGATCCAAAGGCCAGAAAGCAAGAACACCATGTGCCTGGTCAACAGCGCTCCACTCAATTCCCAGAGTCAACAGGCTTTGTGCAAAATGGGCCTCATAATTCTCCAATCACCCTCCATTCTGGCCCATACCCCATTACCTTGGTTTATTCTTTTCTTTTCCTTTTTTTTTATATTTTCTAATTTAATTATTAACCTTTTTAATTATTTTTATTATTAGCAATTAACCAATTAATGTTTTCATAAAAAAATCAAAAAAAGAACTAACATTATTAATTTCATTTTATTTTTGTAAAATAAATATTAACAAATAAAATAGTTTAATTAGGCAACTTTAACTTTTTTTTTATAACTAAAATAAGTATAGAATTAGGTTTTATTAGCTTTCAATTTTAATTCCTTTATTTTATTTTCATTAAAAAACATAAAAAACACAAAAAATATTTTCTTTTAATAAAATAATTAATTAGTTTAATTATTAGTTATTAATTTCATTTAATCATAAAAAGACAAAAAATTCAATTTCTTTTCTTAAAAGGGTCAAAACCCTTAGAACGTTCCCGATTAATTTTTTCGCGCGCATTTACTTTATTATTATGTAATTGCTTTCAAGAATGTAATAGTAATTAGGTTTACCGCTTTATTTGATTTCTCGTACTTATTTACCAAAACGGGTCTTTGTATTTTTGGCGATGTATAGACCCGCGCCTTGTAATAGCGTAGAATTTATCTTTCCGCAATTTACTTTCCGCACCCCTAACTGTTAAATGCATGAAAGAATGTATGTAAATAAAATTAACCCGTAGCTCACAAATAACATGTACAAAGACAATTAACTGAAAAACAACACACAAAGCACATGCCACTCCTAGGGTACGCTTCACTCGTTGCCTCGAAACGTGGTCATCAAGTATAGGACGTCTTAGAGGTCACCCTTTGTCTAAAGATCCAGTTGCCTCGAAATGGTTGCCTCGGATAAAAGGATCTAGGAAGTTAGGGTTACTTCTAAGTTGTCCTACCATTGCTTCGGTGACCACATTGTCCCGATAATCGATTTGACCCGAACACCTCCAACGATGGTGCTACCTACCTCTCAATGGTGGGATAACACTATCTAAAGGACTCTTACACAGCTTAATTCCTTAGGGTAGGTAGATGACTCATGGGTACTTGCTCTTTTAAAAAAAAACAACAAACAAAATACTTTTCACACCTTACACTTTCAAAAAAGTTTTCAAACAATACTTCATACACTCTTGAGGACTGATACAAGAGTTACCTAGAAGTCTTCAAACGAACTTTTTCAAAACCCACTCACATTTGAAAAGCAAACACTTTTGAAAACATAAGAGCAAGTACCTAAGAGCCCATGGATAACCACGGATAGAAAGGGTGCTAACACCTTCTCTTTCTATAAATCTACCTCCCGAACCGAGAAACATTCTCATAAGGAATTTTGCTGTGCTTTTGTCCTTTGCATGTTGGAGAACATAAAAGACGGTGGCGACTCTTGCTTACCGCGACATTTCGCGAAACCAGCTTTAAACAGTCAGTTATATTTCCACCGATCATAGAACTGGCGACTCTGCTGGGGAATTAATAAAGTGAGGTGTACCTTAGGAATAGTTCATCATCATGTTTTCAATTGCTTGATCTGTTTGCTTTAAAATTGCGGGCCTGTTTTGGGAGTTTCATAGATCCTAACCCGGATGTGGGGGATACCTCTTAGAAAGTAGCAACAAACTGTGAGGGAACTGTGCGGGGTATACCGACACGGTTGAAGCAGTTTGCTACGTTGATGTGGCACTTTGGTGAGTACCGGTAACCCTTGAGTCAAGTCAAGGAGAGTACGGGGCCGCCGCGTGGTGTCGTGAAGCATCAACTGACCTTAGGAACCTTACTTGACCATCCTGGCCTCTTTAGGGGTAGTGAGATGACTGACTTTGGTGCAGTCCGAAGTTGGTTGATACTCGATACTACACTCATTGAGGGTTGTTTTCTTGGAATATTTTGATCGCCAGTTCAGTGGATAAATCTAAACAATGAACATAGAAAACAACCCTATGATATTGAGCTCCTTAGAACCCGGTTACTTTTGATAGGACAGGTTTTGAGCCCACCAACTTCAAGAGGGTAGTATCCCAAACTTCATGCTGGCCTAAACTCTAAGGGATGTCTGGTGTGACTTGTGTGCCTTCAAACTTGACTACTTGCATGCTTGTTATCTAACACACGAGTTCCTTGCAGGTTTTGTTTACAGTCCTTAATTGGGACTCATTACAGGGCCTACTTACATCACTCCATGCATAGCATAACAACATACCATCATACCATTGCATACATCCTGCATAAGGACTAATCCATTTCAAGGATCTCAAGGGTTTGTGATGCAGGTCATGATGAATCCAAAGTCTAGCAAGGGGCAAAGGGGACTTATTTTCCCCTAGCCAAAGTTGATAACTTGAGCCAGGGGCCATGACTCACTCGATATGGTGAGCCTTGACTCTTGAAGAAGGACTCTCAACAGCATGAAGTTCCTTCAATCAAGCTACCCAAATTCAAATTCTAACAAGTTTCTCTGTTTACCCCGCGAGATCCTTGAAAACATCGCATGCATACATACATATCATTGCATTACAGGTACCCTTTGTACAGGTCATTTACCTTCTTCGCTGTTTATTTCAGCAGTCATCATGAATCATGAATCATCCAATGAACAAGATATCAAGGCCCTCCAGGCCCAAAACGCCCAGTTCCAGGAGCTGGTCATGAGCTTAGCACAAGGACAACAGGAACTGAAGACTCTGCTCTTGAAAAAGAAGAAGAAGAGGACTGTTTTGTTCAACCCTAGACGCAGATCTGGGAATACACTGCAGAATGAAGCTGAGCGGACTACTCCATCTGTTGGGGAAGGCAGTCACCAAGAGGGAAGGGTTCCTAGCCCCGTAGTCTCTGACACTGAGACAGATTTCAATGACGAACAGTACCCTCCTACTGAGGACAGGTACAAGCAGCTGGAGGACCGGTTAAATGCTATGGATATCCAACGTGTGCCTGGGTTGGACTTTGGGGACCTAGGTTTATCTTCTGGGGTGGTGATCCCTTACAAGTTCAAGGCACCTACCTTTGTAAAGTACGACGGGGCTTCCTGTCCTAAGCTGCACCTCCGTTCATACGCAAGGAAGATCCAGCCCTACACGGCAGACAAGAATCTATGGATCCATTTCTTCCAGGAGAGTCTTTCAGGGACTCAGCTCGAATGGTTCTATCAGTTGGATGGAACCAGTATTCGTAACTGGGAGGGCTTGGCAACTGCTTTTTATAAGCAGTATCAGTATAATGCCGACCTCGCTCCTACACGTACCCAACTCCAGGGTATGTCACTAGGGACGGGTGAGGGATTCAAGGAATATGCGCAAAGGTGGAGAGACCTGGCTGGAAGGGTGCAGCCACCTTTGACTGACCGTGAGCTCGTTGACATGTTCTTGGGGACCCTGTCTGGTCCTTTCTTCAACCATCTGATTGGGAATTCTTCTGCTGGGTTTACAGATTTGATCTTGACCAGGGAGAGGATTGAAGCTGGTATCAAGGCTGGAAAGATTCAAGAAGCTGCACCTGCTGATGCTCATAAAAAGCCCTACAGAGGGAAGAAGGAGTCCAATGCTGTGCATAGTAAAAAGGGTCGCCATGATCAACATGTAGGGGCAACCCAGATCCTTAATCCTAGGCCTGCTCAACAAGGATAGGGGCAGCAACGTAAGGAGGTCGCACCCAAGAGACAGTTCACTAGGATCAACATGTCATTGGATCAAGTGCTACAGCAAATGTTGAAGGCAGGGCTGACTACCTTAAGGGCTCCTCTTCGGAATCTAAACACTTCTGCTCCTAACTATCATCCCAACGATAGGTGCGCATACCATTTTGATAGCCCTGGGCATACTACAGACAACTGTTGGGCTCTGAAGAACAAGGTCCAAGACATGATTGACGCTGGAGAGATTCAGTTTGAAGCACCAGAGACTCCAAACATAATCATTGCTCCTTTGCCCAATCATTGAAGGCTTTTGTTTATTTGAATTTCCGAGTTGTATTTTTCTTTGCTTATACAAACAATTAATGTCATAGCAAACTCTTTTATTTCATTATTGCACTGCATATGTCTGTTTTTGAATTAATCCTATTATTTTCACTATATTCAAATTGTTTTCGTTTTTTTGTGATGATCAACGCTCGGTTAATAATTCTAAGCCTCTTGAGGGAGGATAACGAAAACGATACCACGATTTACAGTATGCTTTTGAACAGACCCAGCTGATGAGGTACAGGCATTGTTTAATCCCTAAACACTGGAGTTATAAGGATGATAATCCCTCGTCAACCCCTTTGAGCCAAAGAAGTAGGAGTTTTTCTTTTCAAAAATTAAAACCCTTAATCATAACCGGGGGCAGGGTAGTTCTCTCAGTTTGATCCAGATGCACAACGAGTGGCACCAAAAAGTCCTTACAAAACAAAAGACAGTGATGGTTCCGAGTAATTATAAAGACGGGCAGTCGTCATTTCTCAAAATAAAAGCCCAACAAGTCAAAACCTACGAAGGAGACTTACAAAACTGGGGCACCCCGCTGACTGTAATTCCAAAAAAGGGAAACAGTTCAGGCAAAAAACAGGGATAACGAAAAAAGGGGAAGAGGTCATACAAACCTTCGACCAAAAAAAGAAATGACTTCCTATTCAAAATAAATTGTTAACATTCGAACCATCACCGGAACATCATAGCAAAGACTCAAATAAGGTCTGACGCACGATCAACTGAGTTTAGGTTTTAAGAACATCACGAAGAGCGGATGGGTACAAATAATTTGAGCCTTTATCCTTTGTTTCTTAAACCATGAACCAGGCCACGCTACAACCCTTAAAAGTCCTAGCTGAAGCATGGTTTGGGTCGAAAGCATACTGTTACAAAAGGTATCCTGACTCCTTAAGGCTCACTTTAAAATAAAGAGTTGACATCACATTTTACAAAACTTGCTTGTTTTACTGAAAAATACATTTTCAAAAAACTTCGAAACAGACATAAGCTTTGCATTTTTAAAATAACGTTGTTTGCATATGACTATTTGTTTGAACAACATAGAAGTTCGCACGACGAATGTCTAATGAACAAAAGCACCTCCAATCAAGGGGCATGGCATGATCATTGTCCATCATTTGGGGCAGTTAAGTCAAGATTCGGATAATCTCTCAAAAGGCCAACCAGCTTGGGGCAAATCTCCATCTGGATCACTTGGGGCATTGGACGATCAAACGAAGATATTCTGGTGGCATGGTAACACTGTGCTACTGACGGTGACAACTCCCTGCATTCTGAGCACGGACATAGTCAAAAAAATACTGCGCATAATCAAAGACCCGCTAGGTTGAGACACCTAGGAAAAAATAAGGGCTTCCCGACGAACCAAAATGGTTCGGGCAAAAATAAGGGATGAAATAAAAAAAAAACTGTACACCCGGCAAGTCGAAAACCTGTAAAGGCGGCTTGGGCAAAAATGGGTATCCCGTTGGATTGAAAACCCGAAGAGGCAGTCCAGGCAAAAGTTAGGGATCAAAAGCGTACAACTATGTTCCGTCATCTCGTCACTTGCCTACCAGAAGAAGATTTGTCAATCGGAAGTCAACAAGCACCTCCACAAGTATCTCCTCCCACAGAAACAGGGGCAATAAGAATTGTCTGAACGATCTAGTTGCTCTGTCCACCAAGGTACAAGGTAAGTTCAGCTGAAGAACGTAACCAGGATATCTCCACTCCCCGCAGAGTAGAGTAAGACCAAAATCAGCAATACTCTCCTCCGAGCAGAGTTGGTCTCCCAGCAGCCCTGTAAAGGCACAGTATCTCCAGCAAGTTAGCAATACTCTCCCCAAGCAGAGTTAGTCTACTGTCAGCGTTAAGGAAGTTGGGTGTCCCCAAAAAAATCTCAATATTCCCCAGTGGAGTATATAGATGTTCCTCAGCAAGTATCCCTGGCAGTCTTAATATAATATTATTCCCCGGCGGAATACCAGACACCCCAGTGGAGCTATTCCCCAGTACAGTTCAAAAGTCTCCCCAGGAGAGTTGAATCAATCTCCCTAGTAGATTCCAGGAGCTCATCCCCAGTAGATTCTGGAAGCTTATCCCTGCAGAGTACGAACGCGTCTCCCCGGCTTTATTCAAAGATTATTCCTCACCAGAACTTATAACTGGGTTATCCTCAGCTAATTACCACGGAAAGATCGTCCTTGGCGAAGCTCTTCCTATCCACAGCGGAGTTCATCAAATCTTCCAACAAAGCTTATTAACGGAGTCCCCAGCGGAGTTATCATTAAGACCTCAGCGAAGTATCTCTTCCCACAGAGTAATTCCCCGCAGAGTAATCTCCTCAACAAGTTTATTCCCCAATGGAGTCATCTTTTCCTACCGGTTTATTCTTACAACCATCATCCCCAGCGGAAACGAAGAACTCTACTCTTCAACATCAGCCCAGGATTCAACAAACTCCCGGCATCAGTCAAGGATTTATTTTCCTAGACAAAAATACATTCATAAACATCACATCTTCATACATTATAGCATGCATACGCATCATACAACACAAATCTCATTTATTTTTGAGAGCATCTTAAAATCATGCAGTTCATGCATCATGACATTGCATACAACTGATGTTTTACCTTTTCAGGAAAAAGGTCAATCCAAAGACGGTTACTATCAACTGTCGCAATTCCAGATTTGATACCTGTATCTAGCCAGGGCATATCTACAATAAAGAGATTAAAGAGATAGCTGGGAAATGCTCCAGACAGGGATGTTATTATTTTGCTTATTCAGATTTTCTCTTCAGAGATAGCTGGGAAATGCTCCAGAGATGGATGTTATTCATTTGCTTATTCAACGTTTCAGATATAGCTGGGAAATGCTCCAGATAAGGATGCTGTTCTTTTGCTTATTCAGATTTTCTCTTCAGAGATAGCTTAGAAATGCTCCAGAGATGGATGTTATTCTTTTTCTTATTCAAGAGTTTCCTTTCAGATATAGTTGGGAAATGCTCCAGATATGGATGCTGTTCTTTTGCTTATTCAGATTTTCTCTTCAGAGATAGCTTAGAAATGCTCCAGAGATGGATGTTATTCTTTTGCTTATTCAAGAGTTTCCTTTCAGATATAGCTGGGAAATGCTCCAGATATGGATGCTGTTCTTTTGCTTATTCAAGAGTTTCCTTTCAGATATAGATGGGAAATGCTCCAGATATGGATGCTATTCTTTTGCTTATTCAGACTTTCTCTTCAGAGATGGCTTAGAAATGCTCCAGAGATGGACGTTATTCTTTTGCTTATTCAAGAGTTTCCTTTCAGATATAGCTGGGAAATGCTCCAGATATGGACGCTATTCTTTCGCTTATTCATGGTTCTTTTCAAAGATGACTTAGAGATGCTCCAACCACGGATGCTATTCTATCGTTTATTACAGATTTCTCTCCAGAGATAGCCTAGAGATGCTCCAGATCTGGATGCTGCTCTAATGCTTATTCAGACTTCCTGCTAGAAACAGTTCAGTTGTAACCCAGACATGGCGACATTCTGATACTTATTCAGATTTCCTTTGAGATATATCTTAGAGATGATCCTGACCTGGACGCTATTCTATTGCTTATTCAGATTCAAGCTTCTAAAGACAACTTAGAGATGCTCCAGCCCGGATGCTATTCTATTTGTTTAGTCCAGATTCATTCAAAAGACAGTCCAGATATGATCCAGATTCGGATGACATTCTGCCACTCATTCAGGTGCAGTATGGATATACTTCAGACACGGCGGTCATTCTACTACTCGTTCAGACGTCAGCAAATTTGGTACAGACTAGATATGCTCCAGACATGGAAGCTATTCTATTTCTTACTCATATTCAACCATTCACTATACCTCCAAATGGCGTCTATAAGCCCATTCCCGACAAGGTTCTGTCATACTTCCAGATGGCATCTATAAGCCCATTCCCGCCATCACACTGCTGATGTTCAACTATGTGAGTGCAAATTTCTGGGCACTCTAGTGTTCAATCATCTTCCACCTTCGGATCACGAAAGGCACACAAGCCAATCTACATCCTCAGGTCTAAGAAGATTGAACAGGGGCAACTGTTGTACCCCAAATTTACCCTCCCATATTCTTCAAAGTTTTGACAAGCATCATCTAAATTTGCTCAAGTCTACTCAAGGGCTACACAGTCAAGCATCCTCCTAAGCAGTCAAAATTAGGGTTTTGGTTCTTGCAAGGAAGTTGAGGTTTTCAAGGGCTCAATCAAGTCCCATATGCTCATACACATTCTCAAGCACCTACATGTCAAGTTTCAAGGCTCACAAGGTCAAGTTGCACAGTCAAAAACCCTAATTGCCTCACAATCAACTGTAGGGGCAAAATGGTCATTTGGCAATCAAAAGTCAAAAATTTTGGTCAACATCTTATTTTGAAGCCACAATCATCATTTGGTCAAGTCTTGACCATGATTTCACAGGAATGGCCCAAAAATCATCAAGATGTAAAAGTTTCTATTTTTGGACAGCTGAAAAGTCAACTGTAACTTGACCAAGGCATAACTTTTTCATGGTTCATCAGAAAAATCCCATCCAATGCTCATCTTGAAGGGGAAGACATTTCCTACAACTCATATTCACATTCCAAGTCCAAGAAATGCTCTCACAAAAAGTTATCAATTTCAACATTATAGGTCATTTTCAAAAGTCAACAAAAAGGAACTTTAACTCAAAGACCATAACTTGAGATTGGTAAATCAAAATGACATGGGACTAAAGGCATTGGTTAGAGGACTTCAAGACCTTTCCAAAATGTCCAAGAACATGTTCATATGATCAAAATTGTGCAAGATATGCATTGGAGAAGTTGGGAAATTTTTGTGAAATGGCCAAAGTCAACTATCCTTGAAACTTCATTTTTGACAAAAAGGGCCCACTTTTTCCACTTGATTCAGCTTTGCCATGCCTCCCACGTGTCCCATGATTTATTTCAAGATTAAAGATTAATTTTTCTATTTTTATTTAATTTTATTTGATTTAATTCATTTTAAATCTTTAAAATTCAAATAAAAATCAAAGAAATTAATTAAGGGATATCTTTGAGTTTGAATAGCCTTGATGCATCATGAAACACATACCAATTTCGTGTACATCCTATTTCAAGCATAAACATTCAAATTTGGAGCAAAAATGGCAAGTTGTTTAATGGTGGTCATGGCAAAATCAAAACTTCATTGCAAGAGTTAAGAGCTCATTATAGTGATGGATTCTTATTCAGAGACATATATGCAAGCCTCCCACACATGAATGACGACCTAGAAAACTCAGAGGCAGCATAACCAATTTTAAAATTTCAAGAGAAAAGTGTGAAACTGAAAACCACTTTGCAGCATAATTCAAACCTCCCTTTTGATCCAAACACATTCCTTGCATCCCCAAGAATCGTTTGCAGCCAAGAACAAGTCCAAATAAGCAAAGAATCAAAGAACACAAGTCACTCGGTTTGCATTATTTTCCAAATCTGCATATCATAATTCATGCGTTTTTAATCCATTTTCTTGATTGGTCTGTGTTGTTAGGAACATTCTGAAGCTAATGGGATAGTTTAATTGCATTGAAACTCACAGAATCACAATTCACCATGAATGGATTTTAGGGTTTTCGAGCTTTTAAATTAGGGCTTTCTTATTGAGGAAAAATCAGGCCTTGAGACACATACAGTTAAACTCAGAAGCTCCATACGAGTTGAATGAGACCCTCGCGCTCAATTTATGTGATGCCTGCTGCTAATCGCTATTATTGACACTTTTGGCTTATGGGGGTTTAAAACCCCCGCTATCTTGTTTATGTTTACAGGTGAAAACAAAGAAGACAATAGGTGGCAACATGTGACTGGGTGGTTCAAACTCAGCGCGCGTATTTTTGTTTGCATCATAATAGCTGTTTGTATTTTATATAATATTTGCTTATCAATATGTTTACAAATGCGCATCATGGCTCAGATGGTTGGAGACGTGGCTGGCAAATCTTGGGACCTGGGTTCGATTCCCAGGTCCCCCCATAATTCCATATTGTTTTTTCTAACGCTTTCCTGTGCAGCATTCCAAAGAAGGCACATCATAAACCTCATCCAAGAGTCAGCCAAGTGTCCATCAGTGCAGATCCAAAGGCCAGAAAGCAAGAACACCATGTGCCTGGTCAACAACGCTCCACTCACTTCCCAGAGTCAACAGGCTTTGTGCAAAATGGGCCTCATAATTCTACAATCACCCTCCATTCTGGCCCATACCCCCTTCCCTTGGTTTATTCTTTTCTTTTCCTTTTTTTTTATATTTTCTAATTTAATTATTAACCTTTTTAATTATTTTTATTATTAACAATTAACCAATTAATATTTTCATAAAAAAATCAAAAAAAGAACTAACATTATTAATTTCATTTTATTTTTGTAAAATAAATATTAACAAATAAAATAGTTTAATTAGGCAACTTTAACTTTTTTTTTATAATTAAAATAAGTTTAGAATTAGGTTTTATTAGCTTTCAATTTTAATTCCTTTATTTTATTTTCATTAAAAAACATAAAAAACATAAAAAATATTTTCTTTTAATAAAATAATTAATTAGTTTAATTATTAGTTATTAATTTCATTTAATCATAAAAAGACAAAAAATTCAATTTCTTTTCTTAAAAGGGTCAAAACCCTTAGAACGTTCCCGATTAATTTTTTCGCGCGCATTTACTTTATTATTATGTAATTGCTTTCAAGAATGTAATAGTAATTAGGTTTACCGCTTTATTTGATTTCTCGTACTTATTTACCAAAACGGGTCTTTGTATTTTTGGCGATGTATAGACTCGCGCCTTGTAATAGCGTAGAATTTATCTTTCCGCAATTTACTTTCCGCACCCCTAACTGTTAAAGGCATGAAAGAATGTATGTAAATAAAATTAACCCGTAGCTCACAAATAACATGTACAAAGACAATTAACTAAAAAACAACACACAAAGCACATGCCACTCCTAGGGTACGCTTCACTCGTTGCCTCGAAACGTGGTCATCAAGTATAGGACGTCTTAGAGGTCACCCTTTGTCTAAAGATCCAGTTGCCTCGAAACGGTTGCCTCGGATAAAAGGATCTAGTACGTTAGGGTTACTTCTAAGTTGTCCTACCATTGCTTCGGTGACCACACTGTCCCGATAATCGAATTGACCCGAACACCTCCAACGATGGTGCTACCTACCTCTCAATGGTGGGATAGCACTATCTAAAGGACTCTTACACAGCTTAATTCCTTAGCGTAGGTAGATGACTCATGGGTACTTTCTCTTTTAAAAAAAAAACAACAAACATAATACTTTTCACACCTTACACTTTCAAAAAAGTTTTCAAACAATACTTCATACACTCTTGAGGACTGATATAAGAGTTACCTAGAAGTCTTCAAACGAACTTTTTCAAAACCCACTCACATTTGAAAAGCAAACACTTTTGAAAACATAAGAGCAAGCACCTAAGAGCCCGTGGATAACCACGGATAGAAAGGGTGCTAACACCTTCCTTTTCTATAAATCTACCTCCCGAACCGAGAAACATTCTCATAAGGAATTTTGCTGTGCTTTTGTCCTTTCCATGTTGGAGAACATAAAAGACGGTGGCGACTCTTGCTTACTGTGACATTTCGCGAAACCAGCTTTAAACAGTCAGTTCTATTTCCACCGATCACACATGATAAAGTCAGACAAATCAAATATGCATGACACACTTATATGAAGAAGTTCTGTTACAACTTCTAAATGCACCAACACTGTGAAACAAAATCTCTGATACTCTGATTGGAAATATTCTGATCAAACTGTAAATGACTCTCAACAGTAATATTCATCCTCTGATGTAAGAAACTCTAAAGCGTTAAAATCTATCAATGCAAGATCATAACTAACGGCTATAAACAGACAATGATCTCCTGATTTGGAAAGCTCATTAACGCATGTTATAGACATACCAAAATTATCTTCTTATGTCACTATTGCAAGGCCTATTTAAATCTAACAAGAAGAAGATTTCAAGTAGATGAACAACTGCACACAAAAAGAAGAATTCACGTGAAAAGTCAGTAATGCAGCAATCACTATTCATCCTCAACATTCATTATTAAATTGTGTAAAACATCACTGTCAGTGATACCATTTATTAGAAACTTAATTGTACACTTTTATTCAATAAACTGCTTATTGAATTTCCTTGAGAAAACTGGGTTGTGGTTTTGGACTCAAGAAGACTTTGATAGGTGCCAAAGTGGTTTTGTAATCAGTTTGATTAGTGAATTAAGTCCTTGTTGGAGAGAGGAGAAATCACCTTGGCGGGTGGATTGGAGTAGTTTGAGATCAAGAAAACCAGGATAAAATTCTCGTGTCTATTGCTTTTTATTTTTAAAGTTTCAATTCAACTCCCCCTTCTTGTGTTTTTCAGTTCTTCAATTAGTATCAGAGCACCTGGATCCGGGTGCAAACACTTAACCTTGTCAAATAAAGATCCAAAAGAGGAAAAACACTATGATGGGAACAAGTCATAACATCAACAACAACCCTCCAATTTTGGACGGTGAAAATTTTGACTACTGGAAAGATATGATCAGAAGTTTCTTCCTAGCCTATGACGCTAACCTCTAGGATATGGTAACTGATGGATACATACATCCTGTTGCTGAAAGCAGTTAGAAGATTGATAGAAAAAGGATGATAGATCATTAAAAGCAAGACTTTAGAAATCATCACAAGGCCAAAACAATTCTCCTGAGTGCCATCTCATATTCAGAGTATGAGAAGATCACAAACAGGGAAACAACTAAGAACATGTTTGATTCTCTGAGAATGACGCATGAAGGCAACATGCGAGTAAAAGAAACTAAAGCCCTTGTGCTCATTCAGAAGCATGAAGCCTTCAAAATGGAAGAAGACGAAACCATTAAAACAATGTTCTCTAGATTTCAAATTCTAGATGCTGGGCTAAAGGTGCTGGATAAAGGGGACTCAAATGCTAATCATGTAAAGAAGATCATCAGAAGTTTACCAAAACAATGGAAACCAATGGTCATGGCTCTCAAACTAGCAAAAGACCTGAACATAATATCTCTAGAAGAACTTGTCAGCTCTCTCAGAAGACATGAGATAGAGTTAGAAGATGATGAGCCTCAGAAGCAATGTAAGTCTCTCGCTCTGAAATATAACAAATATGAAACCAAAATTTTGCAGGCAGAAGCAGAAAACTCTGGAGAATCCTCGTTAGAAGAAGACGAATTGTTCTTTCTATCCCGAAGAATCAGTCAGTTGTGGAAGCACAGGCAGAAGAATTTCAGAAACTCCAGGAGAACAGGAAAGGACTCTGAACAATCTTCTAGATACATAAAATCTAGTAACAGAATCATTACCTGCTATGAATGCAATAAACAAGGTCACTCTAAAAGTGATTGTCCAAGGCTTCAGAAGGAGAAACATAAAAGAAAGTTTGTTAAGGAGAAGAAGAAAAATATTGTGGCGACGTGGGATGTCTCTGAATCTTCTAAAGACGGAACAGAATTAGAAGATGAACAAGCTAATATAGCTCAAACGGACAACTTATCAGATGTCTCCAAATCCTCTGAATCATAATAAAAATCAGAGTCTGAAGAGGTATTTTCTAACTTTTCTAGATCCCAATTAGAGGAGAGTCAGTCAAAAATTCTACAAGGTATCAGAAGCTTCGAGTCATAAACAAGAACCTGAAAAAGGATATAGTTTCTAACTCTGAAGAAACTAAGGTTCTGAGACTAGAAAACTCTGAGTTGAAAGAAAAGGTTTTTAAACTTGAAAATAATGTACTAAATACTCAGAAGGAAACTGTCTCAGAAGTTCCTAGTAATCCTGATACAATCATAAAGGAATATGATCACGACTTTCATAAATTCCTCGCTAAGAACATAGATAGAAGTAAGATGGCTTCAATGATCTATGGAGTTAGTAGAAACGACAAAATAGGTATATGATACAAAGGTAAAGTATCCCAACCTAAGAAATTTAAAGATCTCATTATCAAACGCACTCCTCTCGATTCTCACTTCACTACTGGGAAAACACATGATATAAAACATACTGGTAATGCGTTTTATGCTAATCCAAAATTCAAGCAGTATTTCGGAAACTCTAACAGTCATGGACCCAAAACGATATGGGTACCAAAAGACAAATTCATCTATGTTGCGGATAGTTTTAACAGCAAGGTTGAAACACCAACATTAACACCTGGACTCTGGATGCTCTCTACTCATGGAGGAAAGAAAGCACATGTTCTGAAGCCTAGAATTTAAAAGATTCACAGGTTTCAGAGGCAATCAGAAATGGAAGATTACTGGCTCTGAAACTATTGGGAACATGAATGGAAATACATCATCAGAAGCTTTCTAAAGTATCTCAGATGTATCCAAAAGAGGATGTCACACCTTCTCAAGCAACTTCTATCAGAGCAAGCCAAACATAGTCTTTACCACTTTTTGATTCCTGACAAAAAGGGGGAGAATGGAGAATATTTTGACTCATAATCAGAAGATCGTTAGGGAAGTATTTTTTTCTCGTTAGTCGAGTATTCTACTCAGGGGAGCCTTTTAATTATTGTTCTTTATATTCCATCAAAATATACTAGTTTTTGTCATCATTAAAAAGGGGGAGATTGTTAGAACATAATTTAGTTCTACATCCCAGTAAGAGTTTTGATGATAACAAACACATGATAATAAAGAACAAATATGCTCGCTAATAAAAGTATCATTACATGCATGATGTTTTGATGTGAAAAAGATGTTCTGATGCAACTGGAAGTTCTTCCAGAACATTACTAGAAGTTCTGATTGTGAGAGCACAGAAGTTGAGAGTACCATGATAAAGTCAGACAAATCAAATATGCATGACACACTTATATAAAGAAGTTTTGTTACAACTTCTGAATGCACCAGCGTTGGGAAAAAGAATCTATGATACTCTGATTGGCAATATTCTGATCAAACTGTAAAGGACTCTCAATGGTAATATTCATCCTCTGATGTAAGAAGCTCTGAAGCGTTAAAATCTATCAATGCAAGATCATAAGTAACGACTACAAACAGACAAAGATCTCATGATTTGGAAAGCTCATTAACGCGTGTTATGGACATACCAAAAGTATCTTCTTATGTCACTATTGCAAGGCCTATTTAAAGCTGACATTGTACACTATTTCTAATAAAACATCACTGTTAGTGATACTGTTTATTAGAAACTTCATTGTACACTTTTATTCAATAAAATGCTTAGTGAATTTCCTTGAGAAAACTGGGTTGTGGTTTTGGACTCAAGAAGACTTTGACAGGTGTCAAAGTGGTTTTGTAATCAGTTTGATTAGTGAATTAAGTCCTTGTTGGAGAGAGGCGAAATCACCTTGGTGGGTGGGCTGGAGTAGTTTTAGATCAAGCGAACCAGGGTAAAAATCTATGTCTGTTGATTTTGATTTTTAAAGTTACAATTCAACCCCCCTTATTGTGTTTTTCACTTCTTCACTATGGAGCTTGCGTTTATTACCATGGCGTCAAGCAAGACCTATTGGTTGTCAAAAATGAAGTTACTAGAGATACTGATCCTAACATTGACAACATTGTTGGGACCAGTAAAACTACAAAAAGCAGAAGGATTTTTTCTCCTGAAATCTCTCCAAAGACTGATTCCACTCCTTTTGTTATTCCTGCTAATACACCTCTTATTACTCCTGTTGTTATTCCTACTACTGAGTCAGCTGAGACTCGGGGAAAGAAGTATCGGTTGAGCCTGCCCGAATGGAAGCACCTAAAGGAGCCATTCCTGAGGCCTCCCAGCAAGAAATGGAGGAAATATTGAAGATTATACGGAAAAGTGACTACAATGTTGTGGAACAATTGGGGTAGATCCCCTCAAAAATTTCAATGATGGCCTTGTTGTTCTGCTCCAAAGCCCATGCTAAAGCTTTGATGAAATTTCTGAAGTCTGCTCATGTGCCACAAGAGACTTCTGCCGAGCAATTTTAGAACTGCATTGCTAGTCTGACTGCTAACAATGGACTCGGTTTCTCTGATGCTGATTAGACACCCAAGGGAAGAAAGCATAATGAGGCCATGCATGTCTCTATTGAATGCAGGGACACTACTTTAGCTCATGTGTTGGTAGACACTGGCTCATCTCTGAATGTTCTACCTAAAAATGTCCTAGACAGATTAGATTACGAAGGACTTACATTGAAGCCCAACAATATTGTGGTGAGGGTTTTTGATGGCTCTAAGAGAATGATACACGGGGAGGTGGACATTCATATTAAAGTTGGTTCCTAGAATTTCGATTCTACTTTCTATGTGATGGTCATTCGCCCGTCTTACTCTTGCTTATTGGAAGGCCCTTGGAATCATGGGGCCGGTGCTGTCACTTCCACCTTGCATCAGATGTTAAAGTATCTGGTTAATTAAAATATTGTTATAGTACATGGCGAAGAAGAGTATATGGTAAGCCACTTGAACTCTTTCAGATATGTAGAGGTGGATGGCGAGTTCATTGAGACCCCCCTGTCAGAATTTTGAAGAGGTTCCTCAAACGATTGTTGTTACCAGAGCTGCTTCCATTGTTCCAATTATTACTAGACCTCCACTGAAATTGGCTTCTCTAAAAGATGCTAAGGCTGTAGTTGAAGAAGGTGGGTGTACTATTTAGGGCCAACTACCTAACATCCCCTATAAGTATGACAAATTTGGTTTGGGTTTCACTTCAGGAGTTCAAAAAGCTGTTCATCGTGCTCGCGCCGGAGGACCACCACTATGCATCAGCAACCATGGGGTCAATGTTGTAGAAGACGCTGGAAGTGATTGTGACCTGGACAATTGGATCTTCCTTGCTACCAGTGGTGGACTAATTAATTGGATGGCTAAATACTTTGTGCCTATTTCTTTTATCCAAGAGTAATTATTTTTCTGTTTTTTAAGGATATGTAATTTTTGAAAAATTTAAACTCTAAAGCCTTGTGTCTTACCCGAGGCACAACAGTCTATTTGTGAGGGTTATCACTTCATATTAATATATCATTAATAAACCATTGGACGTTTTGCATACAAATTTTATGCTCTATGTCTTTATTTTTACTCTACTTTGTCAAAATAGCTATGCTCTCTCACACACACTCATGTATCAAATTGCAGATCCACATCCACCCCGGATCTCATTGATAATAGTTATGATATTTCCAGTTATGACTTTGAAAATATTATTTACCAAGCCGAGGACGAAGGTGAGGAAGATTGTGAAGTACCAGGAGAACTTGATAGACTATTACAGCAAGAGGAAAGGGTAATACAGCCTCATGAAGAGCCGGCCGAGACAGTAAACTTACGTCCTGAAGAGAATAAAAAGGAAGTCAATATAGGTGCTAACTTGGAAAATGGTGTTAAAGAACGGTTAATTCATATGTTGCATGACTATGTTAAGATCTTTTCCTGGTCGTATGAAGACATATCGGGGTTGGACACTGATATCGTGGTTCATCGTCTGCCAACAAAAGAAGACTGCCCTCCAGTGAAGTAAAAGGTTCATCGTATGCGTCCTGAGATGTCAGAAAAGATCAAGGGTGAAGTCATGAAACAATTTAATGATGGATTCTTAGTCGTTACTTCTTATCCAAATGGGTCATGAATGTGGTACCTGTACCTAAAAAGGACGGTAAAGTGCCTATGTGTGTGGATTATAGAGACTTGAATAGGGCAAGCCCCACGGATGACTTCCCGCTTCCCCACATTGATGTTCTGGTTGACAACACTGCACAAAATAAGATATTCTCCTTCATGGACGGTTTCTCTGGTTATAATCAGATCAAAATGGCACCTAAAGACATGGAGAAGACAACTTTCGTCACACAGTGAGGCACCTTCTGTTACAAAGTTATGCCAGTTTGGTTGAAGAACGCCGGGGCAACCTATCAACGTGTTATGGTAGCTTTGTTTCATGATATGATACATCACGAGATAGAGGTCTACATTGAAGATATGATATCCAGGTCTCAGACTGAAGAAGAGCACATTGATCACTTGGAAAAGCTGTTTGAAGATTGAAGAAGTACAAGTTAAGACTGAACCCGGACAAGTGCACCTTTGGGGTAAGATCTGGTAAGCTCTTAGGTTTCATTGTCAGTGAAAAGGTATTGCAGTAGACCCTGCAAAGGTTAAAGTTATACAAGAAATGCCAACTCCCCACACTGAGAAGGAGGTTAGGGGATTCTTGGTACGTCTAAACTACATTGCCAGATTTATTTCCCACCTAACCGCTACTTGTGAGCCAATATTCAAATTACTGAAGAAAGATCAAGTAGTGAAGTGGAATGACGACTGTCAGACTGCCTTTGACAGAATCAAGGAGTATCTTTAAGAACCTCTAATTTTGATGTCGCCCGTTGAAGGAAGACCTCTGATCATATACTTAACAGTATTAGAGAATTCAATGGGGTGCATGTTGGGGCAGCATGACGAGTCTGGTCGAAAAGAGCATGCAATATACTACCTTAGTAAAAAGTTTACCGACTGTGAAACAAGATACTCACTGCTCAAGAAAACTTGTTACGCTTTGGCATGGGCTACTCGCTGACTAAAACAGTATATGTTGACTCACACTACCTTATTGATATCTAAAATGGATCCTATCAAATACATATTCGAGAAGCCCGCTCTCTCCGGAAGAATAACAAGATGGCAGATGGTCTTAACCGAATATTACATCTAGTACACTACTCAAAAAGAAATAAAAGGAAGTGTACTAGCCGATCATCTGGCTCATCAGGCTATAGACGACTACCAGTCAATGAATTTTGAGTTCCCAGACGAGAACATTATGTTAGTAACTGATTATGAAGACATTGACCAGATGAAGGACCTGAAAAAGGATCCTGATGGACAATGTTCTTTGACGGAGCTTCCAACGCACTCAGCAATGGCATTGGTGATGTGATTATCTCGCCGAAAAGCTGACATAGACCCTTGCTCTTACTGGGAGAATTGCCCGTTGGCAGATGTTGTTGTCTGAATATGATATTGAATATCATACTCAGAAGGCTATAAAAACCAGTGTGTTGGAAGATTATCTTGCTCACCAATCGGTTGATGATTATCAGTTTGTTAAATATGATTTACCTGATGAGGATGTTATGTTTTTGAAAGTAAAATATTATGATGAACTGTTGCATGGGGAAGGTCGTGATCCTGAATCTCGTTGGGGCATGGTGTTTGATAGAGTTGTGAATGCTTATAGGAAAGGAATTGGTGTTGTGATTATCACTCCTCATGGGTCGCATATCCCTTTTACTTCAAGATTGGCATTTGATTGTACCAATAATATGGCAGAGTATGAAGCTTGTATCATGGGTCTCAAGGAGGCTATTGATCTCAGAATCAAAATTTTAGATGTGTATGGTGATTCAACTTTGGTGATAAATCAGATCAAAGGAGAATGGGATACTCGCCACCCTGGTTTGATTCCCTACAAAGACTATGCCAGAATATTATTACTCTTATTTAATAAAGTTGAATTCCATCATATTCCCAGAGATGAGAATCAGATGGCAGATGCTTTAGCCACTTTAGCATCCATGTATCAAGTAAATACTTTGAACGATGTGCCTTGTATCATCGTTCAATGTCTTGATAGACCAGCTCATATGTTTGCAGCGGAGGAGACATCAGAAGAAAAACCATGGTATTATGATATCAAGCATTTTCTCCAGACTCAGGAATACCCGGCTGGTGCATCAAACAAATATAGAAAGACATTGAGAAGGTTGGCAGGTAGCTTTTTCCTCAATGAAGATGTGCTATAGAAAAGAAATTATGACATGGTCTTGCTCAGATGCGTGGATAGACACGAAGCAGACATGTTGATGCATGAAATTCATGAAGGCTCCTTTGGCACTTATGCTTATGGACATTCGATGGCAAAAAAGATGCTGAGGACAGGTTACTATTGGCTGACAATGGAATCTGACTGTTACAAATTTGCAAAGAA
This sequence comes from Vicia faba, assembly GCA_948472305.1. Classification (NCBI taxonomy): domain Eukaryota; kingdom Viridiplantae; phylum Streptophyta; class Magnoliopsida; order Fabales; family Fabaceae; genus Vicia; species Vicia faba. The sequence continues at coordinate 1,502,525,416 of OX451739.1, read as the reverse complement.
GTGTCATAAATTCCATATTTATGCTGACAAAATTAATGTGCCTCCGACACTTCTCAATGTTATTTCTTCCCCATGGCCTTTCTCTATGTGGGGGTATTGACATGATTGGAATGATTGAACCTAAGGCATCGAATATACATTGTTTAACTTGGTGGCAATAGACTACTTCACCAAATGGGTGGAAGCAACTTCATATGTTAATGTTACTAAGCAGGTGGTAGTATGCTTTATCAAGAACAATCTTATATGTCGGTATGGTGTGCCAAGTAGGATTACCACTGACAATGGCCCAAATCTTAATAATAAGATGATGAAAGAACTTTGTGAATAATTCAAGATTGTCCATCACAATTCATCTCCTTACAGGCCAAAGGTGAATGGGGTTGTTGAAGCTGCTAATAAAAACATTAAGAAGATCATCCAAAAAATGGTCGTTACCTATAAAGATTGGAATGAGATGCTCCCTTTTGCTTTGCATTGGTATCGTACATCTGTCTGCACTTTAACAGGGGAAACCCCATCCTCTCTTGTGTGTGGTATAGAAGCAGTACTCCTCGTTGAGGTTGAGATTCCCTCTTTACGTGTGATAACAGAAACCAATTTGTCAAAGGCTGAATGGGTCCATAACAGTTTTGACCAGTTGAATTTTATTGAAGAGAAAAGAATGACAACCTTGTATCATGGTTATTTATACTAGAACAGAATGAAGAAAGCTTTTGATAAGAAGGTCAATCCTCGTGAATTCAGAGAATGAGACCTTATGCTCAGGAAGATCATGTATTTTAACGCTGATTCTAGAGGCAAGTAGACTCCCAATTTTGAAGGCCCATATGTTGTTAAGAAATCCTTCTCTGACAGTGCATTGATTCTTGAAACTATGGATGGCGAGGAGTTCCCACATCCTATGAATTCTGATGCAGTCAAGAAATACTTTTCCTAAAAGAAATAAAAGAACAACTCGCTAAGTCGAAAACCCGAAAGGGAGGCTTAGGCAAAAAAGGAGTGTCTTAGTAGGCTGAAAACCTGAAAGGGCGATCTAGGCAGAAATAAGAGGCACAAATAGAATAAATTCTTCCCGTTAGGTTGAAAACCCGCAAGGGAAACCTAGGAAAAAGTTAGGGATTTCTTGGAAAGTAACTGCGTCAGACAAGACTTGATCATTGAAGCAACAATCTTCTTAGATCCTCATCACACTTCAACAAAAGCCGCTGCTCTGGAATTCAAAGTTGTTAGGGAGAATAGTGGTCATTGTGTTTCAATGCATCTTTTCCAATATATTACAATTTTCTAAACTTTGTAATCATCTATGGGGTCTTGCCATTCGCAGACTACCATTCTATTAATAAAGTTTGAGCTTTTATCCAATTATTTGCAATTCTTATTTTATTTTTCTTACAAAGACTCCATGTATTATTGATAGTAATTTTCAAAACAAAAATTTAATAATAAATTTTTTTTTTGAAAAGAATTTACAAATTACCTTTTCCTTTAGATTTTGCGATTCAAGAAAAAACAAAAATAGTGATTCCGAGGATGGACAAACTCTGAAGTAGGTATTCCCCATGAAAGTTATTTCAGGTCGCTTTCGCTGATATGCGTATGATCTTCTTGTTTTTTCTCAAATAGTTGGAGATGATACCAATTGATGTATGGTGCGGTGTTGGGTTTGTAATCCCATTTTCCCAAGTCAAGTCTTGGTTCAATTTTTCCTCTAGGATGTTTATTTTGATTTCAGATTTTTCATAGTCTGAAGCCTCTATCCCAGATTCCCCAGTGAGGTCTTCACTCATATGATAGAAATTCCTTCTCCCTATATGTGATAAGGTGGAATCATTTGCAAAACATCTCCCTTTTGCAGTGTTTGTATTATTGTTGTTGTTTGGTAACTAGACAAGGGTAATATCTTTATATAAGTGTTGAAACGGGTGTCAACTTTTTTGGGTTTTCTCCCTCCAAGTGCCGGGTTTGATTTAAAATCCCCATAATTTTGATTTATTGTTGTATTGTTTAACTTCTTAGATCGCCAAGTAAAGTTGAGTTAATGTTTCTCTCAGGAAGTTGTTATCCCCATGTGATTACATAATTTCTCCCCAAAGAAGTTTGTGTAATCATCACTCTTAGTATTGAAGAATGTATTTTGGGCTCCCCTCGATGATGTGGTGTTGTAATCCCCATTGAAATCAGCACGAGATACCCAACTGATATCTCAATGACATGGTTTTCATCTGCCCTAATGAAGTCAGTATTGTAATCCCCTGTGGAAGTACAGACGTTGAAGCATTTTTCCCTATTAAAGTATGTGTGACTTCCCCCGGTGAAGCCTGAAGAAGGATGTTATATCCCTGTATCTGTCTTGATTTTTTTATTTTCGGATTAGGTTCCTTCCCAGTGAAATTAAGCCGTGAAATATGAATTTATTTCCTCAGTTGGTGCTTACTTTCTTTTGAGATTCTCATCCTGGAAGTGATTTAGCCAAGTGTTGACTTACCCAAGCTGGTTTTGTTTGGTTACTCCCAATGATGTATGTCTGTGTTGTCAGCATATACATGATAACACTCATACATGTATACATCACGCATAGCTGAATTAAAAAATTCATTAGTCATCTACGTTCATTAATATTTTGTTGGCATGTTATCCTATTTTGCAGAGTTATGTTACCTTCTCTCCAATAGAATGTCAACCTTAAGCAGAAAGTGTATATTCTTTCAATTTCCCCACTAAGTTATCCCTCGTGAAAGAATTTTGCTTTAGCCTTCTTATTCGGCTCATTATCTGGTTAGATCTATTTTTCCCTTATTGAGTTTATTTCTCATCAGGTGTTATCTTGGTTGACTGTTTCACTCTAGTTTATTTCTAGTTTGAATCTGTGGTCCCCGACAACATTATTATTATGATTTTCAAAGGATCTGAACCCTAGTTTGAGGGTGTGCATTTATTTTGCGCAATAAGATTTTATCTCCTCAGTATGAATATATTGAAACCTCCCCAGAGAAGTCATATTTCTTTGACCGATGGTTTTCTTATAACAACAAGTGGCAGGTCTCTTTATTTAAGCAACCTATACTTCCCCAGTAACTCTGTTAATTCCCCGAGAAAATTCATTTGTTACTCCAATGAATGGTAGTCTCGTCATTATAGAAGATAATTCATTGTTAAGATTTGTTACTCCAATGAATGGTAGTCTCGTCATTATGGGAGATAGTTCGTTCTTGAGATTTGTTACTCTAATGGATGGTAGTCTCGTCATTATGGGAGATAGTTTGTTGTTGAGATTTGTTACTCCAATGAATGGTAGTCTCGTCATTATGGGAAATAGTTCGTTGTTTAGATTTGTTACTCTAATGAATGGTAGTCTTGTCATTATGGGAGATAGTTCGTTGTTGAGATTTTGTTACTCTAATGGATGGTATTATGGGAGATAGTTCGTTGTTGAGATTCCTTACTCCGATGAATGTTAGTCTCGTCATTATGGGAGATAGTTCATTGTTGAGATTTATTACTCCAATGAATGGTAGTCTCGTCATTATAGGAGATAATTCATTGTTGAGAATTTGTTACTCCGATGAATGGTAGTCTCATCATTATGGGAGATAGTTCGTCGTTGATATTCATTTTGATTTGAAGAATTCATTTGTTTCCAGTCGGAAGTACTGAGGCTGATTATTTACTGTCTACCCTAATATTGGTATTTGCTGGTGTGATATGGTGGGAGAACTGACTTGAGGTTTTGCGTTTCGTCGCAAATGTCGCGGTTTAGCAAGAGTCGCCACCGACTTTTATTTTATCCAAAAGGAAAGGTAAAAAAGCACAGGAAAGACCTTTGAGATGTTTTCTTGAGTTCGGGGGGTAGATTATGAAAAGGGAAGGTGCTAGCACCCTTTTCGTCCATGGTTTTCCATGGGCTCTTAGTTACTTGCTTAGATCACTTGCTTTGCTTTTAAAATTGTTTGAAATGGTGCTTTGTGTTTGGTGTGATTTTCAAAGTATTTTGAAAAGAGGCCATTCGTTTAGGCAATCTTTGTAATGATTCTCGTTCGTGAAAATGTATACAAAGATGTTTGTCTTTTGAAAAATGTTTCAATATTTTGAAATTTGTTTGGAAATGTTTTGAAATATGTGTGTTGGTTTTTGAAAATAGCAATGATTGTTTGGAAGAGAGCAAATAACTTAGAACTATCTACCTACTCAATTGTCTTTCTTGTGCATTTTTCATTCCTTTGATGTTGTTGAACTACCAATGATTTGGTAGGAAACCCTATCTTTGGATGTTTAAACGGGACGGGCGTGGGTCATTGTATAACCATGATAGCAATGTTGCTAGGTATCTTGGCATTTTTTCCGAGGGACCAAGATCATTTGTTTTAGGCAACCTTGTCTAGCGTCATCGAGGGACTATGATCTTATTTTGCTTTGTTTTACCAAGATACTTTGCATGCATACCATGGCTATTTATTTTAAGGCAACCAAGTGGGTGAAACCCTAGGGGTGCTTGTGTGCAATGTGTGTTATTTTCATGCATTTGTCTTGTATTAGGTCTTTGCTATTTGTTTGATTTTTGGTATTATCATGCAAAACCCTAATTTACTACACAAATATATAAATTGATAAGTTGCGTAAATATAAACTAAACTATTACAACAATTATTATGGGAGAGGGGATACAAGTTTTTGAATGGGGATATTTGCACAAAATAAAACCCTAAAATACTATTACAACCCAATTGAATAATGTGCAAAAATAAATAAATATACAAATATTTAAATATGCAATAAAAATGTATTTATGCAAAAATGTTTTGTATTTGTTTTTTTTGTATGGGAAAAATAACTTATTTAAGCCCTAAAAAAAGAGAAAAATAATATTGTTATTTTTGAAAGGGGAAACCCTACTTTTGATTAAAAGAAAATATATGTTCTATATTTATTTTATTTTGTCCATTTTTGTACAAGAAATAATAAATAATATTATTAACAAATATTAAAAATTAAAATATATATGAAAATAATATTTTATGTGTATGAATAATAAAAATAAAAATATATGGTATTTTTAAATGTATTTACAATTTTTTATAAGAAAATAGATTCTATTTATTAAAATAAAAATATTTTTATATGTGTAAAAAATAATAAAAATAAAATAAAATTGCAAAAAAATTAAGAAAATATTTTTGTGATTTTTTAATGTTCAGAAAAAAGAATTAAAATCAATAAACATAAAAAATATGAGAAAATATGCAAAATATAAAATATGAAGCAGGGGGGTGGAAATAGTGGTCAGAGGGGTGTGAATAACAAAAATAAATAGGCCCAGGCGCGCCATGGCCCATAACAGGTCGTCCCTGTCCTCCAGCTCCCTCCTGCGCGCGCGTTTTTCTTCAAACATGTATCTCTATATTGCTTGCATAAAAATAAAAACTCATAACATAAAAAATGTAGCTTGTAATCTCACGATTCTAATCATATAAGATTTGTAACCTAACTCTAAAAGATCAGGGAGAATTTTATCAGCCCTAAATCGTGACCTAAAAAATCCAAGAACTTCAAGTCTTAAATTTTCATGGCACAGTTAATATAAATGGCAAGTATGCATATGTACAGCTTCACCAAGTTAAGGACTACATTTTTGCTTCACAAATCGTGGCTTGAGGATGCCTAAATAGAGAGATAAAGTTTTGAAAAATACCTCCTTCAGCTGGATTTGGATATGGCAATATGAGGGCTTTGAGTGAGGCCTGAGGGTCGTGTGAGCTTCCTTGAAGTTCCTTCAAGCTATTCCAATGCTTATGGTGCTTTGTGGATGGCCAGAACTTCCTATAGAAGTCAAGTTGCAAGCTTCCAAAGTGAAAATGGCAATGGTTGAAACAGGGGCTACAGGTGCAGGATGAATGCTTGTATAGCTTTGGTAGGATGTGTGGAAGATGTTTGAAGTGTTAAAAGGCAAAACGCACGAGCCAAAATGAAGTTGGCAAGGATTTTACAGAAGCTGGCAATTTGGGCAGAAAAATGAAGTTTCTGAGTTTGGGAGAGTTTCAGATGTTTAGCATTCATGTCTTGGCTTGTGATAAGTTTGTCCAGATGTGTAGAATGATACCAAGTCCTCCCTTTATCAGCTTGTACAAGTTTTTAACTTTTGGCCAACTTTCTTGCATTTTAAGAAAAGTTGAAGTGACTTGTGCAACAGGCATGTACTGGCTAGTTCTTAAGCTGATGAGAGTTGGTATACTTTGCTTAATTCCTGTGGAAATTGTTTGTACCAAAGGAACAAGTCCAAGGCTCAAGGCTGATAAAGTTGGAAAAGCTTGCCTTTATGAAAATGGCAATGTACCCTTTATGCCATTAATGGATTTATTTCTTGTACAATGCTCCAAAAGCAAAAATAAAGCCATTATCCTCTGAGTTTGCATTTAATTATGGAGTGTAGAAGGAGTTTAGGACCTGTAATGCAAGGTACAAGCATGCTAGGATCTGATTTGCAACTTGATCTCATGTAAAAATGACTTGATCAAAAGTGACAAAATGCCAACTTCCCTTCTTCGATTCTCCCTAACCACAAATGATCTTGGAGAGCTCTTGGAAATTTTAGAAAGCTTGCAACATGCTATACAATCCATCTTTGAAATTAATTTTGAGATACCTCTTGTAACTAGGTGAAAAATGTCCATGAAGTTGGGTCAAAAACCTGCCTAAATTAGGGCAAATTTTCACTAAGTCATTTAGTTCATGGACCTCTATTCACAAATTCATAACTTGAGATCCAAGAATATTTTGGGAAAACTTTGTGAATAAAATTTGTAGATTTCATGGAGGAATACAACTTTCATTTTAGAAGTTTTCTTTGAATCAAATTGCATCATGGTGAAAAAGTGGTGAAAAGTTGGGAAAAAATAAGAAAATTTTCATACTTAGAAAAATTCTAAGTTATGAAAATTTTCAAATTCAAAACCCTAATTTTCAAAATTGGTTTTCTTGGTCAACAAGTTTCATATTTTGACATATCTTGATGAATTATGACCCTTGGCATTTGATTTTGACCAAAAAGTCAAAGTTTGACTTTTTAGTGTACAGTTGACTTTTGATCAGTTGACTGGAAAATTCATCTGTCAATCCTATGAACTTGAGATCTTTTGAACCATGAAATTAGTTCAAGATGATGCCATTGAACCATTTAAATCATGTTTGAACCCAATTGGTCATTGGCTAGGTTAAAAATCAGAAATTGCCCTTTCTCAGTCAAAACCCTAATTTTGACCATTTTGCCCTTTTGATGATTTGATCAAATTTCTTGAGGAGTTGTGATCCAAACTTGATCAAATGGTACATATGAGTCTAAAATGTTGTCGTGGATAAAAAATTATGAAGTTTGACTGTAAATTGGCCATGGTTGAGTTTTCCCCTCAATACAACTGATTTCTAGGTTAGTTGTCCAATTGATTGAGTAAAAAGGTGATTCAAGGCTTGAAACTTAACATGAGCAAGCTTAGGGGTCCAACATGATGTATGAAAGTCACATGAAGCATTGATGGTCCAAAAATCCTTGTGCAAACTCAAACCCTAATTTTGGGTTATCAGTGCAATGTGATGTCTTGAGCTGACCAAACCCTAATCTTGTCCTGAGTCCAAGAAGTCTTGTGAGAAAAATCTTGAAAAATGAGAGGGAAAATTTTGGGGTACAACAGCTGCCCCTGTTCAATCTTCTTGAACCTGAAGAGTTAGATTGGCGAGTTTTACCGTCCGTGACTCGAAGGTAAAAGATGATTGGACACTAGAGTGCCCGTAAATTTGCACTCGTCAAAGTGTAGTTGAGGGAATGGGCTTAAAGATGCCATTTGGAGAGGTGATAGAATCTTGTTGGAGATGGGCTTGTATATTCCATCCAAGAATGTTTGCTGAGTTGTAAGTTGTAAGTCAAAAGAATGAGTATTCAGAATGGTGTCCGTGTCTGGAACGTATCTGAATTGTATTTGGAGACTGAATTTGTATGAGTGAAGGAATAACAGCCGTGTCTGGAGCGTATCCGAGCTGTGTCTGTATTTGAATCTGAATGAGTAGCAGAATGACATCCATGTCTGGAGTGTATCTGTACTGTAATCTTGAATAAGCGATAGAATAACGTTCATGTTGGAGCGTATCTAAGCTGGGGAAAGTCAGAATAAGTGACAGAATGGCAACCATGTCTGGAGCGTATCTGGATTGTATCTTGCTGGAAGTTTAAATAAGTAACAGAATGGCAACCATATCTGAAGCGTATCTGTACTATATTTTGAAGTTGAAATCTGAATGAGTATCAGAATGGCATCCTTGTCTGGAGCGTATCTGGACTGTATCTGAAATCTAAATCTGAATGAGTAGCAGAATGACTTCCGTGTCTGGAGTGTATCTGTACTGTATCTGAAAGTTGAAATCTGAATGAGTAATCAGAATGGCATCCTTGTCTGGAGCATATCTGTACTGTATCTGAAATCTTTGAACATTGTTAAAGGTAGTTGTTAATCTTATCCTGAAAAGGGTAAAATGTTAGCTGAAACACAAAGTTATGTTTCATGAAATGTATGATGCAATAAATGTGCCTCATCAATGTTTATGATATATGGATGTAATGTATGTGCATGTAAGCTGATTTTCTGTATTGATGAGGAAAATAAATCTTTGACTGCTGCCGGGGAAAATAAATCCTCGACTGCTGAGGATAAGAAATCCTTGGCGACTGTTGGGGATTAAAACTCCTTGATGACTTCTCTGGGGATACAGGGATCTTTCATGTCTTGAAGTTGACAAAAAATCTGCTGCGAGCAATGCCATATACTGCTTGAGTAATCTGCTTGGGGAGTCCAAAGAATTCGATGACTTCTATTGGGGATTATACAATGGGAATCCTTATTCTGCTAGGGAATAGAGAAAACTCTGATGACTTCAGCGGGGAATTAAGAATGAGAATCTTCATTCTGTTGAGAAGCAAAAAAAAAAACTCTGTGGGGAAGAAGGCTTACTGTTGGGGAGTAGGTTCAGGAGTTTGGATTGTCTGCCATTCTACTGGGGAGTTATAAGAAGTTATTGTTTGGTTGGTTTTCAGGCTTCAAAATAACTTGCTGGGGAATTTGGAGCAACTGAATGGTTTCCGCTGAGGGTCGATAGTTAGAAGTTTTGGCTCCACTGGGGATTGGGAGTTTGAATTTTTAACTCTGATGGGGATTAAGGGTTTGAATTTTTAGTTCCGTTGGGGATCTAGATGATGTACTGTAGGGATTGCTCAATGGAATAGCCTGAAGACGTTTTCCTATCCTTTCAACCTGTCAGTAATTGTTCTTTTCCATCTCTGTTTATTTGTAAACAGTAATTATGTTCAAATGCATATGATCATTAATGAATCATTGGACGTTTTTGCACATAAAAACACAAGTGTAAAGAAAAAGGCAAATAGTTTTCTGTACTTTGAAAGAGATATCTTTGTATTTACTTTGAATAAGTGTTTTGTACAAAGGAGACAAACATCCTAGTAAGAGGATGGTGTCATAAAAATAAGAAATTTTTTATACAAAGGTAGCTATGTGTAAAAAATCCCATGGGGTTCCTATTCTGCTATAGCCTTCGTATCTCTGAATATCTTGTCCATTCGTTGCTTCTTCCGAAGATGATTGGATTGATCAGAAGCTCCAGGTTTGTCAGTGAAGAGATTGTCCTTAAAGTGATCTGACGAGACATAGTCATACGCTTAAGTTCCCTAACTTTTTCCTGAACCGCCCTTTCGGGTTTTTGATTCACCGGGAAACCCTTTTTTTCCCAAGTCGCCCTTTCGGGTTTTTAGCTTGCCGGGTGTACAAATTTTTTTGTTTATCCCTAATTTTTTCCCGAACCTTTTTGGTTCATCGGGATGCCCTTGTTTTGCCTAGGTGTGTCAACCTAGCGGGTCCTTTATGCGTAGTATCTTTTGACTATGTCTGCGTTCGCAGGGTGCGGCAAGTCGTCGCCGTCCATGGTGGTTAAGATCATTTCCCCACCAGAAAAGATGTTTTTGATCACAAATGGTCCTTCATAGGTAGGAGTCTATTTTCCCCTGGGATCACTTTGTGGCAAGATGATGCGCTTGATCACTAGATCTCCAACTTGATATGTATGGCATCTGACTTTCTTGTTGAAAGCCTTGATCATCCGTTTTTGATACGTCTGACCATGGAAAACAACAATAAGTCCATTCTCGTCAATTAAGTTCAACTGATCAAATCGGGTCTGGATCCAATTGTCTTCACTTAAACCTGTATCCTTCATAATTCTCAAAGAGGGGATCTGAACCTCGATAGGCAGGACAACCTCCATGCCATAAACTAAAGAATAGGGTGTTTCCCCAGTTGATGTACGAGCCGTGGTACGGTACCCGTGGAGAGCAAATGGTAGCATCTCATGCCAGTCCTTGTAGGTGACTGTCATTTTTTGTATGATCTTTTTTGATGTTTTTGTTCGCAGCTTCAACAACACCATTCATCTTTGGCCGATAGGGGGATGAATTGTGATGTTGAATTTTGAACTGCTCGCACAAAGCGGTGATCATAGTATTGTTAAGGTTTGTACCATTATCAGTGATGATCCTTTCGGGGATACTGTACCGGAAAATAAGGTTCTGCTTGATGAAGCGGGAAACAACATTCTTAGTAATAGATGCGAAGGAAGCTGCTTCGACCCACTTTGTGAAATAATCAATGGCCACCAGAATGAAGCGGTGTCCATTGGAAGTTGTAGGCTTGATCTCCCCAATCATGTCGATTCCCCACATAGCGAAGGTCCAAGGAGCTGTTAAGACATTTAGAGGAACTGGAGGCACGTGGACCTTGTCTGCATAGATTTGACATTTATGACAAGTTCGGGAGTGTTGATAGCAGTCAGCTTCGATGGTAGACCAGTAGTATCCTGCCCGTAGAATCTTCTTTGCCATCATATGCCCGCTAGAGTGAGTGCCGAAGGTACCTTCATGCAATTCAAGCATAATCCTTTTAGCTTCAATCTTGTCCACACAACGGAGCAGAATAGAATCATGATTGCGTTTGTATAGGATGCCATTACTTAGGAAGAACTTAGCTGAGAATCTCCTTAAGAACTTTTTGTCATTGACTGAAGCTCCTTCCGGGTATTCTTGAGCCTCGAGATACCTTTTGACTTCATGAAACCAGGGCTGGTCCACTACTTCTTCGGTATTAATCTCGTAACAATATGCGGGTTCGTCCATCCGTTCAATGGTGATTTGGGGAGCCTCATTATCCCATTTAAGTTTAAAATGGATGACATTGTATCTAGAGCATCTGCTAGCTGATTTTCTTCTTGTGGGAAATGCTCGAAGGTAATCTTCTCAAAATGTGGCAACAATGTCAAGACATGTTCTTTGTAAGGGATGAGGTTTGGATGCTTAGTGTCCCACTCTCCTTTGATCTGACTGATGACCAAAGCTCAGTCCCCAAACACAATCAAAGATTTGATTCCCAAGTCTATGGCAACCTTGAGTCCAAAAATGTATGCTTCATATTCTGCCATGTTGTTCGTACAGTTGAAGTAAAGTCTGGCGATGAAAGGAGTATGGCATCCTTCTGGAGATATAAGAACAACACCGGTACCGTTACCAAACGCATTGGAGGCCCCATCAAAGTACATGGTTCATCGAGATCCTTGTTCAGGTCCGTCATATGGCCTGAATTCTTCAATGTTGTTCAATATCATGATGTCTTCGTCAGGGAAGTCGAACTTCATGGATTGATAATATTCTACAGCTTGATGGGCCAGATGATCGGCAAGCACACTGCCCTTTATAGCTTTTTGGGTAGTGTGCTATATGTCATACTCTGTTAGGATCATCTTCCATCTAGCTATCCTTCCAGACAAAGCAGGCTTCTCGAAGATGTATTTTATCGGATCCATTTTAGATATCAGCAAAGTGGTATGAGTCAGCATATACTGCCTTAGGTGGCGAGCAACCCATACCAAAGCGCAACAAGTTTTCTCGAGTAGTGAATATCTTGTTTTATAGTCGGTAAACTTTTTGCTAAGGTAATAAATGGCATGCTCTTTTCGGCCAGACTCGTCATGCTGCCCCAGTACGCACCCCATTGAGTTCTCTAGGACGGCAGATACATGATTAGCGGTCTTCCCTCGACGGGTGGCATGAATATATGAGGCTCTAGTAAATACTCCTTGATTTTATCGAAAGCAATTTGACAGTCATCATTCCCTCTAACTACCTGATCTTTCTTCAACAGCTTGAAGATTGGTTCACAAGTAGATGTTAGGTGAGAAATGAACCTAGCAATGTAGTTTAGGCGTCCCAAGAAACCCTGACCTCCTTCTCAGTGCGAGGAGCATGCATTTCTTATATATCTTTGACTTTGGCAGGATCAACCTCGATGCCTTTGTTGCTGACAATGAAACCTAAGAGCTTAACTGACCGGACTCCGAATGTGCACTTGTTTGGGTTCAATCTTAGTGTGTACTCCTTCAACCTGACAAACAACATTTACAAGTGATCAAGGTGTTCTTCTTCAGTTTGTGATCGGGCTATCATGTCATCTACGTAGACCTCTATCTCATGATGTATCATATCATGAAACAAAGCTACCATGGCGCGTTGATAGGTTGCCCCGGCATTCTTCAGTCCAAATGGCATCACTTTGTAGCAGAACGTACCCCACTGTGTGACAAAAGTAGTTTTCTCCATGTCCTCAGGTGCCATTTTGATCTGGTTATATCCTGAGAATCCGTCCATGAAAGAAAATACGTTGTGCTGAGCTATATTGTCAACCAGGATGTCAATGTGCGGAAGTGGAAAATTATCTTTAGGGCTAGCCCTGTTTAAATCTCTATAATCCACGCACATTCTCACTTTGCCATCCTTTTTAGGCACATGAACAATGTTAGCAACCCATTGTGAATAGGAAGTAACAGCCAGAAATCCAGCATTGAACTGCTTCATAACTTCTGCTTTGATCTTCTCTGACATGTCAGGTCTCATGCGGCAGACTTTTTGTTTCACTGGTGGACAGTTTTCTCTTGTGGGTAGATGGTGTACCACAATGTCTGTATCAAGTCCCGGCATGTCTTTGTATGACCAGGCAAAGATCTCAACATAATCATGCAACAACTGAATTAGGCGCGCTTTGATGCTTAGCTCTAGATTGGCACCCACTCTGATTTCCTTTTTATCGTCCTCGGTTCCCAAGTTGATCGTATCCAACAACTCCTCATGAGGCTGAATTGCTCTTTCCTCTTGTTGTAGTAGTCTGGCCAATTCCCCTGGCACCTCACAATCTTCCTCACCTTTGTATTCAGCTTGGTAGATCAGATCTTCAGAGTCACTGAAGGCTATAGCAGTATCGTTACCCATGGGATCCGGAATGGAAGGGTACCTGCATTTGTGAGTGTGGGTGTGTGTAAGGGTATAGCCATCTTAAAACAACAAAATGTAAAAGAAAGACAATAAGCACAAAAGGTTTATATATGAAAAAGCGTCCATGATTCATTGAAATGACATATGAAAATGAAATAAAAACCCTTACAAATGGACCGTTGTGCCTCGGGTAAGACACAAGGTTGAAAAAGTAAGAATTGTTTGTGAATTATTACAAGTCCAACAGAAATGTAAAAGATAAATTACTCGGTATGAAAGTAATCGGGATGAAGTCCTTGGCCTCCCAGTTGCACAGTCCTCCGCCGACAGTAGGAAATATCCAGTCTTCCAGGCTGCCATTTTCTTCACTGTCCTCTAGTGCATTAACCCCTTGGTGGTTGATCTTCATAGGTGGCCCTCCAGCACGGGCGCGGCGCACGGCCTTCTGAGCAGTCGAAGTAAATCCCTAGCCGAACTTGTCTGATTTGTAAGGAATGTCGGGAAGCTGCCCCCAGATAGTGGATCCTCCTTCTTCCACTACTGCCCTTGCATCTTTTAGAGAAGACATCTGAGGTGGAGGTCTTGTGATCAGAGGAATTGAGGATATCGTCTTGGTCGCCGCTATTTCCTGAGAGACTTCTTCAAAATGTTGGAAAGGGGTTTCGATGAATTCGCCATCCAATTCTACATATCGGAATGAATTCAGATGACTAATCACGTATTCCTCTTCCCCATGGACAATTATGATCTTCCCTTGGACACGGTACTTCAGCATCTGATGCAAAGTGGAAGTGACCGCACCGGCATTGTGAATCCAGGGGCGTCCCAACAGACAAGAGTAAGAAGGACGGATGTCCATCACATAGAATGTTGAATTGAACATTTGAGTACCCACCTTGATCGGGATGTCCACCTCTCCATGAACCATCCTCTTAGAGTCGTCGAATGCTCTCACAATTATGTTGCTGGGTTTTAGGGTCAGCCCCTCACAATCCAATCTATCCAGGACTTTCTTTGGCAAGACGTTCAGAGATGATCCCGTATCAACCAAGACATGGGCTAAGGTCGTTTCCCTACACTCCACTGAGACATGTAGTGCATCGTTATGTTTTCTCCCTTTGGGGGTCAAGTCACCATCGGAGAAACCCAGGCCATTGTCAGCTGTTAAACTGGCCACACACTCTTGGAATTGATTCACAGACGTCTCTTGCGGCACATGAGCCGTCTTCAGAAATTTTACCAAAGCTTTAGCATGCGTCTTAGAGCACATCAGCAATGCTAACATAGATATTTTAGAGGGGGTCTATCCTAGTTGTTCAACCACATCATGATCACTCTTCTTAATGATCCTCAGGATTTCTTCCATCTCCTTCTTGGACGCTTTAGGAATAACTAGTGATTAAGCCTTCGTCAGGGCAGGCTCCTCTTGAACATTCTTTCCTTTATTCTCAGCAGTGGAAGTAGGGATAGGAATTGTATTGTCTTCTTTGTTCGTTGGTACACTTGCAGGTACAATCACCAGTACAGATGTAATCTTCGGAACGGCCACGGGTCCAAAGACTGCCTTTGGAGGGGCAATCTCTGGAGAGAAAATTCTCCCACTGCGGGTAATTTTGCTTGTTCCGACAATGTTACTGATGTCGGAATTGTCCTCTTCGGAGCTCTCCTCTTCGGCAGTCTGTTCAATCTATTTGACACCATGATAGTAGATTTCTCCACCATAGTTCCATGGTACCGTCTTATCTGATTTGTATGGGGTTGGCCCGGGCATTGTTATCTTCAAAGGAGTAGTTATAGGAGCAAATGTAATCCTAACGGGTTTTTTAGGAACCCTGGAAGGATTGGCGTATATGGTTATTATTGAAACTTATGGAACTGGAATGGGTGAAATATGAGCTTTCTCAAACAAAATTTCCTGGTTATCAATCAGTTGTTGGATACCCTTTTTCAACAGAGGGAAGTCAAATGATGAGGATAGGAAAATATGGAAATATTTTTCACAACCTGGGAACACCCCAGCCTTTAACAAATTCAACTTTATGGTCGAGAGCGGAGTCAACAATTCATCCATAGTGTCAACAAATAAGTCTTCCTCAACAGCACTGGCATTGTGTCCATGCCTAGGCATCGGAGCAGAGATAACATTCGGTTTTTCAGGCGCTTCAAATTCAACTTCCTTTGCGTCTATCAGATCTTGAATCTTGTTCTTCAGAGCCCAACAGTTGTCGGTGTCGTGCCCTGGACTTTCAGAATGGTAAGCGCACCTGGCATTCGGATGGTAGTGGAGAGATGCAGTATTGGGGTTTTTAGGGGCCTCTTTTAGCATGTCCAGATTCAACTTCAGAAGATGTGGTAGGACTTGAGCTGGAGTCATGTTAATCTTGGTGAACTGCCTTACTGGCCTTTCCACCCTTTGCTGATTATTTCTTGGCTGATTATTTCTTGGCTGGTCTGATGCAGGCTTCTGAATCATGACGGCCCCCCACCATTGAACGGTGCTCGGTTCTTCCCTGATTCCTCTATGCATAGACAATAGACACTTCATTCTTTCCAGTGAAGGTTTTTTTTACAGCAGCAGAGGTAGACGCGTCTTTCTGAATTTTCCCACTTCTAATACCGGCTTCCACCCTCTCGCCAGTCAAGATCAATTCTATGAACCCTGCAGAGGAGCTCCCAATTAGAAGATTAAAGAAAGGGCCTAATAAAGTTCCCAGGAACATGTCCACTAGCTCCCTTCCAGATAAAGGTGGTTGCACCCTTTCGGCTAAATCCCTCCACTTTTGGGCGTAGTCTTTGAAGCCCTCATTTGATACCATCGCCATACTCTGGAGTTGTGTACGGGTTGGTGCCAAATCGGTGTTGTATTGATACTGTTTATAAAAGGCTGCTGCCAAGTCTTCCCAATTGTGAACATCTACCCTCTCCAGCTGGTAGAACCAATCAAGCTGCGTTCTTGATAAACTGTCCTGGAAAAAGTGGACCCATAAGTCTTTGTCAACAGAATGCGGTTGAATTTTCCTGACATAATATCGTAGGTGCATCTTGGGACAAGGCACCCCATCATACTTTGCAAATAGTGGAACTTTAAACTTAGGAGGGATTACAATTCCAGATACCAAACCTAACTCCTCAAATTCTAGCCCAAGTACTCTCTTTATCTCCATAGCAGTTAGGCGCTCTTCCAAGTGTTTGTATTTGTCATCGGCCGGAGGGTATTATTATTCTGAGTAGTCCTCTTCTTCCTCTTCTTCTACTTCATAATTTGATGGCACTACCATTTCTTTTCCTTTTCATTCCCCTTCATTATATGTGGTTGGAAATTCTAAGGTCCTTCTGGCTTGTCCCTCAAACCTTCTGCCCATGATAACCACACTGGCTCGCTTCTTCTTCTTTTTATCTTTCTCTTTCTCTAAAAGAGTCTTGAGCTCCTCCTGCCCCTTGGCCAAGGTCAAGAGTAGCTGTTGAAATTGTGAATTCTGAGCTTGTAAGTCTTTGACCGTTTGTTCAAGATCTATCTTGCTGAAATAAATAGCAGAGAGATGAGGAAACTTGGTGTGAAGACATGTTTATGCTTATGATGAATGATATGTATTCATGCAATGCATTCAAGGATTCAGAAATTCAAATTTGTCTTAAACAAAAAAGAAACACACGTCATAATAATAAGATAGAATTGTTAGTACATCAATGCCCCTTGGGAAAAATAATACAAAATTCTAAGGTAAAAAGACGTTGCGCATCCTCTTTGGTGCAATGTAGGTGTTGAGAGTCTGCTCTTCATGAAGTAACCGAGTGAGTTCCAAAACCTTCTTCTCGCTTGCGTAGAATTGGGCTTCGAAAGTATCGTGTTCTCCCTTGAGCTGTATCCAACTCCTTTGTAGATCTTCGAGTGATGTCGGCATGTCAGGATGTAGGATGGTGTATGGAACCTCTCCTTCCTTAACAGGCTCTATAATCACTGGGAGAATGGAGGGGTAAGGCATCATAAGACTTTGGGCACGAGTTCGTACCCACTTGAGGTAAGGCTCAAGAAGGATGGAATTCTTGTGTCCCAAGGTCTTACTGTCTACCTTGTTTGGCATCCTCCAAGCTCAAATGAACCTTTGACGAAGTCCTTGATTGTCGTTGTCGAAGTCGAAAACCAAACCTTGAACCAACATATCATGTGGGCCATCCCTTCGGGAATAACCAAATTGTCTCAGAGCCAAACAGGGGTTGTAGGTGATGCCTCCCCTAATGCCAAGTAGAGGGACATTAGGGAATTCCCCACAACGGTCGACAATGATAACATTCTCTTTGGATCTAGAAAACCAATGAATATCTGAATGTTTAAGTGTCATCAACCTTTGTGACCACCTCAAACCTTGCTCATTCTTCAAGACTGATTGGGGAAGATGAGAAATAAACCATCTTGCCAGGAGAGGAGTGCAACACATGAGAACACCTCTTTTCCTCATTGTATGAGTGCGAAAAGAGTGTAAGATATCTCCAAGCAATGTAGGCACCGGGTTGCGAGACATGAAGATTTTGACAGCACTCACATCTATGAGTTGATCAGGATTAGGGAACAAGACCATCCCATAGATGAGAAGAGCTACAATCTCCTCAAAATCTTGCAAGTCCAAGGAGTTCCAGCAGCTTTGTGCCTTCTCAAACAAAAACTTTGCCAAGAAGCCTTTGACACCACTTCTAGTTTCCCAATGGGTTGTGACATCAGATGAGTGCAAGTGCAGGGCTTGAGAAAAATCTTCTGGCTTTGGATCTCTTTCCGTACCGTTGAAGGGTAGTTGATTGAGAATAGGAATCCTCAAGAGTTGAGAGAATTCTTCCAAAGTGGGCACAAGCTGGTAGTCAGGAAATGTGAAGCAGTGATGCAAAGGGTCAAAGAACTGGAAAAGAACTTTCATCGTGTCTTCCTCTGTGTTGGAAGTGACTAGATTGAGTAGACTACCATGCCTCTTGGTGAATGGAGAATTCTCAGGAATCCTTGAAGCTAGCTCCTTGAGTTGCGGAGGAATTCTTACAAGGTTGACTTGGATGGTTTTCCTGCAAAGTGAATCCATACCCTACAAAACAAGAACAGAGATGAATCTCTAAAATCCTTGAAATGGTTAGTGGATGCAAATGATGCTTCATGATGTCCATGATGTTATTCACAAGTATATATGTACAAGCAAATCACACAAGTTCCTAGTTTAGGCTTGCATGGGGTTTCATAGGTAAGTACCCTCTTGAAGTTTAGTTGGCTCAACCTGTCCTAGAAATAGTAACCGGGTTCTAAGGAGCTCATTATCACTGGATTGTTTCCTTGTTCATTGTTTCAATTTAGCCTCTTTACTGGCGACCGAAATATTCCAAGGAACCAACCCTTAATGAGTGTAGTATCGAGTATCTACCAACTTCGGACTGCACTAAAGCCGGTCATCTCACTACATCCTAAAAGGCCAAGTTGGTCAAGTAAAGGTTCTAGAAGTTCGTTAGTGTTTCATGACATCACTCAGCGGCCCTGTATTCTCTTTGATTGACTCAAAGGCTACCGGTACCCACAAATATGTCACACTAACATAGTTATTACTTAGACCGTGTCGGTATACCCCGCACAGTTTCCACAACATATTTCTATTTACCTATAATGCTTCCCAAATCCGGGTGGAGGATTCAAACCCAAACAATAGAACCAAAGTGTAAAGAAAACAAGTCAAACAATTGTAAGAAAATAAAGGTGATCTAAACCCTAAGTTAACCCCACTTTTGTAATTTTCCCCAGCAGAGTCTCCAGTTCTGTGATACGGTGGGAGAACTGACTTGAGGTTTTGCGTTTCGTCGCAAATGTCGCGGTTTAGCAAGAGTCGCCACCGACTTTTATTGTATCCAAAAGGAAAGGTAAAAAAGAACAGGAAAGACCTTTGAGATGTTTTCTTGAGTTCGGGGGGTAGATTATGAAAAGGGAAGGTGCTAGCACCCTTTTCATCCATGGTTTTCCATGGGCTCTTAGTTACTTGCTTAGATCACTTGCTTTGCTTTTGAAATTGTTTGAAATGGTGCTTTGTGTTTGGTGTGATTTTCAAAGTATTTTGAAAAGAGGCCATTCGTTTAGGCAATCTTTGTAATGATTCTCGTTCGTGAGAATGTATACAAAGATGTTTGTCTTTTGAAAAATGTTTCAATGTTTTGAAAGTTATTTTGAAATGTTTTGAAATGTGTGTGTTGGTTTTTAAAAATAGCAAGGATTATTTGGAAGAGAGCAAATAACTTAGAACTATCTACCTACTCAATTGTCTTTCTTGTGCATTTTTCATTCCTTTGATGTTGTTGACCTACCATTGATTTGGTAGGAAACCCTATCTTTGGATGTTTAAACGGGACGGACGCATGTCATCGTATAACCATGATAGCAATGTTGCTAGGTATCTTGGCATTTTTCCGAGGGACCAAGATCATTTGTTTTAGGCAACCTTGTCTAGTGTCATCGATTGACTATGATCTTATTTTGCTTTGTTTTGCCAAGATACTTTGCATGCATACCATGGCCATTTATTTTAAGGCAACCAAGTGGGTGAAACTCTAGGGGTGCTTGTGTGCAATGTGTGTTATTTTCATGCATTTGTCTTGTATTAGGTCTTTGCTATTTGTTTGATTTTTGGTCTTATCATGCAAAACCCTAATTTACTACACAAATATATAAAGCGATAAATTGCGTAAATATAAACTAAACTATTACAACAATTATTATGGGAGAGGGGATACAAGTTTTTGAATGGGGATATTTGCACAAAATAAAACCCTAAAATACTATTATAACCCAATTGAATAATGTGCAAAAATAAATAAATATACAAATACTTAAATATGCAATAAAAATGTATTTATGCAAAAATGTTTTGTATTTGTTTTTTTTTGTATGAGAAAATAAATTATTTAAGCCCTAAAAAAAGAGAAAAATAATATTGTTTTTTTTGAAAGGGGAAACCCTAATTTTGATTAAAAGAAAATATATGTTCTATATTTATTTTATTTTGTCCATTTTTGTACAAGAAATAGTAAATAATATTATTGACAAATATTAAAAATTAAAATATGTATGAAAATAATATTTTATGTGTATGAATAATAAAAATAAAAATGTATGGTATTTTTAAATGTATTTACAATTTTTTATAAGAAAATAGATTCTATTTATTAAAATAAAAATATTTTTATATGTGGAAAAAATAATAAAAATAAAATAAAATTGAAAAATTTAAGAAAATATTTTTGTGATTTTTTAATGTTCAGAAAAAAGAATTAAAATCAATAAACATAAAAAATATGAGAAAATATGCAAAATATAAAATATGAAGCATGGGGTGCAAATAGTGGTCAGAGGGGTGTGAATAACAAAAATAAACAGGCCCAGGCGCGCCAAGGCCCAGAACAGGTCGTCCCTGTCCTCCAGCTCCCTCCTGCGCGCACATTGTTCTTCAAACCTGTATCTCTCTATTGCTTGCATAAAAACAAAAACTCATAACATAAAAAATGTAGCTTGTAATCTCACGATTCCTACCATATAAGATTTGTAACCTAACTCTAAAAGATCAGGGAGAATTTTATCAGCCCTAAATCGAGACCTAAAAAATCCAGGAACTTCAAGTCTTAAATTCTCATGGCACAGTTAATATAAATGGCAAGTATGCACATGTATAGCTTCACCAAGTTAAGGACTACATTTTTGCTTCACAAATCGTAGCTTGAGGATGCCTAAATAGAGAGATAAAGTTTTGAAAAATACCTCCTTCAGCTGGATTTGGATATGGCAATGTGAGGGCTTTGAGTGAGGCCTGAGGGTCGTGTGAGCTTCCTTGAAGTTCCTTCAAGCTATTCCAATGCTTATGGTGCTTTGTGGATGGCCAGAACTTCCTGTAGAAGTCAAGTTGCAAGCTTCCAAAGTGAAAATGGCAATGGCTGAAACAGGGGCTACAGGTGCAGGATGAATGCTTGGATAGCTTTGGTAGGATGTGTGGAAGATGTTTGAAGTGTTAAAAGGCAAAACGCACGAGCCAAAATGAAGTTGGCAAGGATTTTGCAGAAGCTGGCAGTTTGGGCAGAAAAATGAAGTTTCTGAGTTTGGGAGAGTTTCAGATGTTTAGCATTCGTGTCTTGGCTTGTGATAAGTTTGTCCAGATGTGTAGAATGATACCAAGTCCTCCCTTTATCAGCTTGTACAAGTTTTTAACTTTTGGCCAACTTTCTTGCATTTTAAGAAAAGTTGAAGTGACTTGTGCAACAGGCCTGTACTGGCTAGTTCTTGAGCTGATGAGAGTTGGTATGCTTTGCTTAATTCCTGTGGAAATTGTTTGTACCAAAGGAACAAGTCCAAGGCTCAAGGCTGATAAAGTTGGAAAAGCTTGCTTTTATGAAAATGGCAATGTGCCCTTTATGCCATTAATGGGTTTATTTCTTGTACAATGCTCCAAAAGCAAAAATAAAGCCATTATCCTCTGAGTTTGCATTTAATTATGGAGTGTAGAAGGAGTTTAGGACCTGTAATGCAAGGTACAAGCATGCTAGGATCTGATTTGCAACTTGATCTCATGTAAAAATGACTTGATCAAAAGTGACAAAATGCCAACTTCCCTTCTTCGATTCTCCCTAACCACAAATGATCTTGGAGAGTTGTTGGAGATTTTAGAAAGCTTCCAACATGCTCTACAATACATATTTGAAATGAATTTTGAGATACCTCTTGTAACTAGGTGAAAAATGTCCATGAAGTTGGGTCAAAAACCTGCCTAAATTAGGGCAAATTTTCACTAAGTCATTTAGTTCATGGACCTCTATTCACAAATTCATAACTTAGGATCCAAGCATCTTTTGGGAAAACTTTGTGAATAAAAGTTGTAGATTTAATGGAGGAATATAACTTTCATGTTGTAAGTTTTCTTTGAATCAAATTGCATTATGGTGAAAAAGATGGGAAAAAATAAGAAAATTTCCATACTTAGAAAAATTCTAAGTTATGGAAATTTTCAAATTCAAAACCCTAATTTTCAAAATTGGTTTTCTTGGTCAACAAGTTTCATATTTTGACATATCTTGATGAATTATGACCCTTGGCATTTGATTTTGACCCAAAAGTTAAAGTTTGACTTTTCAGTATACAGTTGACTTTTGATCAGTTGATTGGAAAATTCATTTGTCAATCCTATGAACTTGAGATCTTTTGAACCATGAAATTAGGTCAAGATGATGCCATTTAACCATTGAAATCATGTTTGAACCCAATTGGTCATTGGATAGGTTAAAAATCATAAATTGCCCTTTCTCAATCAAAACCCTAATTTTGACCATTTTGCCCTTTTGATGATTTGATCAAATTTCTTGAGGAGTTATGATCCAAACTTGATCAAATTGTACATATGAGTCTAAAATATTGTTGTGGATCAAAAATTATGAAGTTTGACTATAAATTGGCCATGATTGACTTTTTTCCCCAATACAACTGATTTCGAGGTTAATTGTCCAATTGACTGAGTAAAAAGGTGATTCAAGGCTTGAAACTTAACATGAGCAATCTTAGGGGTCCAACATGATGTATGAAAGTCACATGAAGAATTGATGGTCCAAAAATACTTGTGCAAACTCAAACCCTAATTTTGGGTTATCAGTGCAAGGTGATGTCTTGAGCTGACCAAACCCTAATCTTGTCTTGAGTCCAAGAAGTCTTGTGAGAAAAATCTTGAAAAATGAGAGGGAAAATTTTGGGGTATAACAGATTCCCCTGTTCAATCTTCTTGAACCTGAAGAGTTAGATTGGCGAGTTTTACCGTCCGTGACTCGAAGGTAAAAGATGATTGGACACTAGAGTGCCCGTAAATTTGCACTCGTCAAAGTGTAGTTGAGGGAATGGGCTTAAAGATGCCATTTGGAGAGGTGATAGAATCTTGTTGGAGATGGTCTTGTAGATGCCATCCAAGAATGTTTGCTGAGTTGTAAGTTGTAAGTCAAAAGAATGAGTATTCAAAATGGTGTCTGTGTCTCGAACGTATCTGAACTGTATTTGGAGACTGAATTTGTATGAGTGAAGGAATAGCAGTCGTTTCTGAAGCGTATCTGAGTTGTGTCTGTATTTGAATCTGAATAAGTAGAAGAATGACTTCCGTGTCTGGAGTGTATCTGTAATATAATCTTGAATAAGCGATAGAATAGCGTTCGTGTTAGAGCGTATCTAAGTTGGGGAAAATCAGAATAAGTGACAGAATGGCAACCGTGTCTGGAGCGTATCTGGACTATATCTTGCTGGAAGTCTAAATAAGTAACAGAATGGCAACCATATCTGAAGTGTATCTGTACTATATTTTGAAGTTGAAATCTGAATGAGTATCAGAATGGCATCCTTGGCAGGCTTCGTTTGAGCACCTAACCTCCTCGAAGATTGCCTCAAATTTCCAAGCTTCGATTGAAGCCTTGGCCTGTTGCTTGCTTGCTGTATACAAGCTTTGACTAGGCATGTGTTTCCTTTAAAACAGCTTCCTTCGATTTCAAAAAGGAAGGGCCTCATGTTGGTGTTCCTTCGATTACACCATTGGCTTTACATGCTGGCTTGATTCACAATGCAATGGCTACCTGCATGCAAGCTTAATTCCTGTTTCAATTGGGCATTTGATTTCTGCATGCAAGCTTAATTCTTGCTTCGATTGGGCATTTGATTTATGCATGCAAGCTTAATTCCTGCTTCGATTGGGCATTTGATTTCTTTGGAGCAAGCTTGATTCCTGCTTCGTTTGGGAATTTGATTTCTTTAGAGCATGCTTAATTCCTGCTTCGACTATACAAATAATCCCTCTTCAGCTTGCCTTCAGCCACAAGGCAAAAGGCTTCTTTCGACTTGCCTTTAATGCACAAGGAAAGAAACCCTTACAAGTGTGTTTTGATTCATCGGGCCAAAAGCCCATTCATGCTTGCCTTGGATTCACTAATGACAAAGACTTCCTTTGGGCTTTCCTTCAATGCACAAGGCCAAGACTCCTCAGCTCATCTTCTGCATTATAGCACAATATGGACGCTTCGGAAGAGCATTCCAAAGGTCCAGTTGAAGGACACACATTGGAGAGTCATTCGAAGAAGGAACAAAGCATGCATGTGGTCCCTTCTAAAGAACACACGCATTGGTTCAAAATGAAGAATACACAAAGGGCCCATTCGAAGGACACTTTGATGGGAAACACATATTGTTGTCTAAAAAGGGGGTCTGGTCGAAGGATGGATCTAGCTGGTCAAAATGAAAGCAAAATATTAAAAGAGGCTTGCTAGCCCAAAATCCAACATACTGCCAGTTCCAAACCAACGTGCACAAGCACATTCATGCCAAAGGAAGCTTCAATTGACCAGGAAAGAGTTTTTGTTTGGGCTAGCTGAATAGGGGTTCAAACAAAGAAGCCCCAGTGATGAGAACATGAGCCAGTCGAAGGGTACACAAGACATCCAGTCGAAGGAGGCAATAGGCCAATCTAAGAGCAACACTAGAGAGCATTTGAAGGAGCCAAAATGTCCACATACATTCGAATTTCAAAAAAGGGACAAGTTTCCACATCTTTTGCAATGTTTCAAAATGGTATTCCTGGCCTTAAAACACCAACTTAATGGCTGCTTACTCTTTTTCCTTCTTGTCCCCTCCATTCCCTCTATATAAGGAGACCTCATACATATGGACAAGGTGGAGACGGAAGCCCAGGGGAACCATACACACATATTATTTTGCACTCCATACACTGCCTAAGAGAAGCACATCAAAAACTCCCAAAAAATCAACGAGATCATATCACACTTGTTCCCTCTCTTTTCGAATCCAAGGGCATCTAACAACTCTAGTCCCCCTTACAAATTTCAGTTTTAAGCAAGGTAAGTCCCCTTGACCTTGCATCTTTTGTTTCAGTATGATATGTAAATAGCCTTGTACTTACTTTTCGTTTCAGCATAATATATAGATAACCCCTTAGTTGTGTTCTTCATTTCTTCCCTATGGACTTGTTTGTTTTTCTTGTTGGAACTAACCTGTACAACCCCAAACGAAAGACAAAAGGAGTGTGAATGAAGGATATGCATTCATGCTGCTCCGTAGGTCCATGCACTCATGCCCACTCCCTAGCTAAGTTGAAAGAAGTAGAGAAGGCTACAATCGAAGGTTGCCCATGCCATTCCTAAACGCAGTCGAAGGAGGCAGAAAAGGTGCAAATCTAAGCTTGCTCACATCAATTCTCAAGCCCAATTGAAAGAAGGCCAAAGGAGGATGAATCGAAGGAGTCCATTGGCTTGGATCGAAGAATTCATTTTCTCTCCTTTATTTTTGTTCTTTGTTGTTTTTTTTTAAACATTTTTCTTGTCTTTCGATTTGGTTGTAATAACGTAGAACCCTTACCTTCTGCATTTTTACTGCTTTTCACCTTAACTGCTAGATGTATGATTAATATGATTGTGTGGCAAAAACTAAAATCAAACGCTAGCAAACTTAACAAATAAGACAAAAAAATAACTGAACATAACACACTTGCACATATACACCTCTAGGGTACCCCACTTTGGTTGCCTTCAGAAATAAAACAGTCATGTCCCTCGAAATGGGGACGCTTTAGCAAAGACCCATAAATCAAAATATCATAGTCCCTCGATGACCCTATAGTTTCCTTTCGGTAAATGATCTAGTCCATAAACAGAAATTGCTAAAGCGTCTCTACATTGTTGCCTTTATGACTGTATGTCCATTAGAATGTCCCTCATACATCCAAACAATGGGGATTCTTACCAAATCAATGGTAAGATAGCAACATCTAAAGGAGGAGGAAAAGAACGTTAGACCTTTTTGAGTAGGTAGGATGTTTATAGTTGCTCGCAATAAAAAAAAATCATTTTTACACCTACAATTTCAATTGAAACATTTTCAAAAGTCAAAACCCTTTGTACGCATTCTTATAGAGACGAGAATCATTACAAAGGAACTTTTCAAAATCACTTTCAAAAACATCTCCCATAAACATTTCTTTAAACTATTTTCAAAACCAACACTTTGTACGCATTCTTATAGAGACGAGAATCGTTACAAAGACATTTTCAAAATATTTTTAAACCCACACCACAAGCATATTTTTAAACAAACGAAAAGTGAGCTAGCAAGAAATTAAGAGTCCTGAGATAACTACGGATGGAAAGGGTGCTAACAAATTCCATTTCCATAACCTACCCCCCTTACTCAGAAAACTCTCTCCAAAGGTCTTTTTTGTTCTTTTCACCTGTTCCTTAATTTAGATAAAAGAAAAGTCGATGGCGACTCTTCCATACCGCAACATTTGCAAACACAAACGCAAAACCAGTATTAACCGTCAGTTCTGCCACCGTATCACAGAACTGGCGACTCTTTTGGGGATACTATAAAAAGTAGGGTAACCTTAGAGCTTATTTCATTTTAAAATTTATTTCATTGTGTGTTTTTATGCTTTACTTTTTAGGGTTTTGTTTGGGTTGTTACTATAGATCCTACACCCGGATCTGGGGCACCTTGTTAGGTAAGTAACAATAAATCGTGGAAGTTGTACGGTATAGACCGATATGGACAAAATGATAGCTATGTTATCGTGATACTTTGGTTTGTACTAATGTTCCTTGAGTCAGTTAAGGATAACATTAGGCTTCCTTAGTGTCATTAAGCGCTAACTGACTTTTAGAACCTTTAATTGACTCATCCTAAGCCATTAGGAAGTAGTGAGATGACCGACTTTTGTTCCGACCAAAGATTGGTTGATACTCGATACTTCACTCATTGAGACTAGACTTTTGGGATATTCTGGCCGCAATACTTTGGTGCTTGAGCTAGAACAATGCCTAAAAGAAAGGTCATTGATATGAGACTCTTTAGAACCCGGTTACTATTAATAGGACAGGTTGAGCCAACTGAAACTTCAAGAGGGTACTTACCTTTAAAACTCATGTAAGCCTTTAAACCTAAGGTCTCTATGTGTCTTGTTTGTATTGATATACTTGTGATTTCAAAGCATAATCATAACATCATAAACATCATAACATTTCATGTGCACTAACCATTTTAAGGGCTTGTGGATTTATCTTTTATCTATTTTGTAGGTCATGGATTCATCTTGCCGAAAAACCATCCGAATCAATTTTGTAGAGATCCCTCCCAAACTCAAAGAAATGGTTTCAAAAGTTCCTGAGAACTCATCATTCAACAAGTGATATGGTCACTTGCTCAGTTTGGTTGCTACCGGTTTTGACGAGGGTATGATGAGTGTCTTATTCCAGTTCTTCGACCCTAAGCACCACTGCTTTAAATTTCCAGACTATCATTTGGTGCCTACGTTGGAAGAATTCTCCAAAATACTCGGTTTTCCTATATTGGAGCAGATACCCTTTATCGGTTTAGAACAAGATCCAAATGCTAAAGATGTTGCCATAGCTTTGCATTTGAAGCCATCTAACAATGAGTCCAATTGGGAAAGAAGGAGTGGAGTTACGGGCCTCCTCACAAGTTTCCTGATGAAGAAAGCCTAGGTCTTCCTAGACTCTATGAGTTACCATGCCTTTGAAGAAATTTTAGCTCTCTTGATCTACGGGTTGGTTCCGCTCCCCAATTCAGACCAGTTTGTAGATTTCAGTGCCATCAACATTTTCCTTGCTCACAATCCATTGCCTAAATTTCTCGGGGATATTCTTCACTCACTCTATACATGTACCATGAAGAAGCGAGGGACTCTTATGTGTTGTATACCTCTACTCTATAGGTGGTTTATTTCGTACCTTCCTTGGTCAGTAATGAAGAATGAATTAGGGTTAAGATGGAACCAGAGATTAATGTCTCTTTCTCACTCTGACATATATTGGTGCCCTCGCTCCCAAGAAGAAATCTCTTTTATGCTGCGGAGAATTTCCCAATGTGCCAATCCTTAGCATTAAAGGAGGCATCACCTACAACCCCTCTTTAGCTTTACATCAGTTCGGCTACGCCCAGAGAGATGGTCCTCATGATATGCTCATTCAAGGTATTATGTTCGACTATTCAAATGATCTACAAGGCTATCATTGTAGGTTCACCCGCACTTGGGGAATGGTTAAAAAGAGTGATAGTAGGACTCTAGAGCACAAGAATTCCATCCCTTTGGAGCCATACCTCAAATGGGTGCAAACTCGTGCTCTAAATCTTATGATGCCGTATGCTGCTGTCCTACCTGTGAATTTAGAGCCTATTGTTCAAGGGGTCAAGTATGGCATCATTCTTCATCCTGATATGCCAACAAACTTCGAAGAACTGCAAAAATCTTGGATACAACTCAAAGAAGAACGAGATACCTTTGAGTCCCAATTCTATGCAAGTGAGAAAAAGGTGGTGGAACAGACAAGGCGGCTTCATGAAGAGCATAATCTCAATGCCTACATTAGCACCAAAAGGAAGCGTCCTTGGGAGACTTAGAAGTTTCTTATTTTTTATTCCTTTATAAATTTTGATTTCATTTGAGATTACTAATAAGAAGTCTTTGTTTCTGTTTTGGTTAAAAGAGTTTAAATCCTATAAGGCAGGTTTCTTATCTTCTTTGCTGTTTATTTCAGAAATGGCTCTTGAACAAACAGTTAAGGAGCTTCAAGCATATAATGCCCAATTCAAAGAAATTTTCCTAAGTCTAGCCAAGGGGCAGGAAGAATTGAAAACATTCCTCGCCGGGAATCTGAAGAAAAAAAATCCTGACAATGACAAGGATGGCCAGTTGGAGCAACTACAAGCTGAAATGGAAACAATAAGAATCCAGATGATCAGGCAAATGGCTCTTATCCAAGGACTATCCCGGGGACAAGGAGAGCTAAGAGGCATTGTCAACAAGATTCATCAAGACAGATGCAATGTATGAGGCAAACAGTCGAAGTTGGGGATCAAGTCATTCATCAACCCTTGATGGGACAAAAAGTTGGCTTGGAGAGTAGAGCTTTCCAAATTGCTGCTACGTCACAAGCCCAACAACGACCTCGATAACAACAACTGGGTAATCAGAGAGGGCAAGATAAGCCCAAGAGGCAGTTTACCAAAGTCAACATACCATTGTCTCAGGCATTGCAACATATGTTGAGAATGAGTTTGGTTACGTTGATAAGACCTCATCCAAGCCCCAAAAATTCTTCTCCTAACTTCAATGCTGATGCAACATGTGCCTACCATTCTGATAGTCCTGGACATGATACGAATGACTGTTGGGCATTGAAAAATAAGATTTAGGACTTGATCAACGAAGGAGTGCTAGAGTTCACACAAGATGGCCAGACTGAATTCTTCTGCCGTCCCTCAAAGGCACACCATCTGAAGTGACAAGTTCAGACAAAGAGACTTTTTGTTCATTTGAATTCTTAATTTGTAATTTTATTTTGATTGTTCGAAGATTTTTTTCATGTCAAACTTTGTTACTTTATCAATGCATCGCATATATTTGTCTTGAATCAATTCATTCGTATTCACTATTTCAAAACTATGTTCTTACTTCCTTTTTGTGATATTCGACTCTTGATTAAAAGCTGTAAGCATTTAGAGGGAGGATGATGAAAATGATACCACAATCTCTACAGTATGCTTTTGAACAGACCCTACTGACGATGTACACGCGTTGTTTCAAATCTTAAAGAGTGGAGTTATAAAGAAGATAATCCCTAGTCAACCCCTTTGAGCCTAAGAAGTAGGAGTTTTTATTTTCATACAAATTAAAACCCTTAATCATAACACGGGGTAGGGTATCTTTCTCAGTTAATTCAAAGGTGCATTCAGTCGCAAGCTCATCCTTCGTACACGACAAATAGTGTAGAAGATACCTTCCAAAAGATGGTGATGGTTCTGCATGATCATTAAAGCAGACAGTCATTATTTTTTTCAAAACAAAAGCCTGCTAAGTCAAAACCTATGAAGTAGACTTAAGAAAAAAACTGGGGCATCATGCTGACTGTAATCACAAAATAAATAGTTCAGGCAAAAGCAGGGATAATAAAAAAAAAGAGGTCGCTACAAATCCTCATAAAAAAGAAAAGGTTATAAAATGACTGCCTTCTCAAAATAAACATTCAATTTCTGAACCATCACCAAGTATCAGAGCAATGATTCCAGGACTCAAATGGGATTCAAAATGCACAATTAACTAAGTTTAGGGCTGAAGAACATCACGAAGAACGGGTGGGTACAAATAAATTTTGAGCCTTTATCCTTTGTTCCTTAAACCATGAACCAGGCCACGCTACAACCCTTAAAAGTCCTAGCTGAAGCATGGGTTAGTTTGGAAGCATACTGTTATAAAAGGTATCCTGACTCCTATAGGACTTGCTATAAATCCTGGGTTGATATCACACTCTTACAAAATTTGTTTGTTTTACTAAAAAAATGAATTTTCAAACTTCAAGACGGACATAAGATTTGCATTATTTAAATGACATTGTTTGCATATGGCTAATTGTTTAAACAACAGAGAAGTTCGCACAACAAATATTCAGTGAACGAAGATCCTCTCAATGGACATAATCACCTCAGACAGAAAAGTCATTTCCAATAACAGGCCCTTCATAATCAAGGGGCATGGAACAATATCGAGTTGATCTGGGGCAGTCAAGTCAAGATTCGAGGAATCTCTCAAAAATTCCAAATAGCCAGGGGCAGACCTCCGTCTAAATCACTTGGGGCATTAGACATGAATTGCAGCAACGAATCATGCATGATCAAGCAAACATCTTCTAGCAGTATGGGAATACTTACTACTATAGACAGTGACAATTCTCTGCACCCAGTGAACATAGACATAGTCGGAAAATACTACGCATGAAAAAAGACCCGCTAGGTCGACTGGCCTATGCAAAAATAAGGGCATCCCGGCGAACCAAAGGTTCGGAAAAAAATTAGGGATATATAAATAAAACTGTACACCCGGCAAGTCGAAAACATGAAAAGGCGGCTTGAGCAAAAAAGGGTATCCCGTTGGACTGAAAATATGAAAGGACAGTCCAGGAAAAAGTTAGGGATTTAAAGTGAACGACTATGTCCCGTCATCTTGTCATTTGTCTATTAGTAGAATATTCCCTGATCAACATCAACTCAGGGCTCCAAGAGTTGGGATAACAGTTACACCATCTACAAAATCCCAACAGATATTTTCTCCAGCAGGTACTGAGGTAGGGGAATTTTACTACAAGGTCATTGCCATATTCTTAGCATGCAGCCTAATGATGGAAAGTGTTCTCATACCCTCGACAGGGTAAGAATCTCCAATTACTGCTCCAACATCTAAGAGTTCTCCAGTGAAGTCTCCAAGCTTCTCAGGATTCCCCAATGGATTTCTTCTTTAAAATAACAAAACAGGAATCCCCAGCAGAAACATTTCGAACATTCCAGATTTCACTTCCAGATACAGTTCAAATACGCTTCAGATACGGATGCCATTCTGACACTCATTCAATTACATCTTTCAGATACAGTTCGGATACGCTCCCGATACGGATGCCATTCTGATACTCATTCAGATTCAGCTTTTAGATACAATTCAGATACGCTCTAGATACGGATTCCATTCTGATACTCATTCAGATTCAGCTTTCAGATATAGTTCAGATACGCTCCTGATACGGATGCCATTCTGATACTCATTTAGATACTGTTCAGATACGCTCCAGATACGGATGCTATTCTGATACTCATTCAAATACAGCTTCCAAATATAGTTCAGATACGCTCCAGATACGAATGCTATTCTGATACTCATTCAATACAGCTTTCAGATGCAGTTCAGATACACTCCAGATACGGATGCCATTCTGATACTCATTTAGATTCAGCTTTAAGACACAGTTCAGATACGCTCCAGATACGGATGCCATTTTGATACTCATTTAAATACAGCTTCCAGATACAGTTCAGATACGCTCTAGATACAGGTGCTATTCTGATACTCATTCAATACAACTTCCAAATACAATTCATATACACTCCAGATACGGATGTCATTCTGATACTCATTCAAACACAACTTCCTGATATAGTTCAGATACGCTCCAGATACGGATGCCATTCTGATACTCATTCAAATACATCTTCCAGATACAGTTTAGATACACTCCAGATACGGATGCTATTCTGATACTCATTCAGTACAGCTTCCAGATGCATCTCCGATACACTCCAGATACAGATTCCATTCTAATACTCATTTAGATTCAGCTTTCAGATACAGTTCAAATACGCTCCAAATACAGATGCCATTTTGATACTCATTCAAATACAGCTTCCAGATACAATTCAGATACGCTCTAGATACGGATGCCATTCTGATACTCATTCAATACAGCTTCCAGATACAGTTCAGATACGCTCCATATACGGATGCCATTCTGATACTCATTCAGATTCAGCTTTCAGATACAGTTCAGATACGCTCCAGATACAGATGCCATTCTGATACTAATTCAGATTTAACTTTCAGATACAGTTCAGATACGCTCCAGATACGGATGCCATTCTGATACTCACTCAATACATATTTCTTTTCAGATACAATCACAACAAAGATTCATTTTGACACTCCCTCACACAACTTCTAGATACATTCAGACACGAGTTCATTCTAGTATACTTCTCATTCCATGAGGTACAGAAGCAGGGGCATCTTCCTGTCACATCCTCAAGCAGAAGTCGAAGATCCCCAACAGAGTTTTTTTTAAATCTCAAGTAGTTTATAAAGACTTATCCCCATTAGAGTTTATTTCTCTAGCTACGGAAGTTCATCCTCCAACGGAGTTTATTTCTCCAAATTGGTAAAGTTTTCCAACAGAAAATCTTCCCCTCGGCAAAATCATTCTTAAACAAAAGTCGAAGATCTTCAGCAGAGAAAGGGAATCTCCAACAAAACTATCTCCATTCATTGTCCCCAACGGAAATTGAAGAATCACTTTCTTCACTCACCAACAGCAGTCTGGGATTCAACTTCCTGGTATTCTGGAAAAGACTCCATATGAATTGTGGAAGAACAGAAAGCCCAACATTTCTTATTTTCATCCATTTGGATGTACATGTTTTATTCTGAATACAAAAAATTATTTGAATAAGTTTGACTCTAAAGCACAAAAGTGTATTATGTTAGGATACTCTGAATGCTCAAGAGGGTACAGAGTATACAATACAGAAACACAGATTGTTGAAGAGTCAATCAGTGTTAGGTTTGATGATAAGCTTGACCCTCAAAAGTCAAAGCAGAATGAACTCCTTGCAGGCATGGAAGTTGAACTCACAGGTACTGAAGATAATTCATCAGAAGTCCTCAACAGAGACTCTCCCTCAACATCAGAAAGAGTCACTGCAAGCAATCCATCACCGTCTGTTGATCAACTCCAGAAAAGACTATCCAGAAGCAGCATTGATCACCCAGAAGATACAATACTTGGAAAGAAGGAAGATCCAATCAGAACAAGATCAACATTCAGAAACTCTGAAGAATCCCTCATGGGACTGGTCTCTCTGATTGAACCAACAACAATTGATGAAGCACTTCTGGACAATGACTGGATTCTGGCAATGCAAGAGGAACTAAATCAATTCACCAGAAATAACGTATGGGATCTGGTTCCAAAACCAAAAGGATTCAACGTCATTGGTACTAAATGGGTGTTTAAAAACAAACTGAACAAGCAAGGTGAAGTCATCAGAAACAAAGCACGACTGGTAGCACAAGGTGAACAAGCAAGGTGAAGTCATCAGAAACAGATCCAGTCGCCAGGTTAGAATCTATCAGACTTTTAATATCATTTGATGTTAATAAAGGAATCACTCTGTATCAGATGGATGTCAAAAGTGAATTCTTAAATGGCTATGTAGATGAAGAGGTATATGTGCACCAACCTCCTGGTTTTGAGAATTCCAAAAATCCAGAATATGTTTTCAAACTAAAGAAGTCACTCTATGGTCTGAAACAAGCTCCCAGAGCTTGGTATGAAAGACTAAGTAACTTTCTGTTATAAAAGGAATTCACCAGAGGGAAAGTAGACACAACCTTATTCTGTAAAACAGTTAAGAATGACATGTTATTATGTCAGATTTATGTTGATGAAATTATATTTGGATCTACTAAACCCTCTCTGGGAAGAGAGTTTGCTAAATGTATGCAGGAAGAGTTTGAGATGAGCCTAATGGGGGAACTCAAATTCTTTCTGGGCATTCAGATAAATCAAACTCTAGAAGGAACTTACATTCATCAGAGCAAATATGTCAGAGAGCTTCTAAAGAAATTTGATCTCTCAGAATGTAAGCCCTCAAAGATTCCAATGCATCCCACGTGCATTCTGGAAAAGGAAGAGGTAAGTAAAAAGGTAGAACAGAAGGTCTACAGAGGTATGATTGGTTCTCTTCTCTATCGAACGGCTTCAAGGCCTGACATTTTATTCAGTGTTTGCATTTGTGCTAGATTCCAATAAGATCCTAGAGAATCTCACTTAACAGCAGTTAAGCGAATTTTCAAGTATCTGAAAGGTACTGCTAATCTGGGTTTGTTTTATAGAAAATCAAATGATTACATCTTAGTAGGATATTGTGATGCTGACTTTGCTTGAGACAGAGTAGAACATAAAAGCACTTCTAGAAGCTTCCAGTTTCTAGGAGAAAATCTAATCTCATGGTCCAGCAAGAGACAGTCCACAATAGCACTACCAACAGTAGAAGCTGAATACATAACAGCTGTTGGATGTAGTACGCAAATGCTCTGGATGAAAAGTCAACTTGAAGACTTCAATATAATTGAGAGTAACATTCCTATCCTCTGTGACAATACTTCTGCTATTTGTCTCAGTAAAAATCCTATTTTGCATTCTAGGGCTAAGCATATAGAAATAAAACATCATTTCATTAGGGACTATATTCAGAAAGGGATTCTTAACTTAAAATTCATTGACATAGACCATCAATGGGCTGATGTCTTTATAAAACCTATTTCTGAAGATAGGTTTAACTTTATTCTGAAACATCTCAGCATGAAGCTATGCCCAGAATAAATTGTTTTACTTACATATCCTAACCTTCAGAACTTTGTTATTTTCTGTGAACTACTGATCAACCTGCCTTCAGAATTTTAGAAGTACAGATTGCATTAGAATTTATCCAGAATTTGGTACTTTCAAAAATTCTCATTCATCTTTGATTTAAAGGTTATGATATTTACATGGTTGGATTCGTATGGAAAAATGGAGCAACTTTCTTGTTTGCATATTTCATTTTTGTTGAGAAATGGTGAAGTTATAGGATCCATGGCTGGAGGTTGAAGATGAAGTTCATTTCAGGAACTTGTTTTGTATTATGTATTTATTATTTCAGTTAAGTTAACGGATGTACATCCACCCCAGTGGAAAAGGTAGCGCGCGTATGTATGAAGAAGTGAAAAACACAAGAATGGGGGGGGGGGGGGGGTTGAATTGAAAACTTAAAAACAAATGCGCAAAGACACAATATTTTTATCCTGGTCCGTTTGATCTCAAACTACTCCAGTTCACCCGTCAAGGTGATTTCGCCTCTTTCTAACGAGGACTTAATCCACTAATCAAAAACTGATTACAATCACTACTTTGACAACTGTCAAAGTCCTCTTGAGTACAACCACAATCCGGTCAATCTCAAGGAAAAACTGTCTTAATCAAGATAAAGGAATTATGTGTATGGTTGTTTTTCGTTACAAAAACAGTTATCACAACTGTGATATTTTACACAATTTAGAGCGTAGAAAAGAGTAGTAAGCTTGCAGCATTTTTGAGATGCATTGCAGTTGTGATGAAAATCGTGAACAATTTGATCTCTTAGCTTGTTTATATAGGCAAAGGAATCCTGTCCAACATTAAGCGTGATAATGGTCATTTAAACAGTTTCCATATTGAGAAGATCTTGTCTGAATGAAGCCGTTGTATGTGATGATGTCTTGATTGAATAGTAACGCTTCAGAATCTTACAATCTGGCCTGCTGCAAATGCTTCAGAACATTGATGACTTAGAGAAGTGAGGATCTGATTGTTTATGACCCTTCTGTTCAGAATCAGAGTTTTCTTCACTTTAGCGCATGTTCTGATCATCATTCTTCAGCGCACATTCTGATTACCTCGACGTGAAAGCTTATATAGCTTAACTTCTGATGCTGCTTTGGTCAAAACTTCTACATACAAAATAACATAAATTTAGAGTGCATATTTGTTCTTTGTGTTTGTTATCATCAAAACTCTAATTAAGGGTTGTAGAATCAAACAATATTCTAACAATCTCCCCCTTTTTGATGATGACAAAAACTAGAATTTTTAATGAAAAATAGAGAACAAAAGGCTTAAGAGAGACTCCCCATGAGTTGATTACTTCCCTGAAGTTCCTTCTCGTTAGAGATTTTAATGCATCTCCTTCCTTTTTCATCAGAATGTGTTCCTGTTCAAGCTTTTCAGAAAGTAGAGATTAAACTATTCAGAATGTTTGAGACTTTATCCCGGTATACTGTTATTGAAAATATCTTACTT
Source organism: Vicia faba (assembly GCA_948472305.1). NCBI lineage: Eukaryota > Viridiplantae > Streptophyta > Magnoliopsida > Fabales > Fabaceae > Vicia > Vicia faba. The sequence goes on along the minus strand of OX451739.1, from coordinate 1,502,488,524 downwards.
TCTCCCCCTTTTTGTCAGGTATCAAAAAGCAATATAATCAGAGTAAAAAAGATGAATTATATTGAAAACAGGATGCAATGACAAGTTTCAGAAACAAGGAGGTAAAGATAAAAATTACAGATAAAGAGTTTTAAAGAAAATCTAAGAATGAGGGGGAAGACGTGTGAACAACGCTTCCAACAAGCTCTTGATCTGGGTGCTTGATTCTTACTGCTTTCCCAAAATGTCTTTGATTTCTTTTGTAGTATCTTCTTGGTTATCTAGAATACCCTTGATCTCTTTATTTGTATCCTCTTGCTTATCCAGTATGGCATGGATTAAGGAATTATCTTTCTTCAACTCTTCCAGAGTTTGCATGACTAGAGACGAAGATGGTGTCTCTTCAGGGGTTGCATGTTGTTCAGAACATTCTGCAGCCTCTTCTGATTGAACCATGTCTTCTGCTGCAATCATGTCTTTCGGAGCAGTAGTCAGAGATAGACTATCTGAATCTGGTTCAACTACTTCTGAAGGATGATGCTCTTTCCAGGGAGCAATATCCAGCGGGAGGATTTCTTTCTTGCACCATTGGCTCAAAACTTGATCTTGGAGGGCTTTCAACTGATCACTGAAGTTCTGCTGAGCCCTTTTAAAACCGAATTCTTTCAGCTTCTGAGTTTCAAAGTTGAGCCATTTTCTGAATCCTTCCCATGGAGAATCAGAAGCAGCAGGATTAGAAATCTCTTGGCTTGCTTGCTTCAAAGAATTGATCCATTCCTGCATTTCTGTTTCAAAAATCAACAGACTTTTACCAACATCTGATTTGGTTGCCGTTGGTTTAGGCTTGGGAATGGCAATTTTGTGTGAGGTGGAAGCTAGTCGGTCCAACACTAGTGGATCAATGACAAGTCTGAGGTTGTCAACTGGACGGTTGATGGGTGATGGAGTGGAAGATTCAGAAATTAGAATTGGTGTGTTAGGGGTGTTTGGTGGTGTGGATTCATATGATGAATGGATTTCTGGAATATCATGAATAGTGAGAGGTAAGCGAACCGTAAGAGGTTCTGTTATTCCAGGGATTGGGATAGTGGTATCAGAATCTGAAGGAGAGTCTTCAGAGTGGTTTGCAGTAGTGTGTTGAGTTTCTGGTTCAGGAATTTCAGAAGATGGTTTTCAGAAGGTGGAGAGAGAGAGATTGTCTATTTTCTGATTGTGATGAGTTAAGGTTCAGATGTTCTAGTTGAGGAGAGTGTGGTTGAGGATTTTCTGGTTGTTGTTGAGTGTTTGGATTTTCTGGTATTGGAGAGGAAAAGTCTTGATCAAATAGTTCAATGTCAGATAGAACTTTGGCAAGTTCTGGTTGATGATGTTCTAGGTTTGGATTTTGATTGGGGGAGTGAGGTTCATTCAAAAAATTTCCTAGAGTTCCAGATGGATCAAACTCTATGTCAAAATCTTCAAAAGTTTGGGGTGAAGGATTTTCTGTTGGTTGAGGGGGAATGGTTTCAGATGTTGGAACAGTTATTGATTCTATAACAGAAACAGGAGATGAATTACCTTTCATTTTCGCAACTTTAGGTGTCTTCTGAGAGGATCCTTCTCCTGCTGCCTTCCTATTTTTGGATTTCTTTAGCACAACCTCTGGAGCTGGCTTGTGCAAATCTTGAATGTTGATTTCTGGAGCAGTCCCATCAGCCTTGCAAGCTTCAAGGTATCTGACTATGATTTTTGGGGTGGCATCTATCTCAAAAAATAGTGGAAAATCCTTCAGAGGGATTCTCCTAGAATTAATGGTCTCATGAGAAGCAATAGTTGGTTTCTTCTTAATGTTCTCAATAATCTTCATTTTCTTCAGATTCTTGGCGTTCAAAGGTTTCCCAGCGGTTGCTTCCAGAGTGCTTATTTCTTGAGCCTCTGTCAGATGCTCTATCAGCCTATTTTTTGTTAGAATATCTGATATCAGTCTTCCTATGGGAATCCAATCCCTCTTAGTCCTTTTGTCTTCTCTTGTCTCTTTCACACTTGTTCTGAGATGGTTGAAGAGCAAGTGTGGAAGGTTTATCTTGGTCTTCTTTGCAATGAAATAAAGTAGGAATTGCTGATCAATATTGATGTAATCAGGTGAGCTTGTAGGCTTCCTGTGATTGATACATCCCAGAATGATTCTGGCCCAGATTTTGTGATGATCCTTCAAGTCTCTGATCTTGCTGGATGGCTGTCCAGAAGTAAAGATTTCCCTGGCAATTGATTTTAGGTCAGAACACCTATCAGCCATATCAATGCATCTGACTCCACCACCATTGTATCCAATGAGTTTCCCAATAAGATCTTCCGTTATCACTATTTTCTTTCCCATAACATATGAAGTAACCTGGTGGTTTGATGAGGTAGCATGAATCCAGAACTCTTTGACGAGAATGGGAAACGTTGGACCCAATAGATGGTCAAAATATTTGTTCCATCCCGGAGCAGTTACGTCTTCATAGAGATTAAACCCATTTTCTTATAGACTCTCAAAATTAATGATCAGTTCAAAGAGAACTTCCAGGTTGTCAACAGGAGTGAGAAGCATTATAATGAGTTCTTCATATTGTTCTGTTGATGAAGATTCATGAGCACTGAGATTCTTGAGACTTGATGATGATGCCATTGTTCACACGGGTTCGTTGAAGAAAATGGAAAGGGTTTTTTGAAAATGAAACTTGAAACAAGAGAGAATATAGAAGAGAGTAAAATGTGAATGAATGTGTTGTATCCCAAAATTTTCCCTCTCATTTCATTAACTTTTTCTCACCACAAGACCCTTGGAGCTCAAGATCAAGTTAGGGTTTACTCTGCTCAAGACTCCTCCTTGCACTGCTGACTCAAATTAGGGTTTGAGTTTGCACAAAGATGTTTTGACCTGAAATGCCCAAAGTGACTTTCATGCTTCATGTTGGACCCATAAGTTTATCCATACCAAGTTTCAAGCCTTGATTCCAATCTTTGCCCAATCAATTGGACAGTTGACCTAGAAATCAGTTGTATTGAGGAAAAAGTCAACTGTGGCCAATTGACAGTCAAACCTCATGAAATTTGATCCTCATCAACATTATGAACTCATATGGACAATTTGATCAAGTTTGGATCATAATTCCACAAGAAATTTGATCAGATCACCAAAAGGGCAAAATGGTCATTTTTAGGGTTTTGACTGCACAAAGGCAATTTTTGACTGTTTGACCTAGCCAATGGCAAATCAAGCTCACATATGGACTCAAGGACTCAATGGCATTGTCTTGACCCATTCAACAAGTTCAAAAGTCCCAAATGCACAAGATTGACAGATGAATTTTCCAGTCAACTAAGCAAAATTTGACTGTATACTGATAAGTCAAACTTTGACTTTTTGGTCAAAATCAAGTGCCAAGATTCATTTTTCATCAAAACATGTCAAATTATGAAACTTGTTCATCAAGAAACCAAAAATTACAAATTAGGGTTTAAAATGAAGAAATTTCATAACTTAGAAATTTTCTAAGTTATGAAATTCCCTTATTTTTCCTAACTTTGTCCCATCTTTTCATCAAGATATATTTGGATTCAAACAAAACTCAAAACATGAAAGTTGTAGTCCATTGCAAAATCTACAACTTTGATTCACAAAGTTTCCTCAAAAGAAGCTTGTAGCTCAAGTTATGATTTTTGGAATAGGGGTGCAAAACATTCTTAACTTAGAAATTTTTTGACCTATTTTAGGCAGGATTTTTGCCTAACTTCATGGCCACTTTTCACATGCTTCCACTTGGAATTTCAATTTTCATTACAAAGATGGATTGTAGTACACATTCCAAGCTTTCCAAATTGTCCAAGAACTCATCAAACACCCTTGTGGTTAGGGAGATTCGAATTTGTCAAGATGGGCAAAAGTCACTTTGTTCATAAGCCAATTACATGTTCATAACTTTGCATTTTCAAACTCAGCTTGCACAAACTAGATTACAGGCCTCTAATCCCATTCTCACTCAATAATTTAATGCATATCCTTTGTGTTCATGTCTTGTTTTGTGTATTTAACCATTACATACAAGATTAAGCCATATTTGGAAAAAGCATTTTAGCCATTCTTGTAAAGATACACTTTATGTCAAAAAGCAAATCAAAGAAGTACAGGCCAGATCTTTTGGGCACAAGATTATGGACATATCCCACTGATCAAGAAGGAAATTTGCAGCATGCTTGAGGGGCCTGTATGAGCCTACAATCTAACTTGACAACTCTTGCTTAGATAAGAAGAAAACTTGCATTTTTGAATCACAACTCACATACCTGCAAGAACCAACTCAAACCAACTTTGTGAACACACTTCATACTCCCTAACAGACCTAAAGCACGACCGAAGTACCCTTGATCCCTCCTCATACAGAAAATCACCATTTTTCTGCAAGAAACAGAGCATTCTGCATTTTGGTTTGGCCAGCATCATTCCATCGTGCATTTTCATCCAAACCAGTTCAAATACATTCCGTACCATCCCTTGAAGCTGTCCCAAGCCTTAGATACAAGCTGTAACAGCCTTAGCCAAGTGTGCCATTTTCATTTTTCATCTGTGCAGGTTGACTTCTATAGCTCGATTCAGTAAGATTCAAAGCAAGCCAAGCATAAAGGGAGCATCCTTGGACCTCAAGCAAGTTGTACAAGTCCTCAAACTTCATTGAAAGTGCCTCCATTGTTGTGCACGACTCAAGCTGAACAGGTAAAAGTTTGAACTTCTATCTCTCAATCCAGGCATATCTAGGCTTAGGTTTGTGAAGAAATTATGTCCTACTCATGGCCCTGAAGCTACCTATATCCTCACTTTTCATTTATATTGTGTGTGTTAAGAGAATTTGGAACCTGAACATTAGAAAAAAGTTAGGTCAGGAATTGGGGGAGGAGAAATTCTCTCTCATTTCTGAGAGTTAGAACAACTTCTTTATATGTTTAGAATCGTGACATGATGCTCTATAATATTGATGTTGTAAGTTTTTGTTGAAAGTCAAAGAATCAGGATCTGTGCTTGACAAGGGAAAATGCGCGTTTTGTGTTTGAAACTGGCTGGAGGTTGAAGACAAGCCTCCTTGGGCTGGGCCTGAGATTGTTTTTCTGTTTGCACCTTCATTTTTCACTTACACCCCCTTGGCCCATTGTGTGTTATTTTTATCATTTTTTCTTTTTTTCTTTTTGATTCTGACTTGTTATTTTTTGTCAAAATATAAAAAACATTAAAAATATTTTTTCACCCATTTTTACATTTATTTTGAATTTATTTGCTTTATTTATACTTATGTGTGCAAAATAATACATTTACTTTTATTTAAAATACTAAAAAATAATACAAAATAATATTTATTTTCAGCTATTATTTTATTTTACCTTTTAAAAAAATTTCCTTAAAATATACTTTTTTTATAAATAATAAATATTTTATTTTTGTATATATTTAATATGTTTAATATATAATATAAATACTTATATATTTATTAGAATATTTAGGATAAAAATACAAAAATAATACATTTTTATTTTTATTAATATTTAACCTCAAAATTTACTTTTTTACAATATACTTCCCTTTTATTTATTTTTTGTATATAATTAATAAATATTGTATATGATATAAATAATAAATACTATTTATTTACAAAATTAGGGTTTTTCCCTAAAACATGAAAATATCCCAAAATTAACTATTTTTATTTTTTGTTTATATGTCACATGAAAAATACTTTTACATACATATAAAACCATTTTTGTGCATTTTTCATATTTGTTGTATTTATTTAATTATTGTATAATTAAAATAACTTGTATATTCAACTTGGGATGTAATAGTTTAGATTTAAATTTCTTGCTAAATATCCCCCATTTGAACATTTGTACCCCCCATCCCATAATTATGTTGTAATAATTTAGGACTTTAAATTCCGCATTTTAAAGCTTTCTAATTATACCATGATAGACTTAGGGTTTGTATGCAAATAAAAAATAACAAATAGCTCGACTAAACAAAAGACAAAAAAAGCATGAAAATGGACAACACCAATCACACTTGCACCCTTAGGGTTACTCCACTTGTTGCCTTCAAATGGGCCATGTTGCATGTTGGGTGTCTTTGGCAAAACAAAACGATTCAAATGATCATAGTCCCTCGATGATGCTTTCGAAAGTTGCCTAAAAAAATGATCAAGTCCCTTAAAGGAAAAATTGCCAAAGACACTTGGCACTATTGCATTCATGGTCTAAACGATGACCCGTACCCGTCCCGTTAACATCCTAACACAAGGTTGTCCACCAAATGCAATGGTGGAACAATACTGTTAAAAGGATTAAAACATAGGAAAGATCTTTGAGAAATTTAGGGTAGATAGCTCTTGGTTACTTGACCAACTTGCAAAACAATCCTTGCCATTTTTCAAAACACACATCACAACACACTTTCAAAACAACTTTCAAAAACATTGAAAACTTTTCAAAAGACAAATACACCTTTGTATACATTCAAATATGGATCATTACAAAGGTTGCCACAACAATGGCCTCTTTTCAAAACATTTTCAAACCCACACACAAAACACCATTTCAAACAATTGAAAGCACCATTTCAAACAATTGAAAATGTAAGGCAAGTGATCTAAGCAAGTAACTAAGAGCCCATGGATAACCATGGATAGAAAGGGTGCTAATATATTCCCTTTCTATAATCTACTCCCCGAACCCAAGAAAACATCTCAAAGGTTTTTGCTGTGCTTTTTAACCTTTCCGTAGGATAAAATAAAAAGTCGGTGGCGACTCTTGCTAAACCGAAACATTTGCGAAAACAAATGCAAAACCCAAGTCAGTTCTCCCACCGTATCACATAACTGGCGACTCTGCTGGGGAATGTTTGAAAGTGGAGTAACCTTAGGGTTTAGATCACCCTCTTGCATGACTAATTGTTTGCTTTGATTGCTTTATATTTTGGTTCTCTTGTTTGGGCTTGAAATCCTACACCCGCATTTGGGGAAATATTCATAGATAGCAATACATTGTGGAAACTGTGCGGGGTATACCGACATGGCTGAAGCAATAGCTATATTAGTGCGACATATTTGTGAGTACCGGTAACCCTTGAGTTCAATCAAGGAGAGTACGGGGCCGCTGAGTGATGTCACTAAGCACTAATGACCTAGAACCTTACTTGACCATCTTGGCCTTTTATTAGGGGTAGTGAGATGACCGGCTTTGGTGCAGTCCGAAGTTGGTAGATACTCGATACTACACTCATTGAGGGTTGTTTTCTTGGAATATTTTGGTTGCTAGTTAAGTGGCTAAACTAAAATAATGAACATGGAAAACAATCCAATGATATTGAGCTCCTTAGAACCCGGTTACTATTTATAGGACAGGTTTTTAAGCCAACTACACTCAAGAGGGTACTTACCTATGAAACCTCATGCAAGCCTGAAACTAGGGTTTTGTGTGAATTGCTTGTACATATGTTTGTGCATACATCATGAACATCATAGAGCATCATATGCATTCACTAACCATTTCAAGGGTTTGGATCTTCATCTTTGTCTTGTTTTGTAGGTCATGGAAATTCTTCGCAGGAAAACTATCCAAGTCAACCTTGTGAGAATCCCTCCTCAACTCAAGGAGCTCACATCAAGAATTCCAGAAAGCTCTCCCTTCAGTGAAAGACATGGTAGACTGCTCAGCCTAGTCAACACCAGCATTGAAGAGGACATGGTAAAGGTGTTGTTCCAGTTCTTTAACCCCCTTCACCACTGTTTCACATTCCCCGACTACCAATTGGTGCCCACTTTGGAGGAATTTTCTCAACTCTTGAGAATTCCTATTCTTAATCAACTACCCTACAACGGTACGGAAAAAGAACCAAAGCCTGAAGATGTTGCTCAAGCCCTACACTTGCAACCATCTGACATCAAGGGGCATTGGGAAACTAGAAGTGGTGTCAAAGGCTTCTTGGCAAAATTCTTGTTTGAGAAGGCACAAGAGTGTTGGAATTCATTGGATCTACAAGCCTTTGAAGAGATTGTGAAACTCCTCGTTTATGGGTTGGTCTTGTTCCCAAATCCTGACCAGCTCATAGATGTCAACGCCGTCAAGATTTTCCTATCCAGGAATCCCATACCAACATTACTTGGGGACATCCTCCACTCATTTTACACACGAACAATGAGAAAGAGGGGTGTTCTCATGTGCTGTACTCCTCTCCTTGCAAGGTGATTTATTTTGCACCTTCCACAATCTGTTTTGAAGAATGCCCAAGGCTTAAGGTGGTCACAACGGTTGATGACCCTCACTCACTCTGATGTACATTGGTGTTCTCGGTCCAGAGAAAATGTCATCATCATCGATCGTTGTGGAGAGTTCCCTAATGTTCCATTGCTTGGCATTAGAGGAGGCATTACCTACAACCCTTGTCTAGCTTTGAGACAATTTGGATGTGCACGGAGGGATGGCCCTCACGACATGTTGATTTATGACCTAGTTTTTGACTTCGACAACGATGCGCAAGGACTTCGCCAAAGATTCATCAGAGCTTGGAGGATGCCTAACAAGGTAGACAGCAAGACACTGGGGCACAAGAACTCCATCCCTCTTGAGCCTTATCTCAAGTGGGTACGAACCCGAGTCCAGAGTCTAATGATGCCTTACCCTCATGTTCTCCCTGTGATTAAAGAGACCGTTAAGGAAGGAGAGGTTCCCTACACCATCCTATATCCTGACATGCCAACATCATGGGAGGAGATGCAGAAGAGTTGGATCCAACTCAAGGAGGAACTGAATACTTTTGAAGCCAGCTTCTACGCCAGTGAGAAGAAGGTTTTGGAGCTTACCCGCCGACTCCATGAGGAAGAGACCCTCAACACCTACATCGCACCAAAGAGGATGTGCAACGTCTTTTTACCTTGAGAAGTTTTTTGTAATATTTGGCCCATGGGGCATTTATGTACTGACAAAATTTCTTCTTATTAATATGACGTGTGTTCTTTTTGTTTGCAACAATTTTGAATTTTCTAAATCCTTGAATGCATTGCATAAATAAGCATATCATTCATCATGCGCATAAGCAGGTCTCCACACCAGGTTTCCTTATCTTTCTGTTGTTTATTTTAGTAAGATGGATCTCGAACAGACGGTCAAGGATTTGCAGTCTCAAAACTCACATTTTCAACATCTCCTGATGACCTTGGCAAAGGGTCGGGAGGATCTAAAAGCCCTGCTTGGGAACAAAGAGCAAGTGAAAAAGAAGAAGAAAAGAGTAGGGGTGGCTACCCTGGGAAGAAGGTTTGAGGGTGAAGCCAGAAGAGTTCTTGAATCTCCCTCTGCATCCGAAGAAGAAACTAGTAAAGGAAAAGGGGCTGCGGTACCTTCCGAATCCGAAGCTGAAGAAGAAGAGGCTGAAGAAGACGAAGACTACTCAGAGCAACAATACCCGCCCGCCGATGATAAGTACAAAAACTTGGAAGACAGGTTGGAAGCTACGGAGTTGCAGAGAGTTCCCGGCTTAGATTTCGAAGATTTGGGATTAATTGTTGGAATTGTGATCCCCCCGAAGTTTAAAGTGCCAATTTTTGCAAGATATGACGGGTTGTCTTGCCCAAAAATGCACCTAAGGTCGTATGTCCGAAGAATCCAACCTCATACTTCCGATAGAAACCTTTGGGTACACTTCTTTCAAGATAGACTGTCTGGCACTCAGCTAGACTGGTTTTACAAGCTGGAAAGGTCAGAGATACATAGTTGGGAGGATCTGGCAGCTGCTTTTTATCGCCAATATCAGTATAACTCTGACTTGGCGCCAACCCGTACTCAGCTACAGAGTATGGGAATGGCCTCAGGTGAGGGATTCAAGGAGTACGCCCAGAAGTGGCGAGATCTGGCCGGAAGAGTGCAGCCACCTCTTTCTGATAGAGAACTTGTTGATATGTTCTTGGGGACCCTGTCTGGTCCATTCTTTAACCATCTGATCGGTAGCTCTTCCGCGGGGTTTACTGAATTAATTCTGACTGGCGAGCGGGTAGAAGTCGGTATCAAGAATGGGAAGATTCAGAAGGATGCCTCTGCATCTACAACTGTTAAGAAATCATTTCCGGTGAAGAAGGAAACGGCTGTTGTGTACTCTCAGAGAAGAGCGGGGAAGAATGAGCGCCGGCCGACTGTGGGGGCCGTGATGATCCAAAATCCATCAAATGATCAACCTCGCGGAAATCAGTCCAGACCTAAACAGCAATGGGGAGAACGGCCACCACGGCAGTTCACCCGCATTAATATGACGCCCGCGCAAGTTCTTCCGCACTTGTTAAAGCTGAATCTCACAAATACCAAAGAAGCGTCGAAAAATGTGAATACAACCTCACCGGCTTACAATGCCAATGCCAAATGCGCCTACCATTCTGATAGCGTCGGACATGACACAAACAATTGTTGGGCGCTAAAAAATAAAATTCAAGACTTGATAGATGCAAAAGAGGTGGAGTTCGATGCTCCAGAGAAGCCAAACGTAATATCTGCTCCGATGCCGAAGCATGGTCGAAATGTCCATGCTATTGAGGAAGATCTGTATGTTTCTGATGTCAATGACCTGATAACTCTGTTGTTAACCATCAAGTTAAATCTGTTAAAGGCTGGGATTTTCCCAAGATGCAAAAAAGACTGCTACTGTTGTTACTCTCTTCCAATCGACTGTCCATCACTGAAGAAAGGCATCCAAGGCCTAGTGGACAGTCAACAAATTCTGTTTGAAAAAGCTCCTGCTATTCCAACCCCTACTGAAGATGTTTCAATTATCACCATTCACGCCAATCTTTCCAAGGCCGTCAAAAAGCCTGTTAAGATTACATCCTCTACAAAGTCTGTTCCTCTGAAAATAACTATGTCAGGGCCTGTCCCCTACAGTTCTGAAAAATCAATACCATGGAATTACGGTGGAGAAATCTACTACCATGGTGTTAAACAAGTTGAAGTAACCAAAGGAAGCTCTGATGAAGAAGATGCCAGCATTGGAAACATTGCCGGCACAAGCAAGATCCCCCGAAGTGGGAGAATTTTTTCTCCAGAGATTGCCCCCCCAAAGGAAATCTTTGGACCCTCATCTGCTGCCAAAGTTATTCCTGCACCGATAAGACTCTCTGCAAAAACCCCATTGATTGAAGATGTTATTATTCCTGTTGTTGTCCCTCCTACTTCTGCTGATAAGGGGAAAGGGATCCAAGATGAGCTCGTCAGGACGAGGGCTCAACCTTTGATCATCCCAGAAACCTCTAAGAAAGAGATGGAGGAGATCTTGAAGATAATTAAAAAGAGTGATTATGACGTGGTAGAGCAACTGGGGCAAACCCCCTCGAAAATATCCATGTTAGCATTGCTACTTTGTTCATAGGCGCACGCCAAAGCATTGATAAAATTCCTGAAGTTAGCCCATGTGCCCCAGGAAACCTCTGCCAACCAATTCCAAGACTGTGTAGCCAGTCTTACAGCAGATAACGGTTTAGGTTTCTCTGATGCTGACCTAACCTCAAAAGGAAGAAAGCACAACGACGCCTTACATGTGTCAGTAGAATGCCAAGGAACTACTCTGGCCCATGTTTTAGTCGACACTGGTTCTTCTCTGAACGTGCTGCCTAAGAAGGCTCTCGACCGATTAGACTATGAAGGCTTGGAGTTAAGGCCAAGTAATATCATTGTAAGGGCATTTGATGGGTCAAAGAGAATGGTACACGGGGAGGTAGACATTCCCATTAAGGTTGGCACATAGGTGTTCCCCTCAACTTTCTATGTGATGGACATCCGTCCGTCATACTCTTGCTTATTGGGGAGACCATGGATACACAATGTCGGGGCAGTCACCTCTTCCCTACATCAAATGTTGAAATACCCTGTCAAAGGAAAAATCATAACCGTCCACGGTGAAGAGGAATATATGATCAGCCACTTGAACTCCTTCCGGTATGTAGAGGTAGAGGGTGAATTCATTGAAACACCATTCCAGCACTTCGAGGAAGTCTCTCCTGAGGTGGAAGTAGCAAAAGTGGTAGCTGAGGTACCAAAGCAGATAGCCAGGATGGCATCTCTAAAAGACGCAAAGGCTGCAATGAAGGAAGGGAAGAGCTCAACATGGGGGCAGTTTCCGGATATTCCTCACAAAACAGACAAGTTTGGTTTAGGATTCACTGCTGCGGGGCAGAAAGCTATGCGCCGCTCAAAGGTTGAAAGAACACCCATCAAGATCTCTCCTTATGGGATCAATGCTTTGGAAGGTGAAGACGAAGAGGCCAACATAGAAGATTGGATCTACCCAACCATCGAAAGGGGACTATGCAACTGGGAGGCAAAGGACTTTGTCCCCATTACTTTTATTAATCAGTAATTATCTATCAAACATTTCCTGTGGTCTGTAATAATTGCTTTTGAACAATCCGTACACTACTTTTTCACCTCATGCCTTACCCGGGGCATGTAGGTCCATTTGTAAGGGTTTTGATTATCTTCATATCCATATGCCATGTTTAATGATTCATTGGACGTTTTTCATTGATAAACTGATGTGTTCATTTTCTTTCCTTTTGCATTTTTTGTTTAAGGATGGCTATCCCTTACACACACCCACACTCACAAATGCAGGTACCCATCCACTCTGGATTCTATGGGTGACTATTCTGCTATGTCCTTCAATAACTCTGAAGATCTGGTCAATCAGGCTGAGTATGAAGATGACAAAGGTTGTGAAGTACCAGGAGAGCTAGCCAGACTTTTACAGCAAGAAGAAAGGGCCATCTTGCCTCACGAAGAGTTGTTGGAAACTGTCAACTTAGGAACAGAGGAAGACCGAAAGGAAGTACAAGTGGGTGCCAATCTGGAACCAAGTGTCAAGGAGCGTCTGATACAGCTGTTAAATGAATACGTTGAAATCTTCTCCCGGTCTTACGAAGACATGCCGGGTTTAGACACAGACATCGTGGTTCACCGTCTCCCTATAAGAGAGGATTGTCCACCGATCAAGCAAAAAGTCTGCCGAATGAGGCCCGACATGTCTGAGAAGATCAAGGCAGAGGTGATGAAGCAATTCAACGCTGGTTTTCTGGCTGTTACATCCTATCCATAATGGGTTGCTAACATCGTGCCAGTTCCTAAAAAAGATGGCAAGGTCAGAATGTGTGTGGACTACCGGGATTTGAATAGGGCCAGCCCCAAAGATGATTTTCCGCTACCGCACATTGACATTTTGATCGACAACACAGCTCAGCACAAAGTGTTTTCCTTCATGGATGGATTCTCGGGCTACAACCAAATTAAAATGGCCCCCGAGGACATGGAGAAAACAACCTTTGTTACACAATGGGGTACTTTCTGTTACAAGGTGATGCCGTTCGGACTGAAGAACGCAGGGGCAACTTATCAACGCGCCATGGTAGCTTTATTTCATGATATGATACATCATGAGATCGAAGTTTACATAGACGATATGATAGCTCGGTCACAAACAGAGGAGGAACACCTTGAACACCTGGAAAAGTTGTTTGCCAGGTTGAAAGAGTACAAACTCGGGCTGAATCCAAGTAAGTGTACTTTTGGAGTTAGGTCTGGTAAACTTCTAGGGTTTATTGTCAGCAACAAAGGCATTGAGGTCGATCCAGCAAAAGTGAAAGCAATACAAGAGATGCTTGCTCCCCGTACTGAAAAGGAGGTTAGAGGGTTCTTGGGGCGCTTGAACTATATTGCCAAATTCATCTCACATCTGACTTCTACCTGTGAGCCAATTTTCAAATTATTAAAGAAAGATCAGGTAGTCGAATGGAATGACGATTGCCAAGCTTCTTTTGATAAGATCAAGGAGTATTTGCTAGAACCTCCTATTCTGATGCCTCCCGTCGAAGGAAGACCATTGATCATGTATCTGACCGTGTTGGATAACTCAATGGGGTGTGTTTTGGGCCAGCATGACGAGTCTGGTCGAAAAGAGCATGCTATTTATTACCTTAGCAAAAAGTTTACCGACTGTGATACTCACTACTCACTGCTCGAGAAAACTTGCTGCACTTTGGTATGGGCTGCTCGCCGACTAAGGCAGTATATGCTGAATCATACCACCTTGTTGATTTCCAAAATGGATCCTATCAAGTATATCTTCGAGAAGCCTGCTTTATCTGGAAGAATAGCTAGATGGCAAATGATCCTAACTGAGTATGACATCCAGTACACCACCCTAAAAGCTATAAAAGGGAGTGTACTAGCTGATCATCTAGCTCATCAAGCTATCGAATATTATCAATCCATGAGATTTGACTTCCCAGACGAGGACATCATGAATTTGGACAACATTGAAGGTAACGGACCGTATGACGGACCTGAAAAGGGATCCCGATGGACCCTGTACTTTGATGGTGCTTCAAATGCACTTGGAAACGGTATCGGTGCGGTACTCATTTCCCCGGAAGGTTGTCACACGCCTTTCACGACTCGACTTTGCTTCAGCTGTACAAACAACATGGCTGAATATGAAGCTTGCATCTTTGGTCCCAAGGCTGCTATAGACTTGGGGATCAAATCTTTGATCGTATTTGGGGACTCGGCTTTGGTTATCAGTCAAATCAAAGGAGAGTGGGATACCAAGCATCCTAATCTTATCCCATACAAAGAACATGTCCTGACATTGTTGCCTCATTTCGAGCAAATTACCTTCGAGCATTTCCCGCGAGAAGAGAATCAGCTAGCAGATGCTCTGGCAACAATGTCTTCCATGTTTAAACTCAACTGGGATAACGAGGCTCCCCAAATCACCATCGAGCGAATGGATGAACCTGTGCATTGTCACGAGATTAATACCGAAGAAGTAGTGGAACAACCTTGGTTTCACGAAATCAAAAGGTATCTCCAGACCAGAGAATATCCCGAAAGAGCTTCCATAAATGACAAGAAGTTCCTAAGGAAATTTGCTGCCAAGTTCTTCCTGAGCAATGGCATCCTCTATAAGCGCAACCATGATTGTGTTTTACTCCGATGTGTAGAAAAAGCTGAAGCAGAGTTAATCATGACTGAGATGCACAGCGGTACATTTGGCACCCATTTGAGCAGGCATACAATAGCTAAGAAGATCCTAAGGGCAGGCTATTACTGGTCTACCATGGAAGCAGATTGCCATCAACATTCACGTACCTGCCACAAATGTCAAGTCTACGCTAACAAGATTCATATTCCTCCGGTTCCTCTCAACGTGTTGACAGCTCCTTGGCCATTTGCAATGTGGGGCATTGACATGATTGGAGAGATCAAGCCCACGGCATCCAACGGACATCGCTTCATATTGGTTTCCATTGACTACTTCACCAAATGGGTCGAAGAAGCTTCCTTCGCCTCTGTTACTAAAAATGTGGTTGCCCGCTTCATCAAGCAAAACCTCATATGCTGGTATGGTGTTCCGGACAGGATCATCACGGACAACGGTACAAATCTGAATAATACTATGATCACCGCATTGTGCGAACAGTTCAAGATTTATCATCACAATTCATCTCCCTATCGGCCGAAGATGAACGGTGCTGTTGAAGCTGCGAACAAAAACATTAAGAAGATCATTCAGAAAATGACAGTCACTTACAAGGACTGGCATGAGATGTTACCGTTTGCTCTGCATGGATACCGTACGACGACACGTACTTCAACCGGGGCAACCCCATTTTCTTTGGTATATGGCATGGAAGCTGTCCTGCTCATGGAAGTTCAGATTCCTTCTCTAAGGATTATGAAGGACGCGGGTTTGAATGAAGATGATTGGATTCAGACCCGACTTGATCAACTCAATTTGATCGACGAGAAGCGACTCGCTGCTGTCTGCCACGGTCAAACGTATCAAAAGCGGATGATCAAGGCTTTCAACAAGAAAGTAAGACGTCAACTATATCAAGTCGGAGATCTCGTAATCAAGCGGATTATCCTGCCGCAAAGTGATCCCAGGGGCAAATGGACTCCTACATACGAAGGACCATTTGTGATCAAGAGCATATTTTCTGGTGGTGCAATGATCCTGACCACCATGGACGGCGACGATTTGCGGCACCCTGCGAATGCAGACATAGTCAAAAGATACTACGCATAAAATAACCCGACAAGTCGAAAACCCGAAAGGGCGGCTTGGGCAAAAATGGGCATCCCGGTGGACCGAAAACCCGAAAGGGCGGTTCAGGAAAAAATTAGGGATAAAACAAAAAATTTGTACACCCGGCAAGTCGAAAACCCGAAAGGGCGGCTTGGGCAAAAAGGGGTTCCCCGGTGGATCGAAAACCCGAAAGGGCGATTCAGGAAAAAGTTAGGGAATTAAAGCGTATGACTATGTCTCGTCGGATCACTTTAAAGACAATCTCTTCATCAACCAGCTCTAAGCTTCTGATCAATCCAGTCACCGGCAGACGAAGCATTGAATGAACCGATATTTAGAGTTGTGAAGGCTATAGCAGAATGGAATCCCATGGAATTGTTTCACATAGCCATCTTTCTTTTGTATAAATTTTTCAATATTTACGACGACATCCTCTTACTAGGATGACTGTCTCCTTTGTACAAATATACTCATAGAAAGTTAATACAAATACTTTTCCAAATACAGAAATTTGCTTTGTCTTCTCTTGCTTTCTACATTTATGTTTTATTTTGAGAAACGTCCAATGTTTTGTTAAATAGGCATATGCATTTGAACATAATCATTTTTCTTACAAATCAAGAGAGATGATTACTAATAGGTTGAAGGTACAGGTAAATATCTCGATACCCTTTCAGAAGAAATCGCCAGCAGATCTAAAACTCCAAATTCCTCGATCCAGAATTTAATTCTCCAAACAAAGTTAGACTTCAGGATCCTCATCAGAGAAAGCTTTCCCAACACTGATTTCCCCAGCCAGAGAGCCTTCTAAAACTCAATTCCCCTCAGAATTATAATTCAGAATCCCCAGTGGAGCCTTAAAAATCTGAAAATCCAATCCCCAGCGGAGCTAAAACTTCCAACCATCAATCCCCAGCTAAACCAGGCTAGTGAACCTTCTCCCCACAGAGATACTTCCCACCAAGCTGAAGATTCTCAGTCATACCTCTCCAGCATGAGTCTACCAGATTCTGAACTCCCCAGTAGAGATCATCAGAAATTCTCATTCCCCGCAAGTAACCAAGGAATGCCAGTTCCCCAGCAGTGGTCCTAAGATCCCTCAACAATTAAAGGTCTTGCATTTCCCCAAGCAGAGTGAAGGCTCATTCTCAGTTCCTCACAGGATAATCAGATGTTCTCCAGTGAAGATCTCCTCAAGACAAGAATCCCCAGAAGATTGGTATACAACCCAAGCTCCTAATTTTCCAGCAGTAGTCAACAAGGATGTCTCATCCTCAGCAATCAAAATTCTTGTCTTCCCCTGCAACAATCAAGGATTCACTTTCCCTGGCAGCAGTCAAGATTCCTTATCTCCAGGATTCATCTATCCTCAGCAAGACAGCTCTTCAGCTTACATGCTCATTCATTTACATTCATATCATAAACATTGATATAACATATACTGCATCATACATATCATGCAACATAACTCTGTGTTTTAGCTAACATCTCACCCTTTTCAGGATAAGATTAAAAGGCTATCATTAACAATTATTCAGATACAGTACAGATACACCCCAGACACGGCGGTCATTCTACTACTCATTCAGACTACAACAATCAGATACAGTACAGATACACCCCAGACACGGTGGTCATTCTACTACTCATTCAGACTACAGCAATCAGATACAGACTAGACACGCTCCAGACAAGGCAGCCATTCTATCTCTCTTTCAGATTCATTTATCCACCTCAAGGTTCAATGTGTTCCAAACACGGACACCATTCTGACCCTTACAACAGCAGTTTGATTTTCCCCAGTGCGTTCGCCACGGAGGTCATTCTGTTATTTATTTAGATCCCAGTTACAGTTTCAGATACACTTCAAACACAGAAGTCATTCTATTACTCATACGGATCTCAATCCCAGTTACAGTTTCAGATACACTCCAGACACGGAAGTCATTCTGCTACTCATACGACTTTCAACTTCAGATACAGTCCAGATACGCTCCATACACGGTTGCCATTCTGTCACTCGTTCAGAATTTGTCCCCAGCACGCAGTTGCTCCATAACAGATGTTTCTCTGTTACCCAGATATAATACAGATACACTCCAGACACGGTGTCATTCTGATATTCATTCTTCAAGCACAGTTACAGCTCAGATACGCCCCAGACACGGAGGCCATTTTTCTGCTCATACAAACTCAGTCCTTAGATGCAGTTCAAATGCATTCCAGACACGGATACTATTTTGATCCTTATTCTTCTGACCTATCACATCACAGTTCAACAAACATTCCAGATGGCATCTTTAAGCCCATCTCCAAATGGCATCTCTAAGTCCATTCCCGCATCCATTGTTCTGACGAGTGCAAATTTAAGGGCACTCTAGTGTCCAATCTCCTTTTACCTTCGAGACGCGAAAGGCAAACCTGCCAATCTAACTCTTCAGGTGCAAGAAGATTGAATAGGGGCAAATGTTGTACCCCAAAATTTTCCCTCTCATTTCATCAACTTTTTCTCACCACAAGACCCTTGGAGCTCAAGATCAAGTTAGGGTTTACTCTGCTCAAGACTCCTCCTTGCACTGCTGACTCAAATTAGGGTTTGAGTTTGCACAAAGATGTTTTGACTTGAAATGCCCAAAGTGACTTTCATGCTTCATGTTGGACCCATAAGTTTATCCATACCAAGTTTCAAGCCTTGATTCCAATCTTTGCCCAGTCAATTGGACAGTTGACCTAGAAATCAACTGTATTGAGGAAAAAGTCAACTGTGGCCAATTGACAGTCAAACCTCATGAAATTTGACCCTCATCAACATTATGAACTCATATGGACCATTTGATCAAGTTTGGATCACAATTCCACAAGAAATTTGATCAGATCACCAAAAGGGCAAAATTGTTATTTTTAGGGTTTTGACTGCACAAAGGCAATTTTTGACTGTTTGACCTAGCCAATGGCAAATCAAGCTCACATATGGACTCAAGGACTCAATGGCATTGTCTTGACCCATTCAAAAAGTTCAAAAGTCCCAAATGCACAAGATTGACAGATGAATTTTCCAGTCAACTAAGCAAAATTTGACTGTATACTGAAAAGTCAAACTTTGACTTTTTGGTCAAAATCAAGTGCCAAGATTCATTTTTCTTCAAAACATGTCAAATTATGAAACTTGTTCATCAAGAAACCAAAAATTACAAATTAGGGTTTAAAATGAAGAAATTTCATAACTTAGAAATTTTCTAAGTTATGAAATTCCCTTATTTTTCCAAACTTTATCCCATCTTTTCATCAAGATATATTTGGATTCAAACAAAACTCAAAACATGAAAGTTGTAGTCCATTGCAAAATCTATAACTTTGATTCACAAAGTTTCCTCAAAAGAAGCTTGTATCTCAAGTTATGATTTTTGGAATAGGGGTGCAAAACATTCTTAACTTAGAAATTTTTTGACCTATTTTAGGCAGGATTTTTGCCTAACTTCATGGCCACTTTTCACATGCTTCCACTTGGAATTTCAATTTGCATTACAAAGATGGATTATAGTACACATTCCAATATTTCCAAATTGTCCAAGAACTCATCAAAAACCCTTGTGGTTAGGGAGATTCGAATTTGTCAAGATGGGCAAAAGTCACTTTATTCATAAGCCAATTACATGTTCATAACTTTGCATTTTCAAACTCAGATTGCACAAACTAGATTACAGGCCTCTAATCCCATTCTCACTCAATAATTTAATGCATATCCTTTGTGTTCATGTCTTGTTTTGTGTATTTAACCATTACATACAAGATTAAGCCATATTTGGAAAAAGCATTTTAGCCATTCTTGTAAAGATACACTTTATGTCAAAAAGCAAATCAAAGAAGTACATGCCAGATCTTTTGGGCACAAGATTATGGACATATCCCACTGATCAAGAAGGAAATTTGCAGCATGCTTGAGGGGCCTGTATGAGCCTACAATCTAACTTGACAACTCTTGCTTAGATAAGAAGAAAACTTGCATTTTTGAATCACAACTCACATTCCTGCAAGAACCAACTCAAACCAACTTTGTGAACACACTTCATACTCCCTAACAGACCTAAAGCACGACCAAAGTACCCTTGATCCCTCCTCATACAGAAAATCACCATTTTTCTGCAAGAAACAGGGCATTCTGCATTTTGGTTTGGCCAGCATCATTCCATCGTGCATTTTCATCCAAACCAGTTCAAATACATTCCGTACCATCCCTTGAAGCTGTCCCAAGCCTTAGATACAAGCTGTAACAGCCATAGCCAAGTGTGCCATTTTCATTTTTCATCTGTGCAGGTTGACTTCTATAGCTCGATTCACTAAGATTCAAAGCAAGCCGAGCATAGAGGGAGCATCCTTGGACCTCAAGCAAGCTGTACAAGTCCTCAAACTTCATTGAAAGTGCCTCCATTGTTGTGCATGACTCAAGCTGAACAGGTAAAAGTTTGAACTTCTATCTCTCAATCCAGGCATATCTAGGCTTAGGTTTGTGAAGAAATTATGTCCTACTCATGGCCCTGAAGCTACCTATATCCTCACTTTTCATTTATATTGTGTGTGTTAAGAGAATTTGGAACCTGAACATTAGAAAAAAGATAGGTCAGGAATTGGGGGAGGAGAAATTCTCTCTCATTTCTGAGAGTTAGAACAACTTCTTTATATGTTTAGAATCGTGACATGATGCTCTATAACATTGATGTTGTAAGTTTTTGTTGAAAGTCAAAGAATCAAGATCTGTGCTTGACAAGGGAAAACGCGCGTTTTGTGTTTGAAACTGGCTGGAGGTTGAAGACAAGCCTCCTTGGGCTGGGCCTGAGATTGTTTTTCTGTTTGCACCTTCATTTTTCACTTACACCCCCTTGGCCCATTGTGTGTTATTTTTATCATTTTTTATTTTTTCTTTTTGATTCTGACTTGTTATTTTTTGTCAAAATATAAAAAACATTAAACATATTTTTTCACCCATTTTTACATTTATTTTGAATTTATTTGCTTTATTTATACTTATGTGTGCAAAATAATACATTTACTTTTATTTAAAATACTAAAAAATAATACAAAATAATATTTATTTTCAGCTATTATTTTATTTTACCTTTTGAAAACATTTCCTTAAAATATACTTTTTTTATAAATAATAAATATTTTATTTTTGTATATATTTAATATGTTTAATATATAATATAAATACTTATATATTTATTAGAATATTTAGGATAAAAATACAAAAATAATACATTTTTATTTTTATTAATATTTAACCTCAAAAATTGCTTTTTTACAATATACTTCCCTTTTATTTATTTTTTGTATATAATTAATAAATATTGTATATGATATAAATAATAAATACTATTTATTTACAAAATTAGGGTTTTGCCCTAAAACATGAAAATATCCCAAAATTAACTTTTTTTATTTTTTGTTTATATGTCACATGAAAAATACTTTTACATACATATAAAACCATTTTTGCGCATTTTGCATATTTGTTGTATTTATTTAATTATTGTATAATTAAAATAACTTGTATATTCAACTTGGGATGTAATAGTTTAGATTTAAATTTCTTGCTAAATATCCCCCATTTGAACATTTGTACCCCCCATCCCATAATTATGTTGTAATAATTTAGGACTTTAAATTCCGCATTTTAAAGCTTTCTAATTATACCATGATAGACTTAGGGTTTGTATGCAAATCAAAAATAACAAATAGCTCGACTAAACAAAAGACAAAAAAAACATGAAAATGGACAACACCAATCACACTTGCACCCTTAGGGTTACTCCACTTGTTGCCTTCAAATGGGCCATGTTGCATGTTGGGTGTCTTTGGCAAAACAAAACGATTCAAATGATCATAGTCCCTCGATGACGCTTTTGAAAGTTGCCTAAAAAAATGATCAAGTCCCTTAAAGGAAAAATTACCAAAGACACTTGGCACTATTGCATTCATGGTCTAAATGATAACCCGTACCCGTCCCGTTAACATCCTAACACAAGGTTGTCCACCAAATGCAATGGTGGAATAATACTGTTAAAAGGGTTAAAACATAGGAAAGATCTTTGAGAAATTTAGGGTAGATAGCTCTTGGTTACTTGACCAACTTGCAAAACAATCCTTGCCATTTTTCAAAACACACATCACAACACACTTTCAAAACAACTTTCAAAAACATTGAAAACTTTTCAAAAGACAAATACACCTTTGTATACATTCAAACATGGATCATTACAAAGGTTGCCACAACAATGGCCTCTTTTCAAAACATTTTCAAACCCACACACAAAACACCATTTCAAACAATTGAAAGCACCATTTCAAACAATTGAAAATGCAAGGCAAGTGATCTAAGCAAGTAACTAAGAGCCCATGGATAACCATGGATAGAAAGGGTGCTAATACCTTCCCTTTCTATAATCTATCCCCGAACCCAAGAAAACATCTCAAAGGTTTTTGCTGTGCTTTTTAACTTTTCCGTAGGATAAAATAAAAAGTCGGTGGCGACTCTTGCTAAACCGAAACATTTGCGAAAACAAACGCAAAACCCAAGTCAGTTCTCCCACCGTATCACAGAATGTAATAGTAAGTTGAGTTTATATAGGTTTTTGAAAACGTAAACAGTAAGCAAGAAAATAAGTAATGATTATATGCATTAATGAAACCTGAAATCAGGGGATTTAGAAAGATATTGAATGGTTACCACTGACAAGTGTCTCAATGCATCCAATCAGAGCCTTGGACCCTTCAAAATTTGAACACGTGTTCAGCCTCAGAAGGTAGCTTGTGAGAGGATGACAAATGTTTGATGATGTGAACTGCACGCCTCTATCCTTGAAATGAAACGTTCAGATCTTCATAGATAGATTCTGAGGCAACTGTACTTCTAACTTCTGAAGACAGGTTGATCAGATGTTCACAGAAAACAATAAAGTTCTGAGGGTTATGATATGCAAATAAAGCATTTTATTCTGGGCATAACTTCATGCTGAGATGTTTCAGAATGAAATTGAATCTATCTTCAGAAAGGGGTTTTGTAAATGCATCAGCCCATTGATGGTCTGTGTCAATAAGTTTTAAGGTAAGAATTCCTTTCTGAATATAGTCCCTAATAAATTATGTTTTATTTCTATATGCTTAGCCCTAGAATTCAAAATGGGATTCTTACTGAGACATATAGCTGAAGTGTTATCACAGAAGATAGGAATATTACTCTCAAATATGTTGAAGTCTTCCAGTTGACTTTTCATCCAGAGAATTTGCGTGCTACATCCAGCAGCTGCTATGTATTCAGCTTCTGTTGTGGACTGTCTCTTGCTGGTCCATAAGATTAGATTGTCTCCCAGAAACTGGCAGCTTCCAGAAGTGCTTTTACGCTCTACTCTGTCTCCAGCAAAGTCAGCGTCACAGTATCCTACTAAGCTGTATTCATTGGATTTTCTATAAAACAAACCCAGATTAGTAGTACCTTTTAGATACTTGAAAATTCGATTCACTGCTGTTAAGTGAGATTCTCTAGGATCTGATTGGAATCTAGCACATAAGAAAACACTGAATAAAATATCAGGCCTTGAAGCCGTCAGATAAAGGAGAGAGCCAACCATACCTCTGTAGATTTTCTGTTATACCTTTTTACTTACCTCTTCCTTTTCCAGAATGCACGTGGGGTGCATTGGAGTCTTTGAGGGCTTACATTCTGAGATATCAAATTTCTTCAGGAGTTCTCTGACATATTTGCTCTGATGAATGTAAGTTCCTTCTAGATTTTGGTTTATCTGAATGCCCAGAAAGAATTTGAGTTCCCCCATTAAGCTCATCTCAAACTCTGCCTGCATGCACTTAGCAAACTCTCTTCCCGGAGAAGTTTTAGTAGATCCAAAGATGATATCATCTACATAAATCTGACACACTAAAATGTCATTCTTAAACGTCTTACAGAACAAGGTTGTGTCCAATTTCCCTCTGGTGAATTCCTTTTCTAACAGAAAGTTACTTAGTCTCTCATACCAAGCTCTGGGAGCTTGTTTCAAACCATAGAGTGACTTCTTTAGTATGAAAACATATTCTGGGTGTTTGGAATTCTCAAACCCAGGGGGTTGGTGCACATATACCTCTTCATCTATATAGCCATTTAGGAATGCACTTTTGACATCCATCTGATACAGAGTGATGCCATTATTTACAGTAAATGAGATTAAGAGTCTTTTAGATTCTAATCTGGAGACTAGAGCAAAGGTTTCTGTATAGTCTATCCCTTCTTGCTGACTATAACCTTGTGCCACCAATCGTGCTTTGTTTCTGATGACTTCACCTTGCTTGTTCAGTTTGTTTCTGAACACCCATTTTGTACCAATGACGTTGAATCCTTTTGGTTTCGGAACCAGATCCCATACGTTATTTCTGGTGAACTGATTTAATTCCTCCTGCATTTCCAGAATCCTGTTATTGTCCATAAGTGCTTCATCAATTGTTGTTGGTTCAATCAGAGAGACCAGTCCCATGAGGGATTCTTCAGAGTTTCTGAATGTTGATCTTGTTCTTATTGGATCATCCTTCTTTCCCAGTATCTTATCTTCTGGGTGAGCTATGCTACTTCTGGATAGCCTTTTCTGAAGTTGATCAACGGAAGGTGTTGGATTGCTTGCAACATTTCTTTCTAAGGTTGTTGGAGCGTCTCTGTTGAGAACTTCTGACAAGTTATCTTCAGTACATGTGAATTCAACTTCTATATCTGCAAAGAATTCATTATGCTTTGACTTTTGAGGGTCAAGCTTATCATTAAATCTAACACTGATTGACTCTTCAACAATCTGTGTTTCTGTATTGTATACCCTGTACCCTCTTGAGCGTTTAGAGTATCCTAACATGATACACTTTTGTGCTTTAGAGTCAAACTTGTTCAGATAATTTTTAGTATTCAGAATGAAACAAGTGCATCCAAAAGGATGGAAATAAGAAATGTTGGGCTTTCTGTTCTTCCACAGTTTATATGGAGTCTTTTCCAGAATAGGTCTTATAGAGATTCTATTCTGAATGTAACACGCTGTGTTAATTGCTTTTGCCCAGAAGATCTTAGCAATGTTAGTCTCATTGATCATGGTTCTGGCTATTTCTTGCAGTGTTCTGTTCTTTCGTTCTACAACTCCATTTTGTTGTGGAGTTCTAGGACAAGAGAAGTCATGCAAGATGCCTTTTTCATTAAAAAATGATTTAAAATTTTTATTTTCAAATTCTCCACCATGATCACTTCTGACTTTGACGATTCTAAGATCCTTTTCATTCTGAACTTGGTTACAGAATGAAACAAACACAGAGTGTGACTCGTCCTTGTGTCTTAAGAACTTTACCCATGTCCATTTGCTATAGTCATCTACGATCACTAACCCATACGTCCTGCCACTGACAGACGCAGTTTTTACTGGTCCAAATAAGTCTATGTGTATAAGTTCTAATGGCTTAGAGGTGGAAACAACATTTTTAGATTTAAAAGCAGGTTTTGCAAATTTTCCTTTCTGACATGCTTCACACAGAGCATCTGATCTGAACTTCAAATTAGGAAGTCCTCTGACCAGATTGAGTTTTTTAATCTGAGATATTCTTCTCATACTAACATGCCCCAATCTTTTGTGCCAAACCCATTGCTCGTTGTTAACAGAGAGAAGACATTTTACATTCTGACTCTTTAGTTCAGAAAGTTTTATCTTATAAATGTTGTTTTTCCTCTTTCCATTAAAAAGGATAGTTCCATCTTTCTGACTAACAACTTTGCATGAATTTTGATTAAAGATTATATCATAACTGTTATCACTTAATTGACTTATGAATAATAGGTTATGCATTAATCCATCAACTAAGAGCACATTATTTATAGAGGGGAGATTTCCATTACCTACTATTCCAGAGCCAATGATCTTTCCTCTTTGGTTGCCTCCAAAGCCCACATAGCCTTCAGGTTTAAGTTCCAGGCTTTGGAACATATGCTTTCTCCCTGTCATGTGTCGAGAGCATCCAGAGTCCAGGTACCATGACTGGTGTTTTAGCTTTGGTGCTAAAGATATCTGCTACATATATAATTTTGTCCTTAGGTACCCATATCTTCTTGGGTCCTGGTTTGTTTGTTTTACCAAAATTATGGTTGAATTTTGGTTTGACAGAGTAATCATCGTTAGTGTATTTTAGGTCATGTGTGTGCCCATATATGAAGTGTGATTTAAGTGGTGTGCGTTTTATGACTAGGCCCATGACTTTCTTAGGTGTAGATACCTTACCTTGATATCCTATCCCTTTTCTGCCATTCCTGCTTACTCCATAGATCATTGAAGCCGTCTTGCTTCTATCTATGTTTTTAGCCAGAAACTTCTGAAAGCTATGATCATACTCTTTGATGATGTCATCAGCATTACTGGGAGTCTCTGAGATTATTTCCTTCTGAGAGTTTTGCAAATAGTTTTCTAATTTTGAAACCTTTTCTTTTAACTCAGAATTTTCTAATCTGAGACTCTAAGTATTTTCAGAGTCAGAGACAAGATCCCTTTTCAGGTTCTTGAATTTGACTCTGATTTGCTGATACCTTTCCAGAATTTCATTTAGACTTTCTGCAAGTTCAGCCTTAGTGAAATTAATAGTGAAGTCAGGGAATACCTCTTTAGTGTCTGATTCTGAGTCTAAACCAGAAGTTTCACTGTCTTCTGACACGTTTTCCATGAGAGCTATGTTTGCTCTTTCATCATCTGACTCTGAGTCAGCATCATAAGTTTCCGAATCGTCCCATGTTGCCATGAGGCTTTTCTTCTTCTCCTTGAAGAACTTCTTTTTGGGCTTCTCCTTCTGAAGCCTTGGACAATCACTTTTGTAGTGCCCTTGCTCATTGTACTCATAGCAGATGATGTCCTTGTTAATTGACTTTCTGTGTCCTGAAGAACCTTCAGATCTTCTATGTCTAGAGGAAGACTCATACTTTCTGTATCTGGAGGAGGATTCATTTTGATTCTCTGATTTTCTAGAATTTCTGAATTTCATTTGTCTCTGCTTCCACAGTTGATTCACCCTTCTGGAGAGGAGAGACAATTCATCTTCTTTTGATGAGGATCCATCAGAGGTTTCTTCCATAGCCTACAAAACCTTAGAATCAGATTTTTTATTAGATTTTAATGCTAGTGGCTTACCTTTCTTTTGAGGCTCATCTTCTTTAAGCTCTATCTCGTGACTTCTGAGGGAGCTGACAAGTTCCTCCAGAGATATCTTGTTGAGATCTTTAGCTAGTTTAAGTGTTGTGACCATTGGCCTCCATTGCTTGGGTAGACTTCTGATGATCTTCTTTACATGATCAGCAGTAGAATATCCTTTGTCAAGAACCTTCAGCCCAACAACAAGGATATGGAATCTTGAGAACATTGCTTCTATGGATTCATTATCTTCCATCTTGAATGCCTCATACTTCTGAATGACCGCAAGGGCCTTGGTTTCTTTGACTTGTATGTTACCTTCATGCGTCATTCTTAGAGAGTCAAACATGTTTTTGGATGTCTCTCTGTTTGAGATTTTCTCATATTCTGAGTATGAGATAGCACTGAGGAGTATTGTTATGGATTTATGATGGTTTCTGAAATCACGTTTTTGCTGGTCAGACATCATTTTTATGTCTATCTTCTGACCACTTACATCCACTGGATGTGTGTATCCATCAATTACCATGTCCCATAGATCAGCATCATGGGCCAGAAAGAAGCTCTCAATTCTGTCTATCCAGTAGTCAAAATTTTCTCCATCAAAGACTGGAGGTTTGCCATTGATTCTGTCCTTGTCTTCATGATAGTCATTGCTGATGTTTTGGCTTGGTCCCACCATAGTGTTTTTCTAACGCTTGGATCTTGTACTGACACGGTTAAGTGTATTAACTCAGAACCAGGCGCTCTGATGCCAATTGAAGAAGTGAAAAACACAAGAGTGGGGGGGGGGGGTGTTGAATTGAAAACTTAAAAACAAATGTGCAAAGACACAATATTTTTATCCTGGTTCGTTTGATCTCAAACTACTCCAGTCCACCCGTCAAGGTGATTTCGCCTCTCTCCAACGAGGACTTAATCCAATAATCAAAAATTGATTACAATCACTACTTTGACAACTGTCAAAGTCCTCTTGAGTACAACCATAATCCGGTCAATCTCAAGGAAAAAATGTCTTAATCAAGATAAAGGAATTCTGTGTATGGTTTTTTTTCGTTACAAAAACAGTTATCACAACTGTGATATTTTATACAATTTAGAGCGTAGAAAAGAGTAGTAAGCTTGCAATGTTTTTGAGATGTATTGCAGTCGTGTTGAAAATCGTGAATGATTAGATCTCTTAGCTTGTTTATATAGGCAAAGGAATCCTGTCCAACATTAAGCGTGATAATGGTCATTTAAACAGTTTCCATATTGAGAAGATCTTGTATGAATGAAGCCGTTGTATGTGATGCTGTCTTGATTGAATAGTAATGCTTCAGAATCTTACAATCTTGTGTGCTGCAAATGCTTCAGAACATTGATGACTTAGAGAAGTGAGGATCTGATTGTTTATGATCCTTCTGTTCAGAATCAGAGTTTTCTTCACTTTAGTGCATGTTCTAATCATCATTCTTCAGCGCAAATTCTGATTACCTCAGCGTGAAAGCTTCTATAGCTTAACTTCTGGTGCTGCTTTGGTCAGAACTTCTGCATACAAAATAACATAAATTTAGAGTGCATATTTGTTCTTTGTGTTTGTTATCATCAAAACTCTAATTAAGGGTTGTAGAATCAAACTATATTCTAACAATGTATGGGAGGTCATGGGTTCAACATCCAGTGCTACCTTTTGGACAAAT
This sequence comes from Vicia faba, assembly GCA_948472305.1. Lineage (NCBI taxonomy): Eukaryota > Viridiplantae > Streptophyta > Magnoliopsida > Fabales > Fabaceae > Vicia > Vicia faba. The sequence goes on along the minus strand of OX451739.1, from coordinate 1,502,459,554 downwards.
TTTCAACATTTTTTCACTCTTTTTGTTTCAGTTACAGGCGCTGGGCCTCCAAACAGATGGGCCTTCCATTTTTGCTTTTTCTAACCCCTGTTTACTTTTGCACCCCTGACCCTTTATTTTCTTTATTATTTCATTTTTCTTTTTCTTTATTTTATTTTCATTTCATATTATTTTTATTATTTTATTATTATTATTATTGTTATTATTAATAATAAAAAAAATCCAAAAATAATTTTATTTATTATTTACACTTATACATTTTATTTTTCTTTATAAAATAAAAAGACTAAAAATATTAACTTAATAAATTTAATTTCTTTTTTTAATAATTAATATTTAGATACTTAGGTTTAATTATTATAGCATTCTATTGTAAATTAAAATTAACTTAGAACTTAGGTTTCTTTTAATTAATTAATTTTCATATTATTTTTATTAAGATAAAACCTTTTCATAAAAAACCCTAAAAATACTTTTTAATTTAATTTCTTTCTTAATTAGTTTAAGTTTAATTTTTCTTATTTTTAATTAATCATTAGGTTAAAACCCTTAACAAAACCCAAACAAAAATCATTTCTTTTTCCATTTGCACTTGTACATTTTTTATTCAATTCTTGTACATTTATTTAATATGGTTGTAATAGATAATTAGGTTTAATCTTCTTGCAAAATCCCCATTTTTAAATTTGTACACCCTCCCCTCATGATGTAATAGCTTAGTATTTTACTTTCCGCAATTTATCGCTTTATATAAATGCTAGTAATTAGAGTTTGTATGGAAAGATAAAATCAACAATTAGCAAACCCTAATTCAAGATAAACAATGCATGTAAATCAAACACATTTGCACACTTGCACCCTTAGGATAATTCCACTTTGTTGCCTTACAAAAATTGCCATGTTATGCATGTGGAATATCTTAGCCAAAAGTAATCAAAAATAAAAGATCATAGTCCCTCGATGACGCTATCAATGTTGCCTTTCAAAATGATCTTAGTCCCTCAAAGAGAAATGCTAAGATATCTCACAACATTGCTATCATGGCTATGCGATGACCCACGCCCGTCCCTTTACATCCAAAGATAATGCTTCCTACCAATCAATGGTAAGATAGCAATATTAAAGGAAAGGAAGAAATGAGCTAAGACTTTTGAGTAGGTAGATTGTTCCTAGTTGCTTGCTCAATTTCAAATCAAACACTCTTGATTATTTTCAAAAACAAACACCAACACTTTCAAAAACACTTTCAAAACATTTTCCAAACATGAAATATTTTCAAAAGCTCAACACTTTGTATACGTTCTTACAAATGAGAACTATTACAAAGTTTGCCTAAACGATGACGCCTTTTTAAAATACTTTCAAAAACCACAAAAAGCAAGTGATCTAGCAAGCAACTAAGAGCCCATAGATAACTAGGGTTGAAAAGGGTGCTAATACCTTCCCTTTTCATAATCTACCCCATGAACTCAAGAAACAATCTCAAAGTTCTTTCTTGTTCTTTTCAGCCTTTCCTTTTGGATAAAAGAAAAGTCGATGGTGACTCTTATTAACCGTAACATTTGCGATGAAATGCAAAACACCCAAGTCAGTTCTCCCATCGTATCACAGAACTGGCGACTCTGCTGGGGAGAATTTTAAAAGTTGGATTACCTTAGGGCTAGATCACCTTTATTTGCTTTCATTGTTTGATTTGTTTGTTTTACATTTTAGTTCCTTGTTTGGGCTTGTTTAAATCCTCTACCCGGATTTAGGATACCTTATAGGTAAGTAGAAATACATTATGGAAACTGTGCGGGGTATACCGACATGGTCTAAGCAATAACTATGTTAGTGTTACATATTTGTGGGTACCGGTAGCCCTTGAGTAGTCAAGGAGAATACAGGGCCGCTGAGTGATGTCATAAAGCACTAACTGAGTTTAGAACCTTTACTTGACCAACTTGGCCCTTAGGACGTAGTGAGATAACCTACTTTGGTGCAGCCCGAAGTTGGTCGATACTCGATACTACACTCATTCAGGTTTGAATTTTTAGGATATTTCGGTCGCCGTGAAAGAGGCTTGCGCTGAAACAATGCCCGAGAAGACAGATCAGTGATATTGAGATCCCTTATAACCCAGTTACTATTTATAGGACAGGTTTGAGCCAAATAAACTTCAAGAGGGTACTTACCTATGAGAATCCATGAAAGCCTAAACCTAAGGACTTGTTTGCCTTGTTTGTATATACTTACTTGTACATAACATCATAAACATCATAACATCATAAACATCATAACATCATACTCATTCTCACTAACCATTTCAAGGATTTTTGGGATTTATCTTTGTTCTATTTTGTAGGACATGACTTCTATCCGCGGGAATACTATCCAAGTCAATATCATAAGGATTCCTCTTAAACTCAAAGAGTTAGCATCAAGGGTTCTTGAGAATTCTCTGTTCACCGAAAGACATGGTCGCCTCGTAAACTTGGTTACCTCCAACACTGATGAAGATATGACGAAAGTGCTTTTCCAGTTCTTTGATACTCTACACCATTGCTTCACTTTTCCCGATTATCAACTTGTGCCTACTCTAGAAGAATTCTCACAACTCTTAAGGATTCCCATTCTCAATCAACTACCCTTCAACGGTACGGAAAGAGATCCAAAATCTGAGGAGATTGCCCAAGCACTACACTTGCAACCATCTGATATCACAACTAATTAGGAAACAAGGAGTGGTGTCAAAGGTTTCTTAGCCAAGTCCTTGTTCGAGAAAGCTCAAGATTGTTGGAACTCTTTGGACTTACAAGCTTTTTAAGAAATCTTGTCCCTTCTCATCTATGGGATGGTTTTGTTTCCAAACCTTGACCAACTCATAGATGTAAATGCTGTCAAAATCTTCATGTCTCGCAATCCAGTGCCTACTTTATTGGGGGACATCCTACATTCTTTTCACTCTCGCACTAAGAGGAAGAGAGGAATCCTTATGTGTTGCACTCCTCTCTTGGCAACATGGTTTATTTCGCATCTTCCCTAATCTATATTAAAGAACGAGCAAGGTTTGAGGTGGTCCCATAGGTTGATGATGCTCAGACATTTAGATGTTCATTGGTGTTCCCGATCCTTGGAGAATGTTACTATCAATTACCGTTGTGGTGAATTCCCTAATGTCCCTTTACTTCGCAATAGAGGAGGTATCACTTACAACCCTTGCTTATCCTTACGGCAGTTTGGTTATGCTCGAAGAGATGGTCCACATGAGATGCTCATCCAAGGAGTGGTATTCGACTACGAGAGCGACGATGGAGGCTACCGTCAGAGGTTTATCCGAGGTTGGAGGATGGTAAGTAAAGTGGATAGCAAGACATTGGGACACAAGAATTCCATTCCCCTCGAGCCTTACCTTAAGTGAGTACGAGCTCGTGCTCAGAAACTTGTGATGCCTTATCCCTCCATCTTACCAGTTATCATGGAACATGTGGTGGAAGGAGATGTTCCCTACACTGTCCTCCATCCCGACATGCCTACATCTCTTGAAAACTTGCAAAAAGGTTGAATTCAGCTAAAGGAAGAACAAGATACTTTCGAAGCCCAATTCTATGCTAGCAAGAAGAGGGTCTTGGAGCTTTCAAAGCAGCTACAAGAAGAGCAAAGTGTGAACGCCTATCTTGCGCTGAAGAGGATGCGTTCAGTTTTTTTATCTTAGAAAGTTATTTTTTAAGCCCAAGAGGCATTCTGTAATCTTTTGAACTAATTAATGAAATTGACATTTGTTCATTCTTTTGTCTATACAAATTTAAATTCCATAAATCCTTGAAATCATTTGCATATACATCTTCCATGCATCATAACACGTCAGGTTCTCACATAACAAGTTTCCTTATCTTTCTGCTGTTTATTTCAGCAAGATGGATCTAGAGAAAATTGTGAAGGATCTTCAGGCACAAAACTATCAATTCCAAGAGACTCTATTGGCCCTAGCCAAGGGGTAGTAAGATATGATGGCATTGCTGGCAGTTAAGAAGAAGCCCAAGAAGAAAGCTCTACTCAACATGGATAGAAGGTTCAAAGAGTCGGTTTGTCAGATCCCGATAGTGGAAGACTCATCGGAAGAAGATGAGAATCGGATTGGTAAGGTTAAGAGTACCCAGGCTGACTGCGTTAATGATCAAGCGTCTGATGATGATTATTTTGACGAGCAGTATCCACTCGCCAATGTCAAATACAAGAAATTAGAAGACAGATTGAAGGTCGTCGAGATCCAAGCCGTCCTCGGTTTAGACTTTGATGATTTGGGTTTGATCTCTGGGGTTGTTATTCCCCACAAATTCAAAATACCAGTTGTGATCGGTGGATCTGGAACTGACTGTTTATCGCTGGTTCGCGAAATGTCGCGGAAGCAAGAGTCGCCACCGTCTTTTATTTTCTCCAAGTGGAAAGGACAAAAGCACAGAAAAATTCCTTAAAGAGATTGCTCTCGGTTCGGGAGGTAGGTTATAGAAAGGGAAGGTGTTAGCACCCTTTCTATCCATGGTTATCCATGGGCTCTTAGATACTTGCTCATTTGTGTTTTCAAAAATGGTTTGTTTGCTTTTCAATTGTGGGTTTTAAAAAGTTTCTTTGAAAGTTTCAGTTCGACTCTAGTATCAGTCCTCAAGAGTGTTTGAAAAATTGCTTTGAAAGCTTTTGAAAAGTGTCAGTGTGAAAAGATTTTTGTTTGTTTTGAAGAGAGCAAGTATCCATGAGAACCTACCTACCCTAAGGAATTCGTCTGTGTAAATGTCCTTTAAAGTAGTGCCATCCCACCATTGAGAGGTAGGTAGCACCACCGTTGGAGGTGTTCGGGTCAATTCGAGGTTCGGGACGTGGTGATCACCAGAGCAATGGGAAGATACCTTAGAAGCTACCCTCATTCCAGGTTCCCGGATCATGAGGACTTACTAAGACATCCTCTACTCGACGATCACCTTTCGAAGGCAAGGCAACAGTGAGGCGTACCCTAGGGGTGGTGTGTGCGATTCGTGTGTCGTTTTCATTTGCATTTATCTTGTCATGTTTATTGGTGTTCTACGCTTGATTTTATTTTGACATACATTCTTTCATGCTTGGTTAACAGTTAAAAATATTGGCGGAAAAGTAAATTCTAAGCTATTACAAATGGCGCGGGTCCACATCGCCAAAATTAAACCGGACCCGATTTGACGGAAATATAAATAAAGCAAAAGAGTTAAAAGTGCGAGAAGTAATATTTACAAGGCTTCGGGAGAGATACATAATTATTCGAGCAAAATAAAATAAATATGCGGAATTAAACAATTAAGAACGAGGGCGTTGGACCCTTTTGCAAAAATTAAATTAATAAGGAATTAAAATTAATATTAAAAGAAAATGTTTTTGGTATTTTTGTGTTTTTTAAGATTTAATAGGAAAAATTAATTAAAATAAAATACTAAATCTAATTCTAATTATTTTTTAAGTTATTAAGAAAGATATTGAAATTTTTAACCTAAATTAACCCTAAATTATTTTCATGCAAATTTAATTATAAAAAATAAATAAAATAAATATTATTATTTGTGAAAAAGAAAAATTAAAAAGGAATAAAAATTAATTAAACCTAATTCTATATTTTTTAGATTTTTTATGAAAAGAATTAATATTGCAAACCCTAATTTAAACTAAATTTATTTACATGAAAATATTAAAATAAAATAAAAATATTCATTATGTTTTTTATCTTTTCTGATTTTTTTATGCATTTTTTATATTTTGTAGAAATAATTAATTAATTTAAACAAATAAAGAAAATAAAATAACAATTAAAAATAAAACATGAAAAAAAAATGGAGAATTGCAAACCAGGGGGTATCAGTCCCCAATTGTGAGGTATGGACTCAGCAATCTGGCCCACTTGAGCATGGCCTTGTGGACTTTTTTGAGCAAGCGTGTAGCAACGTTGACTCACGCTCATGGTGTGCTTCGGATCTAGGCCTTTGGCTTGATTCCCTGGGACGTGTGGCTGTTGATTCTTGAGGATGCATGGTAATCCTTAAGGTTGTGCCTGCATAGGAAGATAATTGGAAAAATAATATGGACATAATACAGACCTGGGGCTCGAACCCAGGTCTTGGACGTCAATGCAATCACCACTTGCCAGCTGAGCCACTTCAACTATTTGTTATATAATAAACAACAAATAACAAAAGATGAAACTACGCGTTAGTAGGATAAAACGCGCGAATTTCAAATCAACCAACCAAATCATGCCACGGACTCATCTTCTTCATGGTGTTGGATTTTCCTGAAACACAAAAGCGATAGGCAACGGTTTTTGAACCGTTCTGTAATGTATCATTAGAAAAAATAACGAATAGGCCATAAGGCCATATAAATTAAGCGCGACTGTTGTATCTTCTTCGTCCAAGCTTGCTGGTTTGAATGGTGGTGGTTTGGAGTCTCAATTTTTCCTCTTTTAAGAATCCCTAATTTTGAGCTTTGTAAACCCTAGAAAACGGTCATGGCGAAATTGTATATACATCATAATAATCAAATTAAATGCATTGGTTAGCTTCAAAACATCATAATGAACATGAATCAATGAATAAATTTCACAAATAATGCATGGAATATGATATACGATTGTGGAATTTTCTTGATGCAGTTTCGATTCAATATACCAGTTCTTGGAGTTTGAATGGATGATATGGATTGGAACACGTTCAGGAACCTTCAAGGAAGTTAATGGAATAGGTTTTGTGCTTTGAATCGACCTAAAAAGTGCTTTTCAGTTTTTGAGTTTTTAGAGAATTTTTCAAGTTTGCAATGGTGTATTCTGAGCAGCTGCGCCTCTAGCATCATTAGGGTTATGATCATGCTTATGTACTGAGTCTATTAGGTCAAAAATATTGATCAAAATCTCTTGAATTAATGGTTTTTGAAATTTGATTTCTTAAGATCTTTTTCATATCTTTTCCCATGTGCATTTGGTTCAAATCATATCCAATTGCTCCAATTCTTTCCACATTTAGCTAAGCACGAAATATTGAGTCCAAAACATGCAAAAAAGGATTGGTTAGGTCAAGTTAGATATTTTTCATATATTTAAATGATTTAAATGAATTAATATAAATAATAATTCAAATAAATAAATAAAAAAATGAGAAAATACTTCCCTTTGGGCCAAGGGGTCGTGCATATGCTTAGAATGATGAATCATGGAAGAAAAATGGGCCCATTAGCAATTTTAGGTCATTTGAAGTAATGTTGACTTTTCAAAATATCCAAACATTTCCCAACTTCCACAAGGCATAACTTGCTCAATTTTTAAGATTTTCTCATGTTCTTGGACATTTTGGAAAGGTCTTTGAGTCCTCTAACCAATGACTTTGGTCCCATGTAATTTTGATTTACCAATCGCAAGTTATGGCCTTTGACTTAAAGTCCCTTTTTGTTGACTTTTGAAAATGACCTATAATGTTGAAATTGATAACTTTTTGTGAGAGCATTTCTTGGACTTGAAGTATGAAGATGAGTTGTAGGAAATGTCATTCTCTTCAAAATGAGCTTTGGATGGAATTTTTCTGATAATCCATGTGAAAGTTATGCCCTGGTCAATTTACAGTTGACTTTTTCAATTGTCCAAATAAGGAAACTTTTTGCATCTTGATGAATTCTGAGCCAAATTTTGAGAATCATGATCAAGCATTGATCAAATGATGTTTGTGGCTTCAAAATGATATGTTGACCAAAAATTTGAACTTTTGACTGTCAAATGACCATTTTGCCCCTACAGTTGACTGTAGTGCAATTAGGGTTTTTGACTATGCAATTTTTAGCTGAATGTCTTGTAACTTGATATGAGGATGCTTGAAAATGTTTGTAGGCATATGAGACTTGGTTGGACCTTTGAAAACTTCATTTTCTTGATCAGAACACAAACCCTAGTTTTGACTGTATATGAGACCTTTGCACTGTGTAACCCTTGGGGAATTTTGAGACTTGATTTGGAAAATATGGGAGGGCAAATTTTGGGGTACAACAGTTGCCCCTGTTCAATCTTCTTAGACCTGAGGATGCAAATTGGCTGATGTGCCTTTCGTAATCCGATGGTGGAAGATGATTGAACACTAAAGTGCCCAGAAATTTGCGCTCACATAGTAGCAGTGATGGTGGAATGGGCTTATAGATGCCATTTAGAGGTTGCTGGATAGGATGATGGGCTTATAGATGCCATCTGGATGCGGATCGCGTAAGAGATTCCTTAGCGAGAACCTGCATACCTGCAAAAGAAACATGAGTACCTGACACGTTGCAGGAGTTGGTTTTCAGATGCTTGGTATAGATATGTCCTGACTGGTTACAGGAGTTGAGTCTGGATCTTCAAAAGGTGATGGATGAACCAGGGATGGTTACCACCTTAGCATGAATGGTAAGAGAATCTTGGGCGACTTTAACTTCAACAACACTCGTTGAGAAAAATCTTAGCGGGAATTACCATCTTTGCAGTATCGGGAAGAGAACCATAGGTCATTATAATCTGAAAGGAATCATCACCTCACTCACCGTCGGAGAGGGAATCATCTGAAATGGAATTATCACCTCACTCACCGTCGGAGAGGGAACTATAGGAGATTATCACCTCACTCGCCGTCGGAGAGGGAAACATCTGAAAAGGAATGATCGCCTCACTCACCGTCGGAGAGGGAACCATCTGGTATAACTTCTACTGAGTCTTCATCAGAAAAATCTGTTGGGAGTCGATTTAGCTGGACTAGAGAAGGCCTGGGAATGGATAAGAAATCTTTGGCATTGATTCACTGAATCGGCCTAGGTCTTGAAATATGATTGAGAATTTCAACTGCATCTTTCCTGAAAGGTAAAGGTCAGTTATATGCAATGCATGATATGGATCAAGCAATGATGTTCTCAACATAAATGAGATTTGTATGACATAATGCGTCTAGGCGTGCTATAATGATGTATGCGATGTTTTATGAATGTATGTTTTCGTCTAGGAAAGTAAATCCTTGATGGGTGCCGGGAAGTCATATCCTGGGCTGATGTTGAAGAATAGATTTCGCTTCCGCTAGGGATGATAGCTGCAAGAATACCGGTAGGAGAAGATGACTCCGTTGCGGAATAAACTTGGCAAATGGAAGATTCTGTGGGGAGAAAAGATACTCTAGCGACCATGCTGGGAAGCAATACTCTGTGGGAAGAGGGATGCCTTGCTGAGTGTTGATAATAATTTGCTGGGGATTCCCTTGTTGTTGGACGTGTTGATGGACTTCGCTGGGGTAAAAAGACTTCGTCGAGGACGCTCTTTCCGTGGCTTTTGGCTGAGGATAACCCAGTTATATCCTGTTAAGGAAATAACTCTTTGAATAAAGCCGGACGACACGTTCGTGCTCTGCGAGGGATAAACTTCCAGAATCTACTGGGGATAAGCTTACTGCTTGGGGGTATGAATTCCAACTTTTCTGGGGAACTGGATTGGACTCTCCTGGGGAGATTTTGAACTGTTCTTTTCGTAAGTTGAAAGAGGGAACCTGTGTAGGGTTACTGATAACGAGTCCGTGTAAAACTGCATCCTGAAATTGGAGGAAACCTGTGTAGGGTTTATTGATGATGAGCTTGTGTGAAGCTACGTCTGGAGTTGGAGAAGGAACCTGTGTAGGGCTACTGATGATGAGTTCGTGTAAAACTTCGTTTTTTGGAAAGGGAGAACCTGTATAGGGTTTCTGGGTGACGAGTCCATGTAAAACTGCATCTTGAAGAGAGGGGACCGGTGTAGGGTTGCTTGATGTCTACGTCTGGAAGAAGGAGAACCTGTGTAGGGTTGCCTGGTGAGGTAAGTTCATGTAAAACTTCTTGATGAACCGGGGTGAGGTTATCTTGAGCTAGGTCCATGTAAGACTTTTGGAGGGAACCGGGGTTAGGTTACTTGGATAAGTTCGTGTAAAAACTTCTTGATGAACCGGGGTTAGGTCATCTTGAGATAGGTCCATGTAAGACTTCTGGAGGAATCGGGGTTAGGTTACAGCAGGATAAGTTTGTGTAAAAACTTCGTGATGAACCGGGGTTAGGTCATCTTGAGATAGGTCCATGTAAGACTTCTGGAGGAACCGGGGTTAGGTTACGGCAGGATAAGTTTGTGTAAAAACTTCTTGATGAACCGGGGTTAGGTCATCTTGAGATAGGTCCGTGTAAGACTTCTGGAGGAACCGGGGTTAGGTTACCTTGGGATAAATTCATGTAAGATTTCTAGGAGGAACCGGGGTGAGGTCGCTTCGGGGTAAGTTCGTGTAAAAACTTCTTGATGAACCGGGGTTAGGTCATCTTGAGATAGGTCCATGTAAGACTTCTGGAGGAATCGGGGTAAGGCTACCTGATTTTTTTAATGTTGATCTTGGATTTGTAAAGGTAAATGGTAATCATCTTTATATTGACCTTAGTGTTTTGGTTGATAGAGCAACTGGATCGCCTGGATAACTCATTATTGCCCCTGCTTCGGAGATGAGGGAAGAGGATACCTGTGTGGATGATTGACAAATCGTCGGGTAGACAAGTGACGAGATGCCGGGACATAGTCGTACGCTTTGATCCCTAACTTTTGCCTGGACCGCCCTTTCGGGTTTTCAATCCACCGGGATACCCATTTTTACCCAAGCCGCCTTTTCAGGTTTTCGACTTGCCGGGTGTACAGATTTTTCGTTTCATCCCTTATTTTGCCCGAACCCTTTTGGTTCGCCGGGAAGCCCTTATTTTTGCCTAGGTGTGTCAACCTAGCGGGTCTTTGATTATGCGCAGTATTTTTTCGACTATGTCCACGCTCTCAGAATGTAAGGCGTTTCCCCTGTTGGAAGTATTTTGTCATGCCCCAGATAATGGGCAATGCTCCTACTGTGCCCCTTGATTGGAAGTACCTCTGTTCACAAGGTGTTCATCGTGCGAGTTTCCCTGCTGTTCAAACAAATAGTCATATGCAAACAAGGTTATTTTAAGAATGCAAAAGCCTATATCTGTCTTGAATTTTGAAAATGCATTTTTCAATAGAAGCAAGTGAGTTTTTCTTTGTAAACTGTGATGTCAACTCGTTATTTTACAGCAAGCCTTCAGGAGTCAGGATACCTTCGTAACAGTATGCTTTCGAACTAACCCATGCTTCAGCTAGGACTTTTAAGGGTTATAACGTGGCCTGGTTCACAGTTTAAGAAACAAAGGATAAAGGCTCAAATTATTTGTACCCACCCGCTCTTCGTGATGTTCTTCAAACCTAAGCTCAGTATATCATACGTTAGACCTTGTTCGAGTCTTTGCTTTGATATACCAATGATGGTTCGGATGTTGATGATTTATTCTGAATAGGCGGTCACCTCCTTTTTTTGCTGAGGGTTTGTAGGACCTCTTTCTTTTTTTGATTTTTGTTATCCCTTTCTTTTTTTGCCTGAGCTGTTTCCTTTTTTGGAATTACAGTCAGCGGGATGCCCCGGTGTCATAAGTCCCTTTTATAGGTTCTGACTTCTTGGGCTTTTCATTTATGATTTTTTTGATAACGACTGCCTGTCTTTACGATTGTTCTGAACCATCATTGTCTTTTGTTTTGTAAGGACTTCTTTGGTGCCATTCGTTATGCACTTGGATCAACTGAGAGAACTACCCTGCCCCAGGTTATGATTAAGGGTTTCAATTTCGAAAATAAAAACTCCTACTTCTTTGGCTCAGAGGGGTTGACGAGGGATTATCTTCCTTATAACTCCAGTGTTTAGGATTTGAAACAATGCCTGTACCTCATCAGCGGGGTCTGTTCAAAAGCATACTGTAAAGACTGCGGTATCGTTTTCGTCATCCTCCCTCAAGAGGCTTAGCATTTTCAATTAAGAGTTGACCATCACAAAAATATGAAAGCAGTTTTAAGCATAGTAAACATAATTAAATCAAGACAGACATGTGTAATGCATTCATGAAATAAAAGAGTTTAACATGATAATTGTTTATCTGAACAAGAAAGGAAAAAATACAACTCGAATTCAAATGAACAAAAATCTCTCGACCCTAGCCATGTTTTGGCAATGGAGCAGTGATCACGTTGGGAGTCTCGGCAGGTTCAAACTCGATCTCTTTGGCATCGATCATGTTCTGAATCTTATACTTCAATGCCCAACAGTCCTCAGTATCGTGCCTCGGGCTATCAGAATGATAAGCACACCTTGCTTCTGGGTTGTAGCTTGGAGAGGAGGTCTTGGGGTTTGCAGGAGGGTTGATCACCGCAATCAGATTCATCTTCAACATGTGTTGCAGAGCTTGTGACCATGGCATGTTGATGTTGGAGAATTGTCTCTTGGGCTCGTCCGGCCTTCGCTGATTTCCCTTTTGTGGTTGGCGGCGTGGTGCAGAACCAGAGATCATGACTGCCCCTGCATGTTGGTCACGGCGACTCCTTTGGCTGTATGCAGCATTAGATTCTTTCTTTCCCGTGTAAGGCTTCTTGTGGGTGTCAGAAGGTGTGGCCTCTTGGATTTTCCCACTCTTGATACCAGCTTCAATTCTTTCGCCAGTCAGGATGAGGTCGGTAAATCCTGCAGATGAATTACCAATGAGGTGATTGAAGAACGGCCCGGATAGGGTCCCCAAGAACATATCAACGAGCTCCCGGTCAGTTAAGGGAGGCTGCACTCTTCCAGCAAGGTCTCTCCATCTTTGTGCGTACTCCTTGAAACCTTCACTTGATCCCAACGACATACCCTGGAGTTGGGTACGTGTAGGAGCAAGGTCGGCATTGTATTGATACTGCTTATAGAAAGCAGTTGCCAACTCCTCCCAGTTACGAACTTTGGTCCCATCCAGCTGATAGAACCATTCGAGGTGAGTCCCTGAAAGACTTTCCTGGAAGAAGTGGATTCACAAGTTCTTATCCGCTGAGTATGGTTGGATTTTCCGAACATAAGACCTGAGATGTAGCTTGGGACAAGACGCCCCGTCATATTTAGTGAAGGATGGTGCTTTGAACTTCCGAGGGATGATCACACCAGTAGACAAACCCAAATCTCCAAAATCCAGCCCAGGTACCTGTTGTATTTCCATAGCATTCAAACGGTCTTCCAACTGCTTGTACTTGTCGTCAGCAGGGGGGTATTGTTCGTCGTTGAAATCTGTCTCGTTGTCGGAGACCACTGGACTAGGCACCTCTCTCTCATGGTGACTGCTTTCCCTCACAGATGGAGTAGTCCTCTCGGTTTCAGTCTGCAGTGTGTTCCCAGATCTGCGTCTAGGGCTGAACAAAATAGTCCTCCTCTTCTTCTTTTCCTTCTTCAGGAGCAGAGCCTTCAGGTCTTGTTGCCCCTGGGTCAAATTCATGATCAGCCCTTGGAACTGGGCGTCCTGAGCCTGGAGGGCCTTGATAGTGTGATCGGTTGAGGATTCAGGATTCATGACGAGACTGCTGAAATAAACAGCGAAGAAGGTAAGCAACCTGCAGAGAATGGATACCTGTCATGCAATGATATGTATGATATGCATGCAATGATTTCAAGGATCTCGCGGGGTAAACAGAGAAACTTGTTAGAGTTGAAAACCGGTAACTTGGCTTGAAGGTACTTCATGTTGTTGAGAGTCCTTCGTCAAGGGTCAAAGGCTCACCATATCCAGTGGGTCATAGCCCCGGACCACCTTGGCTTAGGGAACTTTCTTCAAGTGTCAAAGCTCACCATATCAAGTGGGTCATAGCCCCTGACAACCTTGGCTAGAGAAAAATAAATCCTCTTTGCCCCTTGCTAGATGTTGATTCATCATGACCTGTATCACAAGCCCTTGAGATCCTTGAAATGGGTTAGGATGTATGCAATGGTATGATGTTATGGTATGCATGGGGTAATGTGAGTAACCCTGTTATGAGTCCTGATTAAGGACTGCAAACCAAAACCTGTAAGCAATTTAGTGAATTTTGTTATAAGTCCTAATTAAGGACCACAAACAAAACCTGTAAGTAGTTCATGTGTCAGATAACAAGCATGCAAGTAGGCAAGTACGAAGGCACACAAGTCACACAAGAGAAGCCCTTAGAGTTTAGGCCAGCATGAGGTCTAGGTATTACCCTCTTTCAGTTTGTTGGTTCATACCTGTCCTAATCAAAAGTAACCGGGTTCTTAGAGGATCCCAATATCATTGACTACCCTCAATCGGTCATAACTCCAGCATCGCAATCTTTTCTTGCGGCCAGAACCATCACGAGAGTTTAGCCTCAATGGGCGTAGCATACTGCTACTGTTCTAATGGCCAAGTTGTGTCATTTAAGGTTCTAAGGTTTGTTGGTGCTTAATGACTCCTCAGAAGACCCATATTCTCCTCGTTGCGACACAAGGGATATCGGTACAGACCAAGGTGCCACACCAACGTAGCCACTGTTTCACCCGTGTCGGTCTACGCCGGACAGGTCCCTCACAGCTTATGCTACCTAAACAGGGTATCCCCAGATCCGGGTTAGGATCTATGTAACTCCCATGCAACCCACAATTTAAAGCAAGCAAATCAATACAATTGAAAACACAGTGATCTTAGTCCTAAGGTACACCTCACTTTAAGTAAATTCCCCAGCAGAGTCGCCAGTTCTGTGATCGGTGGATCTGGAACTGACTGTTTATCGCTGGTTCGCGAAATGTCGTGGAAGCAAGAGTCGCCACCGTCTTTTATTTTCTCCAAGTGGAAAGGACAAAAGCACAGAAAAATTCCTTAAAGAGATTGCTCTCGGTTCGGGAGGTAGGTTATAGAAAGGGAAGGTGTTAGCACCCTTTCTATCCATGGTTATCCATGGGCTCTTAGATACTTGCTCATTTGTGTTTTCAAAAATGGTTTGTTTGCTTTTCAATTGTGGGTTTTAAAAAGTTTCTTTGAAAGTTTCAGTTCGACTCTAGTATCAGTCCTTAAGAGTGTTTGAAAAATTGCTTTGAAAGCTTTTGAAAAGTGTCAGTGTGAAAAGATTTTTGTTTGTTTTGAAGAGAGCAAGTATCCATGAGAACCTACCTACCCTAAGGAATTCGTCTGTGTAAATGTCCTTTAAAGTAGTGCCATCCCACCATTGAGAGGTAGGTAGCACCACCGTTGGAGGTGTTCGGGTCAATTCGAGGTTCGGGACGTGGTGATCACCAGAGCAATGGGAAGATACCTTAGAAGCTACCCTCATGCCAGGTTCCCGGATCATGAGGACTTACTAAGACATCCTCTACTCGACGATCACCTTTCGAAGGCAAGGCAACAATGAGGCGTACCCTAGGGGTGGTGTGTGCGATTCGTGTGTCGTTTTCATTTGCATTTATCTTGTCATGTTTATTGGTGTTCTACGCTTGATTTTATTTTGACATACATTCTTTCATGCTTGGTTAACAGTTAAAAATATTGGCGGAAAAGTAAATTCTAAGCTATTACAAATGGCGCGGGTCCACATTGCCAAAATTAAACCGGACCCGATTTGACGGAAATATAAATAAAGCAAAAGAGTTAAAAGTGCGAGAAGTAATACTTACAAGGCTTCGGGAGAGATACATAATTATTCGAGCAAAATAAAATAAATATGCGGAATTAAACAATTAAGAACGAGGGCGTTGGACCCTTTTGCAAAAATTAAATTAATAAGGAATTAAAATTAATATTAAAAGAAAATGTTTTTGGTATTTTTGTGTTTTTTAAGATTTAATAGGAAAAATTAATTAAAATAAAATACTAAATCTAATTCTAATTATTTTTTAAGTTATTAAGAAAGATATTGAAATTTTTAACCTAAATTAACCCTAAATTATTTTCATGCAAATTTAATTATAAAAAATAAATAAAATAAATATTATTATTTGTGAAAAAGAAAAATTAAAAAGGAATAAAAATTAATTAAACCTAATTCTATATTTTTTAGATTTTTTATGAAAAGAATTAATATTGCAAACCCTAATTTAAACTAAATTTATTTACATGAAAATATTAAAATAAAATAAAAATATTCATTATGTTTTTTATCTTTTCTGATTTTTTTATGCATTTTTTATATTTTGTAGAAATAATTAATTAATTTAAACAAATAAAGAAAATAAAATAACAATTAAAAATAAAACATGAAAAAAAAATGGAGAATTGCAAACCAGGGGGTATCAGTCCCCAATTGTGAGGTATGGACTCAGCAATCTGGCCCACTTGAGCATGGCCTTGTGGACTTTTTTGAGCAAGCGTGTAGCAACGTTGACTCACGCTCATGGTGTGCTTCGGATCTAGGCCTTTGGCTTGATTCCCTGGGACGCGTGGCTGTTGATTCTTGAGGATGCATGGTAATCCTTAAGGTTGTGCCTGCATAGGAAGATAATTGGAAAAATAATATGGACATAATACAGACCTGGGGCTCGAACCCAGGTCTTGGACGTCAATGCAATCACCACTTGCCAGCTGAGCCACTTCAACTATTTGTTATATAATAAACAACAAATAACAAAAGATGAAACTACGCGTTAGTAGGATAAAACGCGCGAATTTCAAATCAACCAACCAAATCATGCCACGGACTCATCTTCTTCATGGTGTTGGATTTTCCTGAAACACAAAAGCGATAGGCAACGGTTTTTGAACCGTTCTGTAATGTATCATTAGAAAAAATAACGAATAGGCCATAAGGCCATATAAATTAAGCGCGACTGTTGTATCTTCTTCGTCCAAGCTTGCTGGTTTGAATGGTGGTGGTTTGGAGTCTCAATTTTTCCTCTTTTAAGAATCCCTAATTTTGAGCTTTGTAAACCCTAGAAAACGGTCATGGCGAAATTGTATATACAGCATAATAATCAAATTAAATGCATTGGTTAGCTTCAAAACATCATAATGAACATGAATCAATGAATAAATTTCACAAATAATGCATGGAATATGATATACGATTGTGGAATTTTCTTGATGCAGTTTCGATTCAATATACCAGTTCTTGGAGTTTGAATGGATGATATGGATTGGAACACGTTCAGGAACCTTCAAGGAAGTTAATGGAATAGGTTTTGTGCTTTGAATCGACCTAAAAAGTGCTTTTCAGTTTTTGAGTTTTTAGAGAATTTTTCAAGTTTGCAATGGTGTATTCTGAGCAGCTGCGCCTCTAGCATCATTAGGGTTATGATCATGCTTATGTACTGAGTCTATTAGGTCAAAAATATTGATCAAAATCTCTTGAATTAATGGTTTTTGAAATTTGATTTCTTAAGATCTTTTTCATATCTTTTCCCATGTGCATTTGGTTCAAATCATATCCAATTGCTCCAATTCTTTCCACATTTAGCTAAGCACGAAATATTGAGTCCAAAACATGCAAAAAAGGATTGGTTAGGTCAAGTTAGATATTTTTCATATATTTAAATGATTTAAATGAATTAATATAAATAATAATTCAAATAAATAAATAAAAAAATGAGAAAATACTTCCCTTTGGGCCAAGGGGTCGTGCATATGCTTAGAATGATGAATCATGGAAGAAAAATGGGCCCATTAGCAATTTTAGGTCATTTGAAGTAATGTTGACTTTTCAAAATATCCAAACATTTCCCAACTTCCACAAGGCATAACTTGCTCAATTTTTAAGATTTTCTCATGTTCTTGGACATTTTGGAAAGGTCTTTGAGTCCTCTAACCAATTCGTTTGGTCCCATGTCATTTTGATTTACCAATCTCAAGTTATGGCCTTTGACTTAAAGTCCCTTTTTGTTGACTTTTGAAAATGACCTATAATGTTGAAATTGATAACTTTTTGTGAGAGTATTTCTTGGACTTGAAGTATGAAGATGAGTTGTAGGAAATGTCTTTCTCTTCAAAATGAGCTTTGGATGGAATTTTTCTGATAATCCATGTGAAAGTTATGCCCTGGTCAATTTACAGTTGACTTTTTCAGTTGTCCAAATAAGGAAACTTTTTGCATCTTGATGAATTCTGAGCCAAATTTTGAGAATCATGATCAAGCATTGATCAAATGATGTTTGTGGCTTCAAAATGATATGTTGACCAAAAATTTGAACTTTTGACTGTCAAATGACCATTTTGCCCCTACAGTTGACTGTAGTGCAATTAGGGTTTTTGACTGTGCAATTTTTAGCTGAATGTCTTGTAACTTGATATGAGGATGCTTGACCATGTTTGTAGGCATATGAGACTTGGTTGGACCTTTGAAAACTTCATTTTCTTGATCAGAACACAAACCCTAGTTTTGACTGTATAGGAGACCTTTGCACTGTGTAACCCTTGGGGAATTTTGAGACTTGATTTGGAAAATATGGGAGGGCAAATTTTGGGGTACAACACCAGTCTTTGCAAAGTACGATGTAGTTTCTTGTCCAAAACTTCACCTGAAATCTTATGTGCACAAGATACAGTCGCACACTGCTGATAAGAAACTCTGGGTTCACTTTTTCCAAGAGAGCTTAACTGGAATGCAACTAGAATTGTTCTACCAGTTGGATGGTTCCTGTATCAATACTTGGGAAGACTTAGCTACCGCCTTCTACTACCAGTACCAGTATAACGCCGACTTGGGGCCGACAAGAGTACATTTGCAAGATATGACCATGGGGAAGAATGAAGGATTTAAAGAATACGCACAAAAGTGGAGAGACCTCGCCAGTAGGGTTAAACCACCTTTGACTGATAGGGAGCACATTGACATGTTTATGGGCACCTTATCTGGTCCATTCTTTAACTTGTTGGTTGGTTGTTCTTCTTCCGGTTTCACCAAGTTGATCTTAACTGGTGAAATAGTTGAAAGCGACATCAAAAGTGGGAAGATTTCCATGGCATCTGCCTCCACTTCCAATCCCATCAAGAAACCTTTTCCTGCAAATAAGGAAATCAATGTTGTGTACGGGGCAAGGGCCCGTACCAAGAAGAATGATCATTCGTATGTTAATGTTGTTCGAATCTCCAATCCGACTCCTACTCAAAGACCATCTGTTAATCATCAATGTTTTAAAACTCCGAGAAGACAATTTACGAGATTAGGCATGTCACTATCTCAAGCCCTACAACATTTGCTAAAGGCTAATTTAGTGACATTGCGCGACCCTCCTGCCAATCCAGATACCTCTTTACCAAAGTGTAATCCGAACGCCAAATGTGCTTACCACTCAAGTAGCCCCGGGCATGAGACTGACCAATGCTGGGCCTTGAAGAATAAAATTCAGGATTTGATTGATGACAAGACTATTGAATTTGATCCTCCCCCAACTTCGAATGTAATCACCGCACCTATGCCTAACCATGGCAAGGGTGTCGATATTGTTGAAGACTTGACTACTCCGCTGAATATCATCAAGAAGAATCTGTTGAAAGCCTGGATTTTCCCTGGTTGTGTAAAGGACTGTGTTTGTTGTACCAAACAACTCAATGGATGCGAAGGGATAGAGAAAGGCATTCAACGCCTGATGGATAGCCACAAAATTCTATTTGAGAAGACTTAGCTTTCCAAAAGTTTGACTAATAAATGTGAAGATCTCTCCATTATCACCATCTCAAACAAGCCTTTTAGGATTTCCTCCAAAGGTCCTATTAGGATTTTAAATGAACCAACTGTTGGTCCCTTAATAATTACCAATCCTGGACTAATTCCCTATTCTTCAAACAAGGTAGTACCATGGAACTATGGTGCTGAGGTGTTTTACCATGGGATAAAACAAGACGCTTGGATCGAAGAAGAGAAAGCTGATGATGTTGGTAACATAACTGGCTCAAGTAAGGTAACTCGAACTGGGAGAATCTTTTCACCCAATATTTCACCACAGGTTGTTGCGAAGACACATGTCCGCATCTCTCCCGCTAAGCCAAGTACCGATACAAGAGGGAAGGAGAAGGTTGTTGAGCCTGTCATAACAGAAATACCCGCAAAGGACGTTGTTGATGGAGAACCCTTCGCTCGTGAGATGGACGAGATCTTGAAGATAATAAAAAGGAGCAACTTCAAGATTGTGGAACAGTTGGGGAAAACCCCTTCTAATATTTCTATGTTGTCATTACTACTCTATTCTGATGCCCATGCTCGAACATTAATCAAATTCTTGAAAAAGGATCATGTCCATCATGAGACCATAACGGACCAAAATGAGAATTGCGTAGTGAGCTTGACGGATGATAACGGTTTGGGATTTTCAGATGTTGACCTAACACCGCTTGGGAAGAACCACAATAAATCTCTACATGTTTTTGTCGAGGGCAAGGGGACCACCTTAGCACATGTTCTAGTCGACACTGGTTCTTCTCTAAACATGCTACCCAAGGGGGCGTTAGACCGTTTAGACTGTGAGGGTTTAGTATTGAAGCCAAGTGATATCATTGTAAGAGCCCTCGATGGATCAAAAAGGATAGTCCATGGAGAGGTAGATCTTCCAATCAAGGTGGGCTCCCAAATTTTCAATTCCACCTTCTACATCATGGATATCTGTCATGCCTATTCTTGTTTGTATGGTCGCCCTTGGATCCATAAAGTTGGGGCAGTAACCTCAACTCTCTATCAAAAACTCAAATATTCGGTCAAGGGAAGAATTGTCACCGTCTGTGGAGAGGAAGAGTTTATGGTAAGCCACCTTAACTTGTTCAAGTACGTAGAGATGTATGGAGAATTCATTGAGACCCCGTGTCAAGCCTTTGAAGTCGTGCCACCAACGGTTGATGCTAGAAAATGTTCCTCTGATGAATCCAAAGTTGTTAATGTCATACCGGAGATGGTTTCAGTCAATGATGCTCATGCTGCAATTGAAGAAGGAAAATGTGACACTTGGGGGAAACTCCTCGATATCCCATTCAAAGCAGACAAGTTTGGTTTGGGTTTCACCGTCAAGGCTCAGAAGGAAGTGAGGTGCGCTCGTGCAGGAAAGCTGCCTCTCTGTATTGGAAGCCATGAGGTCTACGCTGTAGGTGATTTTGATGAAGAAGCTGCATTTGAAGATTGGGTGTATCCTACTATAACAGAGCTGAAGAATTGGCATGCAAAGGACTTCGTTCCCATCTCCTTCATTGAGGAGTAATATATTTGTTATTTCTTTTCTCTTTTAATTCAAGAACATTTTGTCTATAATATTTAACAATGACTTTTAAGCCATGTGCCTGGCCCGGGGCACTATGGTCCATTTGTCAAGGGTTTTATTTATGTTCATCTAATCATATGATCATTCAATACAAATCATTGGACTCTTTTGCATTCAAATCTTTGTGTTCATTGTCTTTCCTTTCTTACGTTTTTCAAAATAGCCATGTATCTTACATGCACACTCACACACTATTGCAGGTCCTCATCCACTCTGGATCTCGTTGCCAATAACTCTATTATTGCTGACTATGACTTCAAATGTCCAATTAACCAAGCCGATGACGAAGGTGAGGAAGATTGTGAAATACCGGGAGAACTAGCCAGACTTCTACTACAAGAGGAAAAAGCTATTCAACCGCACAAAGAGTCAGTTGAAGTCATCAATCTGGGTACCGAGACGGACAAGAAAGAGGTTAAAATTGGAGCTAAATTAGAAGACAGTTTCAAGAGCAGGTTGGTTCAGATGTTGCATGATTATGTGGAAGTATTTGCTTGGTATTATGAAGATATGCCAGGGTTGGATACCGACGTCGTAGTTCATCGTCTGCCGACAAAAGAAGATTGTCCTCCTGTCAAACATAAGGTTCGTCGCATGAGGCCTGATATTATTTTTATTATTTTTATTATTATTATTATTATTATTATTATTATTATTATTATTATTATTATTATTATTATTATTATTATTTTTATTAGTAAAAAAATCCAAAAATATTTTTATTTATTATTTACACTTATACATTTTATTTTTCTTTATAAAATAAAAAGACTAAAAATATTTTCTTAATAAATTTAATTTCTTTTTTTAATAATTAATATTTAGATAATTAGGTTTAATTATTATAGTATTCTCTTGTAAATTAAAATTAACTTAGAACTTAGGTTTGTTTTAATTAATTAATTTTCATATTATTTTTATTAAGATAAAACCTTTTTCATAAAAAACCCTAAAAATAATTTTTAATTTAATTTCTTTCTTAATTAGTTTAAGTTTAATTTTGCTTATTTTTAATTAATCATTAGGTTAAAACCCTTAACAAAATCCAAACAAAAATCATTTCTTTTTCCATTTGCACTTGTACATTATTTATTCAATTCTTGTACATTTATTTAATATGGTTGTAATAGATAATTAGGTTTAATCTTCTTACAAAATCCCCATTTGTAAATTTGTACACTCCCTCCCCTCATGATGTAATATCTTAGTATTTTTACTTTCCGCAAGTTATCGATTTATATAAATGCTAGTAATTAGGGTTTGTATGGAAAGATAAAATCAACAATTAGCAAACCCTAATTCAAGATATACAATGCATGTAAATCAAACACATTTGCACACTTGCACCCTTAGGGTAATTCCACTTTATTGCCTTACAAAAATGGCCATGTTATGCATGTGGGATATCTTAGCCAAAAGTAATAAAAAATACAAGATCATAGTCCCTCGATGACGCTATCAATGTTGCTTTCAAAATGATCTTAGTCGCTCAAAGAGAAATGCTAAGATATCTCACAACATTGCTATCATGGCTATGCAATGACCCATGCCCGTCCCTTTACATCCAAAGATAATGCTTCCTACCAATCAATGGTAAGATAGCAATATTAAAGGAAAAGAAGAAATGAGATAAGACTTTTGAGTAGGTAGATTGTTCCTAGTTGCTTGCTCAATTTCAAATCAAACACCCTTGCTTATTTTCAAAAACAAACACCAACACTTTCAAAAACACTTTCAAAACATTTTCCAAACATGAAATATTTTCAAAATCTCAACACTTTGTATACGTTCTTACGAATGAGAACTATTACAAAGTTTTCCTAAACGATGGCGCCTTTTCAAAATACTTTCAAAAACCACACAAAGCATATTTTCAAACAAAAAGCAAGTGATCTAGCAAACAACTAAGAGCCCATAGATAACTATGGATGAAAAGGGTGCTAACACCTTCCCTTTTCATAATTTACCCCCCGAACTCAAAAAACTATCTCAAAGTTCTTTCCTGTTCTTTTCAGCCTTTCCTTTTGGATAAAAGAAAAGTCGGTGGCGACTCTTGCTAACCGTAACATTTGCGATAAAACACAAAACAACCAAGTCAATTCTCCCACCGTATCACACCTAGAATAATGGAGTTGTGGACTTCTTGGACTTAGGATTAGAGACCTTGACCTACCTTGAGACCCTGTGATTTCTATTGTTATTTTGTCCGGAGTTCTTGGGGTTTACCCTAAGATATTGGATTGTTTGTTTTCTTTGTGTGCCGGTTATTCTGATTATGTGCTTTGTCTATGATTGAGAATTCATCTATATACAGCCGTTACTCTGCCGAATTTTTGTGAAGACTTAATGCATTTGAAGCTTGGTATTCTTAAGAGGTTTATTGTCTTTTCTTGTTTAGTTTCAATCCAAAGAATGGAAATTCTACATTGACTCATTATGTCAAGTGTTGGCTTCTCTTTGGTTAGACGGTTCTTTTCCCTAGCTTTTTACCTTATGCTCTAGGATAGTCCCTTCATCTCTTCCCATCTTCTTTAATTTCAAAAATATTCTCCCTCCTTTCAAAACTATTATTGTTTTTAAACTTGAACCGCTTTCATAATAAACTTGGACTTAGGTCCATGCATTTTTTAAAATATTTTCTTAATCAAATTTTAAACAACTTAATAATACTTTGACATTTTTGTGAGAAGACTAAAAGTCAATCAATATCATTCAAACCATTTTTGCCATTTTGGATTTTTATCTTAAAATTTTCTCAAAAGATTAGTCTCTTGTCAATCCTTTTAGTGATGTGAGCTACTATACTTCTAAGATATATAGTGAAGTGAGATATTTTCTACTTGGGTGTTGTCATACCCTAAATTTGTCCTACCTGTTTTACTTTTGTCTAGCTTAGACTTCGCATTTAATCTACATCATCTTCATTAGTTCATTTTCATATCATGCATTTCATTGAATAAAGACACCTGAGGTCCAAGAGTTCAGTGGTTGTGCAATATTAAAGTTTCACATTGTTTTCAGGAAATTAGGATTTTTGCTTCAAGGTCACATTGAGCTTTATCTCCTTCTAAAAGTCAATTGCTTATCAAGAGGTTTAAGGGGTAAAACCCGAGGATTTTTCTCATATCGGTTAAAGTTTGTTATTTGAGGAGTTTCTTGAGGGAATAAATTTTGAACTAAGACGACATCTATCATTTTCAAAGTGGTTTGAATTTGTCATGAAGATTTGAAATTGGAAGAGACAGAAAACTTGGATTTGGATTGCAAATTGGAAATAATGGAAATTGGTATTTCATACAATGTCTTTGGTTCACAAGTCACCAGTTCCTTACATCCCAAGTTACTATATGCAAGATTCAAGTCATTTGGTTACTGTTGTACCCCAAAATTTTCCCTCTCATTTCTCAAATAATCTCTCACAAGATCTCCTTTGGTTCAAGACCGCACAAGGGTTGATCAGCTCAAGATACCCCTCAAGCACTGATGACTGAAAATTAGGGTTTGAGATTGCACACGGAAAATTGAACTTTTAATGCCTCATATGACTTTCATGGATCATTTTTTACTCTCAAGATTTCTCATGTCAAGTTTCAAGTCTTGGGTCACATTTTTGCTCAGTCAATTGTCCAATTGACCTAAAATTAGTTGTATTGGGGAAAAGTCAATTGTGGTCAATTTACAGTCAAACTTCATAATTTTTGGTCCATATCAACAATATGAACTCACATATGTCATTTGATCAAGTTTAGATCCCAATTCCTCAATAAATTTAATCATATCATCAAAAGGGCAAAATGGTCAAAATTAGGGTTTTGACTGAGAAGGTGCAATTTCTGATTTTTGACCTAGAAAATGACTTATTGGTTTGAGACATGATATTAAGGATTCAAACCCTTCATTTTTACCTAAATACATGGCTCAAAACATTCCTCAAGATCAATTGATTGACAGATGAATTTTCAGTCAACTAATGAAAAGTCAACTGTACACTGAAAAGTCAAACTTTGACTTTTTGGTCAAAATCAAGTGTCAAAGATCATAATTCATCAAAACATGTCAAAATATGAAACTTGTTCATCAAGAAATTAAAAAGTCAATATTTCATTTTGAAAAGTCAAAATTTCTAAACTTAGAAATTTTTCTAAGTGTTGAAAACTTCATATTTTTTCACAACTTTGAGCCAATTTTCCACCATGATGCAAGATGATTCAAAGGAAACTTCCAACATTAAAGTTGTATATCTCAATGATATCTAAAACATTGTAGAACACAACTTCTCCTAGAAATGCATGGATTTCAAGTTATGATTTTGTGAATACATGTTCATGAAACATGGAAACTTAGTAAAACTTTGCCCTAGTTTAGGCAGGATTTTGACCTAACTTCATGGAAATTTTTCACATAGTTCCAAGAGGAATTTTCAAAAATGTCTGACATAGAGGTTGTAGAGGACGCTACAAGCTTTCCAAAATGTCCAAGAACTCATTGAGATCATGTTTGAGCAAGGAGAATCGAAGACAAGAAATTAGGATTTTCAAACTTGAATTACAAGCCATTTCTCGATGAACACATGAATCAAATCCATGCTAGGTTGCATTATCTTTTCTTTGCAGACCTCAAACTTGTTTGTCACTCCATAATTAAATGTTTACACAAAGGTTAGAGCTTTTATCTAAGCATTTGAGCCATTATCCAATTTGCATTTCCATTAATGGCACAAAGTAACATTGTCATTCTAGTAAAGAGGCTTTAATCACAAAGTAAACTTGTCTTGAGCTTTGCACTTGTTCCTTCTGATCACACACAATCTAAAAGCCGTAAGAAATTTGTCTAGAGCCTCTAACTACTCAGACCATGCTTGTACTATGCATTGAAACCATGTTTGTCAACCTTACTTCAAAAACAAGCCAAGAAGCCAAAACATGTGCTCTTGTACTTCTTGAAGGGGTAAGAAAACACTTAGAAGGGGGGGGGGGGGGGGGGGCGTTAATAAGTGAATCTTTTTCTTTACAAAACAAAGCTCAACAATAATGGAAAGACAAGGTTATTTTTATCCTGGTTCGTTTGAACTCAAACTACTCCAGTCCACCCGTCAAGGTGATTTCGCCTTTCTCAACAAGGACTTAATCCACTATAATCAAATGATTACAAACACACAAAAACTGTTGTGACTAAATATGCACAAGTAATCTTACAAGTGACTAACACCACTAAGACTTAAATCTAGTCCTAGTCTACTTGAGAAATCTGACCAAACTTGGTCTCTCAAGGAACAATTACAAGAGTTTAATCTTTACAGATAGTGAAATAAAGTTTGCTTCTAATCAAGCTATATCACAACTGTGATTTTTCACTTAGGATAAATTTGCACAAAGTGTTTGAACAAAGAGTTTGTGAGCCCATAATTTTTCATGTAGTTTCTTGCTTCTGTTTTGAAATTGATTGGTTAGTTGGCTTGCAATAAATGTCCTTCTATATATAGTACGAACAAAAAGACCGTTGCTGCCTTCAAAAAAAGTGGAGAGCATTAAATGCTTGCATGTTTCCTTGCACTATTCCATTTTCCAAGAAACTAGCTTAGACACTTGAGTGTTTGCAGCCGTCTTTGCATTAATGAGAAAACAACAACTTTTAAGAACATGTTTCCTGAAGCTTGACAAGACAAGTTGGCTTTAACGATCTTTCAGAACTTGCTTCAACATCTTGAATTCATAACATGCTTTACTCATCTTATAAGCAGTGCTTTGCTTGCTAAGAACTTGATCAGCGCTTGCTTTCAAATAACTTCTGAACAGCACTTGCTTTCAAGTAATCTTCTGAGCAAGGAATCCTGCTAAATGTTAGAAGATACATTTAAATAAATTGTCTTACCAGAGTCAGCAGCTGCGCTTAAAACAGAAATGGTTCTTTCATTAAAGAACTTCTTCATATAATTTTTAGCTTAGCACATCAGAATGCTTCTGTCAGAGCATTATCTGAAACATTCAAATACGTTCATCAGAGTATAAATTATCTAAAATATAATTTATTGTTATCATCAAAACTCTGAGATAGATCAGAACTAATCTTGTTCTAACAATCTCCCCATTTTTGATGATGACAAAAATTATTCAGATATAGAAATAAAATATGATAAGAGATAAGAATATCCCCCCTGAAATGAATATTTCTATATATAAAACTTCTTGAGATTATTTATCAGAGTATGAAAAATATCTTCTTGGACTTCTTCAGAACTTCTTTTGAAGATAATGTTCAGCTGAAATATTCTTCCAGAGTTTAAGTGATACCTGCAAAAAAAATTCTTTTGCACTGAAAGAAATCTTGTATTTTGTTAGAATGTCTGAATCTTAGTCCCATAACTGTTAAACAGAGATTAGTTTAAAATACTCATTTTCTCCCCCTTTTTGGCATAATCAAAAAGTGTATAAATAAAATAGTTGAAGAGCTTAAAAGTTTTCATGAAATGGCAAAAGATATCTAGAAGTACAAAACATCAAACAAAAGACAAGAAGCAGAAAGACATGAAGATGTGAAAAACACAGGAAGGGGGGGTTGAATTGTAAAACTTAAAACAAATACTTTGACAACACAATATTTTTATCCTGGTTCGTTTGATCTCAAACTACTCTAGTCCACCCGTCAAGGTGATTTCTCCTCTCTCCAACGAGGTCTTAATCCACTATTTTCAAAGGATTACAACATCTACTTTAACAACTGTTAAAGTCTTCTTGATTACAACCACAGACCGGTTTATCTCAACGAAATCTTTTACAAATAATTGAACAAGGATGTGTTAATGTTTTCTAACAAAACAATATATCACAACTGTGATAATTACACAACTTAAGCTTGGAATAAACTGAATTTGCTAAAGCGTTTGAATAAGCGGTTTTTGAAAGCTTAGCAAATTATGTGAGTGCATGCGTGTGTATTTTCTCAAGCAGACTTGTTTATATAGGCAAGGCAAATATAAGTTGTCCATAAAGCCAGTTTAATGACAATAACACACTTTCCTTTTGAAGAAGATCTTGTCTGATGAGAGCCGTTAGCATTTAATTCTGTCTTGAATACTTAATAACGCTTCAGAGTCTTCTTTGCTTTAACTTATGATAACGCTTCAGAGTGTTGATGACTTGGTAAAGATCTTTGATCAGAGTCAGAGTGTATGCGCAGATTCTGGTCATCAAGCTTCAGCGTATAATCTGGTAGCTTCAGCGTGTAGCACACATTACTGATCTTCTGATGTTGATTCCATCAGAACTTCTGTATATACAAAACATAATTTTAAGAAGCATATTTGTTTTATATATATATATTTGAATTTATTTATTCTTTGTATTTTGTTATCATCAAAACTTTAATCAAGGGTTGTAGAATCAAACTATGTTCTAACAATCTCCCCCTTTTTGATG
The DNA here is from genome assembly GCA_948472305.1 of Vicia faba. Classification (NCBI taxonomy): domain Eukaryota; kingdom Viridiplantae; phylum Streptophyta; class Magnoliopsida; order Fabales; family Fabaceae; genus Vicia; species Vicia faba. Next base: position 1,502,431,074 of record OX451739.1, on the reverse strand, counting down.
ATGACAAAAACCAGATTTTTTAATTAAAAATAAAGAATAAAAAGTATAGAATTAAGAAGAGAAACTCCCCCTGAGTTGATTACTTCCCTTTAATTCCATGAGTCTTTGATCATCAGAACCTTACTGTATCTTTCATCATAGTTTTGTACATGTTCAAGCTTTTCAGAAGAGAGAAATTTAAATAGATCAGAATGTTTGAGACTTATGTCTCAGTAATCCGTTATTGAAAAATATCATTCTTTCTCCCCCTTTTTGTCAGTTATCAAAAAGAACATATAATCATAACCAAAATGCATTTATATTAAAAAACAGAATCAACGAAAAGTTCAGAATAGCAGCAATGTACGAATATTACAGATAAACATGTTTTAAAAATGAGGAAATTCTAAGAGGGAGGAGGTAGACGCGTGAACAAAGCTTCCAACATGCTCTTGATCTGGATGTTCATTTCCTGTTGCTGGGTTAACATGTTGGTGATTTCATCAATTTTGTTGTCCTGTTTATCCATTCTTTCCTTCATCAACATATCAGATCTTTTCAGGTCTTCTAGAGTCTGCCTTTCATAGGAGGAAGCTTGAGGATATTCATAAATTGGATGCTTCTCAGAGCATTATGCAATATCCTCTTTTTGACCCAGTTCTTCAGCAGGAATCATCTGCTCTGGAGTATCAGTCAGATTGAGATCTTCTGACTCTGGTTGAACTTTGTGTGATGGACGATGTTCAGACCAGGGAGCATTGTCCAGAGGGAGAACTTCTTCCTTGAGCAGCTGGCTCAGAACCTGATCTTTAATTACTTTTAGTAGATTACTGAAGTTCTATTGAACTTGTTCGTAGCTTTGTTCTTGCATCTTACGAGTTTCAGAACATACCCATCTTCTGAACCTTGTCCAAAGGTAGTCTGATGCAGCAGGATCAATCAGCTCAAGACTAGCTTGCTTCAGAGAAGTGATCCACTTCTGTACTTCTGTTTCAAACATCAATAAGCTGGTACCAACATCTGGAGAGGGTTCAGATGGTTTTGGTTTTGGAATAGCTGTTTTGTGGGTTATGGCAGCAAGACGTTAAAAAATTGTTAAGTCAATGACAGTCTTGATGTTGTCATCTGGATTGTTCTTTAGTGAGGGAGTGGGAGAGTCAGGAATTATTATTGGACTGGTTGGGGAGTTTGGTGGAGTTGATTCTAGTGAGGAGGGAATTTGGGGAATATCCAGAATGGTTAGGGGCATACGGATTGCTAGAGGTGCAGTGATTCCATTAATGGAAATGGTATCAGAATCAACAGTTTGGTTTGATTTATCGTTATGAGGTTCTGGTTCACAGGATTCAGAAGGTTGAGCCTCAGAAGTTTGAACTTCTGGTTGAAATGGTTCAGGTTGTGGAGAAGGTGGATGAATTTCTGGTTGAGGAGATGGAGGTAGTGGTATTTATGGTTGTGGAGAGAGGGGAATATCTGGTTGTGGTTCTTCTGTGGTGGTTTCAGGGTTTGGATTTTCTGGCATGGGAGCAGAAGTATGTTGGTCAAAGGTTTCTATATCAGATAGAACTTTTGCGAGTTCTTGTTGGGTTTCTTCAGTATTTGGATTTGGAGGTTGGGAGCGAGATCTTCTAAGAGTTAAGGTTTCTGAGGGGTCGAATTCAATGTCAAAGTCATCAAAAGTTTATGGTGTGGGGTTTTCTGATTGAGTGGGAATTGGTATAGATGTTGATACAGAAATTGAGTTTAAAACAGTTACATAAGAAGGATTACCTCTCTTTTTAGGAGTCCGCTGGGATGATCCTTCTGCTACAGCTTTCCTTTTCTTGGTTTTCTTCAGCACAACTTCTGGAGCCTTCTGCTGCAGATCCTGAATGTTCAAATCTGGTGTTGTACCATCCGCCTTGCATGCATCCAGATATCTGACTATTATATCAGGTTTAGAATCAATCTCTGAGAATAGAGGAAAGTTATCCAGAGGGATTCTTCTGCTGGAGATTGCTGCAAAAGAAGTGACACTGGGTTCCTTCTTGACGTTCTCAATTAACTTCATTTTCTTCAGATTCTTTGCATTCAGCTGTTTGCCAACAGTAGCTTCCCAAGAGCTAATTTCCTGAGCTTTTGTAAGATGATCAATCAGCTTATTCTCTGTTAGAATATCTGATATAATTATTCCTAGGGGTATCCAGTCCCTTTTTGTGCGCTCCTCTTCTCTGGTTTCCTTAGCACTAGTCCTTAGATGGTTAAACAGCAGATGAGCCAGGTTTATCTTAATCTTCTGGGAGATGAAGTAGATCAGAAATTGCTGATCAATATTGATGTAGTCAGGAGAGCTGGTAGGCTTCCTGTGGTTTATACATCCCAGAATAATCTTGGCCCATATTCTGTGATGGTCTTTTAGATCCCTTATCTTGCTGGAGGGAAGACCCAGAGTGAAGATTTCTCTAGCAATTAGGGCGACATCAGCGCATCTTTCAGCCATGTCAATGCATCGTACACCACCACCATTGTAGCCTATTAATCTTGTAATGAGGTCCTCAGTAATGACTATCTTCTTCCCCATTATGTATGAAGTAACTTGATGGTTGGAAGATGAAGCATGAATCTAAAATTCCTTCACAAGGATTGGGAATGTTGGACCCACCAGTCTGTCAAAATATCTGTCCCAGCCTTGAGCCTTTAATTCTTCCAAGAGATTAAACCCGTTTTCTTGAAGACTGTTAAAGTCCACAATTAATTCAGAAAGAACTTCTAGATTTTTGATTGGTGTGAGAAGAGTTCTGTAGGGTTCTTCATACTGTTCGGAGGAATCTGTTTTCTGAGAACTGGAAGTAGGGTTGCTAGAGGAAGCCATGTTCACACAAAGGTTTTGTGAAGAAATTGAAAGGGTTTTGAGAAAAGGATGAAAACTGAAATAAATAAGATTTGTAGAGAAAATGAAAGTGACCGTAAAAACTGTAAATAGTGAGAAATGAGTTTAAATAGATTTTAAAAAAAAATTGAAAACATAAACGGTAAGAGAGAGAAATAAATTATAATGATTATGAGCATTTAATGATAGCTGATTTTGGGGGATTCAGAAAGATATTGAAACGGTTACCCATGACATGTGTCCCAATGCAACCAATCAGCGCTTTTGACCTTTCAGAAACGTGAACGCGTGTTCAGCCTCAGAAGTAGCTGATGACTGGATGACAGTTGTTTGCTTGAGTGAACTGCACATTTCTATCCTTGATTGTGATAGATTCTGATACAATCTGTACTTCTAAAGATCTGAAGAAAGATTGATCAGTAGTTCACGGAAAAATAAACAAAGTTCTGAAGGTTAAGATATGGAATCAAAACAGTTTTATTCTGGGCAGAGCTTCATGCTGAGATGTTTCAGAATGAAGTTGAATCTATCTTCAGAAAGAGGTTTTGTAAAGATATCAGCCCGTTGATGGTCTGTGTTAATAAATTTTAAATTTAGAATCCCTTTCTGAATATAGTCCCTAATAAAATGATGTTTTATTTCTATATGCTTAGCCCTAGAATGCAAAATAGGATTTTTACTGAGACAAATAGCAGAAGTATTGTCACAGAGGATAGGGATGTTACTCTAAAATATTTTGAAGTCCTCAAGTTGACTTTTCATCCAGAGCATTTGTGTGTTGCATCCAGCTGATGCTATGTATTCAGCTTCTGCTGTTGATAGAGCTATTGTGGATTGTCTTTTGCTGGACCATGAAATCAGATTTTCTCCCAGAAACTGGCACCTTCTAGAAGTGCTTTTACGTTCTACTCTGTCTCCAGCGAAATCAGCATCACAGTATCCTATCAAGCTGTAATCACTTGTTTTTCTATAAAACAAACCCAGATTAGTAGTACCTTTCAGATACTTGAAAATTCGCTTAACTGCTGTTAAGTGGGATTCTCTAGGATCTAATTGGAATCTAGCACAAATGCAAACACTGAATAGAATGTCAGGCCTTGAAGCCGTCAGATAGAGAAGAGAACCAATCATACCTCTGTAGACCTTCTGTTCTACCTTTTTACTTACCTCTTCCCTTTCGAGAATGCACGTGGGATGCATTGGAATCTTTGATGGCTTACATTCTGAGAGGTGAAATTTCTTCAGAAGTTCTCTGACATATTTGCTCTGATGAATGTAAGTTCCTTCTGGGGTTTGATTAATCTGAATGCCCAGAAAGAATTTTAGTTCCCCCATTAGGCTCATCTCAAATTCTGCCTGCATACATTTAGAAAACTTTCTTCCCAGAGAGGGTTTAGTGGATCCGAATATGATGTCATCAACATAAATCTAACATGCTAAAATGTTATTCTTAACTGTCTTACAAAACAAGGTTGTGTCCACTTTCCCTATGGTGAATTCCTTTTCTAGCAGGAAGTTACTTAGTCTTTTATACCAAGCTCTGGGAGCTTGTTTCAGACCATAGAGTGACTTCTTTAGTTTGAAAACATATTCTGGATTTTTGGAACTTTCAAAACCAGGGGGTTGGTGCACATATACCTCTTCTTCTATATAGCCATTTAAGAATGCACTTTTAACATCCATCTGATACAGAGTGATGCCTTTATTAACAGCAAATGAAATTAAGAGTCTGATAGATTCTAACCTGGCGACTGGAGCAAAGGTTTCTGCATAGTCTATCCCCTCTTGCTGACTATAACCATGTGCTACCAGTCGTGCTTTGTTTCTGATGACTTCACCTTGTTCGTTTAGTTTGTTTCTGAACACCCATTTTGTACCAATGACGTTGAATCCTTTTGGTTTGGGAACTAGATCCCATATGTCATTTCTTGTGAATTGATTTAGCTCCTCTTGCATTGCTAGAATCCAGTCATTATCCAGAAGTGCTTCATCAATTGTTGTTGGTACAATTAGAGAAACCAGTCCCATGAGGGATTCTTCAGAGTTTCTGAAGGAGGATCTTGTTCTGATTGGATCTTCCTTCCTTCCTAAGATTGTTTCTTCTGGGTGATCCATGCTGCTTCTGGATGATCTTTTCTGGAGTTGATCAACAAAAGGTGCTGGATTGCTTGCAGTGACTCTTTCTCATGTTGAGGGAGTGTCTCTGTTGAGAGCTTTTGATGATTTGTCTTCAGTACCTGTGAGTTCAACTTCCATACCTGCAAGGAATTCATTCTGCTTTGACTTTTGAGAGTCAAGCTTATCATCAAAACGAACACTGATTGACTCCTCCGCAATCTGTGTTTCTGTATTGTATACTATGTACCCTCTTGAGCGTTCAGAATATCCTAACATAATACACTTTTGTGCTTTAGAGTCAAACTTGTTCAAATAATTTTTTGTATTCAGGATAAAACATGTACATCCAAATGGGTGAAAATAGGAAATGTTGGGATTTCTGTTCTTCCACAATTCATATGGAGTCTTTTCCAGAATAGGTCTTATGGAGATTCTATTCTGAATGTAACACGCTTTGTTTATTGCCTCTGCCCAGAAGATCTTAGCAACGTTAGTCTCGTTGATCATGGTTCTGGCCATTTCTTGCAATGTTCTGTTCTTTCGTTCTACAACTCCATTTTGTTGGGGAGTTCTAGGACAAGAGAAATCATGCAGAATGCCTTTATCATTAAAGAATAACTCAAAATCTTTGTTTTCAAATTCTCCACCATGATCACTTCTGACTTTAACGATTCTAAGATCCTTTTCATTCTGAGCTTGGTTGCAGAAGGTAACAAACACAGAGTGTGACTCGTCCTTGTGCCTTAAGAACTTTACCCATGTCCATCTGCTATAGTCATCTACGATTACTAACCCATACTTCTTGCCACTGACTGAAGCAGTTTTAACTGGTCCAAATAAGTCAACGTGCATAAGTTTTAATGGCTTAGAGGTGGAAACAACGTTTTTGGATTTGAAAGATGGTTTTGCAAACTTGCCTTTCTGACATGCTTCACACAGAGCATCTGAATTGAACTTCAGGTTAGGAAGTCTTCTGACCAGATTGAGTTTGTTAATCTGAGATATTCTTCTCATACTAACATGTCTCAATCTTATGTGTCAGATCCATTGCTCGTTGTTAACAGACAATAGACATTTTACATTCTGACTTTTTAGTTCAGAAAGTTTTATTTTATAAATGTTGTTTTTCCTCTTTCTATTAAATAGGATAGTCCTATCTTTCTGACTAACAGCTTTGCATGAATTTTGATTGAAGATTATATCATAACTGTTATCACTTAATTGACTTATGGATAACAGGTTATGCATTAATCCATCAACTAATAAAACATTACTTATAGAGGGAAGATTTCCATTACCTACTGTTCCAGAGCCAATGATCTTTCCTCTCTGATTGCCTCCAAAGTCTATGTGGCCTCCAGGATTAAGTTCCAGGCTTTGGAACATATGCCTTCTTCCCGTCATGTGTCGTGAGCAGCCAGAGTCCAGGTACCATGATTGGTGTTTTTGCTTTGCTGCTAAAGATATCTGCCACATGTATTATTTTATCCTTAGGTACCCACATTTTCTTGGGTCCTGATTTGTTAGTTTTACCAAAACTCTGGTTGAATTTTGGTTTGACAGAGTAATCACTACTTGTATATTTTATGTCATGTGTGTGCCCATATATAAAGTGTGAATCAAGAGGAGTACGTTTTATAACTAAATCCATGGCATTTTTTGGTGTAGGTACTTTACCTTGATATCCTATCCCTTTTCTGCCATTTCTGCTAACTCCATAGATCATTGAAGCCATTTTGCTTCTGTCTATGTTTTTAGCTAGAAACTTCTGAAAGCTGTGATCATACTCCTTGATGATCTTATCAGCTTTGCTGGGAGATTCAGGGATTGTTTCCTTCTGAGAGTTTTGCAATTGGTTTTCTAATTTTGAAATTTTATCTTTTAACTCAGAATTCTCCAATTTGAGACTCTCGGTCTTATCAGAGTCAGAAGCAAAATTCCTTTTCAGGTTTTTGAGTTTGACTCTGATCTGCTGATATCTTTCCAGAATTTCATTAAGGCTTTCAGCTAGTTCAGCCTTAGTAAAGTTTATAGTAAAGCCATGGAATACCTCTTCTGTATCTGATTCAGAGTCTGACTCAGAAGCTTCACTGTCTTCTGTTATGTTTGCCATGAGAGCTATGTTTGCTCTTTCATCATCTGATTCTGAGTCAGCTTCAGATGTGTCAGAATCATCCCATGTAGCCATGAGACTTTTCTTCTTTTCCTTGCCAAACTTATTTTTGGGCTTCTCCTTCTGAAGCTTTGGGCAATCACTTTTGTAGTGCCCTTTCTCGTTACATTCATAGCAGATGATGTCTTTGTTGTTTGGCTTTCTGTTTCCTGAAGAGCCTTCAGATCTTCTGTGTCCAGAGGAGGATTCTGACCTTCTGTATCTGGAGAAAGATTCATTCTGATTTTCTGATCTTCTTTTGCCTCTGCTTCCATAATTGGTTCGCCCTTCTGAAGAGGAGAGACAGTTCATCTTCTTCTGACGAGGACCCATCAGAGGTTTCTTCCATAGCCTGCAAAACTTTGGAGTCAGATTTTCTGTTAGATTTTAAAGCTAATGGCTTACCTTGCTTTTGAGGTTCATCTGCTTCTAGCTCTATCTCGTGACTTCTGAGGGAGCTGACAAGTTCCTCCAGAGAGATTTTGTTGAGATCCTTGGCTAGCTTAAGCGTTGTGACCATTGGCCTCCATTGTTTTGGCAAGCTTCTAATGATCTTCTTAACGTGATCAGCAGTGGAATACCCTTTGTCAAGAACTTTTAGACCAGCAACAAGAATTTGAAATCTTGAAAACATAGTTTCTATTGATTCACTCTCTTCCATCTTGAATGCCTCATACTTCTGAATGAGTGCAAGGGCTTTGGTTTATTTGACTTGAATGTTGCCTTCATGCGTCATTCTCAGAGAGTCAAACATATTCTTTGCAGTGTCTCTGTTTGATATCTTCTCATATTCTGAATAAGAGATGGCGCTGAGGAGAATTGTTCTGGCCTTGTGATGGTTTCTGAATTCACGCTTTTGCTAATCAGACATCATTTTCCTTTCAATCTTCTGACTACGTCCATCCACTGGGTGCGTGTATCCATCAGTCACCATGTCCCACAGATCAGCATCATGGGCCAGAAAGAAACTCTCAATTTTGTCTTTCCAGTAGTCAAAGTTCTCTCCATCAAAGACTGGAGGTTTGCCACTGAATCTGTCCCTTTCTTCGTTGTTGTCATTTCTGATGTTTTGACTTGGTCCTGCCATTGTGTTTTTCTGACGCTGGATCTTATACTGATACGGTTAAGTGTTATAAGCTCAGAACCAGGCGCTCTGATGCCAATTGAAGATGTGAAAAACACAAGAAGGGGGGGTTGAATTGTAAAACTTAAAACAAATGCTTTGACAACACAGTATTTTTATCCTGGTTCGTTTGATCTCAAACTACTCCAGTCCATCCGTCAAGGTGATTTCGCCTCTCTCCAACGAGGTCTTAATCCACTATTTTCAAAGGATTACAACAGCTACTTTAGAAACTGTTAAAGGCTTCTTGAGTACAACCACAGACCGGTTTATCTCAAGGAAATCTTTTACAAATAATTAAACAAGGATGTGTTAACGTTTTCTAACAAAACAATATATCACAACTGTGATAATTACACAACTTAAGCTTGGAATAAACTGAATTTGCTAAAGCATTTGAATAAGCGGTTTTTGAAAGCTTAGCAAATTATGTGAGTGCATGCGTGTGTCTTTTCTCAAGCAGACCTGTTTATATATGCAAGGCAAATATACGTTGTCCATAAACCCATTTTAATGACAATAACGCACTTTCCTTTTGAAGAAGATCTTGTCTGATGAGGGCCGTTAGCATTTAATTATATCTTGAATACTTAATAACGCTTCAGAGTCTTCTTTGCTTTAACTTATGATAACGCTTCAGAGTGTTGATGACTTGGTAAAGATCTTTGATCAGAGTTAGAGTGTATGCACAGATTCTGGTCATCAAGCTTCAGTGTATAATCTGCTAGCTTCAGCGTGTAGCACACATTATTGATCTTCTGATGCTGATTCCATCAGAACTTCTGTATATACAAAACATAATTTTAAGAAGAATATTTGTTATATATATATATATATATATATATATATATATATATATATATATATATATATTGAATTTATTTATTCTTTGTATTTTGTTATCATCAAAACTTTAATCAAGGGTTGTAGAATCAAACTATATTCTAACAAGACACTAGGATTTCTTAGTAACGAGAGCCATCATAAGATTCTTGATCTCATAGGAAGATTCTTCTTGTTTCATCATCTAGCTTCTGATTTCTTGAGTTGTATGGTCTTGCTTATCCAAGCGTTCATGAATGACTTCATTCTCCCTCTTGAGCTCATTCAGAGTATCCATGATAAGTCAGGTAGGAGCAAAGGATGATGAAGCTTCAGAAGAAACAGGCTTTGGAGCAGCAACCGTTGAGTCAGAATGCACAAAGGTTGAAATCAGAGTGCCCAGATCCATCACAAGAGTTGGCACAAGTTCAGGAGCTGCCTTAACAGAAGGTTGATTCAATAGAACAATAGCCAGAGGGTTTGAATCGTCAGAGGCATCTTCAGATTCATCTTCTGATATGTCCATTGTATCAGCTGGTGTATCAGCAATCATTAAGGAAGACTTCTTATTCCAAATGTCAGCAGCTTCTGACTTGAAAGCATGCAGATGTTTGGAAAAGTTGTCCAGCACCTAAAAGTGACATAATTCATGTAGCTTTAGTGACTCAGCATCTAGGGTTCTTCTAAAAGTCTCCCACAGAAGATCCGTTGTAGCTGGGTTCACACTTCTGGTACAATCTTCTTTCAGCAGATTCAACCATGCTTGAACTTCTGTTAAAATATTCTGAAACAATGTATTCACATCTGGATGAACAAGTTTTGGGACATCCCTCTTGAAAGTTTAGTTTTTCAAAAATTGTAGAGATTCATAATCCACTACAGTTCTTAAAAATCTAGCAGGTTCATGATTTTTAGTTGGTTCAGAAGTGGCTGAATGCTCAGGTTGGTCAACAAAGTTAGGTGGTGCTGATTGTTCATGAGGTTCAGATGATTCAAAAGTTTCAGGTGGTTCAACAGATTGGTGTTCTGGAATATGAGGGGGTGAGAGTATAGGTGAGTTTTGTGTTGGATGTTATGGTGAAGTAGGTGGAGTGATGTCAGGTGAAATGATTATTGTATTTTCAAGAGTGGGAATGGGGTTCTGATGTCATGGTTGGTTCATGGCAAAAATGTTTTCAGATGGTAAGGTGAAAGGTGGTTTTTGTGTTGCCAAAGGAACGTTGATTCCTGGAATTCTTCAAGATCCAGCATCATACCATCCAGAGGGTCTGTGTGATAGAGGCCTGGGAGGAGGTCTTGAAAAGTGTTCAGCAGGAATGTGTTGAGAAACATATGGTTCAGAGGGTTCTGAGTGAGAGGGTTCTGATTGGGATGGTTCTTATTGGGTTTCAGAGTGTTCATCAGAGTCAAAGTCACTCAAGTCTGATAAAACTTGATTTCTTTGAGGGTTGTCACCAAGAGGGTCAGAGGGTAAGGTCAGGTTAATATCAACATCTATATCTCCTAAGGTTTGGGGTGGTTCAGCAGATGTAGATACATTGACAAAATCATAAACAGTGATAGTTTCAGCAGGTTTACCTGACTTCTTTTTCTTTTGAGGTCTGGAAGAAGGTCCTTCAACTGATTTCCTCTTCAAAGATTCCTGAAGAACAACATCTGGAGCAGCTTGATTTCTTCCTTGGAGCCAAGCTGGATCAATAGGTGTTCAGTCTCTTTGCAGATTTCAATGTAGTGCAGGATGATACGTGGATGATCTCCTGAGTTGAACAGAGGGAAATCAGCAATAGGTATCCTTCTTCTCTTCACAGTATCTGACACATACAGAGTTAGTTCCACCAGCATCTTGTCAATTATTTTCCTTTTCACTAAATTCTTCCCAGTCATAGTCTTTCCACAAGTAGGTTCTAGCTCCCCCAAAAGATTGGCTTCATCTAGGTGAGCAATCAGACCATTCTCAGTCAGAATTTCTGAGATTAATCTACCCATAGGAATCCAATTCCTTTTGGATTTGGGGTTTTTCATCCTTTCATCTTCCCTAGTCTCTTTTACATGATTCCAGAGATGTTCAAACAGCAAATAAGGCAAATCAATTTTTACATTTGTTCCAAGGCAGAACAACAAGTATTGTTTATCAGCATTAATGTAATCTGGAGAGCTGGTTTCCTTTCTATGGTGAATAAATCCATGGATAATTCTTGCCCAAATCTTTTACTTATCTTTCAAGTCCCTGACTTTAGAAGATCCTTGACCATTTGTGAAAATTTATGAGTAGACGCTTGACATTTCCATTCTTCCACTTGGCATACCTGTTACTCAAAGTCCTTTAAAACCTAGCAACTTTCTGATTAGGTTTTCAGTAATGGAGATTTCCTTACCCATTATGAAAGAGAGGATAACCTTAGGGGTTGCTGTGATCGGTGGAAATGAGAATTGACTGTTTTTTAGCTGGTTTCGCAAAATGTCGCGGTAAGCAAGAGTCGCCACCGTCTTTTATTTTCTCCAACATGGAAAGGACAAAAGCACAAAAAAATTCCTTATTGAGATTAGTTCTCGGTTCGGGAGGTAGATTTATAGAAAGGGAAGGTGTTAGCACCCTTTCTATCCATGGTTATCCATGGGCTCTTAGATACTTGCTCATTTGTGTTTTCAAAATGTTTGTTTGCTTTTCAAGGTGAGTGGGTTTGAAAAAGTTCCGTTTAAAATTTCAGTTCGACTCTTGTATCAGTCCTCAAGAGTGTTTGAAAAGTTATTTTTGAAAGCTTTTTGCAAAGTGTCGGTGTGAAAAGAAGTTTTTGATTTGTTTTGAATTAGAGCAAGTATCTACGAGTCATCTACCTACCCTAAGGAATTAGTCTGTGTAAATGTCCTTGAGGTAGTGCCATCCCACCATTGAGAGGTAGGTAGCACCATCGTTGGAGGTGTTCGGGTCAATTCGAGGGTTAGGGACAGTGTGGTCACCGGGCAATAGTAAGATACCTTAGAAGCTACCCTTATGCCATTGATCTTTTTATTCCGAGGCAACTTGTTTCGAGGCAACCGTTTCGAGGCAACTAAATCAATGGAACATAAGGACTCACTAAGACGTCCTATACTCGACGACCACGTTTCGAGGGGCAAGGCAACAGTGTGATCACCAGAGCAACAGTAGGACACCTTAGAAGCTACCCTTATGCCATGTTCATGGACATAAGGACTTACTAAGACGTCCTGTACTCGACGACCACGTTTCGAGGGGCAAGGCAACAGTGAGGCGTACCCTAAGAGTGGTGTGTGAATTGTGTGTCATTTTCAGTTATTATTTGTCTTGTCATGCATTGGGTGAGCTACGCTTTGATTTTATTTCGGCATACATTCTTTCATGTGATTAACAGTTTAAAGGGTGCGGAAATTAAAATGCGGAAAAATAAAGGTCCTACGCTATTACAAGGCGCGGGTCTACATCGCCAAATTAAACAAAGACCCGATTTTAAATAAAAGTGCGGAAAGTAAATGTCCTAATTATTATTACAAGGCTTTGGGGCAAGTACATAAATTTCACAAAGAAAAATAAAATAAACGCGCGAAGAGAAATTATATTCGAAGGTGCGAGGGCGTTGGACCCTTTAAAGGAATTAAATATTTGAAATTGAAAATTAATTAATGATTTTAATTACAAGAAAATATTTTTTGACCTTTTTTATGTTGTTTATGAAATAAAATAAAAAAAGAATTAAAAATGTCAAAAGAAAAAGCCTAAGTCTAAATTTGTTTTTATTTATTGTGAAAAAAGGTTAAAATTAACTAATTAAACTAATTAATTTGTTAGTATTTTATTTACAAAAATAATTACTAAAGTGAAATTAATAATAATAATAATAATTACATTTTTTTTGTTTTTTTCTGAATTTATGAAAATAATTATTTGTGAACTAACTAAATAATAATAATAATTAATAAAAGGAAAGAAAATAAGAAAAGAAATGCTAAACCAAGGAGGTGAAGGCCGGATTTTGGAGGTTTTACTCAAAATCATCCTTAGGCATCAAAAATTCCATCTAAGCCCATGGTTGTGATCGTCCATGTCTCCTGATCACGTCTATGCTTATGGTTTGTCCCAATTTCACCTGTAGACAAAATACCTAAAAAACAAAACCAACGAACCCTAGGCACGGGTATTGTTATACGAAGCCTAAAATGAAATTGAATATAGCAGTTACATTGGAAATTAGGCATGGAGTATGAATATGCTATTATTTTCCAGAAAAAGTGCAAGAATGGAGAAACATGATTTTGTGTACAGGGGTGAGTTTGAGACAACTTACAGCGCTTGGTAGTGGACCTTAGGACGCGTTTGTGGTTGCTTTGGCTTCAGGGAGTGGCAAGGAAGAAAGCCACGTGCTTGCTTGGATCTGAAAATGTTTGCAACACCGCTTTAGATCTCTCACTTTTTTGGACAAATTTTGAACTTCTCCTCTGGCCATTTGTGCACACTCTCCTTTTTTTTCTATTTTCTGAATGAGGCTTGCAAGGCTTGTATATATAGGCTTGGATGAGAATCAGTCACATTAAGGAGCTTTTAAGCCTTGCAATTAAGTTTTGATTTTCTCCATAATCACCATTGAAATAACTTGCCATATTTGCTCCAAATTTGAATTTTTTTGCTTGAAATAGGTCTTGAACGAATTTGGTATATGCATAATGGTGGTTCAAAGCTAATCAAAGCAAGATATGTCCCTTAATTAACCTTTTTGATTTTTATTTGATTTTTAAAGGATTTAAAATGAATTAAATCCAATAAAATCTAACAAAAATGAAAAAATTAATTTTAAATATTGAAATAAAAAGTGGGACACGTGGGAAGCATGGCCAAGCTGATTCAAGTGGAAAAAGTGGGCCCCTTTTGTCAAAAATGAAATTTCAAGGATAAATGATTTTGGCCATTTCACAAAAATTTCCCAACTTCTCCAATGCATATCTTGCTCAATTTTGAAGTTATGAACATGTTCTTTGACATTTTGGAAATGTCTTGAAGTCCTCTAACCAATGTCTTTGGTCCCATGTCATTTTGATTTACCAATCTCAAGTTATGGTCTTTGACTTAAAGTCCCTTTTTGTTGACTTTTGAAAATGACCTATAATGTTGAAATTGATAACTTTTTGTAAGAGCATTTCTTGGACTTGGAATGTGAAGATGAGTTGTAGGAAATGTCTTCCCCTTCAAGATGAGCATTGGATGGAATTTTTCTGATGAACCATGAAAAAGTTATGCCTTGGTCAAGTTACAGTTGACTTTTCAATTGTCCAAAAATAGAAACTTTTGACACCTTGATGATTTTTGAGCCATTCTTGTGAAATCATGGTCAAGACTTGACCAAATGATGATTGTGGCTTCAAAATAAGATGTTGATCGAAAATTTTGACTTTTGACTGCCAAATGACCATTTTGCCCCTACAGTTGACTGTTGAGCAAATGGGACTTTTGACTGTGCAACTTGACCTTGTAAGCCTTGAAACTTGACATGTAGGTGCTTGACAATGTTTATGAGCATATGGGACTTGATTGAGCCCTTGAAAACCTCAACTTCCTTGCAAGAACCAAAACCCTAATTTGACTGGCTTAGGAGGATGGTTGACTGTGTAGCCCTTGAGTAGACTTGAACCATTTGTGGATGATTCTTGTCAAAACTTTGAAGATTATGGGAGGGCAAATTTTGGGGTACAACAGTTTCCCCTGTTCAATCTTCTTAGACCTGAGGATGTAGATTGGCTTGTGTGCCTTTCGTGATCCGAGGGTAGAAGATGATTGAACACTAGAGTGCCCAGAAATTTGCACTCACATAGTTGAGTATCAGCAGTGTGATGGTGGGAATGGGCTTACAGATGCCATTTGGAAGGATGGTGGATAGGAGGATGGGCTTATAGATGCCATCTGGAGATGTAATGGGAGGATGGGCTTATAGATGCCATCTAAGTGTCGATCGCGTAAGAGATTCCTTAGCGAGAAACTTGCGTACCTGAGAAAGAAAGATAATTACCTGGCCTGTTACAAGAGTTGATCTTCAAACTCTTCATGTAGATGTGCCCTGGCTGGATACAGGAATCGAGTCGGGAGCTTCAAAAGGTTATGGATGAATCAGGGATGGTTACTACCTCAACGGGACGGTGAGAGAATCTGGGGCGATTACTACCTCAACAGTAACGATGAGAGAACCTGGGACGATTACTACCTCAACAGTAACGATGAGAGAACCTGGGGCGATTACTACCTCGACAGTAACGATGAGAGAATCTGGGGCGATTACTACCTCAACAGTAACGATGAGAGAATCTGGGGCGATTACTACCTCAACAGTAACGATGAGAGAATCTGGGGCGATTACTACCTCAACAGTAAAGATGAGAGAACCTGGGGCGATTACTACCTCAACAGTAACGATGAGAGAATCTGGGGCGATTACTACCTCAACAGTAACGATGAGAGAATCTGGGGCGATTACTACCTCAACAGTAACGATGAGAGAATCTGGGGCGATTACTACCTCGACAGTAACGATGAGAGAATCTGGGGAGATTACTACCTCCACAGTAACGATGAGAGAATCTGGGGCGATTACTACCTCAACAGTAACAATGAGAGAATCTGGGGCAATTACTACCTCAACAGTAACGATGAGAGAATCTGGAGTGATTACTACCTCAACAGTAACGATGAGAGAATCTGGGGCGATTACTACCTCAACAGTAACGATGAGAGAACCTGGGGCGATTACTACCTCAATAGTAACGATGAGAGAATCTGGGGCGATTACTACCTCAACAGTAACGATGAGAGAATCTGGGGAGATTACTACCTCAACAGTAACGATGAGAGAATCTGGGGCGATTAATACCTCAACAGTAACGATGAGAGAATCTGGGGCGATTACTACCTCAACAGTAACGATGAGAGAATCTGGGGCGATTACTACCTCAACAGTAACGATGAGAGAATCTGGGGCAATTACTACCTCAACAGTAACGATGAGAGAATCTGGGGCGATTACTACCTCAACAGTAACGATGAGAGAATCTGGGGCAATTACTACCTCAACAGTAAAGATGAGAGAATCTGGGGCGATTACTACCTCAACAGTAACGATGAGAGAATCTTGGATGTCTTCTACTGAGTCTTCATCAGGAAAATCTTTAGGAATCGATTTAACTGGACCAGAGAAGGCCTTTGACTGGATCGGCATCAGAAAAATCTTTAGGAGTCGATTTAACTGAACCAAGCAAGGTCTTGGAATCTTCAACTGAGTCTTCATCATGAAAATCTTTAGGAATCGATTTAACTGGACTAGAGAAGGCCTTTGACTGGATCGGCATCAGAAAAATCTTTAGGAGTCGATTTAACTGAACCAAGCAAGGTCTTGGAATCTTCAACTGAGTCTTCATCAGGAAAATATTTAGGAATCGATTTAACTGGCCCAGAGAAGGCCTTTGACTGGATCGGCATCAGAAAAATCTTTAGGAGTCGATTTAACTGAACCAAGCAAGGTCTTGGAATCTTCAACTGAGTCTTCATCAGGAAAATCTTTAGGAATCGATTTAACTGGCCCAAAGAAGTCCTTTGACTGGATAAGAATCAGAAAAATATTTAGGAATCGATTTAACTGAACCAGGCAAGGTCTTGGAATCTTCAACTGAGTCTTCATCAGGAAAATCTTTAGGAATCGATTTAACTGGCCCAGAGAAGGCCTTTGACTGGATAAGAATCAGAAAAATCTTTAGGAATCGATTTAACTGAACCAGGCAAGGTCTTGGAATCTTCAACTGAGTCTTCATCAGAAAAATCTTTAGGAATCGATTTAACTGGACCAGAGAAGGCCTTTGACTGGATAAGAATCAGAAAAATCTTTAGGAGTCGATTTAACTGAACCAGGCAAGGTCTTGGAATCTTCAACTGAGTCTTCATCAGAAAAATCTTTAGGAATCGATTTAACTGGCCCAGAGAATGCCTTTGACTGGATAAGAATCAGAAAAATCTTTAGGAGTCGATTTAACTGAACCAGGCAAGGTCTTGGAATCTTCAACTGAGTCTTCATCAGAAAAATCTTTAGGAATCGATTTAACTGGACCAGAGAAGGCCTTTGACTGGATAAGAATCAGAAAAATCTTTAGGAGTCGATTTAACTGAACCAGACAAGGTCTTGGAATATAGCTGAGAACTTTACTGGATCTTTCCTGAAAGGTAAAGGTCAGTCATATGCAATGCATGATATGGATCAAGCAATGATGTTCTCAATATAAATGAGATTGTAAGATATGATGCGTTTATGCATGCTATAATGTATGGAAATGCGATGTTTTACGAATGTATGCTTTCGTCTTAGGAAAATAAATCCTTGACAGGTGCCAGGAAGTCACATCCTGGGCTGATGTAGAGCTTCTGTTTCCATTGAGGAGTGATGGTTGCAAGAATGCCGGTAGGAGAAAATAACTCCGTTGGGGGGATAAACTTGACGAAGAGATTACTCTGCGGGGAGAAGATTACTCTAGATACCTTGCTGGGGAACAATACTCTGTGGGGAGAGAGGTACTTTGCTGGGATGTTGATGGTAACTCCGCTGGGGATACCGTTGTTATGTTGGAAGTGTTAATAGACTCCGCTGGGGATAGGAAGACTTCACCGAGGACGATCTTTCCGTGGCTTTTGGCTGAGGATAACCCAGTTATATCCTGGTAGGGAAATAACCTTTGAATAAAGCCGGGGGACGCGTTCGTGCTCTGTAGGGGGGAAGCTTCCAGAATCTACTGGGGATAAGCTTCCTGCTGGGGAGATGGATTCAAACTTTCCTGGGGAAATCTGGATTGGACTCTCCTGGGGAAAGTTTTTTTGATGTATTGGGGAAGTGGCTCCGCTGAATGTATGGTATACCGCCGGGGAAAAATCTTAGATCAAGACTGCCGGGGATGCTTGTTAAGGATGTCTGTATGATGTGTCGGGGAATGTTGAGATCTGCTGGAGGATACTCAACTTCCTTAAGGCTGAAAGTATAGCTTTGCTTGGGGAGAGTGCATTGACTTGCTGACTCACTCTCTGGGGAAATAAAGATATCTTGGTTATGTTCTTCAGCTGAACCTACCTTGATACCTTGGTGGACAGAGCAATTAGATCGCTTAGACCACTCATTATTGCCCCTGTTTCTGTGGGAGAAGATATTGGTGGAGGCCTTGATGACTGCCGATTTGACAAATCTTCTTCTAGCAGGCAAGTGACGAGATGACAGGACATAGTCATACGCTTTAATCCCTAACTTTTGCCTGGACCTCCCTTTCGGGTTTTCAGTCCACCGGGATACCCATTTTTGCCCAAGCCGCCTTTTCAGGTTTTCAACTTGCCGGGTGCACAGATTTTTCATTTCATCCCTTATTTTTGCCCGAACCCTTTTGGTTCGCCAGGAAGCCCTTATTTTTGCCTAGGTGTGTCAACCTGGCGGGTCTTTGATTATGCGTAGTATTTTCCGACTATGTCCACGCTCTCAAAATGTAGGGAGTTTCCCCTATTTAGAAGTGTTTTGTCATGCCCCAGAAGATGTTTGATTAGGCAAGATTCATTGTTGGAATGCCCCAAGTGACTCAGGCGGAGATTTGCCCCAGGCTATTTGGCCTTTGAGAGATTCTCCGAATCTTGATTGGACTGCCCCAGATGATGGACCATGATCATGTCATGCCCCTTGATTGGAAGTGCTTTTGTTCACTAGGTATTCATCGTGCGAATTTCCCTGCTGTTCAAACAAATAATCATATGCACACAATGTTATACCAAAAATGCAAAGCTTATGTCTGTCTTGAAGATTTTGAAAATGCATTCTTCTTCATAAAACAAGTGAATGTTTGTAAAACGTGATGTCAACTCCGTATTTACCGTAGGCCTTAAGGAGTCAGGATACCTTTCGTAATAGTATGCTTTCGAACTAACCCATGCTTCAGCTAGGACTTTTTAAGGGTTATAACGTGGCCTGGTTCACGGTTTAAGAAACAAAGGATAAAGGCTCAAATTATTTGTACCCACCCGTTCTTCTTGATGTTCTTCAAACCTAAGCTCAGTTGATCGTGCGTTAGGCCTTGTTTGAATCTTTGTCCTGATGTTCCAATGATGGTTCAGATATGGATGATTTATTCTGAATAGGCAGTCATTTTTTTATTTGTTGAGGGTTTGTATGACCTCTTTCTTTTTGATTTCACTGTCCCTAAATTTTGCCTGAACTGTTTCTTTTGTGATTACAGTCAGCGAGATGCCCCAGTTTTGTAAGTCTCCTTCATAGGTTTTGACTTATTGGGTTTTTATTTTTGAGATATAATGACTGCCTATCCTTATGATTATTCAGAATCATCACTGTCTTTTTTTTTTGTAAGGACCTCTTTGGTGCCATTTTGTTGTGCACTTGGATCAACTGAGAGACTACCCTGCCCCAGGTTATGATTAAGGGTTTTAAATTTCGAAAAGAAAAACTCCTACTTCTTTGGCTCAGAGGGGTTAACGAGGGATTATCTTCCTTATAACTCCAGTGTTTAGGGATTTGAAACAATGCCTGTACTTCATCAGCGGGGTCTGTTCAAAAGCATACTGTAAAGATCATGGTATCGTTTTCGTCATCCTCCCTCAAGAGGCTTAGAATTATTAACCGAGCATTGATCATCAGAAAAAATATATGAAAATAATTTGCATATAGTGAATACGAATATATTGCTTCAAAACAGACATATGCGATGCATTAATGAAATAACAACGTTTAACATGAGTAAATGTTTGAACAAAAGAAAATTACAATTTGAAAATCCTAATGAACAAAAGTCTTTTCATCTCAGGGCTTGTTACTTCAACTGGTGCATCTTGTAGGGATGACAGGAGCATTCAACCTGGCCCATCTGGGTGAAATCCACAGCTCTCTCATTAATCAGGTCTTGGATTTTATTCTTCAGAGCCCAACAGTCGTCAGTGTCATGTTCTGGACTGTCAGAGTGGTATGCACATCTTTCCTCAGGATTGTACTTTGGGGAGGCTGTGTTGAGATTCTTAGGAGGGTCCCTTAGCGTCACCAGATTCAACCTCAATAATTGTTGTAAAGCTTGAGACGGTGACACGTTGAGCTTGGTGAACTGCCTTTTAGGCTTGTCTGGCTTGCTCTGATCAGTCCGTTGTTCTTGGCGAGGTTGTTGTTGGACCTGTGAAGTAGTAGCAGCTTGGAGAGGCCCAAACCTTTGACTTCTTGGAAGTTGATTAATGACTTGGTCCCTGACTTGGGCTGGTTGCTTCATGTCTTGATGAAGCTGACTGATCATGGCCCTCAGCTCTCCTTGCTCCCGAGCTAAACTTTGGATGAGAGCTCTTTGCCCCAGCATCTGGGCTTTCAACGTGTCTACCTCAGCTTGTAGACGTTTCAGTCGTTCGTCCTTGTCGTCCTCAGCACTATTCCTGACCAAAGTCCCCGTGAGGAGTGTTCTCAGCTCTTCTTGCCCCTTGGATAGGCTTAAGAAGATCTCTCTAAACTGAGTCTCTTGAGCATGAGGTCCCTGGTTATCTTGTTGGAAAGCCATTGCTGAAATAAACAGCGGAGATGGTAAGTGACCTGTCAAAAGGGTACCTGTTATGCAATGACATGTATGTATATATATGCAATATTTTCGAGGATCTCGCGGGGTAAACAAGAAATTTGTTAGAGCTGGTATCTGGCACTGCATCTTGTTGAGAGTCCTTCTTCAAGGGTCAAAGGCTCACCATATCCAGTGGGTCATAGCCTCTGACTCGAGTTATCATGTTGGGATTTCTAGGTCACCTTGGCTAGAGGAACCTTCTTCAGGAGTCAAAGCTCACCATATCAAGTGGGTCATAGCCCCTGATAACCTTGTCTAGAGGAAAATAAATCCTATTTGCCCCTTGCTGGATGGTTGATTCATCATGACCTGCATCACAAGCCCTTGAGATCCTTGAAACGGATTAGTCCTTATGCAGGATGTATGCAATGGTATGATGTTATGCTATGCATGAGGTAATGTAGGTAAACCCTGTTATGAGCCCCAATTAAGGACTATAAACAAAACCTGCAAGAAACTCAGTACACCCTGTTATGAGTCCCAATTAAGGACTATAAACAAAACCTGCAAGGAACTCAGTAAACCCTGTTATGAGTCCCAATTAAGGACTATAACAACACCTGCGAGAAACTCAAGTGTCAGATAACTAGCATGCAAGTAGTCAAGTTAGAAGGCACACAAGTCATACAAGAGAAGCCCTTAGAGTTTAGGCCTGCATGGGGTCTGGGTATTACCCTCTTGAAGTTGGTGGGCTCAACCTGTCCTATCAGAAGTAACCGGGTTCTAAGGGTCCCA
Organism: Vicia faba; assembly: GCA_948472305.1. Lineage (NCBI taxonomy): Eukaryota > Viridiplantae > Streptophyta > Magnoliopsida > Fabales > Fabaceae > Vicia > Vicia faba. Next base: position 1,502,409,660 of record OX451739.1, on the reverse strand, counting down.
ATATCACTGGATTGCTTTCATTGTTCATCGTTTTGATTTAGCCACTGAACTGGCGACCGAAATATTCCAGGAAAGCAACCCTCAATTGAGTGTAGTATCGAGTATTAACCAACCTCGGACTGCACCAAAGTCAGTTATCTCACTATCCTAAAGAGGCCAAGATAGTTCAATTAAGGTTCCTAAGGTCAGTTGATGCTTCACGACACCACGCGGAGGCCCCGTACTCTCCTTGACTGAACTCAAGGGTTACCGGTACACACCAAAGTGCCACATCAACGTAGCAGACTGTTTCAACCATGTCGGTATACCCCGCACAGTTCCCTCACAGCCTTGTTGCTACTTTCTAAGAAGGTATCCCCAGATCTGGGTTAGGATCTATAGAACTCCCAAGACAGTACCCACAATAATAAAGCAAACAATCCAGACAATTGAAAACACAAGTGATCTTAGTCCTAAGGTACACCTCACTTAAGTAATTTTCCCCAGCAGAGTCGCCAGTTCTGTGATCGGTGGAAATGAGAACTGACTGTTTTTTAGATGGTTTCGCGAAATGTCGCGGTAAGCAAGAGTCGCCACCGTCTTTTATTTTCTCCAACATGGAAAGGACAAAAGCACAGAAAAATTCCTTATTGAGATTAGTTCTCGGTTCGGGAGGTAGATTTATAGAAAGGGAAGGTGTTAGCACCCTTTCTATCCATGGTTATCCATGGGCTCTTAGATACTTGCTCATTTGTGTTTTCAAAATGTTTGTTTGCTTTTCAAGGTGAGTGGGTTTGAAAAAGTTCCGTTTAAAATTTCAGTTCGACTCTTGTATCAGTCCTCAAGAGTGTTTGAAAAGTTGTTTTTGAAAGCTTTTTGCAAAGTGTCGGTGTGAAAAGAAGTTTTTGATTTGTTTTGAATTAGAGCAAGTATCTACGATTCATCTACCTACCCTAAGGAATTAGTCTGTGTAAATGTCCTTGAGGTAGTTCCATCCCACCATTGAGAGGTAGGTAGCACCACCGTTGGAGGTGTTCGGGTCAATTCGAGGGTTAGGGACAGTGTGGTCACCGGGCAATAGTAAGATACCTTATAAGCTACCCTTATGCCATTGATCTTTTTATTCCGAGGCAACTTGTTTCGAGGCAACCGTTTCGAGGCAACTAAATCAATGGAACATAAGGACTCACTAAGACGTCCTATACTCGACGACCACGTTTCGAGGGGCAAGGCAACAGTGTGATCACCAGAGCAACAGTAGGACACCTTAGAAGCTACCCTTATGCCATGTTCATGGATATAAGGACTTACTAAGACGTCCTGTACTCGACGACCACGTTTCGAGGGGCAAGGCAACAGTGAGGCGTACCCTAAGAGTGGTGTGTGAATTGTGTGTCATTTTCAGTTATTATTTTTCTTGTCATGCATTGGGTGAGCTACGCTTTGATTTTATTTGGGCATACATTCTTTCATGTGATTAATAGTTTAAAGGGTGCGGAAATTAAAATGCAGAAAAATAAAGGTCCTACGCTATTACAAGGCGCGGGTCTACATCGCCAAATTAAACAAAGACCCGATTTTAAATAAAAGTGCGGAAAGTAAATGTCCTAATTATTATTACAAGGCTTTGGGGCAAGTACATAAATTTCACAAAGAAAAATAAAATAAACGCGCGAAGAGAAATTATATTCGAAGGTGCGAGGGCGTTGGACCCTTTAAAGGAATTAAATATTTGAAATTGAAAATTAATTAATGATTTTAATTACAAGAAAATATTTTTTGACCTTTTTTATGTTTTTTATGAAATAAAATAAAAAAAGAATTAAAAATGTCAAAAGAAAAAGCCTAAGTCTAAATTTGTTTTTATTTATTGTGAAAAAAGGTTAAAATTAACTAATTAAACTAATTAATTTGTTAGTATTTTATTTACAAAAATAATTACTAAAGTGAAATTAATAATAATAATAATAATTACATTTTTTTTGTTTCTTTCTGAATTTATGAAAATAATTATTTGTGAACTAACTAAATAATAATAATAATTAATAAAAGGAAAGAAAATAAGAAAAGAAATGCTAAACCAAGGAGGTGAAGGCCGGATTTTGGAGGTTTTACTCAAAATCATCCTTAGGCATCAAAAATTCCATCTAAGCCCATGGTTGTGATCGTCCATGTCTCCTGATCACGTCTATGCTTATGATTTGTCCCAATTTCACCTGTAGACAAAATACCTAAAAAACAAAACCAACGAACCCTAGGCACGGGTATTGTTATACGAAGCCTAAAATGAAATTGAATATAGCAGTTACATTGGAAATTAGGCATGGAGTATGAATATGCTATTATTTTCCAGAAAAAGTGCAAGAATGGAGAAACATGATTTCGTGTACAGGGGTGAGTTTGAGACAACTTACAGCGCTTGGTAGTGGACCTTAGGACGCGTTTGTGGTTGCTTTGGCTTCAGGGAGTGGCAAGGAAGAAAGCCACGTGCTTGCTTGGATCTGAAAATGTTTGCAACACCGCTTTAGATCTCTCACTTTTTTGGACAAATTTTGAACTTCTCCTCTGGCCATTTGTGCACACTCTCCTTTTTTTTCTAGGTTCTGAATGAGGCTTGCAAGGCTTGTATATATAGGCTTGGATGAGAATTAGTCACATTAAGGAGCTTTTAAGCCTTGCAATGAAGTTTTGATTTTCTCCATAATCACCATTGAAATAACTTGCCATATTTGCTCCAAATTTGAATTTTTTTTTGCTTGAAATAGGTCTTGAACGAATTTGGTATATGCATAATGGTGGTTCAAAGCTAATCAAAGCAAGATATGTCCCTTAATTAACCTTTTTTATTTTTATTTGATTTTTAAAGGATTTAAAATGAATTAAATCCAATAAAATCTAACAAAAATGAAAAAATTAATTTTAAATATTGAAATAAAAAGTGGGACACGTGGGAAGCATGGCCAAGCTGATTCAAGTGGAAAAAGTGGGCCCCTTTTGTCAAAAATGAAATTTCAAGGATAAATGATTTTGGCCATTTCACAAAAATTTCCCAACTTCTCCAATGCATATCTTGCTCAATTTTGAAGTTATGAACATGTTCTTGGACATTCTGGAACGGTCTTGAAGTCCTCTAACCAATGTCTTTGGTCCCATGTCATTTTGATTTACCAATCTCAAGTTATGGTCTTTGACTTAAAGTCCCTTTTTGTTGACTTTTGAAAATGACCTATAATGTTGAAATTGATAACTTTTTGTAAGAGCATTTCTTGGACTTGGAATGTGAAGATGAGTTGTAGGAAATGTCTTCCCCTTCAAGATGAGCATTGGATGGAATTTTTCTGATGAACCATGAAAAAGTTATGCCTTGGTCAAGTTACAGTTGACTTTTCAATTGTCCAAAAATAGAAACTTTTGACACCTTGATGATTTTTGAGCCATTCTTGTGAAATCATGGTCAAGACTTGACCAAATGATGATTGTGGCTTCAAAATAAGATGTTGACCGAAAATTTTGACTTTTGACTGCCAAATGACCATTTTGCCCCTACAGTTGACTGTTGAGCAAATGGGACTTTTGACTGTGCAACTTGACCTTGTAAGCCTTGAAACTTGACATGTAGGTGCTTGACAATGTTTATGAGCATATGGGACTTGATTGAGCCCTTGAAAACCTCAACTTCCTTGCAAGAACCAAAACCCTAATTTGACTGGCTTAGGAGGATGGTTGACTGTGTAGCCCTTGAGTAGACTTGAACCATTTGTGGATGATTCTTGTCAAAACTTTGAAGATTATGGGAGGGAAAATTTTGGGGTACAACAGTTGCCCCTGTTCAATCTTCTTAGACCTGAGGATGTAGATTGGCTTGTGTGCCTTTCGTGATCCGAGGGTAGAAGATGATTGAACACTAGAGTGCCCAGAAATTTGCACTCACATAGTTGAGTATCAGCAGTGTGATGGTGGGAATGGGCTTACAGATGCCATTTGGAAGGATGGTGGATAGGAGGATGGGCTTATAGATGCCATCTGGAGATGTAATGGGAGGATGGGCTTATAGATGCCATCTAAGTGTCGATCGCGTAAGAGATTCCTTAGCGAGAAACTTGCGTACCTGAGAAAGAAAGATAATTACCTGGCCTGTTACAAGAGTTGATCTTCAAACTCTTCATGTAGATGTGCCCTGGCTGGATACAGGAATCGAGTCGGGAGCTTCAAAAGGTTATGGATGAATCAGGGATGGTTACTACCTCAACGGGATGGTGAGAGAACCTGGGGCGATTACTACCACAACAGTAACGATGAGAGAACCTGGGACGATTACTACCTCAACAGTAACGATGAGAGAACCTGGGACGATTACTACCTCAACAGTAACGATGAGAGAACCTGGGGCGATTACTACCTCAACAGTAACGATGAGAGAATCTAGGGCGATTACTACCTCAACAGTAACGATGAGAGAATCTGGGGCGATTACTACCTCAACAGTAACGATGAGAGAATATGGGGCGATTACTACCTCAACAGTAACGATGAGAGAACCTGGGGAGATTACTACCTCAACAGTAACGATGAGAGAATCTGGGGCGATTACTACCTCAACGGTAATGATGAGAGAATCTGGGGCGATTACTACCTCAACAGTAACGATGAGAGAATCTGGGGCGATTACTACCTCGACAGTAACGATGAGAGAATCTGGGGAGATTACTACCTCAACAGTAACGATGAGAGAATCTGGGGCGATTACTACCTCAACAGTAATGATGAGAGAATCTGGGGCGATTACTACCTCAACAGTAACGATGAGAGAATCTGGAGCGATTACTACCTCAACAGTAACGATGAGAGAATCTGGGGCGATTACTACCTCAACAGTAACGATGAGAGAACCTGGGGCGATTACTACCTCAATAGTAACGATGAGAGAATCTGGGGCGATTACTACCTCAACAGTAACGATGAGAGAATCTGGGGCGATTACTACCTCAACAGTAACGATGAGAGAATCTGGGGCGATTACTACCTCAACAGTAACGATGAGAGAATCTGGGGTGATTACTACCTCAACAGTAACGATGAGAGAATCTGGGGCGATTACTACCTCAACAGTAACGATGAGAGAATCTGGGGCGATTACTACCTCAACAGTAACGATGAGAGAATCTGGGGCGATTACTACCTCAACAGTAACGATGAGAGAATCTGGGGCGATTACTACCTCAACAGTAACGATGAGAGAATCTGGGGCGATTACTACCTCAACAGTAACGATGAGAGAATCTTGGATGTCTTCTACTGAGTCTTCATCGGGAAAATCTTTAGGAATCGATTTAACTGGACCAGAGAAGGCCTTTGACTGGATCGGCATCAGAAAAATCTTTAGGAGTCGATTTAACTGAACCAAGCAAGGTCTTGGAATCTTCAACTGAGTCTTCATCATGAAAATATTTAGGAATCGATTTAACTGGACCAGAGAAGGCCTTTGACTGGATCGGCATCAGAAAAATATTTAGAAGTCGATTTAACTGAACCAATCAAGGTCTTGGAATCTTCAACTGAGTCTTCATCAGGAAAATCTTTAGGAATCGATTTAACTGGCCCAGAGAAGGCCTTTGACTGGATCGGCATCAGAAAAATGTTTAGGAGTCAATTTAACTGAACCAAGCAAGGTCTTGGAATCTTCAACTGAGTCTTCATCAGGAAAATCTTTAGGAATCGATTTAACTGGCCCAAAGAAGGCCTTTGACTGGATAAGAATCAGAAAAATCTTTAGGAATCGATTTAACTGAACCAGGCAAGGTCTTGGAATCTTCAACTGAGTCTTCATCAGGAAAATCTTTAGGAATCGATTTAACTGGCCCAGAGAAGGCCTTTGACTGGATAAGAATCAGAAAAATCTTTAGGAATCGATTTAACTGAACCAGGCAAGGTCTTGGAATCTTCAACTGAGTCTTCATCAGAAAAATCTTTAGGAATCGATTTAACTGGACCAGAGAAGGCCTTTGACTGGATAAGAATCAGAAAAATATTTAGGAGTCGATTTAACTGAACCAAGCAAGGTCTTGGAATCTTCAACTGAGTCTTCATCAGAAAAATCTTTAGGAATCGATTTAACTGGCCCAGAGAAGGCCTTTGACTGGATAAGAATCAGAAAAATCTTTAGGAGTCGATTTAACTGAACCAGGCAAGGTCTTGGAATCTTCAACTGAGTCTTCATCAGAAAAATCTTTAGGAATCGATTTAACTGGACCAGAGAAGGCCTTTGACTGGATAAGAATCAGAAAAATCTTTAGGAGTCGATTTAACTGAACCAGACAAGGTCTTGGAATATAGCTGAGAACTTTACTGGATCTTTCCTGAAAGACAAATAGCTGAATTATTGTCACAGAAGATAGGAATCTTACTTTCATAAAGATTAAAATCTTCTAGTTGACTTTTCATCCAAATCATCTGAGAACTACATCCATCAGCAGATATATACTCAGCTGTTGTGGTTGAAAGTGCAATTGTTGCTTGCTTCTTGCTGTACCACAAGATAAGATTGTCACCCAGAAACTGGCAGCTTCTAGAGGTGCTCTTTCTTCAATTTTATCTCCAGCAACGTCAGCATCACAATAACCTACTAGTCTGTAATCTTGTGATCTTCTGTAACACAAACCCAGATTAGTAGTACCTTTCAGATACCTAAGAATTCTCTTAACAACTTTTAAGTGAGATTCTCTAGGATCTGATTGGAATCTAGCACATGAACACACACTGAATGTATATCAGATCTAGATGCAGTCAGATAGAGAAGGGATCCAATCATACCTCTATAGAGCTTCTGATCTACCTTCATACTTACCTCATCTTTTCCCAGAATGCAGGTTGGATGCATAGGTGTCTTAGCATCTTTGCATTCTGACATCTGAAATTTCTTCAGAAGTTCTTTAACATACTTTGTCTGATGTATGTAAGTACCTTCTGGAGTCTGGTTAATTTGAATTCCCAGAAAGAACTTCAATTCTCCCATCATGCTCATTTCAAATTCTGCCTGCATGGTCTCAGCAAATTCTTTTCCAAGGGAGATATTAGAGGTTCCAAAAATTATATCATCAACATAAATTTGACAAATTAAAATATCATTTTTAAATGTCTTTCTGAAAAGAGTTGTGTCCACTTTCCCTCTGGTAAAATCTTTTTCTAAAAGAAAATTACTCAGACGATCATACCAAGCTCTGGGAGCTTATTTTAAACCGTATAAAGACTTATTTAATTTAAAAACATGTTCTAGATGTTTTGAATCAATAAATCCAGGAGGTTGATGGACATAAACTTCTTCTTCAATATAGCCATTTAAAAATGCACTTTTAACATCCATTTGATATAACGAAATGTTATTTTGTACATCAAAAGAAATTAATATTCTTATAGACTCTAACCTGGCGACTGGGGCAAAGGTTTCATTATAATCAATTCCTTCTTGTTGACTATAATCCTGTGCAACCAGTCGTGCTTTGTTTCTGATCACCTCTCCTTGCTCGTTCAGTTTGTTTCTGAAAACCCATTTGGTTCCTATAACGTTGAATCCTTTGGGTCTTGGATCTAAATCCAATACATCATTTCTGGAGAATTGATTGAGTTCCTCTTGCATTGCTAAGATCCAATCATTATCTTCCAGAGCTTCACCAATGGAAGTTGGCTCAATTAGAGAAACCAAACCAAACAAAGATTCTTCATTGATTATGAGAGAGGATCTTGTTCTGATGGGATCTTCTTTTCTTCCAATGATTACGTCTTCTTTGTAAGCTGAAGAGATTCTAGGAAACCTTTTCTGAGTGGGTTGATCAGAGATTCTGAGGTTGTCCAGAGCATTGTCAAGAGGATGATCTGTTGAGTCTTCTTTTGCTTCTGTACCTATAGAAAAGTCAATTTGCTTTGGTTGTTGCTGGCCAAGCTTATCATCAAACCCGACTTTGATTGATTCTTTAACAATCAGAGTTTCTATGTTGTATACTCTATAGCCTTTTGAGCGTTTAGAATATCCAAGCAGAAAACACTTTTGTGCTTTAGAATCAAACTTGTTCAGAGTTCCTTTAGTGTTCAGAATAAAACAAGTACATCCAAAAGGATGGAAATAAGAAATGTTGGGCTTTCTGTTTTTCCATAATTCATAGGGAGTCTTTTCAAGAATAGGTCTTATAGAGATTCTATTATGAATGTAACACGATGTGTTCACAGCTTCTGCCTAAAAGTGTTTAGCCATATTAGTTTCATTGATCATGGTTCTGGCCATTTCTTGTAAAGTTCTATTCTTTCTTTCTACAACTCCATTTTGCTAGGGAGTTCTAGGACAAGAAAAATTATGAACAATACCATTTTCTTTAAAATATTTTTAAAAAAAATTATTTTCAAATTCACCACCATGATCACTTCTGACTTTTATGATTTTAAAATCTTTTTCATTTTGCACTTGGGTACAGAAGTCAATGAACACGGAATGTGACTCATCCTTGTGTTTTAAAAACTTTACCCATGTCCATCTGCTGAAGTCATCAACAATGACCAATCCATACTTCTTGCCTCTGATGGATGCAGTTTTAACTGGCCCAAATAGATCAATATGAAGTAACTCTAATGGCTTAGAGGAAGAGACAACATTTTTGGATTTAAAGGATGGTTTTGAAAATTTTCCTTTTTGACATGCTTCGCACAGAGCTTCTGAGTTGTACTTCAGATTGGGAAGTCCTCTGACTAAATTTAATTTATTTAGTTGAGAGATTTTTCTTAGACTGACATGTCCCAATCTTCTGTGCCATACCCATTGCTCATCACTAACAGACAAAAGGCATTTAACATTCTGAGATTTAAGATCTGATAAATCAATTTTGTATATGTTGTTCTTTCTCTTGCCAGAAAAGAGGATTGATCCATCTTTTTGACTTACAACTCTACAGGATCTTTGATTAAAGATAATGTCATAACCATTGTCACTTAATTGACTTATGGACAAAAGATTATGAGCTAATCCTTCTACTAATAAAACATTAGAGATAGAAGGAAGGTTACCTTTTCCAATGGTTCCAGAACCAATAATCTTCCCTTTCTGATTACCTCCAAACTTCACGTCTCCTCCAACTTTAACTTCCAGGCTTTGGAACATAGACATTGTTCCCATCATGTGTTGTGAGCACCCAGAGTCCAGGTACCATGACAGGTGTCTCAATTGAGCTGTTAAGGACATCTGCAACAAATATTATTTTATCCTTAGGTACCCATATCTTTTTGGGTCCTTTTGGGTTAGAGTGTTTAAAGTTCTGTTTGAACTTTGAGTTAGCATAAGAGTTTCCAGAATGTGATGTATATTTTATATCATGTGAGTGTCCAAACTTGAATTGTTTATTCAAAAGTTTGTAAGTGAAAGTCATTTTAGCAACAGGTTTTGGTATGTATGTCTCTTTCCCTTTGGGAGGTTCATATCCAATCCCTCTTCTTTTTTTTCCCACTAACTCCATAGATCATTGAAGCCATTTTGCTTCTATTTATGCCTTTAGCCAGAAAATTTTGAAAGCTACAGTCATATTCTTTCAGAATATCTTTTGAACTTGATACAGACTCTGAACTAGAAATTTTTTTAACATTTTGAATTTCTTCTTTAAGTTTAAAATTATTTTCTAAAAGTTCATATTTTTCTGTTTCATGTTTCTCAAGATCAAATGCAGGTCTCTTATTGAGTTTCTTGTATTTGATTTTGAGCTGACTATAGTTTTCCAGAAGTTCTGATAAACTATCAGCAAGTTCATCTCTAGAAAATTCAGAAAATACCTCTCTTGGTTCTGACTCACAATCTGAGTCATCTACTATGGTAGCCATCAGAGCTAGGTTGGCATTTTCATCTTCAGAACCAGATTCATCTACAGAAGAATCTGAGTCATCCTAGGTTGCCATCATCCCTTTCTTCTTACCAAACCTTTTCTTTGGTTTTTCTTTTTGAAGCTTTGGACAATCACTTTTGTAGTGACTAGGTTCTTTGCATTCATAACAGATGATCTCTCTTCTGTTTGACTTTTTATGTCCATAAGATTCTGGTCTATCTTCTGACTTTTTAAAGTTCCTGAACTTCTTCTGTCTGTGCTTCCACAGATGATTGATCTTTCTGGAGAGCAAGGATAGTTCGTCTTCTTCTGACGTTGATTCTTCAGAGTTTTCCTCTTCAGCCCGAAAAGCGTTAGTATCAAATTTCTTAATTGATTTAAGGGCCAGAGACTTACCTTTCTTCTGAGGCTCGTGCTCATCCAGTTCAATCTCATGACTTCTGAGAGCGCTGAGGAGTTCCTCCAGAGACACGTTGTTCAGATCTTTTGAAACTTTGAAAGTAGTGACCATTGGTGCCCATCTTCTGGGTAAGCTTCTGATGATCTTTTTAACATGATCTGCTTTGGTATATCCCTTGTTCAAAACTCTCATACCAGCGATCAGAGTTTGAAACCTAGAGAACATTGCTTCTATAGACTCATTTTCTTCAACTTTGAAGGCTTCATACTTCTGAACTAAAGCCAGAGCTTTAGACTCCTTCACTTGAGCATTTCCTTCATGAGTCATTTTAAGAGACTCAAACATATCATGCGTTGTATCTCTATTCGTGATTTTTTCATATTCTACTTTAGAGATAGCATTTAGAAAAATATTTCTAGCTCTATGATGATTTTTAAAATCAGCTTTTTGTTGTCTATCCATATTTTTTCTATCCACTTTGTTTCCTTCTGAGTCTGTAGGATGTGTGTAACCATCCAACACTATATCCCAAAGATCACTATCATGACCTAGAAAGAAACTTTCTTGTCTATCTTTCCAGTACTCAAAATCTTCTCCATCAAATACAGGAGGTTTATTGTAACTATTATTGTTTTGTTCAGCAGCCATTGTGTTTTCTTCTGGATCTTTTCCTGACACGGTTAAGTGTTGTGCTCTGATTCAAGCTCTGATACCAATTGAAGGGGTAAGAAAACACTTAGAAGGGGGGGTTGAATAAGTGACTCTTTTTCTTTTCAAAACAAAGCTCAACAATAATGGAAAGACAAGGTTATTTTTATCCTGGTTCGTTTGAACTCAAACTACTCCAGTCCATCCGTCAAGGTGATTTCACCTTTCTTAACAAGGACTTAATCCACTATAATCAAATGATTACAAACATACAACAACTGTTGTGACTAACTATGCACAAGTAATCTTACAAGTGACTAACACCACTAAGACTTAAATCTAGTCCTAGTCTACTTGAGAAATCTGACCAAACTTGGTCTCTCAAGGAACAATTACAAGAGTTTAATCTTTACAGATAATGAAATAAAGTTTTCTTCTAATCAAGCTATATCACAACTGTGATTTTTCACTTAGAATAAATTTGCACAAAGTGTATGAACAAAGAGTTTGTTAGCCCAAAATTTTTCACGTAGTTTCTTGCTTCTATTTTGAAATTGATTGGTTAGTTGGCTTTCAATAAATGTCCTTATATATATATAGTAGGAACAAAAAGACCGTTGCTGCCTTCATAAAAGTGGAGAGCATTAAATGCTTGCATGTTTCCTTGCACTATTCCATTTTCCAAGAAACTAGCTTAGACACTTGAGTGCTTGCAGCCGTCTTTGCATTAATGAGCAAACAACAACTTGTAAGAACATGTTTCCTAAAGCTTGACAAGACAAGTTGGCTTTAACGTTCTTTCAGAACTTGCTTCAACGTCTTGAATTCAGAACATGCTTTACTCATCTTCTAACCAGTGCTTTTCTTGCTAAGAACTTGATCAGCGCTTGCTTTCAAATAACTTCTGAACAACACTTGCTTTCAAGTAATCTTCTGAGCAAGGAATCCTGCTAAATGTTAGAAGATACATTTAAATAAATTGTCTTACCAGAGTCAGAAGTTGCGCTTAAAACAGAAATGGTTCTTTTATTAAAGAACTTCTTCATATAATTTTTAGCTTAGCACATCAGAATGCTTCTGTCAGAGCATTATCTGAAATATTCAAATACGTTCATCAGAGTATAAATTATCTAAAATATAATTTATTGTTATCATCAAAACTCTGAGATAGATCAGAACTAATCTTGTTCTAACACTTCTGACCATCTCAACTCTCCAAACCTTTTCCTATATATCAAAACACTATAATGCAACCTAGGACACGAGTTTGAACACCCTTAAGCACTCCCAAATTCCCTCAAGCCAGAAATTAAACAAAACTTCCATTTTTGTGTCATTTCTGATTTTAAACTTCAAACTTCCATTTCCCTCGTGCATTTCTTGGCCTTTTAAATTCAAAAGCTTCCTCATATCAAATACAAACCATCCATGTCCCTGTTACACGACTGTAACTCCATTTCCATTATCCTCCATAACCAAAAACAGAGCATTGCAATTGGACTTCTCCAGGCCATTTCAGCCACTCTCAACTCAAGCTAAGCATTGCATTATCTTCCTAGAGACTCAAGGAAGCTAACATGATCATTGCAGCACCTTGAATAAAGCTCAAACTCATTTCACGATTTCTAGTTTTGAGGTATTTTTCTTGAACTTCTATCTTTATATTTAGGCATTGTTAGGCTTGAATTCATGAAGATAAAATGTAGACATCATTACCCTGAAACTATACATGTCCATAGATTTCATTTATGTTACTTGAGTAGGGAGAATTTTGAGTTTGAATCTCTGAAAATATTTAGGTCAAAATCTGGTGTTGTTAGAAATTCATATTCATTTTTGAGAATTAGCTTAAGTTATTTACATATTAAGAACCGTGAGGAAATTTTTAACAAGTTTGATGTTGGAAGTTTTGTGAATGGATGAGAAATGAATAAGTTACAGGTCCTTTGGCTGAAGGTCAAAGATGAAGTTCATTCAGGGCAAAACTTATGTTACATGTTTATTGTTTTGTTTAAGTTAACGGATGTATCACCACCCCAGTGGTTAAAGCGTGCGCTTGTTACCTATGGGACCTGGGTTCGAGCTCCAGTGGTACCCTTTTGTGCATTTTTCACATTTTTCTTCTATTTTGTTTGAAAGAGGCGCCTGGGCCCCAAACCATTGGGCTTTTACCTTTTTTGCCAGATTCGAACCCCCTGTTTGCTCATACACTCCTGGCCCAACTTTTATTTATTTCATTTATTTATTTTCTTATTTTATTTTATTTAAATTTCATTTTTATTATTATTATTATTATTATTATTATTATTATTATTATTATTATTATTATTATTATTATTATTATTATTTTTATTAGTGATAAAAAATCCAAAAAAATATTATTATTATTATTATTTTTACATTTATTTATTTTTATTTGTAAAAAACAAAAAGACTAAAAATATTTTCTTAATAAATTTAACCTTTTTTAATAATTAATATTTAGATAATTAGGTTTAATTATTATATTATTCTCTTGTAAATTAAAATTAATTTAGAACTTAGATTTATTTTAATTTATTAACTTTCATTTTATTTTTATTAATTTAAAATCTTTTCATAAAAAACCTAAAAATCATTTTTACTTAATTCTTTTCTTAATTAGTTTAAATTTAATCTTGTTTTTTTTAACTAATCATTTTTCTTAATTAGGTCAAGATTAAAACCCTTTCATGAAAACCAAACAAAAATCATTTCTTTTTCCATTTTGCATTTGTACATTTTTTTTCAATTATTGTACATTTATTCAATATGGTTGTAATAGTTAATTAGATTTAATTTTCTTGCAAAATCCCCATTTGTAAATTTGTATACCCCCTCCCCTAATGATGTAATAGCTTAGTGTTTTTACTTTCCGCAATTTATCGCTTTATATAAATGCTAGTAATTAGGGTTTGTATGGAAAGACTAAAATCAACAAGTTAGCAAACCCTAATTCAAGACAAAACAATGCATGTAAATCAACACACTGTTGGCTGAAGATTTTGATAATATTATTAGAAGCCAAGTGAATTGAACGTTTCGATCGAAATGAAACAAAGCGTCATGTTTCGAAGTAGCAGAAGCAGTGTTTCGAATAATCATATCAAAGCTTGGAGCTTCGAGTGGCAATTATGGGAACATATCTAAAGAAGTCTCGAAATGACAACAAGGCTGTGTCTGAGAAGTGCGTTCGAAACGGAGATGTACCAAAACATTTGAAATTCAAATGCAAGCGGGACATTCGAAGTTTGAAATTCATGTGCTGGAGCATTTGGAGACACGTGGAAACAAGAGAGAGGCATTGTTCTGCATGTTCTGAACGTGGCATAATCTTATAGCAAGACCATTATGGTCGAATTAGTATAAATAGAAGTCTTAGTATTAGGATTTCGTGTGTCATATCCATCATACTAAATACTCAGTAAACATTCAAATTACCACATGGCTAGGGAAACGAATGCAAGAGCAATGTACGTATGATAGCACCACATGTTTATGATTTAATGAAAACCTTTTATCATTTCCAGTACTTTCCTTTATCTTTCTGCCAAATACCATTTACAAGTTTTCTCATTTAAAGTCTTTTTATTCGAAATCTTTTCATTGAAGCCTTACATTTTAATGCTTTCTTTACATTTCAAACACTTTACATTTCAGAAAATTGTCATACTTTTCATGCCTTTATCTTCAAGTTTTATCCTTCGAACGCCTATTTTTACTTAAAGTTATTTTACAGATTTCTTGCATTAAACGCTTTCTTCATATTTCGAATATTTTACATTCCAGAGCATCTTTTACATTAACTGTTTTTATAATTCGAAGCCATTTACTTGCTTTTTATGCAATTTTACATGTCTTTACAGTTAAAACTTATTCATGCAAGTTAGTTTCGCACATATATTTTGATTACACCTTTAGATCTTTAAGAGAGAAATCGAAATAAGTCAAACACCTACACAACACTCAAATACCAACCATGAATATTTGTTCGATCATGAGAGTTACCCTAATGACCAATGAGTCCTAGGATCAATCTAGTCGATCCTGCGAGTTACCAGAGAAATTGAATAACAGTCAGTAAGTTTATTCGATAGTTTGGAAGACTAGCGGTTGTTTACCAGAAATCACTGGAAACAAATTGGCACACCCGGTGGGACAAATAATTGGACATTAGAAGTAAAGATTGTTGAGACATAACCATTATAAAAACGTTGGAACCTAAGAAGTTTGCTGTTTTATGAACCTAAGAAGTGGTAAAATAACCAACAGCAACCAAACCTTATCCAGAAGAAAACGTTTGAACAAGATGTCTAACTCTGACAATCAACAAGGGGAACAAAATGCCCCACATACAACAGGCACTAATGTGTCCACTTCGATGGGAACATCTAATGTGATCCCTTCGAATGCACAGTCTGTTGCATCTTCAACCAGTAATATAGCCACCAATGGAGTAAGTGGCATATCAACTAATAGTTCGATCTTAGGAAATACTGCGACCGTGGGTTATCCCGGGGGATTTGTTCCACCATCAGGGACACAATCTCATTTCGCCACTCCACTAACTAGACCACCCGGTTTCGATGGTAATAGAACCAGAAATTCCTCTTATGGAATGCCAACATCTTTTATGGCAGGTTTACACAATTCCACATCAAACTCATCACCACAATTAGGGTCTGGGTCTGGGGCGAATCAGTTTATGACAAATAACCAAGGGTCAGTGGGTTATAGCATAATGCCTATTTTAACCACAGAAAACCAGTTGGCTTTTAGGCAATTGATGGATGACAGTAACCATAATATGATAGGGGTGTTAGCACAAACTATGCAGGAAATATTTGCCCCAATAGTACAAAATGTGACTGTGACAAACAGGGAAAACGCTGACAACATGAGTCGAATAGCAGATTTCTTTGCTCCCCCAGAAAGGCGTAGGCAGAATCAGGCGGGATTTCGAGCAAACATGCCTGTTATGGAACAAGTTGCTAACGACCCAATTTATAGACCACCTAGAGAAGAAGTTAACTTGGGGGCAAGGGCACCAAGGTTAGAAGCCCCAATAATTCCAGGCCCACAAAGAGAAATTATGGAACCAGGGGCAAGGGTCGAAAGGCTAGAAGCCCCAGAGTTTCGAGAAGAACAACCTAGGGGGGTTGTCATGGTTGGTCGAAATCAAGATGCTGATGCTGTCGTTCATAGAATTCGAAACGATAACATCTTGGCAGAAAACAATCTAACCACCATGATAGAGAGAGTCATGGCCCAGAATGGCCTCAACACAGGAATGAGAAGGCCAAATTATGCTTCTCCTATATTAGATTGCATAATGCATACTGATTTACCAAGGGGATATAAAGTCCCTAAATTTACAAAGTTCGTTGGGGATACCAATGAGTCAACAGTCGAACACATAGCCAGATATCTAACCGAAGCGGGAGATATAGCCAATAATGAAGATCTCAAGATCAAATATTTCCCAAGTTCCTTGACTAAAAACGCCTTCACATGGTTTACCACTTTGCCTCCTGGGTCCATTGACACTTGGGCTCTTTTGGAGAGATTATTCCATGAACAATTTTACATGGGACAGTCGAAAATAAGCTTGAAGGAATTAGCCAGTGTCAAGAGAAAGTTCACTGAACCCATAGATGATTATCTGAATAGATTTAGGCTTTTAAAATCCAGATGTTACACAGTAGTGCCTGAACATGAGTTAGTCGAAATAGCCGTTGGTGGTTTGGATTACTCTATTCGAAAGAAACTAGACACTCAATATTTGAGGGACATGGCTCAGTTAGCCGATAGGGTTCGACAGGTCGAAAGGCTAAAGGCCGAAAAGGCCAGAGTCTTTAAGAATAACAAGAAAGAAAGGATCTCCTATGTTGGAACTGAGGAAGCAGAAGAATATCCTGAATTCGAATTCGAAGAGGTCGAAATCGACCTCGCTGAATTAAAACAGGCTCCACCTTACTCCTGCAAATTATTGGTTCCCACAAAAGGGAAAGAGATTGTTGAAAATGAGAAGAGTGACAAATTCCCAAAGAAGGTTTATACCTTCGATGTCACTAAATGTGACGAGATTTTTGATTTACTTGTCAAAGATGGCCAACTCATTGTGCCATCAAATGAGAAAATACCTCCTTTAGATCAGAGAAAGAAGAGAGGATTTTGCAAATATCATAGTTTCCTAGGCCACAAAACCTCACAATGTTTTCTTTTTAGGGACCTAATTCAAAATGCAATCAAAGACGGCAGACTAAAGTTTGCTGATAAGGCAAAGATGAAAGTGGACGAAGATCCCTTGGACGTCGCAGACACCAACTACTCCGAGCCTGCATGCATTGGAGAGATTAACATGGTGGAAGCTGACCAAATTGATGTCCCAATAGGAGAGAAAGATACTGAAAACGAAAGTTGGGTGATGGTCGAAGTCGATAAGGAGGTCACTTAAGACATCCAGAAGATACCAGAGACTTCAATTGAAGCAGCACCTGTAGCTGTTGCAAAAGAAACCCAGGCTACTGAAGACCAGGAAAATCAAACCCAAGAACTAACACAGGTCACTGAAGGCCTGAGGCTGGAATTGGAGAAAGTCCAAATCACGAAGCCAACTTCCCCTCAGAAGGAAATATGGGACACTCTAGGGGAACCCAGTGGAAAATTTGACTATTTGGTCAAATATTTTGTCCCAGAGAGTTCGAAGGTTCACATTGAGGATATAAAGCCCACAGGATGGGGAGATGATGAAGCTAAGGGGGACGATGTTGAGATAAATATGGTGGATATGGAGAGGCCTCGCTCTGAGATGGAGGAGGTAGAAAAATACTTAGAAAAAGAGAAGTATAAAATGGAGGATAATCACGCTGGAGATGCTAGTCTCAAGGATTACCTCATGACATGCCACAAGGGAGATACAGGCATGATACTGTGCCCTAGGTGCAGCATCCTCTGCAATCACAGAATCGCTGTGAATTTCGAGAGGGTACAGAGGACTCGAACTGGCAACAATTGGCGCCAGAATAACCAGCTGTTCAGGTTTTATCCTAAGGCTAGAGAAAGTTTGCTGGAGTTTGTGTTTCGCTGCTACAAACGGGCAACCAAGTGCTTGATTTGCCCAAGGTGTTCTGCTGTGTATGACCAAAGCATGGCTAGAGCCTTCGAAACAATTCCCTTCGCCCCTTGCTGGAACCATCAAGAAACTGTCCAGATGGGCCCACGTTTCGACAGCAGACACAAACAATGAAGGCCTGATAGCCCTCACCCCAAGGCTGCTCGAAGAGTGACTTTCAAACTCCCTACTGAAGTGCCAACCGACAGATGGTTGCAAGTCAGAAATGACAAAGGCAAAGACAGATGGAGAAACACCGAACGAAATGCACGCCATGCTATGACGTACATAAGGCAATTCAACATAGAAAAAAGGGAAGAGGTAAGATTGGAAAACTACAAGGTAAGGAACCCCATGTCAAGATCCCAGTGGCGCAGGCAACAAAGGATTCGAAAGGCTGAGAGGGAAGCTGTGGAAAACAAAGGGGTCACTTCAACAAAGAACCAAGGTGAATCTAGCACCAACAAACCAAAAAATCAAACTGAAGACAAACCTCCAGTTAATAGGAGGCTTTTCTCTGAAGTACAACAGGATGAACCAAAGGAATACACTCCAGGCCCAGAAGAGGACGAAGAGATGATAACAGATAACTTCGAATCGGAGGGGGAGTCTTCATTCAACCTAAACTGTAACGTGGTATCCGTACTTCCCTGTGAATTTGGGCAGGAAACCGAAATTGATGAATATGAGGAAGAAGATACCACAGATTTGATGAAACATAGGCCTGTGTGCTACTATGTGATGGACAATGGGGCTATCGAGGAGCAAAATGCGTTCTTCGAACGTCCAGAACCTGCTATGAAGAACCATCTTAAGCCACTATTTATCCGGGAAAAAGTTGGTGCTCATGGTGTGAACAAGGTTCTAGTGGATGCGGGTGCTGCAGTCAATTTGATACCCCACTTCATGCTGAAAAGATTAGAGATCCGCGAAGGAGACATCAAGCCCCATAATATGGTTCTGTCCAATTATGAGGGGAAAGTGGGCAAAACACTGGGAGTGGTCCAGTTGGAATTGACAATAGGCTCAAGCTGTAGGCCCACCATGTTTATGGTGATCGAAGCCAAGGCCAACTATAACTTATTGCTGGGAAGGGAGTGGATCCATGGCGTAGGGGCAGTTCCTTCGTCAATGCATCAGCGACTAGTTCTGTGGAGAGATGATGGAATCGTGGAAAACATCGAAGCTGACCAGAGTTACTTTATGTCAACAGTCAATTTAGTTGACAAGAGGGATTATGATAAAAATCTGGCAAAGATTGCTCCGTGTGTTCCAAATGACGAGATTAACGAAACCAAAAACGCCCACTACTACATGACCCTTCGCCATGATGGCCTTTACTGGGATAGAACAATAATCAGTGAAGAAGAGGGAGTCGAAAGCACTATACAAAAATGACCATCAGGCTGGGACTTCGACAACCTTATCCATGACTGAGTCCACCTTTTTCGAAAGGATTTCGGCCTATATGGCTGAGAACGAATCAAAAGCGGCCTTAGAGGCTGAAATAAATAAATTAACTGTAAAGATGAACGAAGTAAGTGGGGATGGCTCGAAATTCTCACCCTTCAAAGAATTTGAGATGGATCAAAGGTTGGATGCCATCTACGATAAAGAACCCTTAGGCTTCGAAAGGGACCCCATAAACTCATGTGCCAAAATGTTGGCACAGGATCCACTCGAAGAAGTCAACTTAGGGGATGAAAAAACGAAAAGAATAACCTACATAAGTGCAAAACTTAGCCCAGGCCTCAAGAAGGAAGTAATCGAAGTCCTCAAGGAAAACAAAGATTGCTTCGCATGGGATTATGACGAAATGCCTGGTTTAAAGAGGGAGTTGGTCGAACACAGACTGCCAATCAAAGATGGCAAGAAGCCCATCAAACAAACTCCCAGAAGATTCACACCAGCGGTTCTCACAAAGATTAAAGCTGAGATCGAAAGGTTGTTGCGTTGCAAATTCATCATAACAACAAGGTACGTCGAATGGTTAGCAAATATAGTACCTGTTATTAAAAAAATGGTTCTTTAAGAATTTGCATAGATTTTAGGGATTTAAACACTGCAACCCCTAAAGATGAATATTCCATGCCTGTGGCAGAAATGCTAGTAGACTCTGTTGCAGGGTTCGAATACTTGAGTATGTTAGATGGATACCCTGGGTATAATCAGCTTTTCATTGCTGAAGAAGATGTTGCAAAGACAGCATTTCGTTGCCCAGGAGCCTTAGGCACCTACGAATGGGTGGTGATGCCTTTTGGTTTAAAGAACGCTGGGGCAACTTATCAAAGGGCAATGAATTCAATTTTTCATGATTTCATTGAAACCTTCAGGCAGGTGTATATTGATGATATAGTCATCAAATCTATATCTGCAGAAACACATTTTCATCATTTGAGCCAATCATTCGAGCGAATGAGAAAACATGGCTTAAAGATGAATCCCCTTAAATGTGCATTTTTTGTGCAGGCTGGAGATTTTCTTGGTTTTGTGGTTCACAGGAAAGGGATTGAAATCAACCAGAACAAAACCAAAGCCATAATGGAGACGAAAGCACCTACGTCAAAAAGGGAGTTGCAATCTCTGCTAGGGAAAATTAACTTCCTCAGAAGATTCATTTCGAACCTGAGTGGAAGAACCCAAGCTTTCTCTCCGTTACTTCGTCTAAAGCAAGGCCAAGCCTTCGAATGGACTGAAGCCCACCAGGAGGCATTTGATAGGATAAAAAAATACCTCTCTCAGCCTCCTATTTTGTCTCCACCTTCATGGGGGAAGCCCATGAGATTGTACATATCTGCCTCTGAAGTTAGTATAGGTAGTATGTTAGCACAAGAAGATAGCAATGGTATCGAAAGAGCCATATACTATTTAAGTAGAGTACTAAATGATGCAGAGACCAGATATAGCAATTTAGAAAAGCTATGTCTCTGTTTGTATTTCTCTTGTACGAAACTCAAGTATTATATAAAGCCTGTTGATGTTTATGTTTCATCTCATTTCGATGTCATTAAACATATGCTTTCAAAACCAATAATGCATAGCAGAGTTGGTAAATGGGCTTTAGCCTTAACAGAATATTCTTTGACTTTCATGCCTTTAAAAGCTGTGAAAGGTCAAGTGATTTCTGACTTCATTGTGGACCATTCTTTGGTTGAGCAGACTGTCATGAGTTACGTCGAAATGCAACCATGGAAATTGTACTTTGATGGTTCAACCCACAGGAATGGAAGTGGCGTTGGAGTCCTTCTAATTTCTCCTGAAGGAATTCCAACAAAATTCAAGTATAAATTAGATGGTCCTCGTTGCTCGAACAACGAAGCTGAGTATGAAGTGCTCATTGTTGGACTTGAAGCTTTGTTGGAATTGGGGGCAACTAGAGTCGAAATTAAAGGAGACTCAGAATTAGTGGTCAAACAAATTACAAAGGAATATAAGTGCATAAAGGAAAACTTGATGATATACTTCGTCATAGTCAACAGGCTATTAAGGAAATTTGAATACATGGATATTCAACACATACCAAGAATAGAGAACCAAGAAGCAAATGACTTAGCACAGTTGGCTTCGGGTTATAAAGTTTCTACCAGGAACTTTAAGGATTTAGTTGAATTAAGGGGTAGAGTTATGGCTACTAGATTCACAACATCGGATCTGGAAAGTATGAAATTGGGATATGTTGAGAAACAGGGATTCGAAATATTAGCCATAAATACTTTTTCAGATGCAGATTGGCGAAGTCCACTGATGAGTTATTTAGCAAACCCAACTCTGAATGTGGATAGAAAGACAAAATACAGAGCATTGTCATATCTCCTCATGGGGAACGAATTGTTTAAAAAGACCCAAGAGGGCGTATTATTGAAATGCCTAGGAGAAAGTGAGGCATACTTAGCATTGTCAGAAGTCCACAATGGGGCATGTGGGGCACATCAAGCAGGCCATAAAATGAAATGGCTGTTATTTCGATACGGCTTGTATTGGCCTAGCATGCTCAAAGATTGCATAGACTTTGCTAAAGGATGTGAGGAATGTCAGAAACATGCAGGGATTCAACATGCCCCTGCAAGTGAGTTGCATTCGATCATCAAACCATGGCCATTTAGAGGATGGGCATTGGATTTGATAGGAGAAATAAATCCTGCTTCGTCCAAAGGACAGAAATATATCTTGGTAGGAATAGATTATTTTATCAAGTGGATCGAAGCTATACCATTAATAGTTGCTGATCAAGAGGCTATTATTGAGTTTATACAGAAGCACATTATCTATAGGTTCGGATTGCCAGAGAGCATAACCACATACCAAGGCTTTGTGTTTACTGGTAGAAAGATGCAAGAATTTGCCCAAGAAATGGGGTTTAGATTGCTAACGTCAATTCCATATTATGCTCAAGCAAACGGTCAAGTCGAAGCAGCCAATAAAGTGATAATAGGATTAATCAAGAAGCATATTGGTAAAAAGCCAAGAAACTGGCACAAAACTTTGGACCAAATATTATGGGCCTGTAGAACATCTCCTAAGGAAGCTACTAACATTACGCCTTTCCAACTCACATTTGGTCATGATGCAGTGCTGCCAGTAGAAATTCATCTACAATCAGTTCAAATTCAGAGACAAAACGAAATCCCAGCTGCATTATATTGGGAAATGATGATGAATGAATTAGTTGAGTTGGACGAAATTAGATTACATGCATTGGAAATTTTGATGAGACAAAAAGAAAGAGTGGCCAGAACATACAACAAAAGGGTGAAGAAAAAAGTATTCATTATTAATGACTTAGTTTGGAAAGTCATATTGCCCATGGACAAGAAAAATAAAGCATTAGGTAAATGGTCACCTCATTGGGAAGGACCTTTTCGAATATTAAAAGTATTCTCAAACAATGCATATGAAATCGAAGAACTGGTGGATGATAAGCGTATCCTAAAGGTTAATGGGAAATATTTAAAGAAATATAAGCCACGCCTGCAGGAGATTCGAATAGTAACAACGTAACCAAGATATTATAAAAAGGCCAAAATGGCAAGATGAGATTCCAAAATGGCGTTGTTCGAATATTACATATAAGAAACCAAATTGTAGTCAAATAAACACTGAAATTTAGAAATAAGAATTATTTTTCAATCTGTTGAAAGTGCTTCGAAAAGATTCAAGTCTCTGCTGAGCGAAACGCCTGGCTCCTTCCAAGGTTGCCACTTCTCCTTTAAGTTGTTCTGCAGTTTCCATTTCTGCAAGCCCCTTGTTGAGAAGCTCTTCGAATTGGTTACCAGCAATATTGGTTTCGAAGGCTATTTGTTGTTCTTTAGCCTCCTTAACCTTCTGTTGAAGTTCCAGAATCTGCCTTTCCCAAAGAAGTATGGACTCAGCTCGAGCCTCATAGTCAGTTTTCGCCTGCTTTAGATGCATAGCTTGATCCTCAGCTTCTTGAGAGAGTTTCGAAGCTTGTTCATAAGCAGCATCCATTGCAATGCGTTTTTCTTGAACCTTCTTGGCAGCAGATTCATCTTGGAGAAGGTAACCAGTTACGTTGTCCAGCAAAGACTGAAGATCGAACAAGAGAGTACTAACTGGCAAGGAGCAGGTAGCAAGATTGACCTTTGTAAGCAACTCCTTCATAGTATAGCAAGCAGTGCTATCTTGTTTGAGCACTTCGAATATATCCACATTGAGAATTGTTTTCCTGATCTTATTAAGAAGTACAATTCTTTCATCTGTGGGAAGAGGATAGCTGGTCGAACTTGTGCCAGCCCTAGCAAGTGGGATGTCCCTTTGAGCCAGCTTTGCCTTCATGTACCCAATAGGGTCATTTCGTCTCAAGAGTGCAAGCTCCTCGTCAGTCATTCGAGACAAAGAGGATTGAGGGAGTTCCACACGTAGGGGAGTCACGTCCATTTCAACCTCCATGGGTTTGTTGGTTGCATCACCATCCCCTTCATTCGTTTCATGCTCATGATCTTCTTCATCATCATCCAAGTCCACCACTTCGATGTCTTCTTTTTCACTGCTATTTGCATTGGACTCCGTCCCAGCAGTCGAACCATCATTGGCATCCTCCTCCTCAGACTCTTCGTCTGCAGATTCTTCGTCTCTTTGGCCAGAATCAACTTTCTCTCCTTCAGTTTGAGTGTCCTTTGGATCCTCTTGAAGGGTTTCAAGAGGGGACTTTTGAATAGAAGCTCTTTGCAAATCTTCTGTAGATGTTTGAAGTGGTGTTTCGTTTGTCTCTTTCAGAGGAGGAGAGGTACTTTGATCATCCAGCTGTTCAGAAGTTCCAGCCAGAACCGCCATATTGGAAGAACCTTTGTTCTGTACAAGGTTGCTGGAATCTCCTTGAGGAGAGGAGTTGAGTGGAGCAGCAGCTTTGGATGGTGAGGTCGAAGTAGTGGAAGCTGGATTCAAGATATTCTGCAAGGAGCAAAAGAATGTTAAAAACATGCACCAAGGTAATAAGAAATTATTATTTTCAAAGAGATTTAGAGTTCAATTTACCTGTGGACTCTCGGAGGAGAGGTTACTAGCTATGCGTTCCAACATTACGTTGGAGGTCGAAGGTGGAATTTTGGATTTGGGTGAGGGAGCAGCATCCCTGGAATCTAGTCCAGAGACACTAGTTGGAACGGTACTCTTCGAAATATCCTTCTTCTGCTTCTTCTTCGAAGCAGTTGGTAAGTTTCCTCCAGCCTTGGGGTCTTCCCCAGTGGTGTTTGATTTTCGCTTCTTGGGAGTAGTAGGAGGAAGTTTGTTGGTCTGAAAATATTTAAACAAAAAGTTAGATGCAGACCATAAAACATTAGTGAATTCGAAACATCAAGGCTAAGTGATTACCGTTGGAGTTGGAGCACTGGTTGTTATTGGTATTATTGTTGTGGTTGTTGCAGCAATGGTTGTTGTTTCGGATGGAGTCACTTTGTCAGTGGTTTCGGTAGAGGCTTGAGAGGCGCTCCCTTCTTTCGACTTTGAAGCGGCTGTCTTTATCCTGATGGCTGAGAATCGAAACAATTAAGGCAAAGGTTAAAGATATGGAAAATGAAAAACGTTTGGGATTTTCCCAAGCATTCGCACATGTGCCTTGATCAGATTTAATCGACATGGCAGAAAGGTCGTAACGAAGGTGTCCTGGGAAATCGTGGAGCCAGTGTCGAGCCCTTGTCACAGTCTCAGATGGCTTTGGTTTCCTTTGAAGATGTTTGAACATCTCTTTGCAAGTGAACCACCAAGGATATGGGGGAAACCAAGCCAGATCCAGTTCTGAGGTAGGTAATCTAGGGAATTTAGGTGGATGAATTTCGAATGCCAACCTATACCTATCCTCAGGTGACAACCCTGAAGGAAGTTTTAACTTAGAAACTTTTTGTTTGAATTTTTCCTTCAAGGTCTCAGTCGCTTGATGCACAGTGGATTCCAAGCGTGTGGGGTCATAAGTAGTTTCAAAATAATTTTGAAAAGCTTTAATCTCTTTGGCATGAGTAAACATACCTTTCTTGGCTGGTACCTGCACATCGAAGGCATCAATTAGTTTCTGCTGAATTGTAAGAGTATCGAACATATAAGTTTGATAAAACTTGGTCCACCATTCCAGAAACCCCTTAGCTATGAGATGGGTAGGTTCGAAGGTTATTAGCTCAAACTGGGCAAAGCCTTGGTATTGTTCTTGCTGTAATTTGGCTTCCCGTGCTTTGAAAGTTCGCCCAGAGGTAATGGCACTCTCAGTTTGAAATAATGGTTCAGGAATTAGTTGGCATAAGCCAAACTGTCTCGAAACAAAATTTGGCTGGTAAGCGAAAAGGAAAATCTGATTCTTGGCAGGAGTTATTCTTGAAGAAATGAGTCTAGGTAGCAAAAAAGCTCTCCATACATCCTGAATCTCCTTGCTCTTGACAGCTTCTGAGAGAGCCATGGTGAACCAGGAAGGTCCATGAGCCCTCGAAGCAAAAGGCGCCATGGTCTCCTCGAACTTATGCCTTTTGGAGAATATCATGATGTACTTCGAGAATAGGACTTTGAAGTCATCTTTGTCGTCATTTGGAGTTAATCTTCGCAGCCTAGTGCCTTCGACTATTCTATCAGTTATCTCAGGGTCTTGTTCATCAATAGTGTTGGCAGTTGACAAGGAGGGTTCGAACATGGCATTTAGCCATGGCTGAAGTAACCAAAAAGGGCCAGCCAACAGGATATTCTTGGAGGTATGAGATTTTAGGCTCGAAACAGCTGACCTTAGGCTTTCATAAAGGTCAACTAAGAGCAGTTCACTTAAGCACACTCTTCGATTTTCATGCAAATCCCTAGCTAGAGGAATAAACCTACTGGTTACCTGTAGGGATCTACTGCAGAAGACGTATCTTGACAGCCATAGGGTAAGGAAAGCAATGTGTTCTACATCAGACACACTGTCTCCCTCAGCATGGTAGTGACTGATAAACTTGGAAAAACTTGCTAGTTTGACTTCGAAGTCGATTATACTTGAATGTTCTTTGTTGTCAAGGATATATGTTTCTCCTACTGGCGATAGCCCAGTAATGGCCGCTATGTCGAAGAAGGTAGGGGTAATCATTCCACCAGGGAGATGGAAAGTATTATAGGTACTGTCCTAGAAATAGAGGGATGCGAATAGTAAAGGGTGGTTGTAAGTGAAACCAGGCTTCGACAGCTTAATCAAGTTGTAGATACCTAATTCTTGCCATTGCTGGGATTTCTTAGCTTCTACCTTATTGAACCAGTTTTGGTAAGCAGCGTCGGAGGTGGGGCAAGATCGAAACGGTTTAAAATTACTTTTACATAGTCTAATACAAAAGGGTCCTTAGGAGGAACAGTTGGATTTTCCATGGTGTTTGAGCCAGAAGATTCTATTGCCTTAGGGGCGTCCATTTTGTTAAACAAGGGTTTGAAACTATAGCAAACTGGGAAAATTTTCCTGGTATCTTTTAAAATTTCAAAAACCGTAAGAGGGCCCATTAAAGCTAACCTCTTACCAGCAGCGGTGGTAGGAATGAGTACCTGTGATGCATAAAGCATTTCTTTTTCCTTTGAAATCATCTGGGGAGCAAGAACGGGTTGACCTTGGTGAGTGATAACCTTACTTTCCATTGTAGTTCCTGCGGTCTTTCCTTTCTTCTTGGAAACCTTTTTGAGTTGGGATGAAGTAGAAGAAGACATTTTTGAAGAATGTTGAAAGCTTAGGGTTTTTGGAGAGAGAAGAAGGATAAAAGATTTAGAATGTAGAAAGAAAAGAAAGAGACTAAGTTGATGATGTTTTATAATGTGGAAGTTTAAGCATCCACTGAATAAGGTTGTGATACGTGGAAATCATGGGTTGGTTTGATGAAGAGGTGGCGTAAATTTAACATGGGTAATAGGTATGATTAAAGATAATCATTGTTTTGTAACTGCACCATACTGTGAAGTGGCTCCAGGCGGTTAAGGAATCCAAAAAGTGTTATGATTGACGTGACTGGAGTCAAATGCATTAAATGTTACGATGATTCGAAGGTCGCATCAAAATCTTGTGTGGATATTTAAAATAAGTATTTCTCAAAGAAATCGAAATACATATTTTAAAGGGGCATTTTGTTGGCTGAAGATTTTGATAATATTATTAGAAGCCAAGTGAATTGAACGTTTCGATCGAAATGAAACAAAGCGTCATGTTTCGAAGTAGCAGAAGCAGTGTTTCGAATAAGCATATCAAAGCTTGGAGCTTCGAGTGGCAATTATGGGAACATATCTAAAGAAGTCTCGAAATGACAACAAGGTTGTGTCTGAGAAGTGCGTTCGAAGCGGAGAAGTACCAAAACATTTGAAATTCAAATGCAAGCGGGACATTCGAAGTTTGAAATTCATGTGCTGGAGCATTTGGAGACACGTGGAAACAAGAGAGAGGCATTGTTCTGCATGTTCTGAACGTGGCATAATCTTATAGCAAGACCGTTATGGTCGAATTAGTATAAATAGAAGTCTTAGTATTAGGATTTCGTGTGTCATATCCATCGTACTAAATACTCAGTAAACATTCAAATTACCACATGGCTAGGGAAACGAATGCAAGAGCAATGTACGTATGATAGCACCACATGTTTATGATTTAATGAAAACCTTTTATCATTTCCAGTACTTTCCTTTATCTTTCTGCCAAATACCATTTACAAGTTTTCTCATTTAAAGTCTTTTTGTTCGAAATCTTTTCATTGAAGCCTTACATTTTAATGCTTTCTTTACATTTCAAACACTTTACATTTCAGAAAACTGTCATACTTTTCATGCCTTTATCTTCAAGTTTTATCCTTCGAACGCCTATTTTTACTTAAAGTTATTTTACAGATTTCTTGCATTAAACGCTTTCTTCATATTTCGAATCTTTTACATTCCAGAGCATCTTTTACATTAACTGTTTTTATAATTCGAAGCCATTTACTTGCTTTTTATGCAATTTTACATGTCTTTACAATTAACACTTATTCATGCAAGTTAGTTTCGCACATATATTTTGATTACACCTTTAGATCTTTAAGAGAGAAATCGAAATAAGTCAAACACCTACACAACACTCAAATACCAACCATGAATATTTGTTCGATCATGAGAGTTACCCTAATGACCAATGAGTCCTAGGATCAATCTAGTCGATCCTGCGAGTTACCAGAGAAATTGAATAACAGTCAATAAGTTTATTCGATAGTTTGGAAGACTAGCGGTTGTTTACCAGAAATCACTGGAAACACACACTTGCACACTTGCACACTTGCACCCTTAGGGTAATTCCACTTTGTTGCCTTATAAAAATGGCCATGTTATGCATGTAGGATATCTTAGCAAAAAACAATCAAAAATACAAGATCATAGTCCCTCGATGACGCTATCAATGTTGACTTTCAAAATGATCTTAGTCCCTCAAAGAAAATTTCTAAGATGTTCCACAACATTTCTATCATGGCTATACGATGACTCACGTCCGTCCCTTTATATCCAAAGATAAGGCTTCTTACCAAATCAATGGTAAGATAGCAATATCAAAGGAAAGAAAGAAATGAATTAAGACTTTTGAGTAGATAGATTGTTTCTAGTTGCTTGCTCATTTTCAAATCAAACATCCTTGCTTATTCTTCAAAACAAACACCAACACTTTCTAAAACACTTTCAAAACATTTTCCAAACATGAAATATTTTCAAAAGATCAACACTTTGTATACGTTCTTACGAACGAGAACTATTACAAAGTTTGTCTAAACAATGGCGCCTTTTAAAAATACTTTCAAAAATCACACAAAGCACATTTTCAAACAAAAGCAAGTGATCTACCAAACAACTAAGATCTCATAGATAACTATGGATGAAAAGGATGCTAACACCTTCCTTTTTCATAATCTACCCCCAAACTCAAGAAAAAATCTCAAAGGTCTTTCCTGTTCTTTTCAACCTTTCCTTTTTGGATAAAAGAAAATTCGATGGCGACTCTTGCTAACCGCAAAATTTGTGATAAACGCAAAACACCCAAGTCAGTTCTCCCACCGTATCACAAAACTGGTGACTCTGCTGGGGATTTCCTTAAAAGTGGGGTTACCTTAGGGATAGATCACCTTTATTTGCTTTCATTGTTTGACTTGTTTTCTTTACATTTTGGTTCCTTGTTTGGGCTTGTTTAAATCCTCTACCCGGATTTGGGACACCTTATAGGTAAGTAGAAATACATTGTGGAAACAGTGCGGGGTTGTGATACGGTGGGAGAACTGACTTGAGGTTTTGCGTTTTATTGCAAATGTCGTGGTTAGCAAGAGTCACCACCGACTTTTCTTTTATCCAAAAGGAAAGGTGAAAAAGCACAGGAAAGACCTTTGAGATGTTTTCTTGAGTTCGGGGGGTAGATTATGAAAAGGGAAGGTATTAGCACCCTTTTCATCCATGGTTTTCCATGGGCTCTTAGTTACTTGCTTAGATAGCTTGCTTTGGTTTGTTTGAAATTGTGTTTGGTGTGGTTTTGAAAGTATTTTTGTAAAAAGAGGCCATTTTTTTAGGCAATCTTTGTAATGATTCTTGTTCGTAAGAATGTATACAAAGATGTTTGTCTTTCGAAAATGTTTTCAATGTTCGTAAAATGTTTTTGAAATGTGTATGTGTTTGTTTCGAAAATAGCAAGGATTTTGTTTGAAATGGAGCAAGTAACTTAGAAGCTATCTACCTACTCAAATATCTTTCTTATGCATTTTCTATTCCTTTGACATTGTTGACTTACCATTGATTTGGTAAGTAACCCTATCTTTTGATGTAAACGGAACGGGCGTCGGTCATCGTATAACCATAATTAGCAATGTTACAAAGTATCTTAGCATTTTTGAGGGACCAAGATCATTTTGTTTAGGCAACTTTTGAATAGCGTCATCGAGGGACTATGATCTTAAATTTGTTTTGTTTTGGCCAAGATACTTCGCATGCGTAACATGGCCATTTTTGTTTTAGGCAACCAAGTGGGAGAAACCCTAAGGGTGCTTGTGTGCAAAGTGTATCATTTTCATGCTTTGATTTTGTCTTGTATTTAGGGTGTTCTATTTGTTTTGTTTTGTTCTTATCATACAAACCCTAATTACTAATCATGGCATATGAAAGCGATAAATTGCGTAATGTAAATATACTAAGTTATCACAACAATTTTATGGGAGGGGGGAATACAACTTTGAATGGGGATTTGCACAAATATAAAGCTAAATAAATTATTACAACCAAATCGAATGTGTACGAATTTAAGATAAATACAAAATAATATTTAAAATGTAATGCAATGTAATGTACATGTAAGAGATTTTTTTTTTATGTCTTATTTTTGTGTAAAAGAATATGCAACCTAAACCTAAAAATATAAGGAAAAAGATTTAATTTTTTGAAAAGGATTAAACCCTAATTTTTATTTAAAAGAAAATAATGTTTCTATATTATTATTTTGTGCATCTTTTTTGTATAAAAATAATAAATAATATTGTATATAAATATTAAAATTAAATATATGCAAAAAATAAGTATTTGTAAGTATGAAATGTAAAATAAGAATACTAAGTATATTTAATTATATTTATAAGTTTATTAAGAAAATAAATTATATCCTATCAAAATAAACTAAATTTTTTATGTGAGAAATAATAAAAAAATAAAATAAAAGTGTAAAAATAATTAAAAAAAATTTTAGGATTTTTTATCATTAAAGAAAATAATTAAAAGTATTAAATATAAAAATGAAAAAAATAAAATATGAAAAGAGTTAGCAAGGGGTGAGATAGCAAATCAGTAATGATGATGCTAGCAAAAACAAAAAGCCCAGGAAGCAAAAAGCCCAAACAGACTTGTCCCTGTCCTGTCTTCCTCTTCCTCACGCCTTGGCCAGTTCAACCTGTAACTTCCTCATGCTTGCATAAAAATGAAAACTTATAACATGAAAAATGTAGCATTTGAACTCACGATTCCAACCATATAAATTATGTAATCTAACTATCAAAGATCAAAGAGAATTTTAAAATCCCTAAATTCTAACCTAAAATTTTCAGAAATTTCAACTTCCAAATTCTATTAGCATAAGTAAAATCAATGCAAGATAATGATATGTATAGCTTCGTTATGATGAGAACTACATTTTTCATTCACAGATCGTGGCCACAGTTGACTGTACAAGGAGATAGAGTTTGAAAAATTACCTCCTTCAGCTGGAATCGTGTATGGAAATGTAGTGACTTTAATGGAGGCCTGATGATTGCTTGAGCTTCCTTGAGTTTCCTTGAATCTATTCCAACCCTTACCTTGCTCTGGAAGTGGCTAGAACTCCCTGACCAAGTCCAACTGCAAGCTTCAAAGTTAACAATGGCAGATGGTGGAAAAGAGGTTACAGAACAGGGATGATGGTTATGATTGAAACTTCTTTAACTGGAATGGGTGGAACAGGAGCATTCTCAAACAGAATTTATTGTTTGTCAATCAATTGTTGGATACCTGTTTTTAACAGAGGGCAATCAAATGGTGAGGATAGGAAAACATGGCAGTCTTTATCATAACCTGGGAATATACCAGCTTTCAACAAATTCAACTTAAAGATCGGGAGCGGAGTCAACAATTCATCCACTGTGGCAACAAATAAATCTTCCTCAACAGCATTGGCATTGTGACCATGCCTAGGCATCGGAGCGGAAATGACATTCGGTTTCTCAGGTGCATCAAACTCAACTTCCTTCGCATCTATAAGGTCTTGAATTTTGTTCTTCAGAGCCCAACAGTTGTTAGTGTCGTGCCCTGGACTTTCAGAACGGTATGCGCATCTGGAATTTGGATGATAATGAGGGGATGCAGTATTGGGATTCTTTGGGGCCTCTTTTAAAGTTGCCAGATTCAATTTCAGAAGATGTGGTAGAACCTGGGCTAGAGTCATGTTAATCCTGGTGAATTGCCGGACTGGCCTTTCCACCCTTGGCCGGTTATTTCTAGGCTGGTCAGATGCGGGATTTGGGATCATAACGGCCCCCACCACTGGTCGGCGTTCAGTTCTTCCTTGATTCCTTTGTGAATAAACAGCATATACTTCTTTCTTCCCCATGAAGGGTTTTTTCACAGCTGTAGAGGCAGATGAATCTTTTTGAATCTTCCCACTTCTTATACCAGCTTCCACCCTTTCGCTGGTTAAAATCAATTTAGTAAACCCTGCAGATGAACTCCCTATCAGATGGTTGAAGAAAGGGCCTGATAGAGTGCCCAAGAACATGTCCACCAAGTCCCTTTCGGACAGATGGGTTGCACTCTTCCGGCTAGATCTCTCCACTTTTGCGCGTAATCTTTGAAGCCCTCATTGGAAGCCATAGCCATACTCTGACGTTGAGTATGTGTAGGTGCCAAATCGGAATTGTACTGGTATTGTTTATAGAAAGCTGCGGCCAGGTCTTCCCAATTGTGGATGTCGGCCCTTTCCAATTGGTAAACCAATCGAGTTGCGTTCCTGATAAACTATCTTGGAAAAAGTGGACCCACAAGTCTTTATCAGTAGAGTGTGGCTGAATCTTCCTGACATATGATCGGAGGTGAATTTTAGGACAAGAAATCCCATCATACTTGGAAAATAATGGCACTTTAAACTTTGGTGGGATTATAATTCCTGACACCAGCCCCAACTCTTCAACATCTAGACCCGATACTCTCCGGATTTCCATAGCGCTTAAACACTCTTCAAGGTGTCTGTACTTATCATCAGCCGGAGGGTATTGCTCTTCAGAATAGTCCTCCTCTTCCACCTCTTCTTCAGAGTCTGGCAGAACTGTCGTTTCTTTTCCTTTTCTTTTTCCTTCATCAGATGTTGCTGGAAAATCTAAGGTCCTTCTATCTTGTCCCTGAAACCTTCTGCCCATGATTACCACACCAGTTGGTTTCTTCTCTTTCTTCTTTTTCTCTTTTGCTAGCAGAGACTTCAGCTCCTCTTGCCCCTTGGCTAAGGTCATGAGTAACTGTTGAAATTGCATGTTTTGAGCTTGGAGATCTTTGACCGCCTGTTCGAGATCCATCTTACTGAAATAAACAGTAGAGAGATGAGGAAACTTGTTGCAAAGACCTGTTTATGTTTATGATGAATGATATGCAATGCTTTCAAGGATTTAAAAATTCAAATTTGTTTTAAACAAAAAGAAACACACGTTATATTAATAAGATAGAATTGGAGTACATCAATGCCCCTTGGGAAAAATAATACAAAATTTTAAGATAAAAAGATGTTGCGCATCCTCTTTGGTGCAATGTAGGTATTTAGAGTCTGCTCCTCATGAAGTAGCCGAGTGAGTTCCAAAACCTTCTTCTCTCTTGCGTAGAATTGGGCTTCGAGAGTATCACGCTCTCCTTTGAGCTATATCCAATCCCTTTGTAGGTCTTCGAGTGATGTAGGCATGTCAGGATGTAGGATAGTGTATGGAACTTCTCCCTCCTTAACAGGCTCAATAATTACTGGGATAATGGAAGGATAAGGCATCATAAGACTTTGAGCGCGGGTTCGTACCCACTTGAGTTAAGGCTCAAGAGGGATGGAATTCTTGTGTCCCAAAGTCTTGCTATCCACCTTGTTTAGCATTCTCCAAGCTCGGATGAATCTCTAGCGAAGTCCTTGATCGTCGTTGTCGTAGTCGAAAACCAAGCCTTGAATCAGCATATCATGTGGGCCATCCCTTCGGGCATAACCAAACTGTCTTAGAGCTAAACATGGGTTGTAGGTGATTCCTCCCCTAATTCCAAGTAGAGGGACATTAGGGAATTCTCCACAACGGTCAACAATGATAAGATTCTCTTTGGATCGAGAGCACCAATGAATATATGAATGTTTAAGCATCATTAACCTTCGTGACCATCTCAAACCTTGCTCATTCTTTAAGACTGATTGGGGAAGATGAGAAATAAACCATCTTGCCAAGAGAGGAGTACAACACATAAGAACACCTCTTTTCCTTATTGTACGAGTGTGAAAAGAGTGTAAGATATCCCCAAGCAATGTAAGCACCGGGTTGCGAGACATGAAGATTTTGACAGCGCTCACATCTATGAGTTGGTCAGGATTGGGGAACAGGACCATCCCATAGATGAGAAGAGCTACAATCTCCTTAAAATCTTGCAAGTCTAAGGAATTCCAACAACTTTGGGCTTTCTCAAACAGAAACTTTACTAAGAAGCCTTTGACACCACTTCTAGTTTCCCAATGAGTTGCGACATCAGATGAGTGCAAGTGCAGGGCTTGAGCAATCTCTTCTGGCTTTGGATCCTTTCCGTACCGTTGAAAGGTAGTTGATTGAGAATAGGAATCCTCAAGACTTGACAGAATTCTTCCAAAGTAGGCACAAGTTGATAGTCAGGAAATGTGAAGCAATGATGCAAAGGGTCAAAGAACTGGAAGAGAACCTTCATCATATCCTCCTCTGTGTTAGAGGTGACCAAGTTGAGTAGACCACCATGTCTCTCGGTGAAGGCAGAGTTCTCAGGGATCCTTGAAGCTATCTCCTTGAGTTGTGGAGGAATTCTTGCAAGGTTGATTTGGATAGTTTTCCTGCGAAGGGAATCCATATCCTACAAAACAAGAACAGAGATGAATCTCCAAAATCCTTGAAATGGTTAGTGAATGCATATGATGTTCATGATATTCATGATGTTATGCACAAGTATGTATATACAAGCAAAACAAACAAGTTCTTAGTTTAGGCCTACATGGGGTTTTATAGGTAAGTACCCTCTTGAAGTTTAGTTGGCTCAACCTGTCCTAACAATAGTTACCGGGTTCTGAGGAGATCAATATCACTGGATTGTTTCCTTGGTCATTGTTTCAGCTAAAGCCTCTTTAATGGCGACCGAAATATCCCAAGAAACCAACCCTCAATGAGTGTAGTATCGAGTATCTACCAACTTCGGACTGCACCAAAGCCGGTCATCTCACTACATCCTAAAAGGCCAAGTTGGTCAAGTAAAGGGTTCTAGAAGTTCATTAGTGCTTCATGACATCACTCAGCGGCCCCGTGTTCTCTTTGATTAACTCAAAGGCTACCGGTACCCACAAATATGTCACACTAACATAGCTATTGCTTAGACCATATCGGTATACCCCGCACAGTTTCCACAACGTATTTCTATTTACCTATAATGTTTCCCAAATCCGGGTAGGGGATTCAAACCCAAACAAAGAACCATAATGTAAAGAAAACAAGTCAAACAATGTAAGCAAATAAATGTGATCTAAAACCCTAAGGTAATTCCACTTTTTATAATTTCCCCAGCAGAGTCGCCAGTTCTGTGATACGGTGGGAGAACTGACTTGAGGTTTTGCGTTTTATCGCAAATGTAATTGTTAGCAAGAGTCGCCACCGACTTTTCTTTTATCCAAAAGGAAAGGTGAAAAAGGACAGGAAAGACCTTTGAGATGTTTTCTTAAGTTCGGGGGGTAGAATATGAAAAGGGAAGGTATTAGCACCCTTTTCATCCATGGTTTTCCATGGGCTCTTAGTTACTTGCTAAGATCGCTTGCTTTGGTTTGTTTGAAATTGTGTTTGGTGTGGTTTTGAAAGTATTTTTGTAAAAAGAGGCCATTTGTTTAGGCAATCTTTGTAATGATTCTTGTTCGTAAGAATGTATACAAAGATGTTTGTCTTTTGAAAATGTTTTCAATGTTCGTAAGATGTTTTTGAAATGTGTATGTGTTTGTTTTGAAAATAGCAAGGATTTTGTTTGAAATGGAGCAAGTAACTTAAAAGCTATCTACCTACTCAAATATCTTTCTTATGCATTTTCTATTCCTTTGACATTGTTGACTTACCATTGATTTGGTAAATAACCCTATCTTTGGATATAAACGGGACGGGCGTGGGTCATCGTATAACCACAATTAGCAATGTTGCAAAGTATCTTAGCATTTTTGAGGGACCAAGATCATTTTGTTTAGGCAACTTTTGAATAGCGTCATCGAGGGACTATGATCTTAAATTTGTTTTGTTTTGGCCAAGATACTTTGCATGCGTAACATGGCCATTTTTGTTTTAGGCAACCAAGTGGGAGAAACCCTAAGGGTACTTGTGTGCAAAGTGTATCATTTTCATGCTTTGATTTTGTCTTGTATTTAGGGTGTTCTATTTGTTTTGTTTTGTTCTTATCATACAAACCCTAATTACTAATCATGGCATATGAAAGCGATAAATTGTGTAATGTAAATATACTAAGCTATTACAACAATTTTATGGGAGGGGCGAATAATAGTTTGAATGGGGATTTACACAAATATAAAGCTAAATATATTATTACAACCAAATCGAATGTGTATGAATTTAAGATAAATACAAAACAATATTTAAAATGTAATGTACATGTAAGAGATTTTTTTTGTCTTATTTTTGTGTAAAAGAATATGTAACCTAAACCTAAAAATATAAGGAAAAAGATTTAATTTTTTGAAAAGGATTAAACCCTAATTTTTATTTAAAAGAAAATAATGTTTCTATATTATTATTTTGTGCATTTGTTTTGTATAAAAATAATAAATAATGTTGTATATAAATAATAAAATTAAATATATGCAAAAAATAAGTATTTGTAAGTATGAAATGTAAAATAAGAATACTAAGTATATTTAATTATATTTATAAGTTTATTAAGAAAATAAATTATATCCTATCAAAATAAACTAAATTTTTTATGTGAGAAATAATAAAAAATAAAATAAAAGTGTAAAAATAATTAAATTATTTTTTAGGATTTTTTATCATTAAAGAAAATAATTAAAAGTATTAAATATAAAAATGAAAAAAAATAAAATATGAAAAGAGTTAGCAGGGGGTGAGATAGCAAATCAGTAGTGATGATACTAGCAAAAACAAAAAGCCTAGGAAGCAAAAAGCCCAAACAGACTCGTCCATGTCCTGTCTTCCTCTTCCTCACGCCTTGGCCAGTTCAACCTGTAACTTTCTCATGCTTGCATAAAAATGAAAACTTATAACATGAAAATGTAGCATTTGAACTCACGATTCCAACCATATAAATTATGTAATCTAACTATCAAAGATCAAAGAGAATTTTAAAATCCCTAAATTCTAACCTTAAATTTTCAGAGATTTCAACTTCCAAATTCTCTTAGCACAAGTAAAATCAATGCAAGATAATGATATGTATAGCTTTGTTATGATGAGAACTACATTTTTCATTCACAGATCGTGGCCTAAGGTTGCCTGTACAAGGAGATAGAGTTTGAAAAATTACCTCCTTCAGCTGGAATCGTGTATGGAAATATAGTGACTTTAATGGAGGCCTGGTGATTGCTTGAGCTTCCTTGAGCTTCCCTAAATCTATTACAACCCTTACCTTGCTCTGGAAGTGGCTAGAACTCCCTGACCAAGTTCAACTGCAAGCTTCAAAGTTAAAAATGGCAGATGGTGGAAAAGAGGTTACAAAATAGGGATGATGGTTTGGATGGGTCTGATATCAAGTATGTAAGGTATTGGAATGATCTAAAGACAAAACGCACGAGTCAAATGGAAGTTGGATGTATTTGTGCAAAAAATGTATGTTTGAGCAGTTTTTTGGTGTTTTTCAGCTTGAGAGAGTTTCAGGTCTTTTCAAAACGTGTTATGTGTTGTATATTGTTTGCATATTAGTATAGAAATGGTTTTAAGTCGGTTCTCTATCAACTGTGCAAGCCCTAGCCTTTTTGCAACTTTTCTTGTACTCAAAGCAAAGTGACAAGACAAAACTCTCATGCTTGTACCAACTTGCTTAGGGTTGGTATTTCTTCCCTACAAGTTGCCTTTGGTCTCTGGTACTTGCATGTATCAAGGGGAAAGGTCCAATGCTCAAGATTACAATGTTTGCAAAAGTTGCCCTTTATGAAAATGGCAATGGAACCTTTTTGCCATAAGTGGAATTACAAGTTGGATAAAGGTTCAAAAGCATGGATAGAGGCTTTGTCAACTGAGTAAGCATTTAATTAAGGAGTGTGTAGCAAGTTTAGGACCTGTACAACATGAAATATCCAGCATAGGTTTGATTTGCAACTTGGTTCTTCATGAAAATGGCTTGAACAAAAAGTGAGAAAATGTCAACTTCCTCTCTTCGATTCTCCATACTCAAAAATGATCTTGGAGATTTCTTGGACATTTTGGAAAGCTTGAAATGTGATCCATAATCCATATTTGAAATGAATTTTGAGATACCACTTGTAACTAGATGAAAACTTTCCATGAAGTTGGGTCCAAAACCTGCCTAAATTAGGGCAAAATTTCACTAAGTTAAGAAGTTCATGACCATGTATCCACAAATTTATAACTTGAGATCCAAGAATATTTAGGGAAAATTTTGTGAAGAAAAGTTTTAGATTTCATGGAGGTCTACAACTTTCATTTTGGGAACTTTATTTGAATCAATATGCATCATGGTGAAAAAGTGGTGTAACGTTGAGAAAAAATAAGAATTTTTATACTTAGAAAAATTCTAAGTTATGAAAATTTTCAAATTCAAACCCTAATTTTCAAATTTGATTTTATTGGTGAACAAGTTTCATATTTTTACATATCTTGATGAATTATGACCCTTGGCACTTGATTTTGACCAAAAAGTCAAAGTTTGACTTTTCAGTGTACAGTTGACTTTTGATCAATTGACTGCAAATTTCATTTGTCAATCCAATGAACTTGAGATGTTTTGAGCCATATAATTAAGTCAAGATGATGACATTGAATCCTTGAAATCATGCTTGAACTCAATTGGTCATTTGCTAGGTTAAAAATCAAAAATTGCCCTTCCTCAGTCAAAACCCTAATTTTAACCTTTTGATGATTTGATCAAATTTCTTGAGGAGTTATAATCCAAACTTGATCAAATGGTACATATGAGTCTAAAATGTTGATGTGGATCAAAAATTATGAAGTTTGACTGTAAATTGGCCATGGTTGACTTTTTCCCCAATATAGTTGATTTTTAGGTCAACTGTCCAATTGACTGATCAAAAATGTGGTTCAAGGCTTGAAACTTGTCATGAGAAATCTTAGGGATCCAAAATGATGTTTGAAAGTCATATGAAGTATTGATAGTCCAAAAATACTTGTGAAAACTCAAACCCTAATTTTGGGTTATCAGTGCAAGATGAGATGTCTTGAGCTGACCAAACCCTAATCTTGTCTTGAGTCAAAGAAGCCTTGTGAGAAAAGTCTTGGTAAATGAGAGGGGAAATTTTGGGGTACAACAGGGGTATACCGACATGATCTAAGCAATAGCTAAGTTAGTGTGACATATTTATGGGTACTGGTAGCCCTTGAGTAGTCAAGGAGAATACGGAGCCGTTGAGTGATGTCATGAAGCACTAACTGACTTTTAGAACCTTTACTTGACCAACTTGGCCATTAGGACATAGTGAGATGATCGGCTTTGGTGCAGTCCGAAGTTGGTAGATACTCGATACTACACTCATTGAGGTTTTATTTTCGGGATATTTCGGTCGCCGTGAAAGAGGTTTGCACTGAAACAATGCCCGAGAAGACAAATCAGTGATATTGAGATCCCTTAGAACCCGATTACTATTTATAGGACAGGTTTGAGCAAACTTAAGTTCAAGAGGGTACTTACCTGTGAGATTCCATGCAAGCCTAAACCTAAGGACTTGTTTTCCTTGTTTGTATATACTTACCTATACATAAACATCATAAATATCATAACATCATACTCATTCTAACCATTTTAAGGATTATTGGAATTTATCTTTGTTTTGTTTTGTAGGACATGGCTTCTATCCGCAGGAATACTATCCAAGTCAATCTCGTAAGGATCCCTCCCCAACTCAAAGAGTTAGCATCAAGGGTTCCTTGGAATTCTCTATTCACCGAAAGACATGGTCTCCTCCTAAACTTGATTACCTCCAATACTGATGAAGATATGATGAAGGTGTTGTTCCAATTCTTTGATCATCTACACCATTGCTTCACTTTTCCCAATTATCAACTTGTGCCAAATTTGGAAGAATTCTCTCAACTCTTGATGATTCCCATTCTCAATTAACTACCCTTCAACGATATGCAAAGAGATCCAAAACCTGAAGAGATTGCCCAAGCACTACACTTTCCACAATCTGATATCACAACTAATTGGGAAACAAGGAGTGGTGTCAAAGGTTTCTTAGCCAAGTTCTTGTTCGAGAAAGCTCAAGATTGTTGGAACTCTTTGGACTTACAAGCTTTTGAAGAAATCTTGGCCCTTCTCATCTATGGGATGGTTTTGTTTCCAAACCCTGACCAGCTCATAGATATAAATGCTATCAAGATCTTCATGTCTCGCAATCCAGTGCCTACCTTGTTAGGAGATATCCTTCATTCTTTTCATTCTCGCAATATGAGGAAAAGAAGGATCCTCATGTATTACACTCCTCTCTTGGCAATATGGTTTATTTCATATCTTTCCTGATCTGTATTGAAGAACGAGGAAGGTTCAAGATGGTCCCATAGGTTGATGATGCTCAAACATTCAGATGTTCATTGGTGTTCCCGATCCTTGGAGAATGTTACTATCATCGACCGTTGTGGTGAATTCCCTAATGTCCCCTTGCCTGGAATTAGATGAGGTATCACTTACAACCCCTGCTTGGATTTATGATAGTTTAGTTACGCCCAAAGGGATGGTCCACATGAGATGCTCATTCAAGGAGTGGTATTCGACTATGAAAGTGACGATCAAAACTACTGTCAGAGGTTTATCCAAGCTTGGAGAATGGTGAGCAAGATGGATAGTAAGACTTTGGGACACAAGAATTCCATTCCCTTTGAGCCTTACCTTAAGTGGGTACGGTATCGTTCTCAGAAACTTGTGATGCCTTATCCCTCCATTTTACCAGTCATCATGGAACATTTGGTTAAAGGAGATGTTCCCTACACTATCCTCCACCCCTACATGCCAACTTCTCTCGAAGACTTTCAAAAAGGTTGGATTCAGCTTAAGTAAGAACATGATACTTTCAAGGCTCAATTCTATGTTAGTGATAAGAGGTTCTTGGAGCTTACGAAGCAGCTACAAGAAGAGCAAAGTGTGAACGCCTACCTTGCACCGAAAAGGATGCGTTCAGTCTTTTTATCTTAGAAAGTTATTTTGTAAGCCCAAGAGGCATGTTGTAATCTTTTCCAGATAATTAATGAAAATTGACGTTTGTTCATTATTTTGTCTATGCAAATTTAAATTCCATAAATCCTTGAAATCATTTGCATATGCATCTTCCATGCATCATAACATGACAGGTTTTCGCATAACAGGTTTCCTTATCTTTCTGCTGTTTATTTCAGCAAGATGGATCTAGAGAAAACTTTGAAGGATCTTCAGGCACAAAACTCTCAATTCCAAGAGACTCTACTGGCCCTAGCCAAGGGGAAGCAAGATATGATGGCATTGCTGGCAGTTAAGAAGAAGCCCAAGAAGAAAGCTCTACTCAACATGGGTAGAAGGTTCAAAGAGACAGTCTGTCAGATCCCGGGAGGAGAAGACTCATCTAAAGAAAACGAGAATCAGATTGGTGAAGTTAAAAGTACCCAGGATGATTGTGGTAACGATCAAGCGTCTGATAGTGATGATTACTTTGACGAGCAGTATCCACCCGCCGATATCAAGTATAAACAACTAGAAGACAGGTTGAAGGCCGTCGAGATCCAAGCCGTCCCCGGTTTGGATTTTGATGATTTGGGTTTAATCTTTGGGGTCGTAATTCCCCATTGTGATCGGTGGAAATAGAACTGACTGTTTTTAAGCTAGTTCGCGAAATGTCGCGGTAAGCAAGAGTCGCCACCGTCTTTTATGTTCTCCAACATGGAAAGGACAAAAGCACAGCAAAATTCCTTATCGAGAATGTTTATCGGTTCGGGAGGTAGATTTATAGAAAGGGAAGGTGTTAGCACCCTTTCTATCCGTGGTTATCCACGGGCTCTTAGGTACTTGCTCTATGTTTTCAAAATTGTTTGCTTTTCAAGTGTTTGTGGGTTTTGAAAAAGTTTCGTTTGAAACATTTCTAAGTAACTCTTGTATCTGTCCTCAAGAGTGTTTGAAAAATTGTTTTGAAAGCTTTTTGAAAGTGTCGGTGTGAAAAGATTTTTGTTTTGTTTTTTTAGAGCAAGTATCCATGAGTCATCTACCTACCCTACGGAATTAGGCTGTGTAAATGTCCTTAAGGTAGTGCCATCCCACCATTGAGAGGTAGGTAGCACCACCGTTGGAGGTGTTCGGGTCAATTCGAGTGTAGGGACAGTGTGGTCACCGAAGCAACAGTAGAACACCTTAGAAGCTACCCTTATGTCCTTGATCCTTTTTTTAATCCGAGGCAACCGTTTCGAGGCAACTATTCCGAGGCAACTGTTCCGAGGCAACTGTTTCGAGGCAACTGGATCATGGACATAAGGAATTACTAAAACGTCTTATACTTGACGACCACTTTTCGAAGGCAACAAGTGAGGCGTACCCTAGAAGTGGTGTGTGTATTCGTGTGTTGTTTTCAGTTTAACAGTTATCTTTGATCATGGCATGGTGAGCTACGCTTGTTTTTAATTAACATTCATTCTTTCATACAAGTTAGAATTTAAAAGTGCGGCAAATTAAAAGACGGAAATATAAAGCTACGTTATTACAAGGCGCGGGTCTATACATCGCCAAAATACAAAGACCCGTTTGATAAAAGATGCGGAAAGTAAATAAATTCCTAATTACTATTACATCCTTGAGCAGTTACATAATATTCAAAAAGAAAATAATGCGCGAAATAGAAATTAAAATTGAAAGTCTGAGGGTTTTGCCCTTTTGAGAAATTAAATGAAATTAACAGTTAATTAATTATTTAATTAAAGAAAAGAAAATATGTTTTTTATGTTTTTGTATTTATGAAAATAAAGAAAAGAATTAAAATTAAAGTTAGTGAAACCCTAGTTCTAAATTATTTTAAATTATTAAAGAAGAAGGTCAAAATTAGGCTAATTAACTAAATTATTTAATTTACATGTTTATTTACAAAAAAATAATAGTTAATAATAATAATAAATAATGATGAAAATAATTAATTAAGAAAAAAAAAGATGAAAATGTCAAAACCCTAATTCTAGGTAATTTTTATTTATCAAAGAAAAAGATTGAAATTAAAAACCTAAATTAAACTAGATTAATTATTAGAGTTTATTTACAAAAAATATGTTAATGGTGAAATTTAATAATAATTAAATATATTTTACATTTTTTGATTTTCTGTTTTTATTATGGAAAATTAATTTATGGTAAAAAAAAAATTAAAAACAATTAAAACAATTAAATGATTAAAAGAAATGAAAAGAGAATAAAAATTAAAGCAAACTAAGGGGGGTGTCAGGCCCAGAATGGAGGTAAACTGGAAGTAATTCAGGCCCATTAACACCAGTTCGTTTGACTTTCCATGCTTGTGTGCACGTTGGTTGACTGCAGTGTACCATGGAATTCACCTTCTGACCATTGGATGGGATCTCCTGGCCACTTGGCAAGCACAGGCGTGGGACTCATGGTAGGCCATGGAATGAGTGCTGCACTAGAATACATGGAAACAAAAATTAAGAATTATGTGGGGGACCTGGGAATCGAACCCAGGTCCCTATACCTGCAAGACACGTTCTCCAACCACCAGGCCATTTGCGTTTGTTTGTAAATATAATAGATAGAAAATATAATATACAAAAAAACATTGGTTAGTGGTATAAGACAAAAAGCGCGCCAAAGTTTGAATCTCCCAATAGCGTCAGGCCACGTCCATCTTCTTCCTTGTTTTCCCTGCAATTATAAAACAAGTAGCGGGGGTTTTAAACTCCCACTAAGTAGAACAATGAATAATAGCGAATAGGAGAGGAGGACATATAAAAAAGGCGCGATGGTCTCATTTGAATCGTCTTGAGCTGCTGAATTCAGCTGTATGGGTCTAAAGGTCCAATTTTTCCATACAAGGAAAGCCCTATTTTGAAGCTTCTGAAACCCTAGGTTTCATCAATGGTGGATTTTGATACAAGCAGTGTTAGTCCAATTAAACGGTACCAATCGCTTCAGAAGATCATTATTAGTGTAAATCAATGAATAAAACATATGAATGATGCATAGAAATCATGTTTCGATTATCAACATATTCGCTCAAACCATAACCATATTTTACCGTTTCTTTGAGTATGGGGACTGGAAAGTGGTTGCAACACGTTCAGGGAACTCTCAGCAAGGGTTTGGAATCAACAATCTGCTCTGAATTGGACTCCAAGTCAGAAAACAGTTTTGGAGTTTTTTATGAAAATTTTGCAAAGTGAGTATGAGCTTTCAGCAGCTGTTTCGTGTCTTGTGGAATAGGGTTGAGCTGTGCATAAGTATGTGAAGCCAATTAGGTCAAGAAAGAGCCCATGGATCCATGAATTAATGTTTTGAATCTTTGATTTTCATCATATATTTTTCAATCTTTTTTCATTGAAATCTTTGCCA
Source organism: Vicia faba (assembly GCA_948472305.1). Lineage (NCBI taxonomy): Eukaryota > Viridiplantae > Streptophyta > Magnoliopsida > Fabales > Fabaceae > Vicia > Vicia faba. The sequence continues at coordinate 1,502,364,686 of OX451739.1, read as the reverse complement.
ATCATGGATGATTTTCCTTTTTTGGATGTGAAACGACCTAGCCAGCTTGCCCTAGTATGATTTGCTGCACAAAAAGATTTGAAAAAACATTATTTGATATTTTCTCATAATTAAATCTAATTAAAGGAATTAATAAGAATAAAAAATCAATTAATTAATTAAAAATAAGAAATAAATCCCTTTGAGCTCAATTGGTCGTGCATAGGCTTTGGGTAATGATTCAAGGAAGAATTTGAGGCCCATTAGCAATTTTGAAGTGTTTTAGGCAAAGTTGACTTTTCAAAATTCCCAAAAATTTCCCAACTTCTCCAATGCATATCTTGCTCAATTTTGAAGCTATGAACATGTTCTTAGACATTTTGGAAAGGTCTTGAAGTCCTATAACCAATGCCTTTCGTCCCATGTCATTTTGATTTTCCAATCTCAAGTTATGGTCTTTGACTTAAAGTGCCTTTTTGTTGACTTTTGAAAATGACCTATAATGTTGAAATTGATAACTTTTTGTGAGAGCATTTCTTGGACTTGAAGTGTGTATATGAGTTGTAGGAAATGTCATTCTCTTCAAAATGAGCTTTGGATGGGATTTTTCTGATAAACCATGAGGAAGTTATGCCTTGGTCAATTTGCAGTTGACTTTTCAGCTGTCCAAAAATTGAAACTTTTGCATCTTGAGACTTTTTGAGCCATGCTTTGAGAAATCATGATCAAGAACTGATCAAATGATGTTTGTGGCTTCAAAATAAGATGTTGACCAAAAATTTTGACTTTTGACTATCAAATGACCATTTTGCCCCTGCAGTTGACTGTGAAGCATTTAGGGTTTTTGACTGTGCAATTTGATTTTGTGAGTCTTGAAACTTGACATATGGATGCTTGACAATATATGTGGGCATGTGGGACTTGATTAGACCATTGGAAACCTCAATTTCTTTGCAAGAACCAAAACCCTAATTTTGACTGTGTTATGAGGCAATTGGATTGTGCAATCCTTGAGAGATTTTGAACCATTATCTTGACACATCTTGAAGAATATGGGAGGGAAAATTTTGGGGTACAACAGTTTCCCCTGTTCAATCTTCTTAGACCTGAGGATGTAGATTGGCTGGCGTGCCTTTCGTAATCTGAAGGTGGAAGATGATTGAACACTAGAGTGCCCAGAAATTTGTACTCACATAGTAGAGTGTCAGCAGTGTGATGGCGGGAATGGGCTTACAGATGCCATTTGGAGACTGATGGATAGGGGGATGGGCTTATAGATGCCATCTGGATGTGACAGGACCTTGTCGGAAATGGGCTTATAGATGCCATTTGGAAGTGTAATGGATAGTTGTGGAGATGGGCTTATAGATACCATCTACGTGTCGATCGTGTAAGAGATTCCTTAGAGAGAACTTGCGTACCTGAGAAAGAAAGATAATTACCTGGCCTGTTACCGGAGTTGATCTTCAAACTCTTTATGTAGATGTGCCCTGGCTGGATACAGGAATCGAATCTTTAAACTCTTCAGACGTGCCCTGGCAGGATACAGGAATCGAGTCTGGAATTAGTCGTCAACAGATACACCCTGGAAAGATACAGGAATCGGATCTTCGAACTCTTCAGACGTGCCCTGGCAAGATACAGGAATCGAGTCTGGAATATAGTCGTCAACAGATACACCCTGGCAAGATACAGGAATCGGATCTTCGAACTCTTCAGACGTGCCCTGGCAAGATACAGGAATCGAGTCTGGAATTAGTCGTCAACAGATACACCCTGGCAAGATACAGGAATCGGATCTTCGAACTCTTCAGACGTGCCCTGGCAAGATACAGGAATCGAGTCTAGAATATAGTCGTCAACAGATACACCCTGGCAAGATATAGGAATCGGATCTTCAAACTCTTCAGACGTGCCCTGGCAGGATACAGGAATCGAGTCTGGAATATAGTCGTCAACAGATACACCCTGGCAAGATACAGGAATCGGATCTTCGAACTCTTCAGACGTGCCCTGGCAAGATACAGGAATCGAGTCTGGAATATAATTGTCAACAGATACACCCTGGCAAGATACAGGAATCGGATCTTCAAACTCTTCAGACGTGCCCTGGCAGGATACAGGAATCGAGTCTGGAATATAGTCGTCAACAGATACACCCTGGCAAGATACAGGAATCGGATCTTCAAACTCTTCAGACGTGCCCTGGCAGGATACAGGAATCGAGTCTGGAATTAGTCGTCAACAGATACACCCTGGCGAGATACAGGAATCGGATCTGGAATCACGACAGTTGATAGTAATTATCTTTGTATTGACTTTTGTTCTGAAAAGACAAAACGTTAGTTGTATGCAATGTCATGATGTATGAATTGCATGATGTCATGATGTTCAAAATGAGATAGTGTCGTATGCACTTTATCATGTATGTAAGCAGGATGTATGAAATGTGATGTTTATGAATGTGTTTTTGTCTAGGAAAATAAATCCTTGACGAATGCCGGGAAATCAAATCCTGGGCTGATGTTTGAAGAGTAGAGCTTTATTTCCGCTGGGGTGATGGTTGCAAGAATACCGGTAGTAGAAGATGACTTCGTTGGGGAATAAACTTGGCGAATGGATTACTCTGCAGGGAGTGAACTCTGTGGGGAAAGAGAGATACTTTGCTGAGGTTGATGATAACTCCGCTGGGGATAACATCGTTGAGTTCTGTTGGAAGATTTGACAAACTCTGCTAGGGATAGGAAGACTTTGCCGGGGACGATCTTTTCGTGGTTTTCAGCTGAGGATAACCCAGTTATATCCTGGTGGGGAAATAATCTTTGAATAAAGCCGGGGGAGTGTTCGTACTCTGTAGGTGATAAGCTCCCAGAATCTACTAGGGATAAGCTTTAAGACCTGCTGGGGATATGGATTCCACTTTCCTGGGGAAACTTTTGAGATTGGACTCTCCTGGGGAAATTTTTTTTTTAGATTGGACTGGGGAATGGCTCCACTGGATGTCCGGTATTCCTCTGGGGAACAATCTTATATTAAGACTGCCGGGGATGCTTGTTAGGAATATCTGTATACTCCGCTGGGGAATATTGAGATTTTTTGGGGGTACCCAACTTCCATAAGGCTGACAGTGGTCTAGCTTTGCTCGGGGAGAGTATTGCTGACTTGCTAGAGATACGGTGCCTTGTTAGGGTTGATGGGAGACTAACTTCTTGGGGAGAATTATTGAATCTTGTCTTACTCGGCGGGGAGTGAAGGTATCTGGGTTACATTCTCCAGCCGAACTTACCTTGGTACCTTGGTGGACAGAGCAATTAGATTGCTTGGACAACTCATTATTGCCCCTGTTTCTGATGTCACCTGTAATTAATCCTTTGTTTCGTATGCAAACATTTATGAGTTAGCAATTAGTGTCAAATTCATATATCACAATTGAACATTGGACGTTCTTCGCAAAACAAAACAGAAAAAGGAAAAATAATTGGCAATTGGTCTGAAAAGTGAATTTGTATTGATTTTTGAATTTTGCCTGTAAATAGGCGTTTATGTACAAGAGGCTGACGTTCTAGTAAGGGAACACCGCCGAACAACAGAGTTTATACAATTTTGTGAAAAGGGAAAATAAAACAGCTATGTGAAAAGAACAATCCCACTGGGTTCCAACTCTGCTATCGCCTTTATATCTTCGAGCGTCTCATCACTTGGCTGCTCGGTTGAAGATGAAGCTGATTGATCGATGCCGTTTGATGTTGATACCGGATTCTGGATGCAAGGTGATCCAATGAGACATAGTATTACGCTTTAATCCCTAACTTTTGCCTGGACTTCCCTTTCGGGTTTTCAGTTCACCGGGATACCCATTTTTGCCCAAGCCGCCTTTTCAGGTTTTCGACTTGCCGGGTGTACAGATTTTTTCATTTCATCCCTCATTTTTCCCGAACCCTTTTGGTTCGCCGGGAAGCCCTAATTTTTGCCTAGGTATGTCAACCTAGCGGGTCTTTTATCATGTGTAGTATCTTTTTACTACGTCTGCATTGACGGGGTGAGGAAGGTCGTCACCATCCATGGTGGTTAGGATCATGGCTCCTCCTGAGAACACATGTTTAACCATAAATGGCCCTTCGTACGTGGGGGTCCATTTGCCCCTGGGATCACTTTGAGGAAGAATGATGCGCTTGATTACCAGATCCCCAACTTGATACTCTTGTGGTCTGACTTTCTTGTTAAATGCCCTGATCATCCGTTTTTGATACGTTTGACCATGACAAATAGCAGTGAGTCTCTTTTCGTCAATTAGGTTTAACTGATCAAGTCGTGTCTGGATCCAATCATCTTCGCTCAAGTCTGCATCCTTCATTATCCGGAGAGAGGGTATCTGGACTTCAATTAGCAAGACTGCCTCCATGCCGTAGACCAAGGAAAAGGGAGTTGCCCTGGTTGACGTTCTCGCTGAGGTACGGTACCCATGTAGAGCAAACGGTAACATCTCGTGCCAATCTTTATAGGTCATTGTCATCTTCTGCACAATCTTTTTGATATTCTTATTTACCGCTTCTACAGCCCCATTCATCTCCGGCCGGTAAGGAGAAGAGTTGTGGTGTTGTATCTTGAATTGCTCGCAGAGCTCAGTGATCATCTTGTTGTTAAGATTGGTACCATTATCCGTAATGATCCTTTCGGGGACGTCGTATCGACAGATCAGGTTATGCCGAATGAACCGTGCCACAACGTTCTTGGTTACAGTGGCGTAGGAAGCTGCTTCAACCCACGTTGTAAAGTAATCGATCGCCACCAGGATGAAGCGATGCCCATTGGATGCCGTAGGTTTAATCTCGCCGATCATATCAATGCCCCACATTGCAAAAGGCCAAGGTGCAGTCAAGACATTCAGAGGAACTGGAGGAACGTGCACCTTATCTGCATAAATTTGGCACTTGTGACATGTCCGAGAATGTTGGTAACAGTCGGCTTCCATTATGGACCAGAAATATCCTGCCCGAAGGATTTTCTTTGCCATAGTGTGTCCACTGGAATGTGTTCCAAAGGTACCTTCATGCAGCTCTGCCATGATTCTTTCTGCTTCAGCTTTAGCCACACAACGCAGTAAGGTTGAATCATGGTTTCGCTTGTACAGAATGTCGTTGCTGAGGAAGAACTTCGCTACAAACCTTCTCAGAAACTTTTTGTCGTTGATAGATGCACCTTCAGGGTATTCTTAAGCTTCCAGATACCTCTTCACCTCATGATACCAGGGTTTTTCAGTTACTGTCTCAGCCTCAAGGTCATAACAATATGCAGGTTCGTCCAGTTTCCAGATAATGATCCGGGGAGCCTCGTTATCCCATTTGACTTTGAACATAGAAGACATTGTAGCTAACGCGTCCGCCAGCTGATTCTCCTCTCTTGGGAAGTGTTCAAAAGTTATCTCTGTGAAGTGGGGGATCAATGTCAACACACATTCTTTGTAAGGAATAAGATTCGGATGTTTCGTATCCCACTCGCCTTTGATCTGATTGATCACGAGAGCGGAATCTCCGAAGACACTCAGAAACTTGATCCTTAAGTCAATTGCAGCTTGAAGACCCATGATACATGCCTCATACTCCGCCATGTTGTTGGTGCAGTTGAAACATAGCCGGGCAGTGAGTGGAGTATGAGTGCCTTGAGGGGATATGATCACAGCGCCGATACCGTTACCCAAAAGCGTTGGAGGCTCCGTCAAAGTGCATAGACCATCGGGATCCTTCCTCAGGTCCTTCATCCGGTCCAGGTACTTCACAATCAGTCACTACCATGATGCTTTCGTCAGGAAATTCAAAGTTCATTGACTGGTAGTCGTCCACTGCCTGGTGTGCCAAATGGTCTGCCAATACACTTCCCTTGATAGCTTTCTGAGTCGTGTACTGGATGTCGTATTCTGTCAAGATCATCTGCCATCTCACTATTCTTCCAGACAGAGCAGGCTTTTCGAAGATGTACTTGATTGGATCCATTTTTGAAATCAACATAGTAGTGTGAGTCAGCATATACTGTCTCAGCCGGCGAGCAGCCCATACCAAAGCGCAGCAAGTTTTCTTGAGCAGTGAGTATCGGGTCTCACAGTCGGTAAACTTTTTGCTAAGGTAATAAATGGCGTGCTCTTTTCGGCCAGACTCATCATGCTGCCCCAACACACACCCCATTGAGTTGTCCAGTACCGTCAAGTATAAGATTAGAGGTCTCCCTTCAACCGGTGGCATAAGAATGGGTGGTTCTTGGAGATACTCTTTGATTCTGTCGAAAGCGGCCTGACATTCATCATTCCAACGTACTACTTGATCTTTCTTCAGCAGCTTGAAGATTGGTTCACAGGTAGCAGTTAGATGCGAGATGAATCGGGCAATGTAATTCAGACGTCCTAGAAAGCCTCTAACTTCTTTCTCTGTCTTGGGAACTGGCATCTCTTGTATGGCCTTAACCTTGGCAGGGTCCACTTGAATACCTTTGTCGCTCACGATGAAGCCTAGCAACTTTCCAGACCTTACCCCAAAGGTGCACTTGTTTGGGTTCAACCTCAGCTTGTACAACTTCAGACGGTCAAACAGCTTCTGTAGATGGTCAAGGTGTTCCTCCTCAGTTTGGGACCTTGCAATCATATCATCGACATACACTTCAATCTCATGGTGGATCATGTCATGAAATAAAGCAACCATGGCACGTTGGTAGGTTGCCCCAGCATTTTTCAACCCGAATGGCATGACCTTGTAGAAGAAGGTGCCCCACTAAGTAACAAAGGTAGTCTTTTCCATGTCTTCAGGAGCCATCTTGATTTGATTATAACCGGAAAAACCGTCCATGAAGGAGAACACCTTGTGCTGAGCAGTATTGTCAACCAGAACGTCGATATGAGGCAAAGGGAAATCATCTTTAGGGCTGGCCCTGTTCAAATCCCTGTAGTCAACACACATTCTGACCTTCCCATCTTTCTTCGGCACCGGAACCACATTGGCGACCCACTGAGGGTAAGAAGTCACTGCTAGAAACCCGGCATCAAATTGTTTCATAACCTCAGCTTTGATCTTCTCGGACATCTCTGGACGCATACGGCGGACCTTTTGTTTAACCGGAGGGCATTCTTCCTTGGTAGGCAGGTGATGGACCACAATGTCAGTATCCAACCCAGGCATGTCTTCGTAGGACCAGGCGAAGATTTCCACATAATCATGCAACATCTAAACCAACCGTTGTTTTACGCTGAGCTCTAGATTGGCGCCAATCTTAACTTCCTTTTTATCTGTCTCAGTACCCAGATTTACCGTTTCCACTGACTCTTCATGTGGCTGAATGGCCCTCTCTTCCTGGAGCAACAATCTTGCAAGCTCACCAGGCACTTCGCAATCATCTTCACCTTCGTCTTCGGCTAAGTTGATCGGATTTTCGAAGTCATAACTGGCAGTAGCAGAGTCGTTACCAGTGAGATCCCGAGTGGATTGGAACCTGTATGGGTGAGTGTGTGTAAATATAGTTGTTTTGCAATATATAAAGAAAGAAAGAAAGGGAGCACAAGATTTGAAATGCGAAAAACGTCCAATGTTTTTATTCATGATATATGGAAATGACAAGTAATAAGCCCTCACAAATGAAGCCACGGTGCCCCGGGTGAGACACCGGGCCATAAAGTTTTAAATTATTGTTCGTTACAAATTAAAAAAAAGGAATTCATTACTGAGTAACAAAAGTAACAGGTATGTAGTCTTTTGCAGTCCAATTTTTCAGTCCACCATCGATCGTCGGGTAGATCCAGCTATCAAATTCTGATTCCTCCACATCGCCTTCAATAGCATTCACTCCCGGGTTGGTGATGAATACGGGAGGTCTTCCGATCCTTGCTTTGCGTACAACCCTCTGAGCCTCTGCAGTGAAACCCAGCCCAAATTTGTCAGTCTTAGGAGTAAAATCAGGGAGCCTGCCCCAGTTAGCACATTCACCTTTTTCAATTACAGCCCGGGCATCCTTCAAGGAAGCCATCTTCAGAGGAAAGTCTTCTTCAACCACTGTCTCTGCTGATGCCAATGTTGGAGGTACCTCTTCAAAATGTTGAAAGGGGGTTTCAATAAACTCCCCGTCCATCTCTATATACCGGAACGAGTTCAGATGACTAACCATATATTCTTCCTCCCCCTGCACTATGACAATCTTCCCTCTGACAGGGTATTTGAGCTTCTGGTGTAGAGTGGAGGTCACAGCCCCAGCCTTGTGGATCCAAGGACGACCCAGCAAACAACAATAGGATGGACGAATGTCCATCACATAGAACGTTGAGTCAAAGACTTGAGAACCAACACGAATCGGAATATCCACCTCACCATGAACCATCCTCTTCTACCCATCAAAGGCTCGGACGATGATGTTACTAGGCTTCAACTCCAGGCCCTCACAATCCAACCTGTCTAAGGCCTTCTTGGGCAATACATTCAGTGACGAACCGGTGTCTAGCAATACGTGTGCGAGAGTAGTGCCCCTGCATTCAATGGAGACATGCAGGGCATCATTGTGGTTCTTTCCCTTGGCGGTCAGATCAGCATCAGAGAATCCCAACCCATTGTCAGCGGTCAAATTGGCCACACAGTCAGTAAATTGATCGGCAGACGTCTCTTATGGCACATGGGCGGTCTTTAGGAAGGAAATCAGGGCCTTGGCATGGGCCTCTGAGCACAGCAGCAATGATAGCATAGAGATCTTGGAGGGGGTATGCCCCAGCTGTTCAACGATGTTGAAATCGCTCTTCTTGATGATCTTAAGGATTTCCTCCATCTCTTGCTGGGAGGCTTCAACATTAACAGTCTTTGGTTCCTCCATCTGGGCAGGCACATCAGCAATCCCTTTGCCCCGAGTGTCAGATGACTCGGCAGCAGGGGTAGAAACTTGATCAAAAGGGGAAACAGGCGCACTTGTAGGCGTGATAATAAGAGGTCTTCGGATAACTGGTGGCGCAATGTCAGGCGAGAAGAGCTTGCCACTGCGAGTAACTTTAGCGGGACTGGTGATGTTACTGATACCGGTACTAGTGTTGAACTCCTGCTTTACTCCAAGTACATACACATCTGCCCCATAGTGCCATGGGACGTCCTTGTCAGATTTATAGGGGAGGGGCCCCGGAACAATAATGATAATAGGTGCAACAGACATGATTTTGATTGGCTTCCTCGGGGGAGCCTTGGTAGGATTATTGAAGATGGTGACAACAGATACTTCTTTAGTAGGAATACTAGGAACAGCGGTCTTCTTGAACAAAATCTCTTTGCTATCCATCAGGTTTTGGATGCCTGACTTCAGCAACGGACAACCAGCAGGGGAAACGGCACACAGCAGGCAACCCTTGCTACATCCCGGAAATAAACCGGCTAGCAACAGGTTCCTCTTAACAGTCAATAAAGGGGTAGCAACATCATCCACAGAAACTGCATACAGGTCTTCCTCAATGGCATTTACTCCATGCTGGGGCATAGGAGCAGTCACCACGTTGGGCCTTTCGGGCGCCTCAAACTGTATTTCCTTCGCATCGATAAGATCCTGAACCTTATTTCTCAGGGCCCAACAATCATCAGTAGAATGCCCCGGGCTATCAGAGTGATAAGCACAGCGGGCATTAGGATTATACTTCGGAGAGGTTGTGTTTACCACCTCCGGAGCTTCTCTGACGGTTACCAAGTTGGTCGATAGCAGTTGCGGAAAGATCTGTGACAAGGTCATACTAAGCAGAGCATATTCTCTTCTGGGTCTCTCACCCCTTGGTTGGTTAGGTTGCCGAGGAGCGGCAGCAGGCTTTGCAATTACCACCGCGTTGACAGTTTGGCGGCGTTCCGGTTTATTTTGCCTTCTAGGCCCATACAGAGCACTGGCTTCCTTCTTGAAAGGCTTTTTCTCAGAACTCGAAAACGCACCTTTCTGTATTTTCCCTGATTTCAAACCAGCCTCTATCCTTTCCCCAGTCAGAATGAGATCTGTAAACCCTGCAGATGAATTGCCAATGAGATGATTGAAGAACGGCCCGGATAGGGTCCCCAAGAACATGTCCACTAGTTCACGGTCGGTCAATGGTGGTTGCACCCTGCCAGCCAGGTCCCTCCACTTCTGCGCATACTCTTTAAAACCTTCTCTTGATCCTAGCGACATACCTTGGAGTTGGGTATGTGTAGGAGCGAGGTCGGCATTATACTGATACTGCTTGTAAAAAGCATTAGCCAATTCCTCCCAGTTACGAACCTTGGTTCCATCCAGCTGATAGAACCATTCGAGATGAGTCCCTGAAAGACTCTCCTGGAAGAAATGGATCCATAAGTTTTTGTCCACAGTATACGGCTGGATCTTCCGCACATAAGATCTGAGATATAGCTTAGGGCAGGACGCCCCGTCATACTTTGCGAAAGATGGTGCTTTGAACTTGTGTGGGATCACCACACCAGAAGATAGTCCCAAGTCTCCGAAATCCAAACCAGGCACTTGTTGAATTTCCATAGCATTCAGACGATCCTCTAACTGCTTGTACTTGTCTTCAGCTAGAGGATACTGCTCCTCATTGAAATCAGTCTCGTTGTCAGAGACCACCAGACTAGGAACCCTTCCCCCTGGGGACTTCCTTTCCCTATAGAAGAACCAGCTTGATCAACCTCATTCTATAGTGTGTTACCAAACCTCCGACCAGTGTTGAATAGTATAGTTCTCTTCTTCTTCTTCTTGACCAGCAGAGCCTTCAATTCCTCTTGACCTTGGGCCAAACTCATGATCAGCTCTTGGAATTCGGCGTTCTGAGCCTGAAGGGCCTTGATGGATTGCTCAGTAGATGATTTAGGATTCATGATGGCGAGCTGAAATAAACAGCGAAGAAGATTAAACCACCTGTAAAAAAGAGTACATGTTATGCACATGATGCATGATATGTGTTTATGCAATGCATTCAAGGGTTCGAAAGTTCAAATTTGTTGTAAACAAAAAGGAACACACGTTATCATTAAGAAATAATTGTTCAGTACATCAAGGCCTCATGGGCAAACATTACAAAGTAAATCAATCCCAAAAGACACTGCACATCCTCTTTGGAGCAATGTAAGTGTTGAGAGTCTTTTCCTCGTGCAGTAGGCGGGTGAGTTCCAAGACCTTCATCTCACTAGCATGTAGATTGGCTTCAAGAGAATTCCGTTCTTCCTTAAGCTAGATCCAGCTCTTCTGCATTTCTTCCCAGGAGGTAGGCATGTCAGGATGTTGAATGGTGTAGGACACCTCTCCTTCCAAAACTGGCTCTTTGATCACAGGGAGAACATGAGGATATGGCATCACCAACTTCTGGGAGCGGGCTCGTACCCACTTGAGATAAGGCTCCAACGGGATGGAGTTCCTGTGCCCCAGTGTCTTGCTGTCTACCTTGCTGGGCATCCTCCAAGCTCTGATAAATCTTTGGCGAAGTCCTTGTGCATCATTGTCAAAGTCAAAAACTATGTCAGGAATTAACATGTCATGAGGGCCGTCCCTCCGAGCATAACCAAACTGTCTCCAAGCCAGACACGGGTTGTAAGTAATACCTCCTCTGATTCCAAGTAAAGGAACATTAGGAAACTCCCCGCAACAATCAATGATAGTGACGTCTTCTCTGGACCGAGAACACCAATGTATATCAGCATGTGTAAGAGTCATCAATCGTTGTGCCCATCTCAAACCCCGCTCGTTCTTCAGAACTGATTGTGGAAGGTGTGAAATAAACCACCTTCCTAGGAGAGGAGTGCAGCACATAAGAACACCTCTTTTTCTCATGGTTCGAGTGTAACATGAGTGAAGGATGTCCCCAAGCAACGTAGGTATAGGATTCCTGGACATGAAGATCTTGACAGCATTGATATCTATAAGCTGATCGGGATTCGGGAACAACACCAACCCATAGACAAGGAGGGCCACAACTTCTTCAAAGGCTTGTAGGTCGAGGGAGTTCCAACATTCTTGGGCCTTCTCAAATAGAAACCTGGCTAAGAACCCTTTGATACCACTTCTAACTTCCCAATGTCCCTTGATGTCAGATGGTTGTAGGCGTAATGCTTTAGCAATCTCTTCAAGTTTGGGTTTCTTTTCCGTACCGTTGTAGGGTAGTTGACTAAGGATAGGGATCTTCAGAAGCCGGGAGAACTCTTCCAATGTAGGCACCAGTTGATAATCCAGGAAAGTAAAGCAGTGATGCATAGGGTCAAAGAACTGGAAGAGGACCTTTATCATATCTTCCTCAATGTTGGTGTTGACCAAACTGATGAGTCTTCCATGTTTCTCACTGAAAGAAGAGCTCTCGGGAATCCTGGATATAAGTTCCTTAAGCTGAGGAGGGATCCTTACAAGGCTGATCTGAATTGTCTTTCTGCGGATAGTTTCCATGTCCTACAAAACAAGAACAAAGATGAAGATTCGAACCCCTGAAATGGTTAGTGGATGCATATGATGTTGTATGATGTTATGATGCTATGATAAAAACACACCACAAGTATCCACAAAAGCAAACATGGTAAGGCACACAAGTCACACAAGACAGCCCTTAGAGTTCAGGCCAGCATGGGGTCTACGTATTACCCTCTTGAGGTTGGTGGGCTCAAACCTGTCCTATCAGAAGTAACCGGGTTCTAAGGGTCCCAATATCATTGGATTATTTTCTGTGTTCATCGTTTCGATTTAGCCACTGAACTGGCGACCGAAATATTCCAAGAAAACAACCCTCAATTGAGTGTAGTATCGAGTATCAACCAACCTCGGACTGCACCAAAGTCAGTTATCTCACTACCCTAAAGAGGCCAAGATGGTTCAATTAAGGTTCCTAAGGTCAGTTGATGCTTCACGACACTACGCGGCGGCCCCTTACTCTCCTTGACTGGACTCAAGGGTTACTGGTACTCACCAAAGTGCCACATCAACGTAGCAGACTGCTTCAACCGCGTCGGTATACCCCGCACAGTTCCCTCACAGTCTTGTTGCTACTTTCTAAGAAGGTACCCCCCAGATCCGGGTTAGGATCTATAGAACTCCCAAGACAGTACCCACAATAATAAAGCAAACAATTCAGACAATTGAAAACACAAGTGATCTTAGTCCTAAGGTACACCTCACTTTATAAGTATACCCAGCAGAGTCGCCAGTTCTGTGATTGGTGGAAATAGAACTGACTGTTTTTAAGCTGGTTCGCGAAATGTCGCGGTAAGCAAGAGTCGCCACCGTCTTTTATGTTCTCCAACATGGAAAGGACAAAAGCACAGCAAAATTCCTTATCGAGAATGTTTCTCGGTTCGGGAGGTAGATTTATAGAAAGGGAAGGTGTTGGCACCCTTTCTATCCGTGGTTATCCACGGGCTCTTAGGTACTTGCTCTATGTTTTCAAAATTGTTTGCTTTTCAAGTGTTTATGGGTTTTGAAAAAGTTTCGTTTGAAAAATTTCTAAGTAACTCTTGTATCTGTCCTCAAGAGTGTTTGAAAAATTGTTTTGAAAGCTTTTTGAAAGTGTCGGTGTGAAAAGATTTTTGTTTTGTTTTTTTAGAGCAAGTATCCATGAGTAATCTACCTACCCTAAGGAATTAGGTTGTGTAAATGTCCTTAAGGTAGTGCCATCCCACCATTGAGAGGTAGGTAGCACCACCGTTGGAGGTGTTCGGGTCAATTCAAGTGTAGGGACAGTATGGTCACCGAAGCAACAGTAGGACACCTTAGAAGCTACCCTTATGTCCTTGATCCTTTTTTTAATCCGAGGCAACCGTTTCGAGGCAACTATTCCGAGGCAACTGTTCCGAGGCAACTGTTTCGAGGCAACTGGATCATGGACATAAGGACTTACTAAAACGTCCTATACTTGACGACAACGTTTCGAAGGCAACAAGTGAGGCGTACCCTAGAAGTGGTGTGTGTATTTGTGTGTTGTTTTCAGTTTAACAGTTATCTTTGATCATGGCATGGTGAGCTACGCTTGTTTTTAATTAACATTCATTCTTTCATACAAGTTAGAATTTAAAAGTGCGGCAAATTAAAAGACGGAAATATAAAGCTACGCTATTACAAGGCGCGGGTCTATACATCGCCAAAATACAAAGACCCGTTTGATAAAAGATGCGGAAAGTAAATAAATTCCTAATTACTATTACATCCTTGAGCAGTTACATAATATTCAAAAAGAAAATAATGCGCGAAATAGAAATTAAAATTGAAAGTCCGAGGGTTTTGCCCTTTTGAGAAATTAAATGAAATTAACAGTTAATTAATTATTTAATTAAAGAAAAGAAAATATGTTTTTTATGTTTTTGTATTTATGAAAATAAAGAAAAGAATTAAAATTAAAGTTAGTGAAACCCTAGTTCTAAATTATTTTAAATTATTAAAGAAGAAGGTCAAAATTAGGCTAATTAACTAAATTATTTAATTTACATGTTTATTTACAAAAAAATAATAGTTAATAATAATAATAAATAATTATGAAAATAATAAATTATGAAAATGTCAAAACCCTAATTCTAGGTAATTTTTATTTATCAAAGAAAAAGATTGAAATTAAAAACCTAAATTAAACTAGATTAATTATTAGAGTTTATTTACAAAAAATATGTTAATGGTGAAATTTAATAATAATTAAATATATTTTACATTTTTTGATTTTCTGTTTTTATTATGGAAAATTAATTTATGGTAAAAAAAATAATTAAAAACAATTAAAACAATTAAATGATTAAAAGAAAAGAAAAGAGAATAAAAATTAAAGCAAACCAAGGGGGGTGTCAGGCCCAGAATGGAGGTAAACTGGAAGTAATTCAGGCCCATTAACACCAATTCGTTTGACTTTCCATGCTTGTGTGCACGTTGGTTGACTGCAGTGTACCATGGAATTCACCTTCTAACCATTGGATGGGATCTCCTGGCCACTTGGCAAGCACAGGCGTGGGACTCATGGTAGGCCATGGAATGAGTGCTGCACTAGAATACATGGAAACAAAAATTAAGAATTATGTGGGGGACCTGGGAATCGAACCCAGGTCCCTATACCTGCAAGACACGTCCTCCAACCACCAGGCCATTTGCGTTTGTTTGTAAATATAATAGATAGAAAATATAATATACAAAAAAACATTGGTTAGTGGTATAAGACAAAAAGCGCGCCAAAGTTTGAATCTCCCAATAGCGTCAGGCCACGTCCATCTTCTTCCTTGTTTTCCCTGCAATTATAAAATAAGTAGCGGGGGTTTTAAACCCCCACTAAGTGGAACAGTGAATAATAGCGAATAGGAGAGGAGGACATATAAAAAAGGCGCGATGGCTCATTTGAATCGTCTTGAGCTGTTGAATTCAGCTGTATGGGTCTAAAGGTCCAATTTTTCCATACAAGGAAAGCCCTATTTTGAAGCTTCTGAAACCCTAGGTTTCATCAATGGTGGATTTTGATACAAGCAGTGTTAGTCCAATTAAACGGTACCAATCGCTTCAGAAGATCATTATTAGTGTAAATCAATGAATAAAACATATGAATGATGCATAGAAATCATGTTTCGATTATCAACATATTCGCTCAAACCATAACCATATTTTACCGTTTCTTTGAGTATGGGGACTGGAAAGTGGTTGCAACACGTTCAGGGAACTCTCAGCAAGGGTTTGGAATCAACAATCTGCTCTGAATTGGACTCCAAGTCAGAAAACAGTTTTGGAGTTTTTTATGAAAATTTTGCAAAGTGAGTATGAGCTTTCAGCAGCTGTTTCGTGTCTTGTGGAATAGGGTTGAGCTGTGCATAAGTATGTGAAGCCAATTAGGTCAAGAAAGAGCCCATGGATCCATGAATTAATGTTTTGAATCTTTGATTTTCATCATATATTTTTCAATCTTTTTTCATTGAAATCTTTGCCAATCATGGATGATTTTCCTTTTTTGGATGTGAAACGACCTAGCCAGCTTGCCCTAGTATGATTTGCTGCACAAAAAGATTTGAAAAAGCATTATTTGATATTTTCTCATAATTAAATCTAATTAAATGAATTAATAAGAATAAAAATTCAATTAATTAATTAAAAATAAGAAAATAAATCCCTTTGAGCTCAATGGGTCGTGCATAGGCTTTGGGTAATGATTCAAGGAAGAATTTGAGGCCCATTAGCAATTTTGAAGTGTTTTAGGCAAAGTTGACTTTTCAAAATTCCCAAAAATTTCCCAACTTCTCCAATGCATATCTTGCTCAATTGTGAAGCTATGAACATGTTCTTGGACATTTTGGAAAGGTCTTGAAGTCCTATAACCAATGCCTTTGGTCCCATGTCATTTTGATTTACCAATCTCAAGTTATGGTCTTTGACTTAAAGTGCCTTTTTGTTGACTTTTGAAAATGACCTATAATGTTGAAATTGATAACTTTTTGTGAGAGCATTTATTGGACTTGAAGTGTGAAGATGAGTTGTAGGAAATTTCATTCTCTTCAAAATGAGCTTTGGATGGGATTTTTCTGATAAACCATGAGGAAGTTATGCCTTGGTCAATTTGCAGTTGACTTTTCAACTGTCCAAAAATAGAAACTTTTGCATCTTGAGACTTTTTGAGCCATGCTTTGAGAAATCATGATCAAGAATTGATCAAATGATGTTTGTGGCTTCAAAATAAGATGTTGACCAAAATTTTTGACTTTTGACTGTCAAATGACCATTTTGCCCCTGCAGTTGACTGTGAAGCATTTATGGTTTTTGACTGTGCAATTTGATGTTGTGAGTCTTGAAACTTGACATATGGATGCTTGACAATATATGTGGGCATGTGGGACTTGATTAGACCCTTGGAAACCTCAATTTCTTTGCAAGAACCAAAACCCTAATTTTGACTGTGTTAGGAGGCAATTGGACTGTGCAATCCTTGAGAGATTTTGAACCATTATCTTGACACATCTTGAAGAATATGGGAGGGCAAATTTTGGGGTACAACACCCATAGATTCAAAATACTAATCTTTGCAAAGTACGATGGGGTTTCTTGTCCAAAACTTCACTTGAAATCTTATGTGTGCAAGATACAGCCGCACACTACTGATAAGAAACTCTGGGTTCACTTTTTCCAAGAGAGCTTGGTCGGAATGCAACTTGAATGGTTTTATTAGTTAGATGGTTCCCGTATCAATACATGGGAAAATTTAGCTACTGCATTCTACCATCAGTACTAGTATAACACCGACTTGGCGCCAACAAGAGTCCAGTTATAAGATATGACCATGGGAAAGAACGAAGGATTTAAGGAATATGCACAAAAGTGGAGAGACCTCGCCAGTAGGGTTCAACCACCTTTGATTGATAGAGAGCACATTGACATGTTTATGGGCACTTTATCCGGTCCATTCTTTAACTTGTTGGTAGGCTGTTCCTCTTCCGGATTCACCAAGTTAATCTTAACTGGTGAAAGAGTTGAAAGCGGCATCAAAAGTGGGAAGATCTTTGTGGCATCTGCCTCCAATTCCAATCCTGTCAATAAACCTTTTGCTGCAAAGAAGGAAATCAATGCTATGTAGGGGGAAAGGGCCCGTACCAAGAAGAATGATCATCCGTCAGTTAATGTTGTCTGAATCTCCAATCCAACTCCTACTCAAAGACCATCTGCTAATCATCAATGTTTTGAAACTCCGAGAAGACAACTTACGAGGTTAGGTATGTCATTTCCTCAAGCCTTACAACACTTGCTCAAGGCTAATTTAGTGACATTACGCGATCCTCCTGCCAACCCTGATACGCCTTCACCAAAGTATAATCCAAACGCTAAATGTGCTTACCACTCAAGCATCCCCCGACACGAGACTGACCAGTGTTGGGCCTTGAAAATAAAATTCAGGATTTGATTGATAACAATACTATTGATTTTGATCCTCCTCCAAATCCGAATGTAATCACCGCACCTATGCCGAAGCATGACAAGGGTGTTAATGTTGTTGAAGATACAATTTTTGTTGCCTCTGTTGAAGAATTGACTGCTCCGCTGAATATCATCAAAAAGAACCTCTTGAAAGCTGGGACTTTCCCTGGCTGTGTAAAAGACTGTGTTTGTTGTACCCAACAACTTAATGGATGTGAAGGGCTGAAGAAAGGCATACAACGCCTGATGGATAGCCACAAAATTTTATTTGAGAAGACTCCGCTTACCAAATGTTTGACTAACAAATGTGAAGACCTATCCATTATTACTATCTCAATCAAGCCTCTTAGGATCACCTCTAAAGGTCCTATTAGGATTTAAATGAACCAACTATTCCTCCCTTAATAATCGCTAATCCCGGACCAATTCTCTATTCGTCAAACAAGGCAGTACCATGGAACTATGGTGCTGAGGTGTTCTATCATGGGATTAAACAAGACGCTTGGATCGAAGAAGAAAAAGCTGATGATGTTGGTAATATAACTGGCTCAAGTAAAGTAACTTGAACCGGGAGGATATTTTCACCCAATATCTCACCACCAGTTGTTACAAAGGCTCCCATCCGTATTACTGCTGCCAAGCCAAGTACTGATACAAGAGGGAAAGAGATGGTTTTTGAGCTGGTCATGACAGAAATACCCACAAAGGATGTTGCTGATGGAGAACCCTTCGCTCGTGAGATGGACGAGATCTTGAAGATAATAAAAAGGAGCGACTTCAAGATTGTGGAACAGTTGGGGCTAACCCCTTCTAAGATTTCTATGTTGTCATTACTACTCTGTTCCGATGCCCATGCTCGGACATTAATCAAATTCCTAAAAAAAAGCTCATGTCCCCCATAAGACAACAACGGACCAATTTGAGAATGGCGTAGCAAGTCTGACGGCTGATAATGGTTTTGGATTTTCAGATGTTGAACTAACACCGCTTGGGAATAACCACAATAAAGCTCTACATGTTTCTGTCGAGTGCAAGGGAACCACCCTAGCACATGTTCTAGTCGACACTAGTTCTTATCTAAATGTGATACCCAAGGGGGCGTTAGACCGTCTAGAATGTGAAGGTTTAGTCCTGAATCCAAGTGATATCATTGTAAGGGCGTTCAATGGATCAAAGAGGATAGTTCATGGGGAGGTAGATCTTCCAATCAAGGTGGGCTCCCAAATCTTCAACTCCACCTTCTACGTTATGGATATTCGTCCTGCATATTCATGTCTGTTGGTTTGCCCTTGGATCCATAAAGTTGGGGCAGTAACCTCAACTCTCCATCAAAAACTCAAATATCTGGTCAAGGGAAGAATTTTCACCGTTTGTGGAGAAGAAGATTTTATGGTAAGTCACCTCAACTCGTTCAAGTACGTAGAGATGGATGGAGAATTCATTGAGACCCCGTGTCAAGTCTTTGAAGTCGTGCCACCAATGGTTGTTGCTACCAAATGTTCCTCTGATGAACCCAAAACTGTTAAAGTTGTACCAAAGATGGTTTCAGTCAAAGATGCTCTTGCTGCCATTGAAGAAGGAAGTTGTGATAATTGGGGGAAACTCCTTGATATCCCATTCAAAGCGGACAAATTTGGTTTGGGATTCACCATCAAAGCTCAGAAGGAAGTGAGGAAAGCTCGTGCAGGAAAACCATCTCTCCACATTGGAAGCCATGGATTCAATGTTGTGGGTGATTCTGATGAAGAAGTTGCGTTTGAAGATTGGGTGTATCCTACAACAACGGAGCTGAAGAATTGGCATGCAAAGCACTTTGTGCCCATCTCCTTCATTGAGGAGTAATTTACTTGTTATTGCTTTTCTTTCAATTCAAGAACATTTTGTCTGTAATATTTAACAATGACTTTTAAGCCATGTGCATGGCCCGGGGCACTTTGGTCCATTTGTCAAGGGTTTTATTTATGTTCATCTAATCATATGATCATTCAATACAAATCATTGGACTCTTTTGCATTCAAATCTTTGTGTTAATTGTCTTTCCTTTCTTGCATTTTTCAAAATAGCCATGTATCTTACACGCATACACATACACTCTTGCAGGTCCTCATGCACTCTGGATCTTGTTGCTAATGACTCTACTATTGCCGACTATGACTTCGAATGTCCAATTAACCAAGACAAAGACGAAGGAGAGGAAGATTATGAAATACCAGGAGAACTAGCCAGACTTCTATTACAAGAGGAAAAGTTATTATGCCGCACGAAGAGTCAGTTAAAGTCATCAATCTGGGTACTGAGGAAGATAAGAAAGAAATCAAGATCGGTGCTAACATGGAAGACAGTGTCAAGAGCAGGTTGGTTTAGATGTTACATGATTATGTGGAAGTATTTGCTTGGTCTTATGAAGATATGCCAGGGTTGGATACCGACATCGTAGTTCATCGTCTGCCGACAAAAGAAGATTGTCCCCCTGTCTTACAAAAGATTCGTCGCATGAGGCCTGATATGTCTGAGAAGATCAAATCTGAAGTGATGAAATAGTTTGATGCAGGGTGCCTAGCTGTGACATCCTATCCGCAATGGGTTGCCAATGTGGTGCCAGTGCCGAAGAAAGACGAAAAGGTTCGAATGTGCGTAAACTATAGGGATCTGAATAGGGCAAGCCCCAAGGATGACTTCCCTCTACCACACATTAGCGTCTTGGTCGATAATACTGCTCAGCATAAAGTCTTCTCTTTCATGGATGACTTCTCAAGCTTTAATCAAATAAGGATGGATCTTGAAGACATGGAGAAGACAACTTTCGTTACGCAATGGGGCACCTTTTGCTACAAGGTCATGCTGTTCGGATTGAAGAATGCAGGGGCAACATATCAAAGAGCCATGGTAGCCTTATTTCATGACATGATTCATCATAAAATAGAGGTCTATGTGGATGATATGATTGCTAGATCACAAACTAAAGAGGAACATCTCGATCACCTGTACAAACTATTCAAAAGGACGAAAAATTACAAGTTGAGGTTAAACCCTAACAAATGCACATTTGGAGTACGGTCTGGAAAGCTTCTAGGTTTTGTTGTTAACAATAAAGGCATTAAAGTGGATCCTGCCAAAGTTAAGGCCATCCAAGAAATTCCAGTCCCTCACTATGAAAAGGAAGTTAGAGGATTCTTGGGTCATCTCAATTATATCGCCCGCTTCATATCACACTTGACTGCTACTTTTGAGCCAATCTTCAAACTCTTGAAGAAAGATCAGGTAGTCAGATGGAATGATGAATGTCAAGCTGCCTTCGACAAAATCAAAGAATATCTATAAGAGACTCCTATTCTCATGCCTCCAGTTGAAGAAAGACCCTTGATCATGTACTTGACAGTACTAGAGAATCTAGGGGGTGTGTTTTGGGCCAACAGGATGAGTCTAGTCGAAAAGAACATGCTATTTATTACCTGAGCAAAAAGTTTATCGACTGTGAAACTAAATATCCACTTCTTGAGAAAAATTGTTGCACTCTGGCATGGGCTTCTCGCCGGATAAGATAGTATATGTTGACTCATACCACTCTGTTGATTTCTAAAATGGACCCAATCAAGTACATCTTCGAGAAACCTTCTCTTTCCGAACGGATAGCCAGATGACAAATGATCTTGACCGAGTACAACATTCAATACACGACTCAAAAGGCCATCAAAGGAAGCATACTAGCAGATCATTTATCCCATCAAGATGTTGATGATTATCAGTCCATGAACTTCGACTTCCCTGATGAGAACATCATGTTGGTGACCGATTGTGCGAAACATAGACTGTATGATGGACCTGAACAAGGATCCCGATGGACTATGGTCTTTGATGGGGCTTCCAATGCCTTAGGTAACGAAATTGGTGCAATGATCATATCTCCTGAAGGTTGCCACAATACTTTCACCGCCATACTATGCTTCGATTGCACGAACAATATGGCTGAGTACGAAGCATGCATTTTGGGTCTGAAAGCTGCCATTGACTTAAGAATCAAGCATTTGAATGTGTCTAGGGATTCTGCTCTAGTGATTAGCCAAGTAAAAGGAGATTGGGACACTAAACACCCTAATATCATCCCTTACAAGGAACTTATGCTATCCCTAATTCCATACTTCGAAGAGATCACATTTGAACACTTCCCTAGGGAAGAGAATCAGTTGGTTGACGCCTTGGCAACCATGTCTTCAATGTTCAAGGTCAGATGGGACAATGAAGCCCCTATGATTACAATTGAAATATTCGACGAACCTGCACATTGCTGTGATCTTGACACTGATACAGAAAACCCATGGTACCATGAGGTGATGAGATATCTCAAAGCACAAGAGTACCCTGAGGGGGCATCCATCAATGACAAAAAATTCTTACAAAGATTTGCAGCCAAATTCTTCTTAAGTAACATGATTTTGTACAAGCGCAACCATGACTCTACTCTACTCCGATGTATGGATAAGAAGGAGGCAGAGAAAATTATGGAAGACATGCACGATGGTATCTTTGGTACTCACTCAAGCGGACATATGATGGCTAAGAAAATCTTGAGAGTTGGCTACTATTGGTCAACAATGGAGACTGATTGCCATCAACACTCTAGAACTTGTCACAACCAAATCTATGCTGACAAGGTACATGTGCCTTCTATCCCTTTGAACATCATGACCGCTCCATGGCCATTTGCAATGTGGAGCATTGATATGATTGGAGAGATCAAGCCAACCGCTTATAATGGACATCACTTCATTTTGGTCGCTATTGATTATTTCACAAAGTGGGTTGAAGTCTCCTCGTTTGCCTCAGTCACCAAGAATGTGGTATCCAGATTCATCAGACACAATCTCATCTGCCGCTATGGTATCCCCGAAAGGATCATCACCGACAATGGGACTAACCTCAACAATGCTATAATTAATGAGCTTTGCACTCAGTTTAAGATCAAGTATCACAATTCTTCTCCGTATAGACCTAAAATGAATGGCGCAGTCAAAGCGGCCAACAAAAACATTAAGAAGATTATGCAGAAGATGGTGGTAACCTATAAGGACTGGCATGAAATGTTATCGTTTGCTCTTCACGGCTACTGCACTTCAGCTAGAACATCAACTGGGGCAATTCCCTTTTCCTTAGTCTATGGCATGGAAGCTGTTTTGCTAGTGGAAGTTCAGATTCCCTCACTAAGGATTATGATTGAAGCAGGCTTAGGCGAAGACGAGTGGATTCAGAAGATATTGGATCAGCTGGACTTGATCGATGAAAAGCGACTGGTTACTGTTTGTCATGGTCAGATGTACCAAAAACGTATGATCAAGGCTTTCAATAAAAAGGTCAAGCCTCGAGTATATCAAGTTGGTGACTTAGTGATAAAGCGCGTCATTCTGCCACAAGGCGACCCCAGAGGCAAATGGACTCCCACCTACGAAGGGCCATTTGTTATCAAGAGAGTTTTCTCTGGCGGTGCCATGATGCTGACTACCATGAGTGGTGAAGACTTTCCACATCCTATAAACACGGACATAGTTAAAAAATACTATGCATAAGAGACATGCTAGGTTGACACACCTAGGCAAAATAAGAGCATCCTGGAAAACCAAAAGGTTTAGGAAAAAATTAGGGATATATGCAAAAGATTGTACACCCGGCAGGTTGAAAACCCGAAAAGGCAACTTGGGCAAAAATGGGTATTCTGGTGGACTGAAAACCCGAAAGGGCGGTCCAGGAAAAAGTTAAGTATTGAAAGCGTATGACTATGTCCCGTGGAATCACCACAGTCAACTTTATCACCAAGGTCCGAGTTCAAACAGTCCAAGATTAGTCCAATCAACTTCTGTCAATGGCAAGGGGCATTCGAAGACATTGGGGAAATGGTAGAGTTGGAATGCAATGAGATCATTTCACATGGCTATTTGTTTTGTTTTCAATTTTTGTTTTCCTTTCAACGATTTCCTCTTGCTAGGATCTTTGTCTCTTTGTACAAAAAACGCCTATTCATGGGCAAAATATCAATACGAATATACTTTAAAGTGCAAACTTTCTGTCTTTGTTTTGAATGCAAATTTGTCCAATGACTAAAATTGAACGAACATATGCATATGAACATAATTAAAATTATTTGGCACATGTGCCCTGCTAAGCAGTAACAAATATCTCTTTCATGTATATGGAATATCCCCGCAGAGTTATTTCATTAGCATTATCCCCACAAGACGGCTACAATAAATCAATCTTCAACAAAGTTACCCACAAAGTTTCTTTGCACAGGATAAGCTCCAGCCAGAGTCTCAATCTCTTGGCAGCTCTCTCCCCAACTAAGTTGGTCCTACAAGTAGAAGCCTTGTGGACCTCTTCCTCACAGAACTCGCCTCATCAGTAGTTCATCAGGTATTCATCAACAGGGTTTATTTCCCCAACATGGTTTATTTCCCCAACAAACAACGGGTAGCATAACTCCCCAGCCGAGTGCAAAATTCCCTAACTGAGCCTGTTATCCCCAGCTGAGTATATCCTCCCCAAGCTGAGTTTGTCCTCCCCGAATGAGTCTACACTCTCCAGCTTGAGATTCCCTTTCAGACTATGGCAAATCTTAGGGCCACAACCCCTAATCCTCAGTAAAGTCAACAAAACATTTACTATCTCCAAAAGCTACTATGAAGCTTGGACCCGACCAGATATTAGTACAACTTCCAAACTACTATGAAGGCTGGATCCGACCAGATAATAGTTAACTACGCAAGATACTATGAAACTTGGACCCGACCAGATAATAGTTTAAGTCTTCAAAATATAGAAGAACCTGGACTCAACCAAACCAGGGTTTAACTTCTTTTCCCCAATAGAGCTTGCCTCTACCCCAACAAGCTATTGTGAAGCCTGGATCCGACCAGATAGCAATTCCCTTCAGAGATTCGTTGTGAAACCTGGAATCCGTCCAGATGACAACTAAATCCCCAAGCAGTTTATTATGAAACCTGGACCCGACCAGATAACAATTAACCTCATCTACCTCAGAAATTTGCAAAGCCTGGATCCAACCAGATATCAGTTTTCAAATAAGTTATTATGAATCATGGAGCCCAGTCAGATAAAAATTAACTATGATCCCCATACAGACACTATGAAGCCTAGACCCGACCAGATAATAGTACAACTTTCCAACAAAAAAATCATGAAACCTGGACCCGACCAGATAATAGTTACCACTTCAAGTCACTGCAAAGCCTGGAATCCAACTAGATAACAGTTAGCTTCCTTATCCCCAGCAAGTTGTTGTTAAGCCTGGATCCGACCAGATAACAATTCAATTGAAAGAAATTTTCTGCAAAGCCTGGAAACCGACCAGATAACAGTTAATTTATTCTTCCCCAGTAAGTTATCGTGAAACCTGGATCCGACTAGATAGAAATTGATTTCATCATCCTCAGCAAATTGTGAAGCCTGGATCCGACCAGATAACATCTGACATTCAAGAAATATTCCCCAGCGGAAACATCCTTTCAACAAAGTTTGAAGATATGTATATTCTTCATCCCTAACAGCAATCAGGGATTCAACTCCCCAGAATTTCCTCAGCAGCAGTCAGGGATTTATTTTCCCGAACAAACATACATCTCACACTTATACATCATAGCATGTACATACAAAATTCATTTAGCGTAATACCACATCTTGTGAACATCATGCATACATCTACATTTAACTAACCTCTTTTTCCCACAGGCAGAACATCAAGTTTTAGTATAAATCGACCAAAGGTTTGTGCTGATACTTCTTCCAGTGTTTACCAACATTCCTCTAAATGGCATCTATAAGCCCATTCACAATCCATCTTCGAGTGCAAATTTCTGGGCACTCTAGTGTTTAATCATCTTCCACCTTCAAGTCACGAATGACGGATTCTCCAATCTAACTCTTCAGGTTTAAGAAGATTTAACAGGGGCAGATGTTGTACCCCAAAATTTTCCCTCTCATTTCTCAAATAATCTCTCACAAGATCTCTTTTGGTTCAAGACTGCACAAGGGTTGATCAGGTCAAGATACCCCTCAAGCACTGATGACTGAAAATTAGGGTTTGAGATTGCACAAGGATAATTGAACTTTCAATTCCTCATATGACTTTCATGGATCATTATGGACTCTCAAGATTTCTCATGTCAAGTTTGAAGTCTTGGAACACATTTTTGCTCAGTCAATTGACCAGTTGACCTAAAATCAGTTGTATTGGGGAAAAAGTCAATTGTGGTTAATTTACAATCAAACTTCATAATTTTATGTCCGTATCAACAATATGAAATCACATATGTCATTTGATCTAGTTTGTATCCCAATTCCTCAAGAAATTTGATCAGATCATCAAAAGGGCAAAATGGTCAAAATTAGGGTTTTGACTAAGAAGGTGCAATTTCTGATTTTTGACCTAGCAAATAACTTATTGGTTTGAGACATGATCTCAAGGATTCTAATACTTCATTTTTACCTAATGACGTGGCTCAAAACATTCCTCAAGATTAATTTATTGACAGATTAATTTTCAGTCAACTGATGAAAAGTCAACTGTACACTGAAAGTCAAACTTTGACTTTTTGGTCAAAATCAAGTGTCGAAGATCACAATTCATCAAAACATGTCAAAATATGAAACTTGTTCATCAAGAAATCAAAAAGTCAAGATTTCATTTTGAAAAGTCAAAATTTCTAAGAAATTTTTCTAAGTGTTGAAAACTTCATATTTTTTCACAACTTTGAGCCAATTTTCCACCATGATGCAAAAGGATTCAAAAGAAACTTTCAACATTAAATTTGTAGATATCAATGAGATATAAAACATTGTAGAACACAAATTCTCATAGAAATGCATGGATTTCAAGTTATGATTTTGTGAGTACATGTTCATGAAACTTGGAAACTTAGTAAAATTTTGCCCTAGTTTAGGCAGGATTTTAACCTAACTTCATGGCAATTTTTCACATAGTTCCAAGATTAATTTTCAAAAATGTCCAACGTAGAGGTTGTAGAGGATGTTACAAGCTTTCTAAAATGTCAAAGAACTCATTAAGATCATGTTTGAGCAAGGATAATCAAAGACAAGAAGTTAGGATTTTCAAACTTGAATTACAAGCCATTTCTTGATGAACGCATAAACCAAATCCATGCTAGGCTGCATAATATTTGCTTTAAAGGCATAAAACTTGTTTGTCACTCCATAATTAAATGTTTACATAGATGTTAGAGCTTTTATCTAAACATTTGAGCTATTATCCAAGTTGCATTTCCATTAATGGCACAAAGTAACATTGCCATTCTAGTAAAGAGGCTTTAATCACAAAGTCAACTTTTCTTGAGCTTGCACTAGTTCCTTATCATCACACATAATCTAAAAGCCATAAGAAACTTGTCTAGAGCCTCTAACTACTCAGACCATGCTTGTACTATGCATTGAAACCATGTTTGTCAACCTTACTTCAAAAACAAGCCAAGAAGCCAAAACATGTGATCTTGTACTTCTGACCATCTAAACTTCTCCAAACCTTTTCCTATATATCAAAACACTATTATGCAACCTATGAAACGAGTTTGAACACCCTTAAGCACTCCCAAATTCCATCAAGCCAAAAATTACACAAAACTTCCATTTTTGTGTCATTTATGATTTTGAACTTCAAACTTCCATTTCCATCTTACATTTCTTGGCCTTTTAGTTTAAAAAGTTTCCTCACATCAAATACAAACCATCCATGTCCCTATTACACGACTGTAACTCCATTTCCATCATCCTTCATAACCAAAAACCGAGCATTGCAGTGGGACTTCTCCAGGCCATTTCAGCCACTCTCAACTCAAGCTAAGCATTGATTTATCTTCCTAGAGACTCAAGGAAGCTAACTTGATCATTACAGCACCTTGAATCAAGCTCAAACTCATTTCACGATTTCCTGTTTTGAGTTATTTTTCTTGAACTTCTATCTTCATATTTAGGCATTGTTAGGCTTGAATTTATGAAGATAAAATATAGACATCATTGCCCTGAAACTATACATATCCATAGATTTCATTTATGTTGCTTGAGTAGAGAGAATTTTGAGTTTGAATCTCTAAAAATATTTAGGTTAGAATTTGGTACTGTTAGAAATTCATGTTCATCTTTGAGAATTAGCTTAAGTTATTTACATATTCAGAATCGTGAGAAAATTTCTAACAAGTTTGATGTTGGAAGTTTTGTGAATGGATGAGAAATGAATAAGTTACAGGTCCTTTGGCTGGAGGTCGAAGATGAAGTTCATTCAGGGCAAAACTTATGTTACATATTTATTGTTTTGTTTAAGTTAATGGATGTATCACCACCCCAGTGGTTAACGCGCGCGCCTGTTACCTATGGGACCTGGGTTCGAGCCCCAGTGGTACCCTTTTGTGCATTACATTTTTCTTCTTTTTTGTTTGAAACAGGCGCCTGGGCCCCAAACCATCAGGCTTTTGCCTTTTTTGCCAGATTCTAACCCCCTGTTTGCTCATACACTCCTGGCCCAACTTTTATTTATTTCATTTATTTATTTTCTTGTTTTATTTTTATTTACATTTCATTTTTATTATTATTATTTTTATTAGTGATAAAAAATCCAAAAAATATTATTATTATTATTATTTTTACATTTATTTATTTTTATTTGTAAAAAACAAAAAGACTAAAAATATTTTCTTAATAAATTTAACCTTTTTTATTAATTAATATTTAGATAATTAGGTTTAATTATTATATTATTCTCTTGTAAATTTAAATTAATTTAGAACTTAGGTTTATTTTAATTGATTAACTTTCATTTTATTTTTATTAATTTAAAATCTTTTCATAAAAAACCTAAAAATCATTTTTACTTAATTCTTTTCTTAATTAGTTTAAATTTAATCTTGTTTTTTTTAACTAATATTTTTTCTTAATTAGGTCAAAATTAAAACCCTTTCATGAAAACCAAACAAAAATCATTTCTTTTTCCGTTTTGCATTTGTACATTATTTTTTTCAATTATTGTACATTTATTTAATATGGTTGTAATAGTTAATTAGATTTAATTTTCTTGCAAAATCCTCATTTGTAAATTTGTATACCCCCTCCCCTAATGATGTAATAGCTTAGTATTTTTAGTTTCCGCAATTTATCGCTTTATATAAATGCTAGTAATTAGGGTTTATATGGAAAGACTAAAATCAACAAGTTAGTAAACCTTAATTCAAGACAAAACAATGCATGTAAATCAACACCCTTGCACACTTGCACCCTTAGGGTAATTCCACTTTGTTGCCTTATAAAAATGGCCATCTTATGCATGTGGAATAGATTGTTTCTAGTTGCTTGCTCATTTTCAAATCAAACATCCTTGCTTATTCTTCAAAACAAACACCAACACTTTCTAAAACACTTTCAAAACATTTTCCAAACATGAAACATTTTCAAAAGATCAACATTTTGTATACGTTCTTACGAACGAGAACTATTACAAAGTTTTCCTAAACGATGGTGCCTTTTCAAAATACTCCAAAAACCACACAAAGCACATTTTCAAACAAAAGCAAGTGATCTAGCAAGCAACTAAGAGCTCATAGATAACTATGGATGAAAAGGGTGCTAACACCTTCCCTTTTCATAATCTACCCCGTGAACTCAAGAAACAATCTCAAAGGTCTATCTTGTTCTTTTCAACCTTTCCTTTTTGGATAAGAGAAAAGTCGGCGGCGGCTCTTGCTAACCGTAACATTTGCGATAAAACGCAAAACACCCAAGTCAGTTCTCGCACTGTATCACAGTTACCTTGCAATTTTTATTCATGTCATGACCATTTGAGACCATACAAAGGAATTTCTCATTACAGACCCAAAATCGGCCCCACAAAACAAGCCCAAAGTTTGCACCAACCAGCCCCATAAAACTGTTCAAACTAATAATGTCCATTCTGTTGCAAAAACCCAACCATGATGTCTGTTATGCAACACAGCTCCATAGACCTGCATCACATTGTAAAACAAACAAAAATAGTCCAAGCAAACAGTTGAAAAACCTGCAAAGACAGTCTGCTAAAACTATCAAAGATGTTGCCAACAAATTCCAAACATTACACAAAATAGAAGTCACCCAAATCTGTAATGGAAAAGGAGTGAAACAGCATGTCAAAATTGTTTAAAATCTCACCAACCTCCCCCCCCCCCCCCCCCCCAATTTCCACCTCTCGGTTGATATATAAACAATAGACAGCAAAGAAAGGGAGGAGGGAGACAAGAGTGATATTGAAAGAGAAAAAAAAGAGAGAGCCGTATTGAGGGGGAGAGTTTTGTGAAAAGAAAGAGAGAGAGAAAATACTATAAACCCAGAAAAGAAAAACAACAACAACAACCATGAAAATATGTTGAACCTTGAAATTATTTTGAACCATAAAATAGTAGCAACCCAAAGGAAAGGAAAAACAAAAAAAAACCTTCAAGCCCCCTGTACAAACTTGTAGCTCTCAATACAAAGTAAGAATTGGAGCAACTTCCTGGAGGTTCACTGAAGTTGTTCTGATCATAACAATATCTTGAAAGGTGTTCAAAGTCAATACAGATTTCAGTTCCAAGGTAAGCCTTCTTGACTTTGAGCTCCTCATTTCAAGCATCACTAGTGACTCTTTCTTGAAGATAAATATAGATATCATACTCTTGAAGCTAACCACCTGCTTGTTTTTCATGTTTATCAATTATATATGGAAAACTGACTTTTACATGTAGAAGAGCAGTGTTAGAAACAAAATACAGCAATATGAGTCGGCACATGCCTCTATGAGTCGACACATATCAGGAACAAGACAGGTTATGAGTCGACACAAAATGTGTATGTGTCGACTCATACTGTGTTATTTTTGATTTCCAGGGGCAAGGAAGTTGTTTGAGTCGACACAAAGCACGAATGTGTCGACACAACCAAGAGATGAGTCGACACATACCATTATGTATCGACTCATACTGTGTTATTTTTTTTAATTTCCAGAAACAAGAAATTGTCATGTGTCGATGCATAAATGCATATGTCGACACATAATAGGCAAAAAATAAGTTTTATTTCTTTTTACACTATCTTTATATTTGTTTTATGTTTTTATTCATTGATGTTCATTTATTCAACATGGTTGTAATAATTTAATTAGGTTTTTTTTATTTCATCCTCATTTATAAACTTGTACCCCCACCCCCGTATAATTGTAATAGCTTAGGATTTATTTTTGTATGTTTTAATTGTTGCTTAATTATGCATATGTCATTCAATTAGAACACATAGCCTCCTTTTGGGCTCATCCTGAATGAAAAGGTATGCACTTACAAATTCACATCCGCATACATTTCATAGTTTGGTCCTGGGATTTTCTACAGTGACAACTATTCGATCGATTGTTTCAATTGGTCATTTAGAATACTAATGGCACGCTAGTCCCACTTTTTAGGAGCATGCATATAGCCACCTTGTATGGGTTTTTTTTATCTTATCCATTGAAGAAATTTCCCTCCCCTTGATCCACATACCAAGCATCTTCTTAAAGGGTCTCATAGTTGAGTTTGGGCATGGCCATTCTCACGAGGTTAATCAAGTTTTTCCCTTGGTTAACTATAACCCGAATCAACCACTTTGGTCTATATACCAAGTGTCTCCATGCACAAAGGGTCTCATAGTTAAGGATAGGAGCACCTACTATCACGAGATTAATCAAGTACACCACTTGGTAAATCATAACCTGATTCATTCCCTTACACCAAGCATTCCAATCACACCACTCATAATACTACACATTTTGTCACTTGTCCATGATCACCACACACGATCACTCTTCACAAACACCACCTCCTCTTACCTATAACATGCTCCCTCAGGATGATAGCTTCCTCTTATTCAAGGTGCAAGCTAATTAGACCTTAGGTTGAAACCCATGCATGACAAGATAGGGATTTTCTAGTCTCCCCCTTTATCCTTTTTCTTATTTTTTAATTAAAATTTATCATTCACAAATCAAAAATCCAAAAAACACTTAATCATTATTCAAACTCATTTAAAACTCCCAAAACACTCAACCAATCAAAACCTCCCCCAAAGGGCATGTTATCTCCGTTCTACCGCGATACAGGTTGTGCCTATTACTAGAATGCATGCATTAACGTCGCCCACTAAAAAACACCAACAAATCAAAATTTTCTAGAGGAACTACAGTGTTTTGATTCCTTCACTAGATACGTAGGCAAAGGGTCGTGAAACCCTCACGAACACAATAATAAAAAACCATTTATTTCCCCTTAAGCAAGTATATTTGTAGATAAACACACCCTTAGAGACAAACAAACAAAATGGATCCCGTTTAGTACAACGGGTGTGAGGGGTGCTAATACATTCCCCTTGCATAACCAACTCTCTTACCCTTTCTCTTGGTCGCAAGACCATCTTATCCATCTTCTTGCGGTTTTATCGATATTTCCCTTTCCTTCGGGGTAAATAAAGTTCGGTGGCGGCTCTGTGTTTTACGCCGGTAGTTTCAGTTGGCGACTCTATTGGGGACTGTTGCACCCCAAAATTTGCCCTCTCATTTCTCAAGGAATCACCCTGGATCCTCAAGTTTTTCTCATCCAATTCCAAGCCTTGAATTATCAATTTTTCAAAGAAAATCACTCACAAGGGCAGAATGGTCATTTGCATACTGAGAAGTCTAACTTTGACTTTTGAATCAAAATCAAATCTCAAAAATCATATTTCATCAAGACATGTTGGAATATGAAGTTTATTTCATCAAGAATTTCAAAAGTCAAATTTTACTTTGGAAGAATCAAATTCTAAATACTTAGAAATTTTTTCTAAGTGTTTAAGAAATATGATAATTTCAGAACTTCTAGGTCAGTGTTCACACTCAGCAAATTTAGGATAGTCTCAAGACAAAGTTTAGTCAGAACTTCTGGGCTAGTGTTCACAAAGGTTCAGTCAGAGTTTGCCAAGGTAAATCAAAGAAGACTACAAAGTGTGCTGCAAGCTTACTGGAAAGTATGAAGGATCCTTCAGAACATGCTGAAGCCAGAAGATAAGAGGATCAAAAGATTGGATACTACGCTGAAGCAGAACTTCTAATCCAGAGTTAAGCAAGGGTGCAGAGTTTCACATGGGAATTCATTTAATGCTCACAACCGCCTCTGATTCTTTATCAAAGGGATTTTCCCCACATGTACCCCTACTGCCTTGGGAAGATAAAGTTTTGTGCAAAAGTATGCTAGGCTCAGGCGCTGTTTCTAGTTTTCCTTAATTCATGCTGACAAATCCAGCTTAGGTGCTGCTAACCATCCCACTTGGTGCATTGAACCACGCTTGTTTAAGTTTACTTCAGGAGTAAGTCAGCTTCTAGCACATGATGTTGGCGCCACTTGACATCTCCAAACTATAAAACCTTTGCCTATAAATAGAACACCACTGGCCACTGAGAAAGGGTCGAAAAAATTTGTGAAAGAGGTGAGAAAATTGAGAAAAAAAGCTTTTAACCCCTGCAAAAATTCCAAGAACCCAGGAAACTATAAACATAAAATACCAAAATCTTAACTTTTGATTCCTTGCATTCAAACTCCATTTTTCCTCAAGTGTTCTTGACTAAAAAACCATCCATGCAGTTGCTGATTTACATATTAGAAGTTACCCTAACTTCTGTATTCCTACTGCCATACACTCTCCATTCACTTCCACCTCAAAAGAGACAAAATATCACCCTTTGGCTGTTCTAGAAGTTGAAAACTTCCACCCTGCTGAGTACGTGAAGAAGTTGCTCAGAACATCACCAGAGTTCAAGACCAATCTCCAGTTCATAGAATCCTTTCCAACTGCAAGGTAAGTTTTCTGCTGACTCTCATCATGCTGATTAATCATTGTCAGATTTTGCATATTTAACACAGTGTAGATATTCTGATTCCTGATGATGTATGTGATACGGTGGGAGAATTGACTAGAGGTTTTGCGTTTGTGTTCGCAAATGTTTCAGTTTAGCAAGAGTCGCCACCGACTTTTTATTTTATCCAATGGAAAGGTCAAAAAGCACAGGAAAGACCTTTGAGATGTTTTCTTGGGTTCAGGGGGTAGATTATGAAAAGGGAAGGTGCTAGCACCCTTTTCATCCATGGTTTTCCATGGGCTCTTAGTTACTTGTTTTAGATCACTTGCTTTTGCTTTTCAATTGTTTGAAATGGTGTTTTGTGTATGGTTTTGAAAGTATTTTGAAAAGAGGCCTTTGTTTAGGCAATCTTTGTAATGATTCTTGTTTGAATGTATAGAAAGGTGTTTGTCTTTTGAAAAAGGTTTCAATATTTTGAAAGTTTGTTTGAAAATTGTTTTGAAATTGTGTGTGTGTTTGTTTGAAAATAGCAAGGATAGTTTGCAAATTGATCAAGTAACTAGGAGCATCTACCTACTCAAAAGTCTTTCTAGTACATTTTTAACCCTTTGATATTGTTGTTTTACCATTGTATTTAGTAAACAACCCTATCTTTGGATGTTAAACGGGACGGGCGCGGGTCATCGTATGACCATGATAACAATATTGCCAAGTATCATTAGCAAGTTTTGTGGGACTAGATCATTTTTGCATAGGCAACCAAGATAGCATCATCGAGGGACTATGATCTTTTGTTTTTGTTTTGTTTTGCCAAGATATCTAGCATGCATACCATGGCCATTTTAAGGCAACAAGTGGGTGAAACCCTAGAGATGCTTGTGTGCAAGGTGTTGTCATTTTCATGCATTTTTGTCTTGTGTTTAGTCATGCTATTTGTTTGATTTTTGGTCTTTTGCATACAAACCTAATTTACTATCATGGCATATAAAAGCAATAAATGCGTAAAGTAAATCTAACACTATTACAACAATATTATAGGGAGGGGTACAAGTTTGAATAGGGGGGTATTTGCACAAAATAAAACCCTAGTTTACTATTACAACCCAATTGAATTTAATTTACAAATAAATAAATAAACAAGTATTTAAATATGCAATAAATTATAAATATGCAAAAAAAAATTTGTATTTATTTTTATGTATGTAAAAATGAATTTATTTAAGTCTTAAAAAATAAGAAAATAAAAGAAATTATTTTTGAAAGGGTGAAAACCCTAATTTTTGGTTTAATAAAAATTATGCTTTATGTTATTTATTTATTCATTTTTTTGTTTAAGAAAAATAATAATAATAATATACAAAAAATGTTATAAAAATAAATATTGTATGAAAATATTAATTTAAGTGTATAAATAATAAAAATAAAAATATATAATATTTTTATATTATTTGCAAATTTATTCAAGAAAATGAATTCTATTTAACCTAATAAAACTATTTTTGTCATAAAAAATAATAAAATAAAAAAATGCAAAAATTAAGAAAATATTTTTGGGTTTTTTAATTTTCATAAAAAATATAAAAAGTCAGAAATCACAAAAGAAATAAAAAATATAACAAAATATATCAACTGGGCCAAGGGGGTGCAAATAACAAAATGGAGGGTGTGAAAAGTAGAAAAGCCAGGCCCAGGCCTAATCTCCTTCATCCCTGTCCTCTGGCCAAACACACGCGTATTCTGCAACTTCAAACCTGTTCTCTCTATTCTTTGCATGAAATTAAAAACTCACAACATGAAACTTATAGAGTATTAAACCACGATTCTAATGATATAAAAAACTTGTTCTAACTCTCAAAGACCAGAGAGAATTTCAGTGACCCTAAATTCTAACCTAGTTTTTTCAACAACTACAACTATTAAATAATCCTAGCTCAGACAATATAAATGGAAGCTATGCATATGTGCAGCTCAAGCACATTAAATACTACATTTTTGCTTCACAAACCTAATCCTAAGGATGTCTAAATAAGGAGATAGAAAGTTGGAAATTACCTTGTTCAGTCAAGTTCGAATATGGCAATGTAGCAACTTTGAATGAGGCCTGAAGGACTTGTGAGTTGCTTGAAGTTCCCTCAACCTTTCCCAATGCTTAGCTTGCCTGGAACTTGCCTGAATCTTCTTGTAGAACTTAACCTGCAAAGCTTCAAAATGAAAATGGTGAAGTGTGAAAATGAGGTTACAGTTGCTGGACAGGGACTTGGATAGCTTGGATGGGAT
The DNA here is from genome assembly GCA_948472305.1 of Vicia faba. Classification (NCBI taxonomy): domain Eukaryota; kingdom Viridiplantae; phylum Streptophyta; class Magnoliopsida; order Fabales; family Fabaceae; genus Vicia; species Vicia faba. Next base: position 1,502,328,691 of record OX451739.1, on the reverse strand, counting down.
GTATGCAATGTGTTTGAAATGGTTCAAGGCAAAACGCACGAGTGGAATATGTTTTGGAAGTGGTTCTGCAGAAAATGCCCTGTTTGGGAAAGAACTTGTGATTTTTTTGCTTAAGGGTGTTTGAGATGCTATGAGCTCGTGTTTTAGGCTTGGTATAATGTGCTGAAGTTGTTTGAAAATCTTACAAGACTTGGTTTTATCAGATTTTCAAGTTATCTTCACTTTTGCAAGTTGGCTTGTTTTTGAAGAAAAGGTTGAGTTGACAAAGCCAAAGCCTGTACAAGCTAGCTCAAGGTATGCATAGGGTTGGTGAGCTTTTCCTGAAGTTTGTGGATGTTGTTTGTATCAAGGGATCAGGTCCAATGCTCAAGATAAACAAAATTGCAAAAAGTATACTTTATGGAAATGGTATTGTAACCTTTATGCCATTTTTGGAATAATTCATTGTACAATGCTCCATAACTCAGAACAATGCCTTTATCCAATGTATTTTCATTTAATTAAGGAGTGTGGAAAGTATTAAGACATGTAAAACAAGTAAAAGCATGATCCAAACTGATTTGCAACTTGTGCCAATGTGAAAAATGCCATGGACAAAAGTGAGAAATGGCCATTTTATTTCCTTCGATTCTCCCTAACCATAAATGATCTTGGAGAATTATTGGACATTTTGGAAAGCTTGTAACATTATCTACAATCCATATTTGAAATTAATTATGAGATTCCACTTAGAACTAGGTGAAAAGTTGCCATGAAGATAGGTCAAAATCCTGCCTAAACTAGGGCAAAATTTCACTAAGTTAAAAGTTTCATGGACCCCTATTCACAAAATCATAACTTGAGATCCAAGCATATTTTGGAAAAACTTTGTGAATCAAAGTTGTATATTTTGTGGAGGACTACAACTTTGATGTTGGAAGTTTTCTTTGAGTCCAATTTCATCATGGTGAAAAAGTTGGGAAACGTTGGGGGAAAATAAGAAATTTTCATAACTTAGAAAAATTTGAAGTTATGAAATTGTTCAAACTTAAACCCTAATTTTCAAAATTAGGTTTCTTGGTGAAAAATTTTCATGCTTTGACACATCTTGATGAAAAATGAACCTTGGCACTTGATTTTGACCAAAAAGTCAAAGTTTGACTTTTCAGTGTACAGTTGATTTTTGATCAATTGACTGGAAAATTCATTTGTCAATCCAATGCATTTGAGATCTTTTGAACCTTGTGATTAGGTCAAGATGATTCCATTGAGTCCTTGAAACCTTGCTTGAACCCAATTTGCCATTGGCTAGGTGAAAAATCAGAAATTGCCCTTCTACAGTCAAAACCCTAATTTTGACCATTTTGCCCTTTTGATGATCTGATCAAATTTCTTGAGGAGTTATGGTCCAAACTTGATCAAATGGTTCATATGAGTCTATAATGTTGATGTGGATAAAAAATTATGAGGTTTGACTTTAAATTAGCCACAGTTGACTTTTTCCCCAATACAGTTGATTTTTAGGTCAACTGCCCAATTGATTGGGTAAAAATTTGATTCAAGGCTTGAAACTTGGTATGAGCAATCTTAGAGGTCCAACATGAAGTATTAAAGTCACATGAGGCATTGGAAGTCCAAAAATCTTTGTGCAAACTCAAACCCTAATTTCATGTCATTAGTGCAAGGAGAGGTCTTGAGCTGAGCAAACCCTAATCTGGTCTTGAGTCTAAGAAGTCTTGTGAGGAGAATCTTGATAAAATTAGAGGGAAAATTTTGGGGTACAACAGCTGCCCCTGTTCAATCTTCTTGAACCTGAAGAGTTAGATTGGCGAATTTTGTCGTTCGTAACTCGAAGGTAAAAGATGATTGGACACTAGAGTGCCCGTAAATTTGCACTCGTCAAAGTGTAGTTTGAGGAAATGGGCTTAAAGATTCCATTTGGAGATGTGATAGAATCTTGTTGGAGATGGGATTAAAGATGCCATCCAAGGATGTTTATTGAATTGTATGTTGTAAGTCAGAAGAATAAGTATCAGAATGGTGTCCGCGTCTGGAACGTATCTGAACTGTATCTGGAGACTTGTAATGAGAAACAGAATAGCATCTGTGTCTGGAGAATCTCTGAACTATATATGGGCTTTGAATATGAATAAGAAATAGAATAACATCCGTGTCTGGAGCATCTCTAAGTTGTATCTGAGCTTTGAATCTGAATAAGCAATAGAATAGCATCCGTGTCTGGAGCATCTCTAAGCTGTATCTGAATTCTGTATTTGAATAAGCAATAGAATAGCATCCATGTCTGGAGCATCTCTGAGTTGTATCAGAGCTTTGAATCTGAATAAGTAATAGAATAGCATCCGTGTCTAGAGCATCTCTGAGCTGTATCTGAGCTTTGAATCTGAATAAGCAATAGAATAGCATCCGTGTATGGAGCATCTCTAAGCTGTATCTGAATTCTGTATTTGAATAAGCGATAGAATAACATCCGTGTCTGGAACATCTTTGGGTTGTATCTGAGTTCTGTATTTGAATAAGCAATAGAATAGCATCCGTGTCTGGAGCATCTCTGAGCTGTATCTGAGTTCTGTATTTGAGTAAGCAATAGAATAGCATCCGTGTCTGGAGCATCTCTAAGCTGTATCTGAGCTTTGAATCTGAATAAGCAATAGAATAGCATCTGTGTCTAGAGCATCTCTAAGCTATATCTGAGCTCTGTATTTGAATAAGCAATAGAATAGCATCCGTGTCTGGAGCATCTCTGAGCTATATCTGAGCTTTGAATCTGAATAAGCAATAGAATAGCATCCGTGTCTGGAGCATCTCTAAGCTGTATCCGAATTCTGTATTTGAATAAGAAATAAAATAGCATCCGTGTCTGGAGCATCTCTGAGATGTATCTGAAGTTGAGATCGACAGTTGAATCTGAAAGAGAAATAGAATGGCTTCCGTGTCTGGAGCATATCTAATCTGTATCTGATTGTTGAAGTATGAATGAGTGATAGAATGGCATCCGTGTCTGGAGCGTATTCGTACTGTATCTTGACTTTGAATTCTGAATGAGTAACAGAATGACTTCCGTGTCTGGAGTGTATCCGTACTGTATCTGAATAAGAGATCTGAATGAGTAATAGAATGACTTTCGTGTCTGGAGTGTATCTTTACTGTATCTGAGATCTTTGAATATCGTTAATGATAGTTGTTAATCTTATCCTGAAAAGGGTAAAATGTTAGTTGACCACAAAGTAATGTTGCATGAAATGTATGATGCAATAAATGTGCTTTATCAATGTTTATGATATATGAATGTAATGTATGCGCATGTAAGCTGATTCGATGTCTTGCTGAGGAAAATAAATCCTTGATAGTTAGGGATAATGAAAATCCTTTGACTGCTGTCGAGGAAAATAAATCCTTGACCGCTGCTGGAGATTCAAAACCTTTGACAACTTCTGTGGGGATGTGAGAATCCTTCATGACTTTCCTGGGGATATAGGGATCCTTCAAGTCTTTGGAGTTGGAATATGATAATCATTTTGTTGTGAAAATAATGCCAAGTGTTGCTTGAGAAACCTTCTTGGGGAATCCAGAGAACTTTGAAGACTTCTATTGGGGGTTAAATAATGGGAATCCTTACTCGGCTGGGGAATAGGGAAACTGTGGCGATCTCTACCGGGGATCAAACAAGGGAAAGCCTTGATCTACTGGAGAATAAGGAAGACTCTAATGGCTTCTACAGGGAATTAAGAATGAGAATCCTCAATCTGTTGGGGAATTTGAATCCTTGGGGACTTCATGTCGGGGAGTCAAGAATGAGAATCTTCGGTCTGTAGGGGATTAAAAATTCTGACAAATTCATGTTGGGGAGTAATGAAGACTCTGGAAACTTCACTGGGGAATCAAGAATGAGAATCTTCATTCTGTTGGGGAGTAAAAACTTTGTGAGGAAGTAGGCTTTACTACTGGAGAGTAAGTTCAGGATTCTGGGGGAAAAAGCTATACTTTTGGGGAGTAGTTATCCTGCTGGGGAGATCAGGAGTTTGGGTTGTATGCCAATCTACTGGGGAATTATCCTAGGTTGGGGATAAAAGTTAACTGTTATCTGGTTAATTATCATATTTTAAGACAACTTGCTGGGGAAATTGGGGAAAACTGAATGGTTCCCACTAGGGATTGATAGTTGGAAACTTTGACTTGACTGGGGAAGAAGGTTTTATCTCCGCTGAGGGTCTGTGGTTCAAATTTTTGGCTCCGCTGGGGACTGGGAGTTTGAAGTTTTAACTCTGATGGGAATTTTGAAATTATAACTCCGTCGGGGATATGTATTTCAAGGTTTTAGCTCTGTTGGGGATTTAGATGATGTACCATAGGAATTGCCCCTGGTTACTATGCACTTGAGAGATTTCTTGAAATCTTGACTAGACTGCCCCAGTTGTGATGGACAATGACATGTCATGTCCTCTTGTTGATAGGATATTTTTGCAATGGAAGTGTCATCCCACTTGAAGTGACTTTGTTCACTGAGAGAGCTTTCCGTTCATTGGATATTCATTGTGTGAATTTTTCCGCTGCCAAACAAATAGCCATATGCAAACAACGATATTCAAATAATGCAAAGTTTATGCTTGTCTTGAAATTTCGAAAATGCGATTTTAGCAAGAAACTTTTGTAAGAAAAAATTTAACTCAGGATTCAGAGAAAATCCTTACGAGAGTCAGGATACCTTTTGTAACAGTATGCTTTCAGACTAACCCATGCTTCAATTAGGAATTTTGAAGGGTTGTAATATGGCTTGGTTCACGGTTTAAGAAACAAAGGATAAAGGCTCGAAGTATATTTGTACCCACCTGTTCTTCGTGATATTCTTCAGTCCTAAACTCAGTTAATTGTGCGTTTGAACTCCAATTGAGTTTGGAATGACATTTTGGTGATAGTTCAAACAAGTTAAGTTTGTTGGAAGGCAGTCATTTTTGCAACATTTTTTTTTGTTGAGGATTTGTAGTGACCTCTTTCTTTTGATTTTTTATCCCCTAATTTTTTGGCTGACTGTTCTGGTTTTGAGATTACAGTCAGCGGGATGCCCCAGTTTTTCTTTAAGTCTCCTTTGTAGGTTTCGACTCAGTGGGCTTTTCTTTTTGAGAGATAATGATTGCCTATGTGATAAGGAACCATCACCGTCTTTTGATTCTGAAGGAATGTTTCTTGACGTCATTCGTTGTATTACGAGATGAGAGATTTCCGCTTGATGCGCGTTTGAATTAACTGAGAGACTACTCTGCCCCGGGTTTTGATTAAAGGTTTCAATTTTGTGAAAAAGAAAAACTTCTACTTCTTTGGCTCAAAAGGGTTGACTAGGGATTATCTTCCTTATAACTCCAGTGTTTAGGATTTTAAAGAACGCCTGTACATCGTCAACAAGGTCTGTCCAAAAGCATATTGTATGAGATTAAGGCATTGTTTTTGTCATCCTCCCTCTAAAGGTTTGTAACTTGTAACAAGAGTTAAATGTCAGAAAAATAAAAAGCATAGTTTAAATATAGTGAAAACGAAAAGATGAATTCAAGACAAACATATGCAATGCATTAATGAAACATAGTTTGATATTAATAGATAATTGTTTGAATAACGAAAGAAATTATAACTAAAAATTCAAAACGAGTAGAAGCCTCTTTGTTCGAACTTGTCATTCTAAGCGGAGAGTCCTCAGCGGAAGATTTTAATCTGGACATCTTGTGTGAACTCCAATGTTGTTTCCTCAATCAGATCTTGAATTTTGTTTCTCAATGTCCAACAGTTATCGGTGTGATGCCCAGGACTGTTGGAGTGATACGCACATCTTGCATTTGGATTGTACCCTGGAAAGGCTGTGTTGGGATTCCGAGGGGGTCCTTTAATACAATCAGCTTGACTTCAAATAAGCATTGCAGCACTTGAGATAATGGCACGTTAACCTCAGTGAAGCATTTTTTAGATGTATTCTCCCTACGCCGATTACCCTATTGACATTGGCGAGGTTGTTGTTGGGCTCGTGACCCTGAAGCAGACTGGGGAGGTCTTCTCTCTACTTCTTGTCTCAAAGGAGGTTGAATGATGACTTGGTCCTCAACCCTAGTTGTTTGAACCATTTGGTTACATTCGTTTTGATGAAGTTTGTTGATGAGGACTCTCAGCTCCTCTTGTCCTCATGCCAAATTTTGGATGAGAGCCATCTGGCCCACCAGTTGTCCCATCATCTGGATTTTCATAATGGCTATCTCAGTTCGTAGCAGCTCCAAATGATCATCTTTGTTGCCCTCAGTATTTCCTGTGACCATGCCCCTAGTGAGGAGAGATTTCACTTCTTCCTGCCCCTTGGATAGGTTCAATAACATCTCTTGAAGTTGAGCGTTTTGAGCATGGATGTCCTTAGTAGTCTGTTTTAGAGCCATTTCTACTGAAATAAACAGTAGGAAGGTAAGGAGACCTGGTTTGAAGACCTGTTTATGCATATGATGAATGATATGTGTTCATGTAATGCATTCAAGGATTCAGAAATTCAAATTTGTTTTAAACAAAAAGGAACACACGTCATATTAATAAGATAGAATTTATTAGTACATCAATGCCCCATGGGCAAAATAATACAAAATTCTAAGGTAAAAAGATGTTGCGCAACCTCTTTGGTGCAATGTAGGTGTTGAGAATCTGCTCTTCGTGAAGTTGACGAGTGAGTTCTAAAACCTTTTTCTCGCTTGCGTAGAATTGGGCTTCAAAAGTATCGCACTCTCCCTTGAGCTGTATCCAACTCCTTTGCAAATCTTCGAGTGATGTTGGCATGTCAGGATGTAGGAGGGTGTATGGAACCTCTCCTTCTATAACAGGCTCTTTAATCATAGGGAGAATGTAGGGGTAAGGCATCATAAGACTTTGGGCGCGGGTTCGTACCCACTTGAGGTAAGGCTCAAGGGGGTGGAATTCTTGTGTCCCAAGGTCTTACTGTCCACCTTGTTGGGCATCCTCTAAGCTCGGATAAACCTTTGTCGGAGTCCTTGATCGTTGTTGTTGAAGTTAAAAACCAAGTCTGGAATCAGCATGTCATGTGGGCCATCCCTTCGGGCATACCCAAATTGTCTCAGAGTCAAGCAAGGGTTGTAGGTGATGCCTCCCCTAATGCCAAGTAGAGGGACATTAGGAAATTCCCCATAACGGTCAATGATGATGACATTCTCTTTTGATCGAGAACACCAATGAATGTCTGAATGGGTAAGAGTCATCAATCATTGTGACCACTTCAAACCTTGCTCATTCTTCAATACTGATTGGTGAAGATGAGAAATAAACCATCTTTCGAGTAGAGGAGTGCAACACATGAGAACACCTCTTTTCCTCATTGTTCGAGTGTGAAAAGAGTGGAGGATATCCCCAAGCAATGTAGGCACCGGGTTGCGAGCCATGAAGATTTTGACAGCACTTACATCTATAAGCTGGTCAGGGTTAGGGAACAAGACCGTCCCATAGATGAGAAGAGCTACAATATCCTCAAAAGCTTGTAAGTCCAAAGAATTCCAGCAGCTTTGGGCCTTCTCAAATAGAAACTTTGACAAGAAGCCTTTGACACCACTTCTAGTTTCCCAATGGGCTGTGACATCAGATGGTTGCAAGTGTAGGGCTTGAGCAACATCTCCAGGCTTTGGATCTCTTTCCGTACCGTTGTAGGGTAGTTGATTGATAATAGGAATCCTCAATAGTTATGAAAATTCCTCCAAAGTGGGCACAAGTTGGTAGTCAGGAAATGTGAAGCAGTGGTGTAGGGGGTCAAAGAACTGGAAAAGAACTTTCACCATGTCTTCCTCTATGTTGGAGTTGACCAAGTTGAGAAGACGACCATGCCTCTCGGTGAATGGAGAATTCTCAGGAATCCTTGAAGCTAGCTCCTTGAGTTGAGGAGGAATTCTCACAAGGTTGACTTGGATTGTTTTCCTGCGAAGTGAACCCATTACCTACAAAACGGGAACAAAGATGAAGATCCAAATCCTTGAAATGGTTAGTGGATGCATATGATGCTTCATGATGCTTATGATGTTATGCACAAGTATATATGTACAAACAAATCACACAAGTTCCTAGTTTCAGGCTTGCATGGGGTTTCATAGGTAAGTACCCTCTTGAAGTTTAGTTGGCTCAACCTGTCCTAATAATAGTAACCGGGTTCTAAGGAGCTCAATATCACTGGATTATTTTATATGTTCATTGTTTCAGTTTAGCCACTTTACTGGCGACCGAAATATTCCAAGAAAACAACCCTCAATGAGTGTAGTATCGAGTATCTACCTACTTCGTACTGCACTAAAGTCGGTCACCTCACTACCCCTAAAAAAGACCAAGTTGGTCAAGTAAAGGTTCTAAAAGTCCATTAGTGCTTCATGACATCACTCAGCGGCCCCATATTCTCTTTGATTGACTCAAAGGCTACCGGTACCCACAAATATGTCGCACTAATATAGCTATTGCTTCAACCATGTCGGTATACCCCGCACAGTTTCCACAACGTATTGCTATTTACCTATGAATGTTTCCCAAATCTGGGTAGAGGATTCCAACCCAAACAATAGAACCAAAGTGTAAAGCAAACAAGTCAAGCAATATAAGCATGTAAAGGTGATCTAAACCCTAAGGTAACCCCACTTTTAGAAATGATTTCCGAGCAGAGTCGCCAGTTCTGTGATACGGTGGGAGAACTGACTAGAGGTTTTGCGTTTGTGTTCGCAAATGTTTCGATTTAGCAAGAGTCGCCACCGAATTTTTATTTTATCCAAAGGAAAGGTCAAAAAGCACAGGAAAGACCTTTGAGATGTTTTCTTGGGTTCGGGGGGTAGATTATGAAAAGGGAAGGTGCTAGCACCCTTTTCATCCATGGTTTTCCATGGGCTCTTAGTTACTTGTTTTAGATCACTTGCTTTTGCTTTTCAATTGTTTGAAATGGTGCTTTGTGTATGGTTTTGAAAGTATTTTGAAAAGAGGCCTTTGTTTAGGCAACCTTTGTAACGATTCTTGTTTGAATGTATACAATGGTGTTTGTCTTTTGAAAAAGGTTTCAACGTTTTGAAAGTTTGTTTAGAAATTGTTTTGAAATTGTGTGTGTGTGTGTGTGTGTGTTTGTTTGAAAATAGCAAGGATGGTTTGCAAATTGATCAAGTAACTAGGATCATCTACCTACTCAAAAGTCTTTCTTGTACATTTTTAACCCTTTGATGTTGTTGTTTTACCATTGTATTTGGTAAACAACCCTATCTTTGGATGTTAAACGGGACGGGCGCGGGTCATCGTATGACCATGATAACAATATTGCCAAGTATCTTTAGCAAGTTTTGTGGGACTAGATCATTTTTGCATAGGCAACCAAGATAGCGTCATCGAGGGACTATGATCTTTTGTTTTTGTTTTGTTTTGCCAAGATACCTAGCATGCATACCATGGCCATTTTAAGGCAACAAGTGGATGAAACCCTAGAGATGCTTGTGTGCAAGGTGTTGTCATTTTCATGCATTTTTGTCTTGCGTTTAGTCGTGCTATTTGTTTGATTTTTGGTCTTTTGCATACAAACCCTAATTTACTATCATGGCATATAAAAGCAATAAATGCGTAAAGTAAATCTAACACTATTACAACAATATTATAGGGAGGGGTACAAGTTTGAATAGGGGGGTATTTGCACAAAATAAAACCCTAGTTTACTATTACAACCCAATTGAATTTAATTTACAAATAAATAAATAAACAAGTATTTAAATATGCAATAAATTATAAATATGCAAAAAAAAAATTTGTATTTATTTTTATGTATGTAAAAATGAATTTATTTAAGTCTTAAAAAATAAGAAAATAAAAGAAATTATTTTTGAAAGGGTGAAAACCCTAATTTTTGGTTTAATAAAAATTATGCTTTATGTTATTTATTTATTCATTTTTTTGTTTAAGAAAAATAATAATAATATACAAAAAATGTTTAAAAAAATAAATATTGTATGAAAATATTAATTTAAGTGTATAAATAATAAAAATAAAAATATATAATATTTTTATATTATTTGCAAATTTATTCAAGAAAATGAATTCTATTTAACCTAATAAAACTATTTTTGTCATAAAAAATAATAAAAATAATAAAATAAAAAAATGCAAAAATTAAGAAAATATTTTTGGGTTTTTTAATGTTCATAAAAAATATAAAAAGTTAGAAATCACAAAAGAAATAAAAAATATAACAAAACATATCAAATGGGCCAAAGGGTGCAAATAACAAAATGGAGGGTGTGAAAAGTAGAAAAGCCAGGTCCAGGCCCAATCTCCTTCGTCCCTGTCCTCTGGCCAAACACGCGCACATTCTGCAACTTCAAATTTGTTCTCTCTATTCTTTGCATGAAATCAAAAACTCACAACATGAAACTTATAGAGTATTAAACCACGATTCTAATGATATAAAAAACTTGATCTAACTCTCAAAGACCAGAGAGAATTTCAGTGGCCCTAAATTCTAACCTAGTTTATTCAGCAACTTCAACTATTAAATACTCCTAGCTCATTCAATATAAATGGAAGCTATGCATATGTACAGCTCAAGCACATTAAAGACTACATTTTTGCTACACAAACCTAAGCCTAAGGATGTCTAAATAAGGAGATAGAAAGTTGGAAATTACCTTGTTCAGTCAAGTTCAAATATGGCAATGTAGCAACTTTGAATGAGGCCTGAAGGACTTGTGAGCTTGCTTGAAGTTCCCTCAACATTTCACAATGCTTAGCTTGCCTGGAACTTGCCTGAATCTTCTTGTAGAACTCAACCTGCAAAGCTTCAAAATGAAAATGGTTAAGTGTGAAAATGAGGTTACAGTTGCTGGACAGGGACTTGGATAGCTTGGATGGGATGTATGCAATGTGTTTGAAATGGTTCAAGGCAAAATGCACGAGTGGAATATGTTTTGGAAGTGGTTCTGTAGAAGATGCCATGTTTGGGCAAGAACTTGTGATTTTTGTGCTTAAGGGTGTTTGAGATTCTATGAGCTCGTGTTTTAGGCTTGGTATAATGTGTTGAAGTTGTTTGAAAATCTTACAAAACTTGGTTTTATCAGATTTTCCAGTTATCTTCACTTTTGCAAGTTGGCTTGTTTTTGAAGAAAAGGTTGAGTTGACAAAGCCAAAGCCTGTACAAGCTAGCTCAAGGTCTGCATAGGGTTGGTGAGCTTTTCCTGAAGTTTGTGGATAATGTTTGTATCAAGAGATCAGGTCCAATGCTCAAGATAAACAAAATTGCAAAAAGTATACTCTATGGAAATGGTATTGTAACCTTTATGCCATTTTTGGAATAATTCCTTGTACAATGCTCCATAACTCAGAAAAATGCCTTTGTCCAATGTATTTGCATTTAATTAAGGAGTGTGGAAAGGATTAATACCTGTAAAACAAGTACAAGCATGATCCAAACTGATTTGCAACTTGTGCCAATGTGAAAAATGCCATGGACAAAAGTGAGAAATGGCCATTTTGTTTTTTTCTATTCTCCCTAACCATAAATGATCTTGAAGAGTTCTTGGACATTTTGGAAATCTTGTAACATGCTCTACAATCCATATTTGAAATTCTTTTTGAGCTTCCACTTGGAACTAGGTGAAAAGTTGCCATGAAGATAGGTCAAAATCCTGCCTAAACTAGGGCAAAATTTCACTAAGTTAAAAGTTTCATGGACCCCTATTCACAAAATCATAACTTGAGATCTAAGCATCTTTTGGGAAAAAATTGTGAATAAAAGTTGTAGATTTTGCGGAGGACTACAACTTTCATGTTGGAAGTTTTCTTTGAATCCAATTGCATCATGGTGAAAAACTTGGGAAACGTTGCGGAAAAATAAGAAATTTTCATAACTTAGAAAATTTTAAGTTATGAAATTTTCAAATTTAAACCCTAATTTTCAAAATTAGGTTTCTTGGTGAACAAGTTTCATGCTTTGACACATCTTGATGAAAAATGACCCTTGGCACTTGATTTTGACCAAAAAGTCAAAGTTTGACTTTTCAGTGTACAGTTGATTTTTGATCAGTTGACTGGAAAATTCATCTGTCAATCCAATGCATTTGAGATCTTTTGAACCTTGTAATTAGGTCAAGATGATCCCATTGAGTCCTTGAAACCTTGCTTGAACCCAATTTGCCATTGGCTAGGTGAAAAATCAGAAATTGCCCTTCTACAGTCAAAACCCTAATTTTGACGATTTTGCCCTTTTAATGATCTGATCAAATTTCTTGAGGAGTTTTGGTTCAAACTTGATAAAATGGTTCATATGAGTCTATAATGTTGATTTGGATCAAAAATTATGAGGTTTGACTATAAATTAGCCACAGTTGACTTTTTCCCCAATACAGCTGATTTTTAGGTCAATTGTCCAATTGAGTGGGCAAAAATTTGATTCAAGGCTTGAAACTTGGTATGAGAAATATTAGAGGTCCAACATGAAGTATGAAAGTAACATGAGGCATTGGAAGTCCAAAAATCCTTGTGCAAACTCAAACCCTGATTTCAGGTCATCAGTGCAAGAAGAGGTCTTGAGCTGAGCAAACCCTAATATGGTCTTGAGTCTAAGAAGTCTTGTGAGGAGAATCTTGATAAAATGAGAGGGCAAATTTTGGGATACAACAATGTACATATTCTGAAAATTCATGCATCTGCCTGCCTAAGTAGAAGAAATCCCAGTTCAGAGTTTCATAAAGAAATTAGGACTCATAATTAGGATTAGCAAATACATGTTGCTTCTGATTTGTGCTTCTGATATTTCATGAAATTTGTCATAACTATTATGTATGCAACTTCTGTTCTGTAAGAAATGACTAAGCTGTAGATGTTCTGACTGGCATGAAGAGAGGCAAAATTCTGACAGTTGCATCAGAACTTCTGGAAACATCTGAGTTCTCAGAAGATCCAGAACTTATGACCTTCCCTATTTCCATTAACGTTGTTTGTTATGCAGCAAGCCAGAGTCAGAACTTCTGACCTCTTCTATTTTCAGTATTTGCGCTGATTTTGTTTCCTTTCTCTTTTATTATTTTTGTCATCATCTTTATTTTATTTTTCATTAATCATAAAACACCAAAAATATTTCATATTCACATGTTTTATTTTCTTTTAACATAAAAAAGACAAAAAATGTTTTCTTAAACAAAAAACTTATTTCTTTTCTAAAATAAATAAGCATCTTACATTTCCTATATGTTCTTATCCATTCAATATGGTTGTAATAGTAAAATAGGATTTAATTTGCAATCCCCATTTGAAAATTGTATACCCCCATCCCCTAATGATTGTAATAGCGTAGAATCTTTATTTTTCGTACTTTTATTGCTTTCATATATTGTTAGTAATTAGGGTGTGAATGGCAAGATAAAACCAACAAGTAGCCCACCAAAAATCAAAGAAAAATGCATGCAATCAAACACACTTGCACACTTACACCCTTAGGGTAATTCCACTTCTTGCCTTACAAAAATGGCCATGTTATGCATGTGGGATGTCTTAGCACAAACAAATCAAAAATACAAGATCATAGTTCCTCGATGACGCTATCAAAGTTGCCTTTCAAAATGATATTAGTCCCTAAAGAAAAGTGCTAAGTCATCTTGCAACATTGTTATCATGGTCATATGATGACCCAATGCCTGTCCCTTCACATCCAACAATGGGGCTTCTTACCAAATCAATGGTAAGATAGCAACATCTAAAGGAGGAGGAAAAGCATATCTAAGACCTTTTGAGTAGGTAGATTACTTTTAGTTACTTGCTCAATTTCAAAATAAACATCCTTGCTATTTTCAAAAACAATCACATACACTTTCAAAACAACTTCAAAACACTTTCCAAACATCGAAATATTTTCAAAAGCTCAACACTTTGAATACGTTCTTACGAACGAGAACTATTACAAAGTTTGCCTAAACGATGACACATTTTCAAAATACTTTCAAAAACCACCCAAAGCACACTTTTCAAACAAAAGCAAGTGATCTAGCAAGTAACTAAGAGCCCATGGATGAAAAGGGTGCTAATACCTTCCCTTTTCATAATCTACCCCCCGAACTCAAGAAAACATCTCTAAAGGTCTTTCCTGTACTTTTTCACCTTTCCTATTTGGATAAAAGAAAAGTTGGTGGCGACTCTTGCTAAACCGCAACATTTGAAAACACAAACGCAAAACCTCAAGTCAGTTCTCCCACCGTATCACAAAACTGGCGACTCTACTGGGGAAGATTTCCAAAAGTGGGGTTACCTTAGGGTTAGATCACATTTACTTTCTTACATTTGTTTGATTTGTATGCTCTACATTTTGGTTCCTTGTTTGGGTTTGTTTTAAATCCTACACCCGGATTTGGGGACACCTTTTAGGTAACTAGCAATAAACTGTGAGGGAACTGTGATGGGTATAATGATACGGTTGAAGCAGTAGCTACGTTGATGTGGCACTTTGGTTGGTACCGGTAACCCTTGAGTCAGTCAAGGAGAGTACGGAGCTGCTGCGTGGTGTCGTGAAGCATCAACTGACCTTAGAACCTTACTTGACCAACTTGGCCATTAGGAAGTATCGAGATAACCGGCTTTGGTGCAGTCCGAAGTTGGTTGATACTCGATGCTACACTCATTGAGGTTTGACTCTTGAGTTTTGTTTGGTTGCGAGTCAATTTCTTATTGAACGAAACTTGGGGGAAAGATCAGTGATATTGAGATCCCTTAGAACCCGGTTACTATTAACTAGGACAGGTTGAGCCAACTAAACTTCAAAAGGGTACTTACCTACAAACTTCATGCAAGCCTAAACATAAGGACTTGTCTAATTTGTATGAATATGATTTGCTTACCTTGCATATTTTTACATAACATCATAACATCATACTATAGCATTCTCACTAACCATTTCAAGGATTTTTGGAATTCATCTTTGTTCTGTTTTGTAGGACATGGCATCCACTCGTGGGAGCACTATCCAAGTCAGTCTCATGAGGATACCTCCACAACTCAAGGATTTAGTATCAAGGGTCCCTGAAGATTCTCCGTTCACCAAAATACATGGTCGACTCCTTAGTTTGGTTACCTCAAATATTGAATAAGATATGGTAAAGATGCTTGTCCAATTCTTTTACCCTTTGCATCATTACTTCACTTTTCCCGATTACCAACTTGTGCCCACTTTAGAAGAATTTTCTCAACTCATGGGGACCCCTATTCTTGATCAATTACCTTTCAATGGTATTGAAAGAGACCTTAAACCTGAGGAAATTGCTCGAGCTCTACATTTGCAACCATCTGACATAGTAGCAAATTGGGTAACAAGGAGTGGTGTCAAAGGGTTTCTAGTAAAAAAATTGTTGGAGAAGGCCCAAGAGTGTTGGAATACTTTGGATATACAAGCCTTTGAGGAAATTTTGGCTCTTCTCATCTATGGGTTGGTACTATTTCCCAATCCTGACCAATTTATAGATATAAATACGATCAAAGTTTTCATATCTCGCAATCCGGTGCCTATATTGCTTGGGGACATCTTGCATTCTCTTCACTCTCGCACTTTGAAGAAAATGGGGGGATTTGATGTGTTGCACTCCTCTTTTGGCTAGGTGGTTTATTTCGCACCTACCTCGATCCTTGGTGAAGAATGAACAAGGTATGGGGTGGTCTAAAAGATTGATGTCACTTTCACATGCTGATATCCGTTGGTATTATCGCTCTTTGGAAGACATCACCATCATTGATCGCTGTGGGGAATTCGCCAATGTCCCTCTACTTGGCATTAGGGGATTGTTGTACCCCAAAATTTGCCCTCTCATTTTTATCAACTTTTCTCATCACAAGGCTCCTTGGACTCAAGATCAAGTTAGGGTTTGCTCTGCTCAAGACATCTCCTTGCACTGATGACCTAAATTATGGTTTGAGTTTGCACAGGGATTCTTGGACCTTCAATGCTCAAATTTACTTTCATACTTCATATTGGACTCATAAGTTTGTCCATACCAATTTTCAAGCCTTGAATCAAATTTTTGCCCAGTCAATTTGACAGTTGACCTAGAAATCAGTTGTATTGGGGGAAAAGTCAAATGTGGCCAAATTAGAGTCAAACCTCATGAATTTTGACCCAACTCAACATTATGAACTCATATGAACCATTTTATCAAGTTTGGACCACAATTCCACAAGAAATTTGATCAGATTACCAAAAGGGCAAAATGGTCATTTTTAGGGTTTTGCCTGTACAAAGGCAATTTCTGGCTTTTTGACCTAGCCAATGGCAAATTAAGCTCAACCATGGACTCAAGGACTCAATGAAATCATCTTGACTTACTCAACAAATTCAAAAGATCTCAAATGCATGGGATTGACAGATGAATTTTTCAGTCAACTAATCAAAATTTGACTGTACACTGAAAAGTCAAACTTTGACTTTTTGGTCAAAATCAAGTGCCAAGGGTCATTTTTAATCAAGATGTGTCAAATTATGAAACTTGTTCATCAAGAAACCCAAAATTGCAAATTAGGGTTTGAAATTGAAAATTTTCATAACTTAGAAATTTTCTAAGTTATGAAATTTTCTTAATTTTTCCTAACTTTTCCCCACATTTTCACCATGATGCAAATGGATTCAAACAAAACTTACAACATGAAAGTTGTAGTCCTACCCTAAGTATACAACTTTTATGCATAAAGTTTTCTTAAAAGAAGCTTGGATCTCAAGTTATGATTTTTGGAACAAGGGTCCCTAAAACTTTTAACTTAGTGAAATTTTGCCCTAGTTTAGGCAGGATTTTGACCTATCTTCTTGGCCATTTTTCACATAGTTACACTTGGAGTCTCAAGTTTCATTTCAAAGATGGATTATATAGAATGTTGCAAGCTTTCCAAATTGTCCAAGAACTCCTCAAACACATTTGTGGTTAGGGAGAATCGAATGCTTGAAGTTGGCAAAAACTCACTTTGTATCCATGGCAAAATCATGTTCACTCAAGTTGCATTTTCAAACCAGCATGCGTTATACTAGTTTTCAGGCCTCTAAACCACTTCACACTCCATAATTTAATGCAAATCCATTAGGCTAATACATTATCTTGGTCATTTGGACATTGTACACAAAACTAATCCCTAAATGGTAAAAGGCACATTTCCACTTTTGCAAAAGTGTGCTTTATGTCAAACCACTAATCCTTGAGCATAGAGCCAAATCTCTTGCAGCTAAACAAATCCATTAATCAGAGGGGCCAAGAGGATTGTATGCAAGGTGATAAGATGGCATGTACAAACCTGTAACCATAAGTTCACTTTCTTGCTTCAAAAACAAGAGACTTGTCCAAATGCAAAGAACTTGAAAACCAGCAAACACCAACTTACACAAAGTTTTTGAACATCTTTCACACAACCCTTTGAGATAGAAACACGAGTGCTTGAGCCCCAAAACACCCCATAGCCAGAAATCACACTTCTTTGGCAAAACAGGGCAGGTGCTGCAACTTGAGTTCCCCAGCTCATTTGGCTCGTGCGTTTTGCCCCAAGTTACTTCAAACACCTTCCATTCAACTCACTCAAGCTATCCCAAACCTCAAAAGCCAATTGTAACTCCATTTACAGTGTTCACCATTTTCATTTCAAGCTTGTGCAGGTTGAGTTCTATAGGCTGATTCAAGGACATTCAAGGAAAGCTAGCTATTGGAAAAGGTCAAGTGAAGTTCAAGCAAGCTACCAGACATCTCAAAACTTGTTGAGAAGCACTGCATTGCCCTACACGAATCCAACTGAAACAGGTTTTTCTTCACTTTCTATCTCTCTATTTAGGAACATTTAGCCTTAGGTTTGTGAATAAAAAATGTAGTATCCAATGCCATGAAGCTGTACATATGCTCAGTTTTCATTTATATTAAGTGTGCTAGGAGAATTTCATCCATGAACATGCTGAAAAAACTAGGTCAGATTTTAGGGCCAGAGAAATTATCTCTGGTCTTTGAGAGTTAGGATTAGTTTTTTATATGGTTGGAATCGTCTTGAAATTCTCTACAAGTATGATGTTGTATGTTTTTGCAATAGAGCTCGTATACAGGATCTAGTGTTGGAACAGGGCACGCGCGCGTTTTTCAGTCTGGAGAAAGAAGATGAAGTTGGCTTGGGCTGGGCTTGGCCTGGCTTGCTTTTGACACCTCCCATTTTCATTTTTGCACCCCCTGGCCCAATTTCTTATATTTTTACATTTTTGCATTTTTATTTTCTTTTCTTATTTTGTTTATTTATTTCCAAATATAAAAAATGCTCAAAAAATATTTTCATTATCTTTTACATTTATTTGGCATTTTATTTTAATTTTTTCTAATATTAAACGCATTTAAATATACTTTTATATTATTTATTAAGACTTGAAAATAATATGTAATTTATACTTTTATTTTTGTTCTTTATTTTTATTCATACTAAAAATATTTTCTTGAATATATTTTATTTTTGTACATATTTTATTTTATTGTGTACATATTTAATTTGATTAATATACACATAATAAATATATACTTTTTATTTTGAAAATACTCTAGAATAAAAAATATAAAAACATTACATTTTTATTTTTTTTATTATTATTTGTACTAAAAAATACTTTTTCTAAGTATATTTTATTTTTACAAATATTAATATATTTTAGTGTATATAAATAATATAATGTTTAATTTCTTAAAGAAATTAGGGTTTTACCCTTAAACAATTAAAATAATTTTTTTTATTTATTTCTTTATACTTTTTTTACATTAAAAGTACGTTTGCATACATAAACAAACAAAAATTCTTTTTTGCATAATACATATTATTTAATATTTATTTATTTTGTTTAATTAAATATTGTCCATTTAAATATTTATGCATTGTGATTCAATTTGGATGTAATAGTAAATTAGGGTTTATATTTCTTGTCAAATATCCCCCATTCAAAATTGTACCCCCGTCCCCATAATCATGTTGTAATAGCTTAGAACTTTAAATTCTCGCATTTTATGCTTTCAATTAAGCCATGATTAGAGAATTAGGGTTTGTATGCAAAAATCCAAATCAACAAATAGTTTGACCTAATCAAAGACAAAAATGCATGAAAATCAAACACAATGCACACTTGCACCCCTAGGGTTACAATCCACTTGTTGCCTTCAAAAATGGGCCATGGTATGCATGTTGGGTACTTTGGCAAAACAAAAACAAAACAAATGATCATAGTCCCTCGATGACGCTATCTTGGTTGCCTAAACAAAAATGATCAAGTCCCTCAAGAAAATTGCCAAAGATACTTAACACAATTGCTATCATGGTCTATACGATGACCCGCGCCTGTCCCGTTTAACATCCTAACACAAGGTTGTTCACCAAATGCAATGGTGAAACAACACTGTCAAAAGGGTTAAAAATATTAGGAAGGATCTTTGAGTAAAATAGGATAGATAGCTCTTAGTTACTTGATCAAAAAGCTTGCAAAACATCCTTGCTATTTTCAAACACACTTCACAACACAATTTCAAAACATTATCCAAATCAAACTTTCAAACATTGAAATCTTTTCAAAAGACAAAAACACCTTTGTATACATTCAAACAAGAGTCATTACAAAGGTTGCCACAACGATGGCCTCTTTTCAAAACATCTTTCAAAACCACACTCAAAGCACCATTTCAAACAATTGGAAAAGAAAAGTAAGTGATCTAAACAAGTAACTAAGAGCCCATGGATAACCGTGGATGAAAAGGGTGCTTGCACCTTCCCTTTTCATAATCTACTCCCCGAACCCAAGAAAACATATCAAAGGTCTTTCCTGTGCTTTTTGACCTTTCCTTAGGATAAAATAAAAAGTCGGTGGCGACTCTTGCTAAACCGAAACATTTGAGAACACAAATGCAAAACCTCAAGTCAGTTCTCCCACCGTATCACAGGGAGGCATTACTTACAATCCTTGTTTAGCTTTGGGACAATTTGGGTACGCTAGAAGATATGGCCCACATGAGGTACTCATCCAAGGAATTGTGTTTGACTACGAAAGCGATACCCAAGGTTACCGTCAAAGATTTATACGAGCTTGGGGTATGGTTAACAAAGTTGATAGCAAGACGTTGGGGCATAAGAATTCCATTTCTTTGGAACCTTATCTTAAATGGGTGAGGGATCGCGCTCAAAGTCTTAAAATGCCTTATGAATCCGTCTTACCTATTATCATGGAGCCAGTAGTTGAGGGGGACGTTCCACGTACTGTCCTCCATCCTGATATGCCTACTTCTCTTGAAGATTTGCAAAACGCTTGGATTCAGTTAAAAGGAGAGCGAGACACCTTTGAAGCTAAGTTCTATGAGGGCGAGAAGAAGATATTAGAGCTTACAAGGGAACTTCATGAAGAGAGGAGTTTAAACACCTACATTACGCCAAAGAGGAGGCGCACAACTTTTCTGCCTTAGGAGTTTACTTTATGTTTACTTATGTTGTTGTAAGCCTAAGAGGTGTGTTTGTATTCAAATCAGAACTCTTTAATGCAAGTTAACGTTTGCTCACTCTTTGTCTATACAAATTTAAATTCTTTAAATCCTTGAAAACATTTGCATATTGCATATTCATGCATCATGACATGACAGGTTTCCGCATAACAGGCTTCCTTATCCCTCCGCTGTTTATTTCAGCAAGATGGATCTAGAAAAAACTGTGACAGAACTCCAAGCCCATAATTCTCAATTTCAGGAAGCTTTACTCGCCCTGACCAAGGGGAAACAAGATATGATGGCTCTATTGGCCGCTAAGAAGAAGCCAAAGAAGAAAGCTCTACTCAACATGGGTAAAAGGTTCAAGGAGACAATCCTTCAAATTCCAGTAGAGGAGGATTCATTCGAAGAGGACGAGAACCAAATTGGGGAGGTCAAAAGTACTCAGGCTGATTGTATCTACGACCAAGAATATGATGATGATTATTTCAATGAACAGTATCCATCCACAGACATTAAATACAAGCAGCTAGAAGACAGGTTGAAAGCTGCTGAAAACCAAGTTGTTCCGGGTTTAAATTTCGACGATTTGGGCTTAATCTCTGGGGTAGTCATTCCCCACAAGTTCAAAATACCAACCTCTGCCAAATACGATGGGGTTTCTTTCCAAAATCTCCATTTGAAGTCCTATGTGCGCAAGATACAACCGCACACTACTGATAAAAAACTCTGGGTTCACTTCTTCCAAGAGAGCCTGGCTGGAACATAACTTGAATGGTTATATTAGTTGGATGGCTCTCGCATCAATACTTGGGAGGGTCTACCTACTTCCTTCTACCATCAATATCAGTACAACACCAATTTGGCACCGACAAGAGTTCAATTGCAAGATATGACCATGGGGAAAAATTAAGGGTTTAAGGAATATGCGCAGAAATGGAGAGACCTTGCTAGTAGGGTCCAACCTCCCTTGACTGATAGGGAACACATTGACATGTTCATGGGCACATTATCTGGTCCTTTCTTTAATTTGTTGGTTGACTGCTCTTCTTTTGGTTTCACCGAATTAATCTTAACCGGTGAAAGAGTTGAAAGTGGCATTAAAAGTTGAAAGATCTTTGTGGCATCTACCTCCACTCCCAATCTCGTCAAGAAACCTTTTTCCGCGAAGAAAGAATTTAATGTTGTGTATGGGGAAAATGCCCATACCAAAAAGAATAATCATCTGTTTGTCAATGCTGTCCGAATCTCCAATCTGACTGCTACTCAAAGACCATCTGCAAATCATCAATGTTTTGAGGCTCCAAGAAGACAGTTCACAAGATTAGGCATGTCACTATCTCAAGCCTATCAACATCTGCTCAAGGCTAATTTAGTGACATTGCATGATCCTCCTGCCAATCTCGACACCTCGTCACCAAAATATAATCCAAATGCAAAGTGTGCTTACCATTCAAACAGCCCCGGACATGATACCGATCAGTGTTAGGCCTTAAAGAACAAAATCCAGGATTTAATTAATAATAAGACTATTGAATTTGATCCTCCTCTTACGACAAACGTAATTACCGCTCCAATGCCAAAGCATGACAAAGGTGTTAATGTTGTCGAAGATACAATTTTCATTGCCTCTGTTGAAGAATTAACCACTCCATTGAGTATAATCAAGAACAATTTGTTGAAAGTCGGGATTTTCCCTGGCTGTGAAAAAGATTGTGTGTGTTGTATGAGACAACCCAGTGGGTGTGAAGAATTGAAAAAAGGTATACAACGCCTAATGGATAGCCACGAAATCCTATTCGGAAAGATTCCCACCATCGAGAATTCAATCGACAAAGAGGAAGATTTGGCCATCATAACCATTTCAAACAAACCTCTTAGGATCTCATCCAAAGGTCCTATCAGGATTTCGAATGAACCAATCGTTGCTCCTCTCATAATCACTGCTGTCGGATTTGTTCCATACACCTTTGATAAAGCGGTACCATGGAATTATGGTGCCGATGTTTATTACCATGGAGTAAAACAAGACTCTTGGATTGATGATAATGAAGCTGGTGTTACTAATATTACTGGTTCCAATAAAGTCACAAGAACAGGAAGTGTCTTTTCCCCTGTTATCTCACCACCAACCACTACCACAGTTCCAGTCCGCATAACCAGTGGCAATTCTGATGCCAGTACTAAAGGGAAAGAGAAAGAAAGTGAGCCTGCTAGGGAAGAGGCACCTGCTAAAAAGTCTATTATGGAAGAACCATCCACTCAAGAGATGGAGGATATTCTGAAAATCATCAAGAAAAGCGACTTCAAAATAGTAGAGCAGTTGGGGCAAACCCCTTCTAAAATATCAATGTTGTCCTTATTGCTATGTTCTGACGCCCATGCACAAGCTTTGATTAAGTTATTGAAAAAGGCTCATGTGCCTCAAGAAACCACAGCTGACCAATTCGAGAACTGCGTAGCAAGTCTGACAACTGACAATGATTTAGGGTTCTCTGACGCAGATTTAACTCCCATGGGAAAGAATCACAATAAAGCCTTACATGTTTATGTTGAATGTAAGGGGACCACTCTGGCACATGTTTTGGTGGACACAGGCTCATCTTTAAATGTGTTACCTAAAGGCGCTTTATACCGTCTAGACTGTGAAGGTTTGGTTTTGAAGCCAAGTGATATTGTTGTGAGGGCATTTGATGGGTCGAAAAGAATGGTTCATGGAGAGGTGGATCTCCCAATTAAGGTTGGTTCACATATTTTCAACTCCACATTCTACATAATGGACATACGGCCTGCGTATTCTTGCTTGCTTGGACTCCCATGGATCCATGGGGCAGGTGCGGTCACTTCTACTCTCCACCAGAAGTTAAAATATCCAGTTCAAGGGAAGGTTATCACTGTTTGCGGCGAGGAATAATTTATGGTAAGCCATCTCAATTCTTTCAAGTACGTAGAAATGGATGGCGAATTCATAGAAACTCCTTGCCAGACGTTTGAAGTGGTGGCCACCACCAAAATCTCTTTCGACACTCCAAGAGCTGATAAAGTTACCCCCAAGATGGTTTCTCTTAAGGATGCACGTGTTGTGGTAGAAAAAGGAAACAATAAGATGTGGGGTCAACTCCTCGATATCCCGTTCAAGGTAGACAAGTTTGGTTTAGGTTTCACCTCCAAAGCTCATAAAGAAGTTAAAAGTTCTCGTGTTGGAAAGCCGTCTTTCCGCCTCAAAAATCACGAAGTAAACGCTGTAGAAGACTCCGATGATGAGTGTGCTTTTGAAGACTGGATCTACCCAACCACCGAAGGGAAGCTCAACAATTGGCATGCAAAGGACTTTGTGCCCATCTCCTTCATTGAGGAAAAATCTACTTGTTTTTTATTTTTAATCAATTCAAGAACTTGTTGTATGTAATATTTTGATAATGACTTCTAAGCTGTGTGCCTAGCCCAGGGCACTTTGGTCCTTTTGTTAAGGGTTTTATTTATGTTCATCTAATCATATGATCATTCAGTACATTGGACTCTTTGGCATTCAAATATTTGTGTTCATTGTCTTTCTCTTCTTTCAAATGAATTTCCAAAAAAAATAGTCATGTATCTTACATGCACACACACACACTCTTGCAGGTCTACATCCACTCTGGATCTTATTGCCAATGACTCTACTATTACCAACCATGACTTTGAATATCCTATCAACCAAGCCGAAGAAGAAGGTGAGGAAGATTGTGATATACCAGGAGAACTAGCCAGACTTCTACTACAAGAAGAAAAAGCTATTCAAACTCATGAAGAGTCATTTGAGATTATCAACTTGGGTACTGAGTCAGATAAGAAGGAAATCATGATCGGCGCTAATTTGAAAAGCAGTGTTAAGAACCTTTTGGTTCAGATGTTGCGCGATTATGTGGAAGTATTTGCTTGGTCGTATGAACATATGCCTGGGTTGGATACTGACATCGTGGCTCATCGTCTGCCAACTAAAGAAGAATGCCCTCCTGTCAAACAAAAAATCCGTCGTATGAGGCCTGACATGTCTGAGAAAATCAAAGCCGAAGTAATGAAACAGTTTGATGCAGGATTCCTAGCTGTAACATCCTATCCTCAATGGTTGGCCAATATAGTTCCAGTACCAAAAAAGACAGGAAAGTTCGCATGTGCGTAGACTATAGGGATTTGAATAGGGAAAGCCCCAAGGATGACTTCCCTCTACCACACATTGATGTCTTAGTCGATAATACTGCTCAGCATAAGTTCTTCTCATTCATGGATGGCTTCTCAGGCTATAATCAAATAAAGATGGCTCCCGAAGATATGGAAAAAACTACTTTCGTTACGCAATGGGGCACCTTCTGCTATAAAGTCATGCCCTTCGGATTAAAAAACGCAGGGGCAACATATCAAAGGGCCATGGTGGCTTTATTTCATGACATGATTCATCATGAGATAGAGGTATATGTGGATGATATGATTGCCAGATCACAAACCGAAGAGGAACATCTCGATCACCTGCACAAACTATTCGAGAGATTGAAGAAATACAAGCTGAGGTTAAACCCTAACAAATGCACATTTGGAGTATGCTCTGGAAAGCTTCTAGGTTTTGTTGTCAGCAATAAAGGCATTGAAGTTGATCCTGCCAAGATAAAGGCCATCCAAGAAATGCGAGTCCCTCAGTCTGAAAAAGAAGTCAGAGGATTCTTGGGTCGTCTCAATTACATTTCCCGTTTCATATCACACTTAACTGCTTTTTGTGAGCCACTCTTCAAACTCTTGAAGAAAGATCAGGTAGTCAGGTGGAACGATGAATGCCAGATTGCTTTTGAAAAAATCAAAGAATATCTACAAGAACCTCCTATCCTCATGCCTCTAGTTGAAGGAAGACCCTTGATCATGTACTTGACAGTACTAGAGAATTCTATGGGGTGTGTTTTGGGCCAACATGACGAGTCTGGCCGAAAAGAGCACGCAATTTACTACCTAAGCAAAAAGTTTACCGACTATGAAACCAGATATTCACTGCTCGAGAAAACTTGTTGTGCTTTAGCGTGGGCTGCTCTCTGGCTAAGACAGTATATGTTGACTCATACCACTCTGTTGATTTCTAAGATGGATCCAATCAAGTATATCTTCGAGAAACCTGGCCTTTCTGGACGAATAGCCAGATGGCAAATGATCTTGATTGAGTACGAAATTCAATACACAAATCAAAAATCCATCAAAGGAAGTGTACTAGCAGATCACTTGGCCCATCAAGCTGTGGATGATTATCAATCAATGAACTTCGACTTCCCTGATGAGAATATTATGCTGGTAACCGACAGTGAGAAACTTGGACCGTATGACAGACCTGAACAAGGATCCCGATGGACTATGGTATTCGGCGGAGCTTCTAACTCCTTAGGTAATGGAATTGGTGTTGTGATCATCTCTCCTGAAGGTTGTCACACTCCTTTCACTGCCAGACTATGTTTCGATTGCACAAATAACATGGTCGAATACGAAGCATGCATCTTAGGTCTGAAAGCTTCCATTGACTTAAGGATCTAGCATTTAAATTTGTTTGGAGACTCCGCCCTAGTGATCAACCAAGTAAAATGATATTGGGACACTAAACACCCTAATTTTATCCCTTACAAGGAACTTGTGCTATCCCTGATTCCTCACTTTGAGGAGATCACGTTTGAACACTTCCCTAGGGAAGAAAACCAGTTGGCTGACACTTTGGCAACGATGTCTTCAATGTTCAAAGTCAGATGGGACAATGAAGCCCCTATGATAACAATTGAAAGATTCGATGAACCTGCACATTGCTATGAGCTCGACACCGATGCGAAAAAGCCATGGTACCATGAGGTGATGAGATACCTTGAGGCACAAGAATATCCAGAAGGAGCATCTATCAATGACAGGAAGTTCTTACGAAGATTTACAGCCAAATTCTTCCTAAGTATCAGGATATTGTACAAACGCAACCATGATTCAATTATACTCCGATGTATGGACAAGAAGGAGGCAGAGGAAATTATGGAAAACATGCACGATGGCCTTTTTGGTACTCACTCAAGTGGACATACGATGCCTAAGAAAATCTTAAGAGCAGGTTACTATTGGTCAATGATGGAGACCGATTGTCATCAAAATTCAAGAACTTGTCACAAATGCCAAATCTACGTTGACAAGGTCCATGTCCCTCCAATCCCTCTAAATGTCATGATAACTCCATGGCCATTTGCAATGTAGGTCATTGTGATCGGTGGATCTGGAACTGACTATTTAACGCTGGTTCGCGAAATGTCGGGGAAGCAAGAGTCGCCACCGTCTTTTATTTTCTCCAAATGGAAAGGACAAAAGCACAGAAAAATTCCTTATAGAGATTGCTCTCGGTTCGGGAGGTAAGTTATAGAAAGGGAAGGTGTTAGCACCCTTTCTATCCATGGTTATCCATGGGCTCTTAGATACTTGCTCATTGTGTTTTCAAAAATGGTTTATTTGCTTTTCAACTGTGGGTTTAAAAAGTTTCTTTGAAAATTCCAGTTCGACTCTTGTATCAGTCCTCAAGAGTGTTTGAAAAATTGCTTTCGAAAGCTTTTTGAAAATGTGTTGGTGTGAAAAGTATTTTGTTTTATTTTGAAATTTAGAGCAAGTATCTACGAGAACCTACCTACCCTAAGGAATTCGTCTGTGTAAGTGTCCTTAAAGTAGTGCCATCCCACCATTGAGAGGTAGGTAGCACCACCGTTGAAGGTGTTCGGGTCAATTCGAAGGTTCGGGACATGGTGATCACCAGAGCAATGGGAAGACACCTTAGAAGCTACCCTCATGCCAGGTTCCCGGATCATGAGGACTTACTAAGACATCCTCTACTCGACGATCACCTTTCGAGGCAAGGCAACAGTGAGGCGTACCCTAGGGGTGGTGTGTGATTTGTGTATCGTTTTCAGTTATTTTATCTTGTCATGTCATGGGTGATCTATGCGTTTGTTTTTTATTTAAGGCCATTCATTCTTGCATGTGATTTTAATTAACAGTTAAAAGAGTGCGGAAAGATAAAAGTTTTAAACTATTACAAAGGCGCGGGTCCACATCGCCAAATTTAATCCAGGACCCGATTTGACAGAAAATAAAGAAAAGTGCGAAAAATTAAATTTACACGGCTTTGGGAGAATTACATCAATATTATAAGAAATAAAATAAAATGCGCGAATTGGAATTAGAATTGGAAGCGAGGGCGTTGGACCCTTTAAAGAAATTAAATGAAATTAAAAAGCTAATTAATTATTTAATAAAAGGAAAGAAATGTTTTTTAGTTTTTTGTATTTATGAAATAAAGAAAATTAAAATTAAAAGAAACTCTAATTCTAAGTTTTTTTAATTATTAATGAAAATGTTAAAGTTTAACCTAATTTACTAAATATTTAATGTATATGTTTATTTACAAAAATAAATAGTGATTATAATAATAAATAAATGAGAAAATTATTTATAAAAAAAAATGATGAAAAAGTTAAAAACCCTAATTTCTACATATTTAATTTATTAAGAAAAATATTAAAGTTTTGAAACCTAAATTAATCTAATTAATTGTTTAAAGTTTATTTACAAAAATAATAATAGTGAAATTAATATTAATAAAATAAACATTTTTTTGATTTTTCTGTATTTTATATTTATTATGAAAATTATTTTATGGAATTAAAAGAAAACAATTAAAAAACAATTAAAAGAATAAAAAGGAAAAACAAATAAAAATTAAAAAATTGAGCAAACCATATGGGGTGTCTGGCCCAAGGGGAGGTTTTTTTGAAGTATTGACTCCTGAGTACCGTGGTCTGCATTCTTTGGTCATTGGATTAAGTTTCATGCATAAGTTGTTCTACTTTGCCCATTTGGCTTTTGGCTTTTGGCTTTTGGCCATTTGTGTTCTGGCCTCAACGTTCCTTAATCTTCTCAGGATGTCTGTCTCGCCACGTATTGGGGTCATGTGTAAAATGTTCTGTTTTGGCCATTTGGCTTTTGGCTTTTGGCCTCAATGTTCCTTAATGAACCTGCATGGGATCCTGTCTAAATCTGCAGTGTTGAATCTCACGAACACATTAAATAAAATCATAAAATGCAAATAAAGCCAATATATGAAGAAATTTAATGTTTAGGCACAATATGGCATGTATGAATGATTATACCCTTTTGATCATGGAGATCAAATCAATCTTACCCTTACTGGAAAATTAGTGACCGTAATGCTTTTATGCCTTACTGGAAAATTAGGATCATGGAGATCAGGCCAGCCTTATCCTTACTGAAGAAGTAGTGAGGTGTTGGTTTGTAACTGTGATGGCTTGTTTGTAGTGAGAGAGGGATTTGTAATAAGGATTTCAAGGTTTTAGGGTTCTTGAAAGAATTTGATATTCTAACAGTATTGTGACAAGGTTTTTTCTCTCTTTTCCTCCTCTCCGGTTTGTGTGAAAAGAAGGTGATTATATAATGAAAATTAGGGTAAAGCAAATGGGCTTTGAATGTGCAATTGGGCCTCCAATATTCACTTGAATTCGTCACTTTCCAGGCTAAATCGCAGGGACTTAAGTGCATTTTTTGAAGTTGAAATGTGACAACAAATTTTAGCCGACATCGAGAACTAACTCCTGTCCGAAAATCGACTCAATCGGATAAACGGTGAATTAGTTATGAATTTTTGAAGTTTCAGCTCAGACAAACTTATTTTGGGCTTCAATGTCGACTCTGACACGTTCTTCAATAAAAAACTGGTATTGATCGGTTCATAATTTGGTCTCGACTTTTGAAGAAACGTTGTAGATCTATGAGTCAGTAACCTTGTGTAAAAATATGAGTCCAATCCGATAAAAATTGACCGAGTTATGAATTTTTGAAGTTTCGGCCCGGATGAAATAATATTCAGCATTCAGGATTTTCAGCGTGTTACGCACTCTGAGCAAAAAACGAAGGCCTTTTGAATACCGTTTGAACTCAATACCTTCTGTGAAAATGTAGCCAACTCAATTTGTGAAATTTTGGCACCGGAACCAGCTCGATACGATGAAAATCGACCAAGTTATGATTTTCTGAACATGACGCAAATAAACTTGTCACAAATTTTCTGTATGAAAATACTTGATAAATCCACATTTTTGAAGACCTTATGATCGAAATTGGCTTCCAGCCGTGAGAGATGAAAACATAGATAATGTCAAGACGGAATTTTGGCCACCGGAACGGGTTCAAAACGAGCCACAATCTTCAAGTTATGAATTTTTTAGCGCGTAAAAACTGCACTTTCAGCACACTTTTTCACCATATTTCTTCGAGAAAACTCACACATTCGGATACCTTCTTTAAAGAATTGACTCTTGAGCCGAACCTGAATTTGAGAATACGTTATCAGAGATATCTTGGCGAAAGAATACCTGAATATGACGCGTCAGGTTGGACTTGTGAATTTTTCTTGAAATGTTTTGAAAAATATGGGAGGGCAAATTTTGGGGTACAACAGTTGCCCCTATTCAATCTTCTTAGACCTGAGGATGCAGATCGGCTGACGTGCCTTTCGTAATCCGAAGGTGGAAGATGATTGAACACTAGAGTGCCCAGAAATTTGCGCTCACATAGTAGCAGTGTGATGGTGGAATGGGCTTATAGATGCCATTTGGAGATTGATGGATAGGATGATGGGCTTATAGATGCCATGCTAAGAGATGATGGAAGGTGGATGGGCTTATAGATGCCATCTGGATGTTGATCGTGTAAGAGTTTCCTTAGCGAGAACTTGCATACCTGCAAAAAAGAAAAATGATTACCTGACCTGTTACGGGAGCTGGTCTTCAAATTCTTTGTGTAGATGTGTCCTGACTGGTTACAGGAGCTGGATTTGGAGCTTCAAACGGTGATGAATGAACCAGGGATGGTTACTACCTCCGCAGGATCGGGGAGAGAACCATAGGCGACTACAACCTCAACAGTAATCATTGAGAGAATCTTGGATAACTTCAACTTCAACAGCAATCGTTGAGCGAAATCTGGGATTACCACCTCCGCAGTATCGGGGAGAGAACCATAGGCGACTACAACCTCAATAGCAATCATTGAGAGAATCTTGGATAACTTCAACTTCAACAG
The DNA here is from genome assembly GCA_948472305.1 of Vicia faba. NCBI lineage: Eukaryota > Viridiplantae > Streptophyta > Magnoliopsida > Fabales > Fabaceae > Vicia > Vicia faba. Next base: position 1,502,298,095 of record OX451739.1, on the reverse strand, counting down.
CAATCGTTGAGAGAAGCCTGGGATTACCACCTCCGCAGTATCGGGGAGAGAACCATAGGCGACTACAACCTCAATAGCAATCATTGAGAGAATCTTGGATAACTTCAACCTCAACAGCAATCGTTGAGCGAAATGTCTTCAACAGATACACCCTGGCAAGATACAGGAATCAGATCTGGTAATGTTAGTCTTCAACGGATACACCCTGGCAAGATTCAGGCATCGGATCCTCGAACTCTTCAGACACACCCTGGAAAGATACAGGAATCGGATCTGGTAATGTTAGTCTTCAACGGATACACCCTGGCAAGATTCAGGCATCGGATCCTCGAACTCTTCAGACACACCCTGGCAAGATACAGGAATCGGATCTGGTAATGCTAGTCTTCAACGGATACACCCTGGCAAGATTCAGGCATCGGATCCTCGAACTCTTCAGACACACCCTGGCAAGATACAGGAATCGGATCTGGTAATGCTAGTCTTCAACGGATACACCCTGGCAAGATTCAGGCATCGGATGCTCGAACTCTTCAGACACACCCTGGCAAGATACAGGAATCGGATCTGGTAATGCTAGTCTTCAACGGATACACCCTGGCAAGATTCAGGCATCGGATCCTCGAACTCTTCAGACACACCCTGGCAAGATACAGGAATCGGATCTGGTAATGCTAGTCTTCAACGGATACACCCTGGCAAGATTCAGGCATCGTATCCTCGAACTCTTCAGACACACCCTGGCAAGATACAGGAATCGGATCTGGTAATGCTAGTCTTCAACGGATACACCCTGGCAAGATTCAGGCATCGGATCCTCGAACTCTTCAGACACACCCTGGCAAGATACAGGAATCAGATCTTTAGTGTTAGTCTTCAACGGATACACCCTGGCAAGATTCAGGCATCGGATCCTCGAACTCTTCAGACACACCCTGGCAAGATACAGGAATCGGATCTGGTAATGTTAGTCTTCAACGGATACACCCTGGCAAGATTCAGGCATCGGATCCTCGAACTCTTCAGACACACCCTGGTAAGATATAGGAATCGGATCTGGTAATTGGTCATCAACAGATACACCCTGGCAAGATTCAGGAATCGGATCTTTAGTTGCGACCATTGATGGTAATCATTTTTGTACTTTTGTCCTGAAAAGACAAGCGTTAGTTGTATGCGATGTCATGTTGTATGACATGCGGGATGCTCTCTGAATAAGTGAGATTGTATGTTCATGATGCGTATATGCATGCTATAATGTATGAAGATGTTTTGCTCGTGAATGTATTTTTTCGTTTAGGAAAGTAAATCCTTGACGGGTGTCAGGAAGTCACTCCTGGGCTGATGTTGGAGAATAGATTTTTGCTTCCGCTGGGGATGATAGTTGCAAGAATACCCGTAGGAGAAGATAACTCCATTGGGGAATAACTTGGCGAATGAATTACTCTGCGGGGCGAAAGTACTCTAACGATCTTGCTGGGGGGCAATACACTGTGAGGAGAAAGATACTTTGTTGAGTGTTGATAATAACTTGCTGGGGATACCTTTGTTCTTTTGGAAGTGTTAACAGACTTCGCTGGGGATAAGAAGACTTCGTCAAGAACGCTCTTTCCGTGGCTTTTGGCTGAGGATAACCCAGTTATATCCTGTTAGGGAAATAACTCTTTGAATAAAGCCGGGCGACGCGTTCGTGCTCTGCGAGGATAAGCTTCCAGAATCTACTGGGGATAAGCTTACTGCTTAGGGAGATGGATTCCAACTTTCCTGGGGGAGCTGGATTGGACTCTCTTGGGGAAGTTTTGAACTGTATTGGTTATGTTCTTCCACGGAACCTACCTTGATACCTTGGAGGACAGAAACAATCAGATTGCTTAGACCACCCGTTATTGCCCCTGTTTCTATGGGGGAGGCACCTGTGGGATGCTGATAATTGTTGAGGGTCAAACTTTCTTCAGGTAGGCAGATGACAAGATGAAAGGACATAGTCGTACGCTTTGATCCCTAACTTTTGCCTGGACCGCCCTTTCGGGTTTTCAGTCCACCGGGATACCCATTTTTGCCCAAGCCGCCTTTTCAGGTTTTCGACTTGCTGGGTGTACAGATTTTTCATTTCATCCCTTCATTTTGCCCGAACCCTTTTGGTTCGCCGGGAAGCCCTTATTTTTGCCTAGGTATGTCAACCTAGAGGGTCTTTGACTTTGCGTAGTATTTTTTCGACTATGTCCGTGCTTTCAGAATGTAGGGAGTTGCCCCTGTCAGAAGTGTTTTGTCATGCCACCAGAAAGTGTTTGATCAGGCAAGATTCGTTGCTGGAGTGCCCCAAGTGACTCAGGCGGAGATTTGCCCCAGGCTATTTGGCCTTTGAGAGATTCTCCGAATCTTGACTGGACTGCCCCAGACAATGGACCGTGATCATGTCTGCCCCTTGATTGGAAGTGCTTCTGTTCATTAGGTATTCATCGTGCGAATTTTCCTGCTGTTCAAACAAGAAGTCATATGCAAACAAAGTTATGTTAAAAATGCAAAGCTTATGTCTGTCTTGAAGATTTTGAAAATGCATTCCTTTTCATAAAACAAGTGATTGTTTGTAAAACGTGATGTCAACTCTGTATTTACCATAAGCCTTAAGGAGTCAGGATACCTTTCGTAACAGTATGCTTTCGAACTAACCCATGCTTCAGCTAGGACTTTTGAGGGTTATAACGTGGCCTGGTTCACGGTTTAAGAAACAAAGGATAAAGGCTCAAATTATTTGTACCCGCCCGCTCTTCGTGATGTTCTCCAAACCTAAAACTCAGTTGATCGTGCGTTAGACCTTGTTCGAGTCTTTGCTTTGATGCTTCAGTGATGGTTCAGATATTGACAGTATATTTGGATTAGGCATTCATTTCCTTTTTTGTTGTTGTTGAGGGTTTATAAGACCTCTTTCTTTTTTATTTTGTTATCCCTGTTTTTTGCCTGAGCTGTTTCCTTTTTGGAATTACAGTCAGCGGGATGCCCCAGTCTCGTAAGTCCCCTTTATAGGGTTTTGACTTTTTGGGCTTTTCATTTATGAACTTTTTTGATAATGATCGCCTGTCTTTACGATTGTTCGGAACCATCATTGTCTTTCTTTTTTTCGTAAGGATCTCTTTGGTGCCATTCGTTATGCACTTGGATCAACTGAGAGACTACCCTGCCCCAGGTTATGATTAAGGGTTTTAATTTTCGAAAAGAAAAACTCCTACTTCTTTGGCTCAGAGGGGTTGACGAGGGATTAACTTCCTTATAACTCCAGTGTTTAGGGATTGAAACAATGCCTGTACCTCATCAGCGGGGTCTGTTCAAAAGCATACTGTAAGGATCGTGGTATCGTTTTCGTCATCCTCCCTCAAGAGGCTTAGAATTATTATTTAAGAGTTGATCATCAGAAAAAAATATGAAAATAATTTGCATTTAGTGAATACGAATATATTGTTTCAGAACAGACATATGCGATGCATTAATGAAATAACAATGTTTATCATGAGTAAATGTTTGAACAAAAGAGAATTGCAACTTGAACATTCGAATGAACAAAAATTTCTCCATCCTAGCCATGTTTTGGCAAGGGAGCAGTGATCACGTGGGGGGTCTTGGGTACTTTAAACTGAATCTCTCCAGCGTCGATCATGTCTTGGATCTTGTTCTTCAGAGCCCAACACTCATTTGTATCATGTCCTGGACAGGCAGAGTGGTAGGCACACCTTTTATTGGGATCATAAGTAGGATGTGTTGTGTTGGGATTCTGGGGATGAGCCCTTAATGTGATCAAATTCAATCTCAACAGGCGTTGTAAAGCTTGAAACAGCGACATGTTGAGCGGGGTGAATTGCCTCCTGGACTTGTCTGGCTGAAGCCGGTGAGGTTGATGCTGAATTTGTAACCCTGAAGCCCTTTGAGGAGCTTTCCCCTTATCTCCTTGTTTCAAAGATGGTTGAACGATGACTGGCTCTTTACCCTTAGACGTTTGCCTCAGTTGGTTACCCCGAAGCAGTTGGTTGACGAGAACCTCGAGCTCATCTTGTCTTTGAGCTAAACCTTGAATGGCAGTCACCTGCCCCAGCATCTGGACCTTCAATGCATACCTCAGCTTGTAGGTGTTTCAGCCTTTCATCCTCAGCACTGTTCCTGACAAAGGTCCCCATGAGAAGTGTCCTTAGCTCCTCCTGCCCCTTGGATAGATTCAGGAGGATTTCCCCGAACCGAGTCTCTTGAGCAAGAAGGTCCTGGTTATCTTGTTGGGAAGCCATTGCTGAAATAAACAGCGAGAAAGGTAAGTGACATGCAACAAGGATACCTGTTATGCAATGATGTGTATGTATGCATGCAATGTTTTCAAGGACCTCGCGGGATAAACAGAGAAAATTGTTAGAATTTGAATCTGGTAGCTTGATTGAAGGAACTTCATGTTGTTGAGAGTCCTTCTTCAAAGGGTCAAAGGCTCACCATATCCAGTGGGTCATAGCCCCTGACAACTTTGGCTATGGGAACCTTCTTCAAGTGTCAAAGCTCACCATATCCAGTGGGTCATAGCCCCTGACAACCTTGGCTAGAGGAAAATAAATCCTCTTTGCCCCTTGCTGGGGTAGTTGATTCACCATGACCTGCATCGCAAGCCCCTTGAGATCCTTGAAATGGATTAGGATGTATGCAATGGTATGATGTCATGATGCATGGGGTAATATGGATAAACCCTGTTATGAGCCCTTGTTAAGGACTGCAAACCAAAACCTGCAAGAAACTCAAGTAAAACCTGTCATGAGTCCCAATTAAGGACTATAAACAAAACCTGCAAGAAACTTAGTAAGCCCTGTCATGGGTCCCAGTTAAGGACTATAAACAAAACCTGCAAGTAGTTCATGGGTCAGATAACGAGCATGCAAGTAGTCAAGTATGAAGGCACACAAGTCACACAAGAGAAGCCCTTAGAGTTTAGGCCAGCATGGGGTCTGGGTATTACCCTCTTGAAGTTGGTGGGCTCAACCTGTCCTATTAGAAGTAACCGGGTTCTAAGGGTCCCAATATCACTGGATTGCTTTCATTGTTCATCGTTTCGATTTAGCCACTGAACTGGCGACCGAAATATTCCAGGAAAGCAACCCTCAATTGAGTGTAGTATCGAGTATCAACCAACCTCGGACTGCACCAAAGTCAGTTATCTCACTACCCTAAAGAGGCCAAGATAGTTCAATTAAGGTTCCTAAGGTCTGTTGATGCTTCACGACACCACGTGGAGGCCCCGTACTCTCCTTGACTGAACTCAAGGGTTACCGGTACACACCAAAGTGCCACATCAACGTAGCAGACTGTTTCAACCATGTCGGTATACCCCGCACAGTTCCCTCACAGCCTTGTTGCTACTTTCTAAGAAGGTATCCCCCAGATCCGGGTTAGGATCTATAGAGCTCCCAAGACAGTCCTACAATTTAAAGCAAGCAAAGAAAGCAATTGAAAACACAGTTATGAACTATCCCTAAGGTACACCTCACTTTAAGTTTGTGTCCCCAGCAGAGTCGCCAGTTCTGTGATCGGTGGATCTGGAACTGACTGTTTAACGCTGGTTCGCGAAATGTCGCGGAAGCAAGAGTCGCCACCGTCTTTTATTTTCTCCAAATGGAAAGGACAAAAGCACAGAAAAATTCCTTATAGAGATTGCTCTCGGTTCGGGAGGTAGGTTATAGAAAGGGAACGTGTTAGCACCCTTTCTATCCATGGTTATCCATGGGCTCTTAGATACTTGCTCATTGTGTTTTCAAAAATGGTTTGTTTGCTTTTCAACTGTGGGTTTAAAAAGTTTCTTTGAAAATTCCAGTTCGACTCTTGTATCAGTCCTCAAGAGTGTTTGAAAAATTGCTTTCGAAAGCTTTTTGAAAATGTGTTGGTGTGAAAAGTATTTTGTTTTGTTTTGAAATTTAGAGTAAGTATCTACGAGAACCTACCTACCCTAAGGAATTCGTCTGTGTAAGTGTCCTTAAAGTAGTGCCATCCCACCATTGAGAGGTAGGTAGCACCACCGTTGAAGGTGTTCGGGTCAATTCGAAGGTTCGGGACATGGTGATCACCAGAGCAATGGGAAGACACCTTAGAAGCTACCCTCATGCCAGGTTCCCGGATCATGAGGACTTACTAAGACATCCTCTACTCGACGATCACCTTTCGAGGCAAGGCAACAGTGAGGCGTATCCTAGGGGTGGTGTGTGATTTGTGTGTCGTTTTCAGTTATTTTATCTTGTCATGTCATGGGTGATCTATGCGTTTGTTTTTTATTTAAGGCCATTCATTCTTGCATGTGATTTTAATTAACAGTTAAAAGAGTGCGGAAAGATAAAAGTTCTAAACTATTACAAAGGCGCGGGTCCACATCGCCAAATTTAATCCAGGACCCGATTTGACAGAAAATAAAGAAAAGTGCGAAAAATTAAATTTAGACGGCTTTGGGAGAATTACATCAATATTATAAGAAATAAAATAAAATGCGCGAATTGGAATTTGAATTGGAAGCGAGGGCGTTGGACCCTTTAAAGAAATTAAATGAAATTAAAAAGCTAATTAATTATTTAATAAAAGGAAAGAAATGTTTTTTAGTTTTTTGTATTTATGAAATAAAGAAAATTAAAATTAAAAGAAACTCTAATTCTAAGTTTTTTTAATTATTAATGAAAATGTTAAAGTTTAACCTAATTTACTAAATATTTAATGTATATGTTTATTTACAAAAATAAATAGTAATTATAATAATAAATAAATGAGAAAATTATTTATAAAAAAAAATGATGAAAAAGTTAAAAACCCTAATTTCTACATATTTAATTTATTAAGAAAAATATTAAAGTTTTGAAACCTAAATTAATCTAATTAATTGTTTAAAGTTTATTTACAAAAATAATAATAGTGAAATTAATATTAATAAAATAAACATTTTTTTGATTTTTCTGTATTTTATATTTATTATGAAAATTATTTTATGGAATTAAAAGAAAACAATTAAAAAACAATTAAAAGAATAAAAAGGAAAAACAAATAAAAATTAAAAAATTGAGCAAACCATATGGGGTGTCTGGCCCAAGGGGAGGTTTTTTTGAAGTATTGACTCCTGAGTACCGTGGTCTGCATTCTTTGGCCATTGGATTGAGTTTCATGCATAAGTTGTTCTACTTTGGCCATTTGGCTTTTGGCTTTTGGCTTTTGGCCATTTGTGTTCTGGCCTCAACGTTCCTTAATCTTCTCAGGATGTCTGTCTCGCCACGTATTGGGGTCATGTGTAAAATGTTCTGTTTTGGCCATTTGGCTTTTGGCTTTTGGCCATTTGGCTTTTGGCCTCAACGTTCCTTAATGAACCTGCATGGGATCCTGTCTAAATCTGCAGAATCTCACGAACACATTAAATAAAATCATAAAATGCAAATAAAGTCAATATATGAAGAAATTTAATGTTTAGGCACAATATGGCATGTATGAATGATTATACCCTTTTGATCATGGAGATCAAATCAATCTTACCCTTACTGGAAAATTAGTGACCGTAATGTTTTTATGCCTTACTGGAAAATTAGGATCATGGAGATCAGGTCAGCCTTATCCTTACTGAAGAAGTAGTGAGGTGTTGGTTTGTAACTGTGATGGCTTGTTTGTAGTGAGAGAGGGATTTGTAATAAGGATTTCAAGGTTTTAGGGTTCTTGAAAGAATTTGATATTCTAACAGTATTGTGACAATGTTTTTTCTCTCTTTTCCTCCTCTCCGGTTTGTGTGAAAAGAAGGTGATTATATAATGAAAATTAGGGTAAAGCAAATGGGCTTTGAATGTGCAATTGGGCCTCCAATATTCACTTGAATTCGTCACTTTCCAGGCTAAATCGCAGGGACTTAAGTGCATTTTTTGAAGTTGAAATGTGAAAACAAAATGTAGCCGACATCGAGAACTAACTCCTGTCCGAAAATCGACTCAATCGGATAAACGGTGAATTAGTTATGAATTTTTGAAGTTTCAGCTCAGACAAACTTATTTTGGGCTTCAGTGTCGACTCTGACACGTTCTTCAAAAAAAACTGGTATTGATCGGTGCATAATTTGGTCTCGACTTTTGAAGCAAAGTTGTAGATCTATGAGTCAGTAACCTTGTGTAAAAATATGAGTCCAATCCGATAAAAATTGACCGAGTTATGAATTTTCGAAGTTTCGGCCCGGATGAAATAATATTCAGCATTCAGGATTTTCAGCGTGTTACGCACTCTGAGCAAAAAACGAAGGCCTTTTGAATACCGTTTGAACTCAATACCTTCTGTGAAAATGTAGCCAACTCAATTTGTGAAATTTTGGCACCGGAACCAGCTCGATACGATGAAAATCGACCAAGTTATGATTTTCTGAACATGACGCAAATAAACTTCTGTCACAAATTTTCTGTATAAAAATACTTGATAAATCCACATTTTTGAAGACCTTATGATCGAAATTGGCTTCCAGCCGTGAGAGATGAAAACATAGATAATGTCAAGACGGAATTTTGGCCACCGGAACGGGTTCAAAACGAGCCACGATCTTCAAGTTATGAATTTTTTAGCGCGTAAAAACTGCACTTTCAGCACACTTTTTCACCATATTTCTTCGAGAAAACTCACACATTCGGATACCTTCTTTAAAGAATTGACTCTTGAGCCGAACCTGAATTTGAGAATACGTTATCAGAGATATCTTGGCGAAAGAATACCTGAATATAACGCGTCAGGTTGGACTTGTGAATTTTTCTTGAAATGTTTTGAGAAATATGGGAGGGCAAATTTTGGGGTACAACAGTCATTGACATGATCGGGGAAATCAAACCTACGGCTTCCAATGGACATCGCTTCATTCTTGTCGCCATCGACTATTTTACCAAATGGGTCGAAGCCGCCTCGTTTGCCTCAGTCACCAAGAATGTGGTAGCCAAATTCATCAAACACAACCTCATCTGTCGTTACGGTATCCCCGAAAGGATCATCACCGACAATGGAACTAACCTCAACAATGCCATGATCAAGTATTTGTGCACTCAATTTAAGATCAAGCATCACAATTCTTCTCCGTATAGACCGAAAATGAATGGCGCAGTCGAAGCGGCCAACAAAAATATCAAGAAGATTGTGTAGAAAATGGTAGTGACCTATAAGGATTGGCATGAGATGTTACCATTTGCTCTACATGGCTACCGTACTTCAGCTAGAACATCAACTGGAGAAACTCCATTCTCTCTAGTCTATGGCATGGAAGTTGTCCTGCTAGTGGAAGTTCATATTCCCTCTCTAAGAATTATGATTAAGGAAGGCTTAGGCGAAGATGAGTGGATTTAAATGAGATTGGATCAGTTGAACTTGATCGATGAAAAACGATTATCTGCTATTTGCCATGGTCAGGCGTATCAAAAACGGATGATCAAGGCTTTCAACAAAAGGGTCAAGCCTCGAGCATATCAAGTTGGTGACTTGGTGATAAAACGCGTCATTTTACCACAAGGTGACCCCAGAGGAAAATGGATTCCAACCTATGAAGGGCCATTTGTGGTCAAGAGAGTTTTTTCTGGTGGTGCCATGATGTTGACCACCATGGACGGTGAAGATTTCCCACATCCTATAAACGCGGACATAGTTAAAAAATACTACGCATAAGAGACCCGTTAGGTTGACACACCTAAGAAAAATAAGGGCATCCCGGAAAACCAAAAGGGTTGGGCAAAAATTAGGGATATATGCAAAAGACTGTACACCCGGCAAGTTGAAAACCCGAAAGGGCAACTTGGGCAAAAAAAAGAGTATCCTGGTGGACCGAAAACCCGAAAGGGCGGTTCAGGAAAAAATTAAGGATTAAAAGCGTACAACTATGTCCCGTGGAGTCAACACAGTCAATGTTGTCACCAAGGTCCAAGTTCAAATGGTCCAGGATCAATCCAATCAATTTCGATCAACGGCAAGGGATGCTCGAAGACATATGGGCAATAGTAGAGCTGGAAGGGAATGAGATCATTTCACATGGCTATCTGTTTTCATTCTAAATTTTGTTTTCCTTTTTGGCGATTTCCTCTTACTAGGAATTTCGTCTCTATGTACAAAAACATCTATTCATGGGCAAAATATCAATACAAATATACTTTGAAGTGCAAAATTTTGTCTTTGTTTTAAATGAAAATTTGTCCAATGACTAAAATTGAATGAACATATGCATATGAACATAATTAAAACTATTTGGCACATGTGTCCTGCTAAGCAGCAGCATCAGCAACTGGGCATCAGCACACAGCGGCAGACGACGACAATAAAACTTTCCCCACGGAGTTGCCCATAAAATCTCTTTACATGGGATAACCCCCAGCTAGAGTCTCAACATCTTTGCAACTTTGACCCCAGCTAAGTCAATTTTTACAAGATTAAAGCCTAGGGGATCTTTTCCTAAAGGAAATTCATCTCCTCAATAGGGTTTATTTCCCCAGCCAAGTGCAAATTTTTCAACAATACAACAATCAAGATGCCACGAGGTTCCCCAGATGAGCCCATCATCCCCAATTGAGTATATCTTCTCCAGCTGAGTCCAAGTTCCTCAGTTGAGTCCAAATTACCCAGCTGAGTACATCTTCTCCAACCAAGGCTTTTATCTCCAAACAAAGTCTATCCTTCCCAGATGAGTCCATCATCCCCAACGAAGTGTATCCTCCCCAAGCTGAGCCTTCCTTACTCGACTGAGTCTATACTCTCCAGTTTGAATTTCCCTTTCAAGTTACTGCAAATCACAGGGCCACAACCCCTAATCCCCAGTAAAGCCTTTAGCAAAGCCTTTATTATTTCCAAAAAATGCTATGAAGCCTGGATCCGACCAGATGTTAGCACAATTTTCAAGTTATTACTGAAGCCTGGACCCAACCAGATAACAGTTTGACTTCTTCAATTACTGAAACCTGGACCCGACCAGATAACAGTTTGAGTTACTGAAACCTGGACCCGACCGGATAACAGATTATCTTAATTCCAAAATGCTATGAAACCTAGACCCGACCAGATAATAGCCTAACTCTTCAAAAAACCTGAACTCAATCCGACCAAGGTTTATTTTATTTTCCCCAGTAGAGTTGTCTCTCTATCCCCAACAAATGGTTGAGAAACCTGGACTCGATCAGATACCAGTTCTCATTTCCCTCCTTTCAAGAAAGCCGTTGCGAAGCTTGGATCCAACCAGATAACAATCATCCTCAGAGATTTGCTGTGAAACCTGGAAACCGACCAGATAACAACTAAATCCCCAAGCAGTCTATTGTGAAGCCTGGACCCGACCAGATAATAATTGACTGGATCAACCTCAGAAATCTGCGAAGCCTGGACCCGACCAGATAACAGTTTTCAACCAGTTTATTGTGAAGCCTGGACCCGACCAGATAACAATTGACCGCATCAACCTCAGAAATCTGCGAAGCCTGGACCCGACCAGATAACAATTTTCAACTAGTTTATTGTGAAGTCTGGACCCGACCAGATAACAATTGACCGCATCAACCTCAGAAATCTGCGAAGCCTGGACCCGACCAAATAACAGTTTTCAACCAGTTTATTGTGAAGCCTGGATCCGACTAGATAACAATTGACCTCATCAACCTCAGAAATCTGCAAAGCCTGGACCCGACCAGATAACAGTTTTCAAACAGTACATCGTGAAACCTGGACCCTACCAGATAAAAATTAACTATGATTCCCAGAAAGACACTATGAAGCCTGGATTCGACCAGATAATAATACAGCTTTCCAAAAGACCATGAAGCCTGGACCCGACCGGATGACTATTCAATTTCAATAAATTTTCTGTAAAGCCTAGATCCGACTAGATAACAGTTAATCCATGCTTTCCTCCGGTAAGTTACTGTGAAGCCTGGATCTGACCAGGTAACAGCTAACCTCCACATCCCCAGCAAGTTGTTGTGAAACCTGGACCCGACCAGATGACTATTCAATTTCAAGGAATTTTCTGCAAAACCTAGATCCGACCAGATAACAGTTAATTCATCTCTTCTTCCAGTAAGTTGCTATGAAACCTGGATCCGACCAGATAGCAACCGACTACTTCATCCTCAGCAACTGTGAAGCCTGGATCCGACCAGATAACAGCTGATATTTGAGTGATGTTCCCCAGCAAAAGCATCCCTTCAATAAAATTTGAAGATATGCATATTCTTCATTTCCAACAGGAAATCAAGGATTCAACCTCCGAAGATTTCCTCAGCAGTAGTCAGGGATTTATTTTCCCGGACGAAAACACACATTTCACATTCATACATCATAGCATGTACATACCAATGCATTTAGCATGATACCACATCTGGTGAACATCATGCAAGCATCTGCATTTTACTAACCCCTTTTCTCACAGGTAATACATCAAGTTTAGTATGAATCAACAAGAGATTTGTAATGATACTTCTTCCAGCGTTTACCAACATTCCTCCATATGGCATCTATAAGCCCATTCACCATCCATCTTCGAGTGCAAATTTTTGGGCACTCTAGTGTTAAATCATCTTTTACCTTCAAGTCACGAATGGCGGATCTGCCAATCTAACTCTTCAGGTTCAAGAAGTTTGAACAGGGGTAGCTGTTGCACCCCAAAATTTTCCCTCTCATTTCTCAAGGAATCACCCTGGATCCTCAAGTTTTTCTCATCCAATTCCAAGCCTTGAATTATCAATTTTTCAAAGAAAATCACTCACAAGGGCAGAATGGTCATTTGCATACTGAGAAGTCTAACTTTGACATTTGAACCAAAATCAAATCTCAAAAATCATATTTCATCAAGACATGTTGGAATATGAAGTTTATTTTATCAAGAATTTCAAAAGTCAAATTTTACTTTGGAAGAATCAAATTCTAAATACTTAGAAATTTTTTCTAAGTGTTTAAGAAATATGATAATTTCAGAACTTTTGGGTCAATGTTCACACTCAACAAATTCTGGATAGTCTCAACACAAAGTTTGGTTAAAACTTTTGGGCCAGTGTTTACAAAGGTTCAGTCAGAGTTTGCCAAGGTAAATCAAAGAAGACTACAAAGCATGCTGCAAGCTTACTGGAAAGTCTGAAGGATCCTTCAGAACATGCTGAAGCCAGAAGATAAGAGGATCAGAAGATTGGATACTATGCTGAAGCAGAAATTCTAATCCAGAGTTAAGCAAGGGTGCAGAGTTTCACATGAGAATTCATTTAATGCTCATAACCTCCTCTGAGTCTTTATCCAAGGGATTTTCCCCACGTGTACCCTTATTGTCTTGGGAAGACAAACTTTTATGCAAAAGTAGGCTAGGCTCAGGCGTTGTTTCTACTTTTCCTTAATTCATGCTGACAAATCCAGCTTAGGTGCTGCTAACCATCCCACTTGGTGCATTGAACCACGCTTGTTTAAGTTTACTTCAGGAGTAAGTCAGCTTCTAGCACATGATGTTGGCGCCACTTGACATCTCCAAACTACAAAACCTTTGCCTATAAATAGAACACCACTAGCCACTGAGAAACGGTCCAAAAAATTTGTGAAAGAGGTGAGAAAATTGAGAAAAAAAGCTTTGAACCCCTGCAAAAATTTCAAGAACCCAGGAAACTATAAACATAAAATACCAAAATATTAACTTTTGATTCCTTGCATTCAAACTCCATTTTTCCTCAAGTGTTCTTGACTAAAAAACCACCCACGTAGTTGCTGATTTACATATTAGAAGTTACCCTAACTTCTGTATTCCTACTGTCATACACTCTCTATTCACTTCCACCTCAAAAGAGTCAGAATATCACCCTTTGGCTGTTCCAGAAGTTGAAAACTTCCACCCTGCTGAGTACGTGAAGAAGGTGCTCAGAACATCACCAGAGTTCAGAACCAATCTCCAGTTCACAGAATCCTTTCCAGCTGCAAGGTAAGTTTTCTGCTGACTCTCATCATGATGATTAAGCATTGTCAGATTTTTCATATTTAACACAATGTAGATATTCTGATTCCTGATAATGTACATATTCTGAAAATTCATGCATCTGCCTGCCTAAGTAGAAGAAATCCCAGTTCAGAGTTTCATAAAGAAATTAGGACTCAGAATTAGGATTAGCAAATACATGTTGCTTCTGATTTGTGCTTCTGATATTTCATGAAATTTGTCATAACTGTTATGTATGCAACTTTTGTTCTGTAAGAAATGACTAAGCTGCAGATGTTCTGACTAGCATGAAGAGAGGCAAAATTCTGACAGTTGCATCAGAACTTTTGAAAACTTCTGAGTTCTCAGAAGATCTAGAACTTCTGACCTTCCCTATTTCCACTAACGTTATTTTTGTTATGCAGCAAGCCAGAGTCAGAACTTCTGACCTCTTCTATTTTCAGCATTCGCACTGATTTTTTTTCCTTTCTCTTTTATTATTTTTGTCATCATCTTTATTTTTTTTCATTAATCAGAAAACACCAAAAATATTTCATATTCACATGTTCTATTTTCTTTTAACATAAAAAAGACAAAAAAATGTTTTCTTAAACAAAAAACTTATTTATTTTCTTAAATAAATAAGCATCTTACATTTCCTATATATTCTTATCCATTCAATATGGTTGTAATAGTAAAATAGGATTTAATTTGCAATCCCCATTTGAAAATTGTATACCCCCATCCCCTAATGATTGTAATAGCGTAGAATCTTTATTTTCCGTACTTTTATTGCTTTCATATATTGTTAGTAATTAGGGTGTGTATGGAAAGATAAAACCAACAAATAGCCCACCAAAAATCAAAGACAAATGCATGCAATCAAACACACTTGCACACTTACACCCGTAGGGTAATTCCACTTATTGCCTTACAAAAATGGCCATGTTATGCATGTGGGATGTCTTAGCACAAACAAATCGAAAATACAAGATCATAGTCCCTCGGTGACGCTATCAAAGTTGCCTTTCAAAATGATCTTAGTCCCTAAAGAAAAGTGCTAAGTCATCTCGCAACATTGCTATCATGGTCATACGATGACCTAATGCATGTCCTTTCACATCCAACGGTGGGGCTTCTTACCAAATCAATGGTAAGATATCAACATCTAAAGGAGGAGGAAAAGCATATCTAAGACCTTTTCAGTAGGTATATTACTTTTAGTTACTTGCTCAATTTCAAAATAAACATCCTTTCTATTTTCAAAAACAATCACATACACTTTCAAAACAACTTCAAAACACTTTCCAAACATTGAAATATTTTTAAAATCTCAACACTCTGTATACGTTCTTATCAACGAGAACTATTACAAAGTTTTCCTAAACGATGACACCTTTTCAAAATACTTTCAAAAACCACCCAAAGCACACTTTTCAAACAAAAGCAAGTGATCTAGCAAGTAACTAAGATCCCATGGAAGACCATGGATGAAAAGGGTGCTAATACCTTCCCTTTTCATAATCTACCCCCCGAACTCAAGAAAACATCTCTAAAGGTCTTTCCTGTGCTTTTTCACCTTTCCTATTTGGATAAAAGAAAAGTCGGTGGCGACTCTTGCTAAACCGCAACATTTGCAAACACAACCGCAAAACCTCAAGTCAGTTCTCCCACCGTATCACATGGACCTTTTGCGAGTCTCTCCTAGTTTTGTTTATTTGCTTTTTAGTGGGTGTTTATTTATTTGCTTTATTATTCTTCACTATTTTATTTCTTTATGGCTTTATTGTATTATTTTGTATATATTGCATATATTGTTGCTACTCACATATTCTAGATACGCTATGATGTTGGGTCGGGTGATTACATTTGATAAATTCCTATACTCGGACTTGGGTTACACCTAGGATTAGGACGGGAAGTATAGTCATGCTAACTTTGAGGGAGTAATCTCGAAGAATGAGGCATGAAAATCCACTACTCAGTGGAGGTCCCCTTGAAAGTAGTGATGTTTACCGAGTAATTGGGAAGACATTGTTGCTTTCAACTTGGGAACTCGAGAAGCTGAGGGACGTAGAACCATTAACCCCTCCTGTCCTTTTTAGGTGCAGTACGGAGACTATAACGGAGTAATCTGGAAGTAGTTGTCACGTGACGCTGCACTCGGATGAGTTTTTCCTGCAAATATTACCGATTACCAAGTAATTGGGAAGTCAGTAATATCCAAAGGAAGAGCGTAGACTCTGATACTTCCCTAGAACTTTGTTCGGCAGGTGATAAACCCCTAGTACATACATTATGGGTGGTTACTTTGACTTCATGCTTGTGACGTCAAACTTTTGATCCTGTTACTTTCAGCTTATGCAAAGGACTACACATCGGTTATCTAGAATATGTGGAGCTGGAGCTTCATGCCATAGCATATCTTGACATCATATCATCATATATCCCATGTCTAAGGAAGTCCAAAAGACAAGTCTCGTTGGTAGAGATTTTCAAAAATGAAAACAAATTTTCAAAGATAGACGAGTCTCTAGGCTTCCTCAGAAATGAAGATAAAACATTCATTCATACTATCATGCATTCATTTTTCACGAAAAAAACTCATTGGGATCCCTTTTCCAACAGATTTCAGTAAACAGCAAAGATGACTTCTCCACATCCCTACCGTACAAGAAGCAACCAGCGAAGACTTATGGATCTTTTTGAAAAGAATCATAATTCTCTCCGTCGAGATATGGACACCATGGGCACTCGCATGGATCAGCTTATGGAAACTCTTCATGCTGTTATCAAGGGTCAAGAAGAGCTACATCAAAGTGTTGTTAAGCTTGCTACTGCTCCTCTCTCCACTTATAATAATGGGGGAATGACAATTCAAATCTCGAGACCCATACTAGAGCTCCTAGGAATGATGTTGATGATCATCACGACATCATTGATCTTGATGAACCCCAAGTGAATCTTACTGCTGGAGTCACTGAAACTGCAAAAATGTACCATGCTCTCGAAGAGCGTCTCAAAGCCATGGAGGGTATCAAGGCTTCTGGATTCAATACTGCTGCAATGTTTCTCATGCCTAGGGTAGTTATTCCTCCCAAATTCAAGGTTCCTGATTTTGACAAATACAAAGGCACTTCCTTCCCAGAGACTCATTTTCGTTCCTATTGTCGCAAGATGGTAGCCTATGCTGAAAATGAACTGTTACTCATGCACTTCTTCCAAGATAGCTTAACCGGGGCATCATTGGATTGGTATATGCAACTAGAAATAACTCATGTCAGTAATTGGGGAGAACTCACTGACACCTTTTTGAAATATTACCATTATAATACTGCCATGGCTCCTTGCCGCACTCAGCTTCAAGGGACAAATAAATCTGAAGAGTCGTTTAAAGAGTACGCTCAAAGGTGGTGTGAATTGGCTGCAAGGGTTCAACCTCCTCTCTTGGATCGTGAATTAACTTATTTGTTCGTGGGCACCTTACAAGACCCATATCTCCAACTTATACTTGGTAGTATTTCGACTTCCTTTTCGGACCTGGTTACCATTGGGGAATGTATTGAAGATGGCCTTAAGTCAAGAAAAATTCATGGTACATCTAATGTTATCAGTGGGAGTAACAAGAAACCTTGCTTTGGCCTTCTCAAGAATAAATAACGAGAGACCAATGCTACTATCGACAAAGGGAAAGCCCTGGTCCATCATCGAGACTGAGCTCTGCACCGTCAAGCATCGGTTGTTCATCCTAATTGATATGTTCCACAAGCATATGTTACAACCTCGACTAAACAACCTCGGGTGGCTCAACATCAGTTAATCCATCACCAATAGCAGTACACACAGAGACAACTATATGTTCAACAAACACGATCTGGGCCTTTTTAACTGAATCAACAACCCCAGGGGCAACAAGGACGAAAGAGGAAGAAAGCGCCTGAAAGAGGGGTGGATCATATACCAATGCCTTATGATCAACTCCTCCCTCAATTGCTTTCCAATCAGTTGGTTCAATTGCGTGAACTTGGTCCAACACCAAATCCTCTCCCACGGTGGTATGATATTAATGCTCGTTGTGAATTTCATTCAGGGGCTCTAGGCCACACAATTGAGAATTGCAGGGCACTAAAAAACAACGTTCAAGACCTCCTCGATGCCAAGGTTATCACATTCACTCCAAAGGGTCTGATAATTAATTGAATCCTCTTGCCGGGACAGGTGTCAAGACTACAAGGGCGCCTCCTCAAATAAATCTAGCCTGAAGAAGCCCCCAGAGCATGGAAATTTCTAATTTCATATCATTTGTAATATTTCTTGTTTTGTTCAGTACTTTCTTGTGTGCAAGAATGTTTATTTTTTCATAATGCATTGGATGTGCTTATCTTGAACTAATCCATTTGTATTCACTCATTTACATTTTTGTTATCTTACTTGATTTTGATGCTTAACTCTTTTTAATTTAAAGAACAAAATAACTCTTGAGGGAGGATGATGAACATATAACACCTAGATTCTCAGACGGTATGCTTTGTGTTGTATCCCAAAATTTACCCTCTCATGTTTTCCAAGGTCTTCCCCTACATGGTTGGTCACAAACCTTTTCCTAAAGAAAAGGAAAATTTGTGAGTGATGTTTTTAAGTTTCCTTCGATTGGCATCTCCAAAATGCCTTTCGATTGGCATCTCCAAAATGCCTTTCGATTGGCATCTCCAAAATGCCTTTTGATTGGTATCTACAAAATTCCTTTTGACTGGCATCTCCAAAGTGCCTTTCGATTGGCATCTACATAGCGCCCTTCGATTGGCATGGACAAAGGTCCTTCGATTGTCCTGTTAACAAGGCCTTTTGATTGGTATTTTAACAAGTACCTTTCGATTGGCATTGTAACAGTGTCCTTTGATTGGAATTTTAACAAGTACCCTTCGATTGGTATCTGGACAAAGGCCATTTGATTGGCATGGCAAAGGGTCTTTCGAATGGAATTTCAGTATAAAATTTCAAGAGAACCATCAAGGCCGAGGGCTGGTCGAAGGGATTCTAATAAAGAAAATTCTGAATAGATTCGAATTGGACTTTGAAGCTGGCAAATAAGAAAGTCGAAGGAATGAAATAGGCTAGCATGACAAAGCAAAAACACATATCCTAACCTGTCCAGGTTCACCCAAAGTTCAAAATGGCATGTTTTCCTTGCAAATATGGCAATAATTCAATGCTGATTGTGGACTCGGTTCCTGAATTAAAGGCCAGATTCTTGCCTTGTTTTCTCCCAACCCTACAAAAGCTTATTCGACCAAGGAATTTTATTCAAAAGGACAAGAAATCAAAGCAAAGGGTGGTTAAATCGAAGGAGCCCTAGTATTGAAGCTGACACAATTCAACTTAGAACCATGAAGGAGAATAAGGTTCTAATAAAGAAAGTCTTGATTGGCTCGAATTGGATTTTAAGGCTGGCAAGGAAGGCAGATTCGAAGGAAGGAAAGGGTTTTGTTTCAAAACAAGCCAGAAATCTCACAATCGAAAGAATCTTCTCTCAATCAAATAAGGAATGAAATATGCTGGCAAATCAAAGGGAAAACACGTGGGAGTTATTTGTGCAGGATTTGGACAAATTTGGAAAGATTTCATATTATTACTGCACTCAATGCCATGGATATTCTTCCACAATTGCAACCCTAATTTGATTCACTATATGTAGACAAGAGCCCAGACCTAAAAGGGGAGGATACATGTGCAGCAGCCACAAAAAGGGCCATACTAAAAGTGCAACATTTCAAAAAATCGAAAGTTGCCTTCAAACCAAGAACAAAATTGAAAAATCATTCAAGCGTGGTGCCATTCCAAATCTCACGCTCCAGCCAATCTCAACCAGTTCCATCAATCCAATTGTATTCCTGGGATTCTTAGCAAGCTAGTCCATCCATCCTTGAAGGGTAAATCCTCCCAGAACCAGCAAATCGAAATAGTTCATCGTGGGTAACCTCTTGAATTTATTTTCACATTTCTATGATGTATTAATCCTTTTCTCAGTCTGATTCATACCCAGGAGATTGTTTAAGGCATGACCAATGTGAAAAATGAGTGGTTGGAGGTGAAACAAAGATTTTGCCATTGTTTAGGGTCAAATCAGTGTCATGCTTCGAACCAAATGATACAGGCATGCCCAACGAAAACTAAGAATGGATTTAAATTCAGTAACACTTTTCGTGTGGGATGGGCTTTCGATTCGAAGATTAAATTTCCAAAATTTACATATAATATTATTATGTTGTTATATGTATGAATGAACAAGTAGCGCAGTTGGCAAGGGATTGAATAGATGAAGGAATGGACCTGGGTTCGATCCCAAGTCCAGCGCTTTTCTATTTTCTTGATGTTTTCTGCAGATTCCAGTACGTTACATCCCCAGGCACGCATCATGGGCTCTATCATCATCACCGTTGGGCCACTCATCCTCCAGATCCAGCGCCCAAAAATGCTTCTCCATGGTGAACCCTCTGGATCTAACAACACTGGATTCAGCGCAAGTTATGGGCCAACAGATCTGGGCCCATAGCACAAATTCCAGCACACCCCTCAATTGGGTTCCTCACCCTCAGGCCCACCTTCTTTCCTTTATTTTATTTAATTTTTGTTAATTGGTTTATATTTTCTATTCATTCATTTTTTCAATAAAATCATAAAAATTAGGATTTAGAGTTTTTCTTAATAAAATAAATTTTTGCAAATTAATTTAATTAAACTTTAACTTTTTTTCTTTAATTTAAAATTAGTTAGAAATTAGGTTCAACTTCTAAATTTTTTCATTAAAAAAACATTTTCAATGAGCAATTAGATTTTTTAGGGTTTAGAACTTTTTCCCGTCTTAATTTTTGCGCGTCATTACCTTGTTTTATACGATTATTGTTTATCATTTATGTAACTGCGCCCAGTTTGTAATAGCTTAATTAGGGTTTTAATTTCCGCATTTTACATTCTTAGTCAAATATAATTGTAATTTCCCCAAAGCTTTGTAATAGCTGTAGGTTTTACTTTCTGCACTATATTATATGCCTGTATATAAATTGCTAATAACCTAGGCGTGTATGCTTAATCAATCAATCAGTAGATCACTAAACTGCAAAATAAAATATCTGAAATAGCACACTATTGCACACTTGCACACCTAGGGTATTTCCCACTTTGGTTGCCTTTAAAATGGTCATGTCCCTCGAACTTAGGGATACTCTTAGCAAAGACCCTCAGTTTAAAGTCATCATAAAGATCATAGTCCCTAAATGTCCCTCGAGTTGCCTATGAGAAATGATCTTATGATGATAGTCCCTTCAAAATGCTAAGGTATCCTTACAGGTTGCCTTCAATGACCATTATGTCCCTTTCGATAGTCCCTCAACATCCAACGACTAGGGTTACCTACTCACTAATAGTAGGATAACACGGTCTAAATGATAGGAGGAAAAGAATATTCTTTTTTGAGTAGATAGATAACTGTTAGGTACTTGCTCCAACAAATTTTCACACCACACTTTCAAACACTTTTCAAACAAAGTTTTCAAAACGCTTTATCACACTCTTGAGGACTGATACAAGGGTTATCACAAAGCAAATCGCCGCATTAAGGCATTTTTAAACAAAAGCTTTTTTTCACACAAACACGCAAGCAATTTTCAAAATGAGCAAGTACCTAAGAGTCCGTAGAAAATACGGATGGAAAGGGTGCTAACACCTTCCCTTTCCATAATCTACCCACTTACTCAGAAACTCTCGAAAAAGGTCTTTTCTGTTCTTTTCACCCTTTACTTTGTTGGATAAAATAAAAGTCGGTGGCGACTCTTGCTTACCGCGACATTTGTGAATACAAAATGCAAAACCAGTATTAAACATTCGGTTCTGCCACTGTATCACAGAACTGGCGACTCTGCTGGGGAAAAATAAAAAGTGGGGTTTACCTTAGGGTCTAGATCATTTTAAACTTACTTCTTTGTCTGTTTGATTACTTTGCTTTTAAGGATATTGTTTGGGTATTATAGATCCTACACCCGGATCTGGGGAAACCTTTTAGGAAAGTACCAATAGATCGTGGAAACTGTGCGGGTTATACCGACACGGTTGAAGTGATGGCTACGTTGATGCGGCACTTTGGTTGGTATCGGTAGCCCTTGAGTTAATCAAGGAGAATATGGGGCCATTGTGTGGTGTCATAAAGCGTCAACTGACCTTAGAACCTTTAAATGAACAACTTGGCCATTAGGACGTAGTGAGATGTCCGTCTTTGGTGTATTCCCAAAGTTGGCAGATACTCAATGCCACAGTCATTGAGACTTGACTCTTGAGTTTTGTTTGGTTTCGAGTCAGACGCCTATCGAACGAAGCTTGTGGGAAAGGTCAGTGATATTGAGATCCCTTAGAACCCGGTTACTATTTATAGGACAGGTTGAACCAATCCAACTTCAAGAGGGTGTGACCTTAAAACCCATGCAAGCCTAAACCTAAGGTTGCTTGTGTGATTTTTTTGCTTTCAACTTGAGCTACTTGTTTGTTTTTATCTAACGACGTGATCTCCTTGCAGGATTTGTTTACAATAATTATCCAATAAACTGGTTTTCTTGCAAGACATACTTGTCTTCATCACCCTGCATTTTTGCTTGATGCATAGCATGCACATCATAGCATCATACCATAGCATTTCCTTAACCATTTCAAGGATCTCAAGGGTATGTGATGCAGGTTAGGATGAACCAGACATCTAGCAAGGGGCAAGGGGATTTATTTTCCTCTGGCTGATGCTGTCAAAAGATCAAAACATGATAACTTGAGTCCGGGGCTATGACCCACTTGATATGGTGAGCTTGACTCTCTTAGAAGGACACTCAATGATACAAAGTTCTTCAATCAAATCTGCAAATTTCAACTTCTGACATTTTCTTGTTTACCCTGCAAGATCCTTGAAAACATTGCATGCATGCCATTTCATAACATGTCTTCCAGTACAGGTCTCTCATTTTCTCGCTGTTTATTTCAGCAAGGAAAATGGCTCTCCAACAAGACAACAGAGATCTTCAAACTCAAGAGGCTAAAGTCATGGAAATGTTCTTAAACCTATCCAAGGGGAGGGAAGAGTTGAAAGCACTCCTCGCTGGGAACCTGGCCAAGAAAAGTCCTGAAGACAATAAGGACGAACGGTTGGAACAACTGCAAGGTGAGGTAGAAGCAATGAGAACCCAGATGTTAGGGCAAATGGCTCTTATCCAAGGCCTAGCCCGGGGACAAGAAGAGTTGAGAGCCATTACCATCAAACTTCATCAAGACGGATACAATTGTATGAAGCAAATAGTTGAGGCTGGGGATCAAGTCATTCATCAACCCCTGATGGGACAGAAAGTTGGAGTTCTCCAAATTGGTGCTACGTTGCAAGCCCAACCACAACTTCGCCAACACCCACGGGGTAATCGGCATAAGCGAGATTCATTCACTAGGCAATATACCAAACTCAGCATACCAATGTCGCAAGTCTTGCAACACATGTTGAAGTTGAATTTGGTCACGTTGAGGGATCCTCCTACAAATCCAAATACTGCCTCTCCAATGTACAATCCAAATGCAAGGTGTGCATATCACTCCAACAGTCTAGGGCATGATACTGATAGTTGTCGGACATTGAAATACAAAATTCAAGACCTGATTGATGAAGGAGCTTTGGAATTCACACAAGATGGTCAACTGGAATTTTTCTGTCATCCCTCTAAGGCACACCATCTGAAGTGACAAGTTCTAACAAGAAGGCTTTTCGTTCATTATAATTTTCAAGTTGTAATTGTCTTTTGATTTGTTCGAACACTTATTTATGTCAAACTTTATTATTTCATCATTGCATTGCATATGTTTGTCTTGAATAAATTCATTTGTATTCATTATATTCAAACTGTGTTTATACTTCCTTTTTTGTGATATTCAACTCTCGATCAAAAGCTCTAAGCCTTTAGAGGGAGAATGACGAAAATGATTCCACAACTACAGTATGATTTTGAACAGACCCCTCTGACGATGTACAGGAATTGTTTCAAATCCTAAACAGTGGAGTTATAATGAAGATAATCCCTAGTCAACCCCTTTGAGACAAAAGAAGTAGGAGTTTTTCTTTTCACACAAATTAAAACCCTTAATCATAACCTGGGGCAGGGTAGTTTTCTCAGTTGATTTAGATGTGCATTCAGTCGCGAGCTCTTCCTTCATACACGACAAATAATGTGGAAGATGCACTCAAAAAAAAGATGGTGATGGCTCCGCATAATCATCAAAGCAGGCAGCCATTGTTCTCAAAATAAAAGCCCATTAAGTCAAAAACCTATGAAGGAGACTTAAGAAAAAAATTGGGGGCATCCCGCTGGCTGTAATCACAAAAGAAATAATTCAGGCAAAAGACAGGGATAACGAAAACCAAAAAAGAGGTTACTACAAATCCTCGACAAAAAGAAGATTATAAAAATGACTTCCTCTTCAAAATAAACTTTCAGTATCCGAACCATCA
Source organism: Vicia faba (assembly GCA_948472305.1). NCBI lineage: Eukaryota > Viridiplantae > Streptophyta > Magnoliopsida > Fabales > Fabaceae > Vicia > Vicia faba. Next base: position 1,502,273,646 of record OX451739.1, on the reverse strand, counting down.
CCGGAACATCAAGGACAAGATTCCAGACTCAATTAGGATCTAAATGCACAATTAACTGAGCATAGGACTGAAGAACATCACGAAGAGAGGGTGGGTACAAATAAAATTTGAGCCTTTATATTTTGTTTCTTAAACCATGAACCAGGCCACGTTATAACCCTTAAAAGTCCTAGTTGAAGCATGGGTTAGTTCGAAACCATATTGTTACAAAAGGTATCCTGACTCTTGTAGGGTTCGCTATAAATCCTGAGCTGACATCACGCTTTTACAAAATTGGTTTGTTTTACTAAAAAATGAATTTTCAAACTTCAAGACAAACATAAACTTTGCATTCTTTGAATACCATTGTTTACATATGACTATTTGTTCAACAGCAGAGAAATTCGCACGACGGATATTCGATGAACAGAAATCTTCTTAATGGACATAATCACCTCAGATGGAAAGACATTTCATTGATAGGCCTTTCATAATCAAGGGGCATAGCATGATGTCCAGCTGATCTGGGGCAGTCAAGTCAAGGTTCAAGGAATCTCTCAAAAATGCCAAATAGCCAGGGGCAGATCACCATCTGAATCACTTGGGGCATTAGACATGAATTCCAGCAACGAATCCTGTATGATCAAACAAACATCTTTTGGAAGTGTGGAAACACTTATTACTATGGACGGTGACAATTCTCCATACCTGGTGAACATGGACATAGTCAAAAAATACTATGTATGAACAAAGACCCGCTAGGTTGATTGGCCTAGGCAAAAAAAAGGGCATCCCGATGAACCAAAAGGGTTCGGGAAAAATTAGGGATATACGTATGAAAAAAAATTGTACACCCGACAAGTCGAGAACCTGAAAAGGCTGAAGTGGTGAAAAACACAAGAAGGGGGGGGTTGAATTGTAAAACTGAAATCTAATGCAATGAACAAGATATTTTTATCCTGGTTCGTTTGATCTCAAACTACTCCAGTCCACCCGTCAAGGTGATTTCGCCTCTCTCCAACGAGGTCTTAATCCACTATATTCAACTGAATATTACAGACTACTTTAACAACTGCTAAAGCCTTCTTGATCCAAACCACAACCCGGTTTGTCAAGGTAACACTTTCTTACAAAGAGATAAAACTAAGTGTGTGAATGTTTTCTACAAAACTGTATCACAACTGTGATGTATACACAAATTGAAGCTTAGAAACTAGATTGCTAAACAATGATAGAATATCAGAATGTGTGGTTTAGCAAAACTGAGAGAAAGAAGATTTTGATTAGCCTTTGTGCGTGTAGAGATTTGGAGAGCATTAGCCATTTCAATCTTCAAAGTCTTGTTTATATAGCACTGAGATGATGAACGTTGGATGCAATATTCTTGATTCAATGCTAATAACAAACTTTCCTTATCGAGCAGATCTTGTCTGGAATGAGGCTGTTGGAATTAATTTGCTTTCAATGCACAGTACCGTTGCTTACTTAATGCAAGTTCTGGCTTGGCTCATTCTGACTCTGCTTCGCTGCTGATGAACTGTTGTGTTTCTTTATCAGAGTGTTGAGCGCAGTCTTGTTCATCAGGCTTCAGCATGTACGTGAGTTGATCATCTGATTCTGTCATTCTGATATGGCAACTTCTGATGCTGGTGTCTGAAACCAAATTCTGATGCTGAATAGATGTGATCTTGCTTATATCAATCAAAGTATCTGCAAGTCAGAACATAATAATTTTAGGCAGCAGATAGTTCATACATGAATTATATAAATACTATATCTTTTCACTTTGTTATCATCAAAACTTAAATATAGGGTAGTAGATTCAAACTTTGTTCTAACAATCTCCCCCTTTTTGATGATGACAAAAACTAGATATTTTTTAAATGAAAATAACGTGAAAAGGTATCTGAGATATGCATCAGAGTAAGAAGTAAAAGGATAAGGAGTAAAGAGATATCAGAGTTAAGAGATATACTCCCCCTGAGTTTATTACTTCCCTTTGATTACAAGTGTTCTTCAGGATCAGATCTTTTTGCTTTTCTTTAAACGTCAGAGTATCAGATTCTTTGACTATCAGAAGCTTCAGATCAGCATGTCAGAGCAGAGCTTCAGATCTTTTCTTGTCAGAGCTTTGCTTTGGATCAGAGTATCAGAGCGGATCAGAGCTTCATAGTGATCAGGGCTTCTAGTCTTCAGAGTGTCCAGGAGCTTCCTTGTACCTGTAGACTTTAGGCAAAACAGAAAAAACATTTTCAAGTAATAGAGTTAGAATGTTTGAGAATTTCTGTCTAGTTAGCCGTTATTGTTTAAAATATCATTCTTGTTCTCCCCCTTTTTGTCAACAATCAAAAAGTGTAAGTGATGTGCTAAAACAATTAAGATCAGAAAAACTAGTTATATTAAAAGAGTTCAGAATCAAAACATGAAAATAGTACAAAACACATTCAAGTAGTACATCAGAAAATCAAGGAAAACATGAAAAAGGACATGAATGAAAAAAGACTAAGGTTGAGGAGGCAAGCGTGTGAACAGGTTCTCCAGCATGGCTTGGATCTTGTCAGCAGTCTCATTCTGCTTGTGCACCATGCTGACAACAGTGTCAATCTTGCTATCCTGTACATCCATTCTTTCTTTCATCTTCTGGTCGCTTTCATCCATCCGCTGCTGCAGACGCATGTCATTCAGCCTTAGTTCTTCCAGAGTCTGCCTGCATACACTTAGCAAATTTTCTTCCAAGAGAAGGATTAGTAGAACCAAAAATAATATCATCAACATAAATTTGACAGACTAAGATGTCATTCTTAACTGATTTACAGAATAGAGTAGTGTCCACCTTCCCTCTGGTGAATTCATTTTCTAACAGAAAGTTACTTAGCCTTTCATACCAAGCTCTGGGAGCTTGTTTCAGACCATACAGTGACTTCTTTAGTTTGAAAACATGTTCTGGATGTTTTGTATTTTCAAAACCAGGGGGTTGGTGTACATAAACTTCTTCTTCTATATAACCATTTAAGAATGCACTTTTGACATCCATCTGATACAGAGTGATGCCTCTATTAACAGCAAATGAAATTAAAAGTCTGATAGATTCTAACCTGGCGACTGGGGCAAAGGTTTCTGTATAGTCTATCCCCTCTTGCTGACTATAACCTTGTGCAACCAGTCGTGCCTTGTTTCTGATGACTTCACCTTGTTCATTTAGCTTGTTTCTGAACACCCATCTTGTTCCAATGACGTTGAATCCTTTTGGTCTGGGAACGAGATCCCATACGTCGTTTCTGGTGAATTGATTCAGCTCTTCTTGCATTGCCAGAATCCAGTCATTATCCAGAAGTGCTTCATCAATAGAAGAAGGTTCAATCAGAGACACAAGTCCCATAAGAGTTTCTTCAGAGTTTCTGAAGCTTGCTCTTGTTCTGATTGGATCTTCCTTTCTTCCTAGGATAGTCTCTTCTGGGTGATCCAAGCTGCTTCTGGGTAATCTCTTCTGAGGTTGATCAGCAGCTGTTGTAGGATTGCTAGCAGTGCTCCTTTCAGACGTTGAAGGAATGTCTGTGTTGAGAGCTTCTGATGACTTGTCTTCAGAACCTGCAAATTCAATTTCTATACCTACAAAAACTTCATTCTGCTTTGACTTTTCAGAGTCAAGCTTATCATCAAAACAAACACTGATTGATTCTTCCACAATCTGTGCTTCTGTATTGTATACTCTGTACCCTCTTGAGCGTTCAGAGTATCCTAACATAATACACTTTTGTGCTTTAGAGTCAAACTTGTTCAAATAATTCTTTGTATTTAATATAAAGTAAGTACATCCAAATGGATGAAAATATGAAATGTTGGGCTTTCTGTTCTTCCACAATTCATATGGAGTCTTTTCCAGAATAGGTCTTATTGAGATTCTATTCTGAATGTAGCACGCTGTGTTTATTGCTTCTGCCCAGAAGGTCTTAGCAACGTTTGTCTCATTGATCATGGTTCTGGCCATTTCTTGCAATGTTCTGTTCTTTCGTTCTACAACTCCATTTTGTTGGGGAGTTCTAGGACAAGAGAAATCATGCAGAATGCCTCTGTCATTAAAGAATGACTCAAAATATTTGTTTTCAAATTCTCCACCATGATCACTTCTGACTTTAACGATTCTAAGATCCTTTTCATTCTGAGGTTTCCCAACTGTTGGTTCAATAGTGCTTAGCTCTTGAGCTTCTATCAGATGCTCTATCAGCCTATTCTCTGTCAGAATATCTGATATCAACCTTCCAAAGGGTATCCAATCCCTCTTGGTTCTTTCTTCTTCCCTGGTTTCCTTCACACTTGTTCTGAGGTGGTTGAACAGAAAATGAGCCAGATTGATCTTTACCTTCTGATCAATAAAGTAGATCAGAAACTGCTGATCCACATTTATGTAATCAGGAGAACTGGTTGGTTTCCTGTGGTTGAAGCACCCCAGAATTATCTTAGCCCAAACTCTGTAGTGATCCTTCAGATCTTTGATCTTGCTGCTGGGCACCCCATGAGTGAAAATCCTTGCAGCTATCACACCCACATCAGCACATCTTTCAGCCATGTCCACACAACGGACGCCACCGCCACTGTAACCTATTAGCCTTGCAATGTGATCCTCAGTGATCACAATCTTCTTCCCCATAACAAAGGAGGTGACTAGATGTGTTGAAGCCTTGGCGTGAATCTAGAATTCCTTGACTAGCATTGGGAATGTTGGTCCAACCAACCTGTCAAAATACCTTTCCCACTTCTGTGCCCTAACTTCTTCAGTTAGGTCAAAACCGTTCTCCTTCAAGCTTCCAAAATCAATGATTAATTCAGAAAGCACTTCAAGATTCTTCACAGGAGTGAGGAGAGTTCTGAATGGCACTTGATATTGCTCAGATGATGCTTTCTTCTGAGGTCCTGCAGAAGCACTGCTGGAGGTTGCCATGTTCACACTAAATAGGTTTTGAGAAGAAACTGAGAAAAGGGTTTTGCAAGAGATGAATACAGAAATATGCAGAAAATGCTTGAGTATTAGTGAGAAAACGTAAAGAATGAGAATGAGAGATTAATGTGTTTAAATAGAGTTTCAAAAATATTTTGAAAAGATAAACGTTTTTTAAGAGAGAGAAAAATCATGATTGCATTTTAAAAGCATGATTACTTTTCATTAAATGCTTGCTGATTTTGGGGGATTTGAGAAAGATACTTAAAAACGGTTACCAGACATGTGTCTCAATGCACCCAATCAGCGCTTTGCCTTCTCAGAAGCGTGCACGCGTTTTGCTTCAGAGATATGTTGATGATTGGATGACACTTGTTTGATGTAGTGATTAGCACGTCTGTCTTTGAGCTTAGACTCTCAGATCTTTAGACTTGCATCTGATACAATCTGCATGTTCTATCTTTCTGAAAGGAGATTGATCATAAGTTCACAGTAAAACAATTACATTCTGAAGGTAAATATATGGAATTAAAACATTTTCACTCTGGACACACTTTCATGCTGAGATGTTTCAAAATGAAATTAAACCTATCTTCTGAAAGGGGTTTAGTAAAGATATCAGCCCATTGATGGTCTGTATCTATAAATTTTAAGTTCAAAATACCTTTCTGAATATAGTCCCTAATGAAGTGATGTTTTATTTCTATATGCTTAGCTCTAGAATGTAAAATGGGATTCTTACTTAAGCAAATAGCAGAAGTATTATCACAAAGTATAGGAATGTTACTCTCAAAAATCTGGAAGTCTTCAAGCTGACTTTTCATCCAGAGCATTTGTGTGCTACATCATGCTGCTGCTATGTACTCAGCTTCTGCTGTTGATAGAGCAATTGTTGATTGCCTCTTGCTGGACCAAGAGATCAGATTTTCTCCCAGAAACTGGCAGCTTCCAGAAGTACTTTTACGTTCCACTCTGTCTCCAGCAAAATCAGCATCGCTGTAGCCTACTAAGCTGTAATCACTAGATTTTCTATAAAACAAACCCAGATTAGTAGTACCTTTCAGATACTTGAAAATTCGCTTAACAGCTATTAAGTGAGATTCTCTAGGATCTGATTGGAATCTAGCACAGATACAAACACTGAATAATATGTCAGGTCTTGAAGCAGTCAGATAGAGGAGAGAACCAATCATACCTCTGTAGACTTTATGTTCTACATTTTTGCTTACCTCTTCTCTTTCCAGAATGCACGTGGGATGCATTGGAATCTTTGATGGCTTACATTCTGAGAGGTCAAATTTCTTCAGAAGATCTCTGATGTATTTGCTCTGATGAATGTAAGTTCCCTCTGGAGTTTGATTGATCTGAATTCCTAGAAAGAATTTCAGTTCCCCCATGAGGCTCATCTCAAATTATGCCTGCATACACTTAGCAAATTTTCTTCCAAGAGAAGGATTAGTAGAACCAAAAATAATATCATCAACATAAATTTGACAGACTAAGATGTCATTCTTAACTGATTTACAGAATAGAGTAGTGTCCACCTTCCCTCTGGTGAATTCATTTTCTAACAGAAAGTTACTTAGCCTTTCATACCAAGCTCTGGGAGCTTGTTTCAGACCATACAGTGACTTCTTTAGTTTGAAAACATGTTCTGGATGTTTTGTATTTTCAAAACCAGGAGGTTGGTGTACATAAACTTCTTCTTCTATATAACCATTTAAGAATGCACTTTTGACATCCATCTGATACAGAGTGATGCCTCTATTAACAGCAAATGAAATTAAAAGTCTGATAGATTCTAACCTGGCGACTGGGGCAAAGGTTTCTGTATAGTCTATCCCCTCTTGCTGACTATAACCTTGTGCAACCAGTCGTGCCTTGTTTCTGATGACTTCACCTTGTTCATTTAGCTTGTTTCTGAACACCCATCTTGTTCCAATGACGTTGAATCCTTTTGGTCTGGGAACGAGATCCTATACGTCGTTTCTGGTGAATTGATTCAGCTCTTCTTGCATTGCCAGAATCCAGTCATTATCCAGAAGTGCTTCATCAATAGAAGAAGGTTCAATCAGAGACACAAGTCCCATAAGAGTTTCTTCAGAGTTTCTGAAGCTTGCTCTTGTTCTGATTGGATCTTCCTTTCTTCCTAGGATAGTCTCTTTTGGGTGATCCAAGCTGCTTCTGGGTAATCTCTTCTGAGGTTGATCAGCAGTTGTTGTAGGATTGCTAGCAGTGCTCCTTTCAGACGTTGAAGGAATGTCTGTGTTGAGAGCTTCTGATGACTTGTCTTCAGAACCTGCAAATTCAATTTCTATACCTGCAAACACTTCATTCTGCTTTGACTTTTCAGAGTCAAGCTTATCATCAAAACGAACACTGATTGATTCTTCCACAATCTGTGTTTCTGTATTGTATACTCTGTACCCTCTTGAGCATTCAGAGTATCCTAACATAATACACTTCTGTGCTTTAGAGTCAAACTTGTTCAAATAATTCTTTGTATTTAATATAAAGCAAGTACATCCAAATGGATGAAAATATGAAATGTTGGGCTTTCTGTTCTTCCATAATTCATATGGAGTCTTTTCCAGAATAGGTCTTATTGAGATTCTATTCTGAATGTAGCACGCTGTGTTTATTGCTTCTGCCCAGAAGGTCTTAGCAACGTTTGTCTCATTGATCATGGTTCTGGCCATTTCTTGCAATGTTCTGTTCTTTCGTTCTACAACTCCATTTTGTTGGGGAGTTCTAGGACAAGAGAAATCATGCAGAATGCCTCTGTCATTAAAGAATGACTCAAAATCTTTGTTTTCAAATTCTCCACCATGATCACTTCTAACTTTAACGATTCTAAGATCCTTTTCATTCTGAACTTGGTTACAGAAGGTAACAAACACAGAGTGTGACTCGTCCTTGTGTCTTAAGAACTTTACCCATGTCCATCTGCTATAGTCATCTACGATTACTAACCCATACTTCTTACCACTGACTGAAGCAGTTTTAACTGGTCCAAATAAGTCAATGTGCAGAAGTTCTAATGGCTTAGAGGTAGAAACAACATTTTTGGATTTAAAAGAAGGTTTTGCAAATTTTCCTTTCTGACATGCTTCACACAGAGCATCTGAATTGAACTTCAAATTAGGAAGTCCTCTGACCAGATTGAGTTTGTTAATCTGAGATATTCTTCTCATACTAACATGCCCCAATCTTCTGTGCCAGATCCACTGCTCGTTGTTAACAGACAGAAGACATTTTACATTCTGACTCTTTAGTTCAGAAAGTTTGATTTTGTAAATGTTGTTTTTCCTCTTACCATTAAACAGGATAGTCCCATCTTTCTGACTAACAGCTTTACATGATTTTTGATTAAAGATTATATCATAACCGTTATCACTTAATTGACTTATGGATAACAGATTATGCATCAATCCATCTACTAGCAGAACATTATTAATAGAGGGAAGATTTCCATTACCTACAGTTCCAGAGCCAATTATCTTTCCCCTCTGATTACCTCCAAAGCCAACGTGGCCTCCAGGCTTAAGTTCCAGGCTTTGGAACATATGCCTTCTTCCCGTCATGTGTCGTGAGCAGCCAGAGTCCAGGTACCATGACTGGTGTTTCTGACTTGCTGCTAAAGATATCTGCAACATGTATTATTTTATCCTTAGGTACCCAGATTTTCTTGGGTCCTGATTTGTTAGTTTTACCAAAACTCTGGTTGAATTTTGGTTTCACAGAGTGCTTACTGCTAGTGTATTTGATATCATGTGTGTGACCATATACAAAATGTGAATTCAGAGGAGTGTGTTTAATGGTTAAGTCCATGACATTCTTTGGTGTAGGAACCTTACCTTGGTATCCTATTCCTTTCCTGCCGTTTCTGCTAACTCCATAGATCATTGAAGCCATTCTGCTTCTATCTATGCTTTTAGCTAGGAACTTCTGGAAACTGTGATCATACTCCTTGATGATCTCATCAGCGTTGCTGGGAGTTTCAGAAATTGGTTCCTTCTGAGAGTTTTGTAAAGTGTTTTCTAATTTTGAAATCTTATTTCTCAGCTCAGAAATTTCCAATTTGAGACTCTCAGTCTTATTAGAGTCAGATTCAATATTCCTTTTCAGGTTTCTGAATTTAACTCTAATTTGCTGATAGCGTTCCAGAATCTCATTAAGGCTTTCAGCAAGTTCAGCCTTTGTAAAGTTAACAACAAAGTTAGGAAATACCTCTTTAGTATCTGATTCTGAGTCTGATTCAGAAGCTTCACTATCTTCTGAGATGTTAGCCATGAGAGCTATGTTTGCCCTCTCATCATCTGATTCTGAGTCAGCTTCAGACGAGTCAGAGTCATCCCATGTGGCCATGAGACTTTTCTTCTTCTCTCTTCCAAACTTCCTTTTTGGCTTTTCCCTCTGAAGCTTTGGGAAGTCACTTTTATAGTGTCCTTGCTCATTGCACTCATAGCAGATGATGTCCTTGGTGTTTGGCTTTTTGCTACTGGAGGAGCCTTCAGATCTTCTGTATCCAGAGGAAGAATCTGTCCTTCTGTATCTGGAAGAAGACTCGTTCTGATCAGATCTTCTGGGATTCCTGAACTTCCTTTGTCTTTGCTTCCACAGTTGATTTACTCTTCTGGAAAGGAGAGAGAGTTCGTCTTCTTCTGATGAGGATCCATCAGATGTTTCTTCAACTGCCTGCAAAACTTTAGACTCAAATTTTTTGTTAGATTTTAATGCTAAAGGCTTACCTTGCTTCTGAGGCTCATCAGCTTCTAGCTCTATCTCATGACTTCTAAGGGAGTTGATCAGTTCCTCCAGAGTGATTTTGTTGAGATCTTTAGCTAGCTTCAGAGCTGTAACCATAGGTCTCCACTGCTTGGGTAAACTTCTGATGATTTTCTTGACATGGTCAGCAGTAGAGTATCCTTTATCCAGAACTTTGAGACCAGCTACCAGAATCTGAAATCTAGAGAACATGGTTTCAATGGATTCAGATTCTTCCATTTTGAACGCCTCATACTTCTGAATGAGCGCCAGAGCTTTTGTTTCTTTGACCTGAACGTTGCCCTCATGCGTCATTCTGAGTGAGTCAAAAATATTCTTTGTTGTGTCTCTGTTGGAGATCTTTTCATACTCAGTATAGGAGATGGCACTGAGGAGGATGGTTCTGGCCTTGTGGTGATTCTTGAAGTCACGCTTTTGTTGATCAGACATTGTTTTTCTATCAATCTTCTGACCGCTTGCATTCACAGGGTGCGTGTATCCATCTGTCACCATATCCCACAGATCAGCATCATGTGCTAGAAAGAAGCTTTCAATTCTGTCTTTCCAGTAATCAAAGTTTTCTCCATCAAAGACTGGAGGTTTGCCGCTGAATCTGTCTCTGTCCTCATTGTTGTCATTTCTGATGTGAGAATTGTTTCCTGCCATTGTATTTTTCTGACGTTGGATCTTGTACTGACACGGTTAAGTGTTTTAGCTCAGAACCAGGCGCTCTGATGCCAATTGAAGTGGTGAAAAACACAAGAAGGGGGGTTGAATTGTAAAACTGAAATCTAATGCAATGAACAAGATATTTTTATCCTGGTTCGTTTGATCTCAAACTACTCCAGTCCACCCGTCAAGGTGATTTCGCCTCTCTCCAACGAGGTCTTAATCCACTATATTCAACTGAATATTACAGACTGCTTTAACAACTGCTAAAGCCTTCTTGATCCAAACCACAACTCGGTTTGTCAAGGTAACACTTTCTTACAAAGAGATAAAACTAAGTGTGTGAATGTTTTCTACAAAACTGTATCACAACTGTGATGTATACACAAATTGAAGCTTAGAAACTAGATTGCTAAACAATGATAGAATATCAGAATGTGTGGTTTAGCAAAACTGAGAGAAAGAAGATTTTGATTAGCCTTTGTGCGTGTGGAGATTTGGAGAGCATTAGCCATTTCAATCTTCAAAGTCTTGTTTATATAGCACTGAGATGATGAACGTTGGATGCAATATTCTTGATTCAATGCTAATAACAAACTTTCCTTATTGAGCAGATCTTGTCTGGAATGAGGCCGTTGGAATTAATTTGCTTTCAATGCACAGTACCGTTGCTTACTTAATGCAAGTTCTGGCTTGGCTCATTCTGACTCTGCTTCGCTGCTGATGAACTGTTGTGTTTCTTTATCAGAGTGTTGAGCGCAGTCTTGTTCATCAGGCTTCAGCATGTACGTGAGTTGATCATCTGATTCTGTCATTCTGATATGGAAACTTCTGATGCTGGTGTCTGAAACCAAATTCTGATGCTGAATAGATGTGATCTTGCTTATATCAATCAAAGTATCTGCAAGTCAGAACATAATAATTTTAGGCAGCAGATAGTTCATACATGAATTATATAAATATTATATCTTTTCACTTTGTTATCATCAAAACTTAAATATAGGGTAGTAGATTCAAACTTTGTTCTAACAAAGGCGTCTTGAGCAAAAAAGGGTATCCAGGTGGACTGAAAATCTGAAAAGACAGTCCAGGAAAAAGTTAGGGATTAAAGCGTACGACTACATCCCATCATCTCGTCACTTATCAATCAGTAGAAGGTTTATTACCCTGATCTGCATTCACCAAGGACTCTAAGAGTTGAGATAATAGTCAAACCATCTACAAAATCCCCGATTGATATTTTCTACAACAGGTATCGAGACAGGGGCATTCTACTGCAAGGTCACCGCCATATTCTCAGCTTACAACCTATTGATGTCAGGTGTTTTCATACCCTCGGCAGAGCAAAATCTCCAAATTACTGCTCCAACGAAAATTCCCCAATGAAGTCGCCAAGCCTCTCGGGATTCCCAAGTGGATTACAGAGTTTCCCTTCCCCAACGGAAACATTCTGAATAAAGCAGATTATCCTCTAGAAACGGTTCAGGTACGATCCAAAGACGGATGTCATCCTGACACTTACTCCAGATTCTCATCTAGAAACAGTTCAGGTACGACCCAAAGGTGGATGTCATCCTGACACTTACTCCAAATTCTCATCTAGAAACAGTTCAGGTACGATCCAAAGACGAATGTCATCCTGACACTTACTCCATATTCTCATCTAGAAACGGTTCCGGTACAATCATAAGACGGATGTCATCCTGACACTTAATCCAGATTCTCATCTAGAAACCGTTCAGGTACGATCTAAAGACGGATGTCATCCTGATACTTATTCGGATTCTCATCTAGAAACGGTTCAGGTACAATCCAAAGACCATGTCATTCTGACACTTACTCCAAATTCTCATCTAGAAACGGTTCAGGTACGATCCAAAGACGGATGTCATCTTGATACTTATTCATATTCTCATCTAGAAACGGTTCAGGTACGATCCAAATACGGGTGTCATCCTGACACTTACTCTAGATTCTCATCTAGAAACAGTTCAGGTACGATCCAAAGACAGATGTCATCCTGATACTTATTTAGATTCTCATCTAGAAATGGTTCAGGTACGATCTAAAGACGGATGTCATCCTGACACTTAATCCAGATTCTCATCTAGAAACAGTTCAGGTACGATCCAAAGACGGATGTCATCCTGAAACTTACTTCAGATTCTCATCTAGAAACGGTTTAGGTACGATCCAAAGACGGATGTCATCCTGATACTTACTCCAAATTCTCATCTAGAAACAGTTCAGGTACGATCCAAAGACAGATGTCATCATGACACTTACTCTAGATTCTCATCTAGAAACGGTTCAGGTACGATCCAAAGACAGATGTCATCCTGACACTTACTCTAGATTCTCATCTAGAAACGGTTCAGGTACGATCCAAAGATGGATGTCATCCTGACACTTACTCCAGATTCTCATCTAGAAATGGTTCAGGTACGATCTAAAGACGGATGTCATCCTGACACTTATTCCAGATTCTCATCTAGAAACAGCTCAGGTACGATCCAAAGACGGATGTAATCCTGACACTTACTCCAGATTATCATCTAGAAACGGTCCAGGTACGATCCAAAGACGGATGTCATCCTGACAATTACTCCAGATTTTCATCTAAAAACGGTTCAGGTACGATCCAAAGACGAATGTCATCCTGAAACTTAATACAGATTCTCATCTAGAAATGGTCCAGGTACGATCCAAAGACGGATGTCATCCTGACACTTAATCCAGATTCTCATCTAAATACAGTTCAGATACGATCTAGAGATGGATGTCATTCTGACACTCATTCAACACATGTTTCAAGTGCAGTTCAGATACGATCCAGAGATGGATGTCATTCTGACACTCATTCAACACATGTTTCAAATACAGTTTAGATAGGATCCAGATACTGATGTTATTCTGACACTCATTCAACACATGTTTCAAATACAGTTCAGATACGATCATGAGACGGATGTCATTCTGACACTCATTCAACACATGTTTCAAGTACAGTTCAAATAGGATCCAGAGACAGATGTCATTCTAACACTCATTCAACACATATTTCAAGTACAGTTCAGATGCGATCCAGAAACGGATGTCATTCTGATACTCATTCAACACATGTTTCAAATACAGTTCAGATATGATCCAGAGACTGATGTCATTCTGACACTCATTCAACACATGTTTCAAGTACAGTGCAGATACGATCCAGAGACGGATGTCATTATGACACTCATTCAACACATGTTTCAAGTACAGTTTAGATACGATCCAGAGACGGATGTCATTCTAACACTCTTTAAACACATGTTTCAAGTACAGTTCAGGTACGATCCAAAGACGGATGTCATCCTGATACTTATTCAGATCATCTTCTAGAAACGGTTCAGGTACGATCCAGAGATGGATATCATCTTGATTCTTATTTCAGACTATCTTCTAGCAACAGTTCATTTCACAGGGCTTTCCTTCCCTAATAGACTTTATTTCTCTAACAACGGAAGATCATCTCCCAGCTTTTTAACTTCAACATAGTTGAAGTCCTACATTCTTCACCCCCAGCAACAATCAGAGATTTATTTTCCCTAGTTCAACAATACTGCAACAGAACAGCTGATACGTTCATGCATTGCATTCATACATCATTCTATAAATGTCATAGCATTTGCAGTATAAATGCATACATCCCAATCTCATTTATTTTGAGAACACCATTACACAATGCACTTCATACATCATGTCATTGCATATGACTAACTCTTTACCTTTTTCAGGAAAGATCAAATCAACAAACACCGTTAACTACTTACATGACCTGGTAGTCTTCTCAAATGCTACATCTGATGAAGGGCTATTTCAGCATTTTCCTCAAAAATGTGTTATCAAGATACCTTCTCTGGTTCAGTTAGATCGATACTAAGATCTCTCTGATTTCTATTCCAGTTGAAGACAACCCAAGACATTCCTCTGGTTCAGTTAAATAAATACTAAGATTTTTCTGATTTCTATTCCAGTTGAAGCCACTGTAAAGCCTGGATCCTGACCAGATAGCATTTCACTTCTGTCTCTTCAATCAAGTGATGAATCCCCAGTAGAGTAACGGACAACTGAAGCTCCTAAAACTCTATGTTCCAAGATAAAGACCAACATTCCTCAGCAGAGTCCTCCCCAATAACAGGCATAGGAATCCCCATAAAGGAATATCTCATGAAGTCAACATTGTTCTGGATGGCATCTTTAATCCCATCTCCGACGATCTTCCGTCATCTTTTCCAAATGGCATCTATAAGCCCATTCCCGATACTATCTACACAGTCAAGTATCATCTCAGACGAGTGTAAATTTCTGGGCACTCTAGTGTTCAATCATCTTCCACCTTCAGATCACGAAAGGCAGACCAGCCAATCTACATCCTCAGGTTTAAGAAGATTGAACAGGGGCAACTGTTGTACCCTAAAATTTGCCCTCTCATGTTTTCCAAGGTATTCCCTTACATGGTTGGTCACAAACCTTTGCCTAAAGAAAAGGAAAATTTATGAGTGATGTTTTTAAGTTTTCTTCGATTGGCATCTCCAAAATGCCTTTCGATTGGCATCTACAAAATGCCTTTCGATTGGCATCTCCAAAATGCCTTTTAATTGGCATCTCCAAAATGCCTTTCAATTGGCATCAACAAAATGCCTTTCGATTGGAATCTCCAAAATTCCTTTCGATTGGCATCTACATAGCGCCCTTCTATTGGCATGGACAAAGGTCCTTCAATTGGCCTGTTAACAAGGCCTTTCGATTAGCATTTTAACAAGTACCTTTCGATTGGCATTGTAACAGTGTCCTTCGATTGGCATTTTGACAAGTACCCTTCGATTGGTATCTGGACAAAGGTCCTTCAATTGGCATGGCAAAGGGTCTCTCAAATGGTATTTCAGTACAAAATTTCAAGAGAACCATCAAGGCCAAGGGTTGGTCGAAGGGACTCTAATAAGGAAAATTTTGAATAGATTCGAATTGGACTTTGAAGCTAGCAAAGAAGGCAGATTCGAGGGAATGAAATAGGCTGGCATGACTAAGCAAAAACACATATCCTAACCTGTCCAAGTTCACCCAAAGTTCAAAATGGCATGTTTTCCTTGCAAATATGGCAAGAACTCAATGCTGATTGTGGACTCAATTCTTGAGTTAAAGGCCTGATTCTTGCCTTGTTTGCTCCCAACCCCATAAGAGCTTATTCGACTAGGGAATTTTCTTCAAAAGGAAAAGAAATAGAAGCAAAGGGTGGTTCAATCGAAGGAGCCCTAGTATTGAAGCTGGCACAATTCGACTCAGAACCATTAAGGAGAACAAGGTTCTAATAAGGAAAGTCTTGATTGGCTCGATGTGGAGTTTAAGGCTGGCAAGGAAGGCAGATTCGAAGGAAGGAAGGGGTTTTGTTTCAAAACAAGCCAGAAATATCACAATCGAAAGAATCTTCTCTCAATCAAATAAGGAATGAAATATGCTGGCAAATCAAAGGGAAAACACGTGGGAGTTATTTGTGCAGGATTTGGACAAATTTGGAAAGATTTCATATTATTACTGCACTCAATGCCATGGATATTCTTCCACAATTGCAACCCTAATTTGATTCACTATATGTAGACAAGAGCCCAGACCTAAAAGGGGAGGATACATGTGCAGCAGCCACAAAAAAGGCCAGACTAAAAGTGAAACATTTCAATAAAACGAAAGCTGCCTCCAAACCAAGAACAAAATTGCAAAATCATTCAAGCACGGTGCCATTCCAACTCTTACGCTCCAGCCAATCTCAACCAGTTCCAGCAATCCAATTGTATTCCTGGGATTCTCAGCAAGACAACCCATCCATCTTTGAAGGACAAATCCTCCCGGAACCAGCAAATCGAAATAGTTCATCGTGGGTAACCTCTTGAATTTATTTTGACATTTCTATGATGTATTAATCCTTTTCTTAGTCTGATTCGTACCCAGGAGATTGTTTAAGGCAGGATCAATGTGAAACATGAGTGGTTGGAGGTGAAACAAAAAATTTTCCATTGTTTAGGGCAAAATCTGTGTCATGCTTCGAACCAGATGATACAGGCATGCCCAATGAAAACTAAGACAGTATTTAAATTCAGTAACACTTTTCGTGTGGGATGGGATTTCGATTCGAAGCTTAAATTTCCAGAATTTACATATAATATTATCATGTTGTTATATGTATGAATGAACAAGCAACGCAGTTGGCAAGGGATTGAGTACATGAAGGAAGGGACCTGGGTTCGATCCCAAGTCCAGCGCTTTTCTATTTTATTGATGTTTTCTGTAGATTCCAGTATGTTACATACCCAGGCACGTATCATGGGCTCTATCATCATCATCGTTGGGTCACTCATCCTCCAGATCCAGCGCCCATAAACGCTTCTCCATGGTGAACCCTCAGGATCTAGCAACACTGGATCCAGCGCAGGTTATGGGCCAACAGATTTGGGCCCATAGCAGAAATTCCAGCACACCCTTCAATTAGGTTCCTCACCCCCAGGCCCATCTTCTTTCCTTTATTTTATTTAATTTTCGTTAATTAGTTTATATTTTCTATTCATTCATTTTTTCAATAAAATCATAAAAATTAGGATTTAGAGTTTTTCTTAATAAAATTAATTTTTGCAAATTAATTTAATTAAACTTTAACTTTTTTTCTTTAATTTAAAATTAGTTAGAAATTAGGTTCAACTTCTAATTTTTTTCATTAAAAAAAAACATTTTCAATGAGCAATTAAATTTTTTTAGGGTTTAGAACTTTTTCCCGTCTTAATTTTTGTGCGTCATTACCTTTTTTTATACGATTATTGTTTATCATTTATGTAACTGCGCCCGGTTTATAATAGCTTAATTAGGGTTTTAATTTCCGCATTTTACATTCTTAGTCAAATATAATTGTAATTTCCCCAAAGCTTTGTAATAGCTGTAGGTTTTACTTTCTGCACTATATTATATGCTTGTATATAAATTTCTAATAACCTAGGCGTGTATGCTTAATCAATCAATCAGTAGATCACTAAACTACAAGATAAAATATTTGAAATAGCACACTATTGCACACTTGCACCCCTAGGGTATTTCCCACTTTGGTTGCTTTCAAATGGTCATGTCCCTCAAACGTAGGGATACTCTTAGCAAAGACCCTCAGTTTAAAGTCATCATAAAGATCATAGTCCCTAAATGTCCCTCGAGTTGCCTACGAGAAATGATCTTATGATGATAGTCCCTTCAAAATGCTAAGGTATCCTTACGGGTTGCGTTCAATGACCATTACGTCCCTTTTGATAGTCCCTTAACATCCAACGATAAGGGTTACCTACTCACTAATAGTAAGATAACATGGTCTACAGGATAGGAGGAAAAGAACAGTATTTTTCGAGTAGGTAGATAATTGTTAGGTACTTGCTCAAACAAATTTCCACACCACACTTTCAAACACTTTTCAAACAAAGTTTTCAAAACGCTTTATCACACTCTTGAGGACTGATACAAGGGTTATCACAAAGCGAGTCACCGCACTAAGGCATTTTCAAATAAAAACTTTTTTCACACAAACACGCAAGCAATTTTCAAAATGAGAAAGTACCTAAGAGCCCGTAGAAAACTACGGATGGAAAGGGTGCTAACACCTTCCCTTTCCATAATCTACCCCCTTACTCAGAAACTCTCAAAAAAGGTCTTTTTATGTTCTTTTCACCCTTTCCTTTGTTGGATAAAAGAAAAGTCGGTGACAACTCTTACTTACCGCAACATTTAAGAATACAAAATGCAAAACCCATATTAAACAGTCGGTTCTGCCACCATATCAAACTTTGGAATAAAACCCTGCTGACGATGTACATGCATTGCTTCAAATCCCTAAATACCGGAGATATACCCTTGTCAACCCTTTTGAGCCTTGAAGTAGGAGTTTCTTTTATGCAGAAAACCCCTTAATTTTAACCCTAGGGTGGGTATATTTCAGTTAATTCGATCGAGCATTCAGAACCCATCAAGAGTGAGCCTCTAAGGATATAATAATGGGTTGGGGAAGTCAAAACCATAATGACTACCCTTCATCTATCAGCAACGTGCATCAAAGAGAACGATATCCCCATGGGTATCTCTTGCACATCAGGAGGTCAACATATGATGATACCATAATGGTTATCCTTCATCTATCCAAGACTCAGGCAACCACGACCATTTCCAACAAATCGAAGACGACGCCAAGATCAACGACTTGTTCAAAAAGAAAGAGACAAAAAGCCCCACTAAGTCGAAACTTGAAAAGCAAGTGACTTAAGTAAAAGTCAGGGCATCCCGCTGGACTGCAACTTCAAAATCAAAAATTGTCCAGGCAAAATTAGGGAAAATGAAAGGATTGCAAAATAAAGATCCTCAACAAAGAACAAGGTCGAGTGATCAGACGCCAAGAAGTCAGTGACTGTTGGGTCCTAGAAACCCTTGTGGTTCCTCAATCATCGCAAACTCTCTTCTCGGGAGATGGGTGCTCGTATCGAGTTAATTGAACATAGGAATGGAGAACATCATGGAGAATGGGTGGGAACCAAATAATTTTGAGCCTTAAATCCTTTTTTTCTAAAACCATGAACCAGGCCACGTTACAACCCTTAAAAGTCCTAACTGAAGCACTGGTTAATTCGAAAGCACTATTGTAACGAGAATACGGTAACCTGACTCCTCGAAGATGTGCTAAAAATTTGAGTTGGTAACACACCACCTTTTCGTGATGAAATTCTGGTATCAGATATGTGATGTCGAAAGAGATGTCACGACACAAATATTTGTTTGCATGTAAGGTGCAGTAAAATAAAAATCAGTAAAAACACAAGAGATTGTTCACCCAGTTCAGTGTACAACAACACCTACTCTGGGGGATATCAAGCCAGGGACAAGTTCAATAAATAGTATTAATTCATAGACCCTCAGTAAACAACGAGTTTATGATCTAATCACTTAATCAATACCCAAGCTAAACTTCTAAGTAAGACTCACCTAGGTATAAGGCCATCCTCAAATCCCTTCAATCACTTACAGAATTAATAAGTTTGAAACACTTCAATCATTCAATGCTTAAAAGCTTATGAATTATACACAATTAACAACCCAAATAACAACTCAAGTACTTAAACTAATACTTAGAGTGTATTACAATTAAAAAGCCTAAACTTCTAATCATAAAGAAAGTATTCTTCTGTAAAAATTACTTGTATTTGAATAAGGTAGTGAGTCCTTATATATGCGCAACTTTGGGCTTGGGCTTGAAAACAAATATTCAAATCTTTTGAATATTTTCATAAAAACAGGTTAAGATATAACTATGCAATTAGAAAAATATCCCTCCATATTTTTCGCAACTTGTAGTTCACAAATCCTGAGTTATAGAGTGCTGGAAATCAGGAAATAAAAGACTTAACTGATTTTGGGTTGAGATCAGTTCAGTAGGCAGATGTCAAGACATCTGCTTTGACATCATTCAAAACAGTTTTGCTCCAAATGTTAATACATTTAGAAAAACATTAGCAAGTCTTTGTTTTTACCAAAATTGCTGTCAATAAACACTTACAAACTCCCTCTTTGGAAAATTTTAGCTAAAACATTGTTAGAGTATATCATCAGAGCAGCAACATAATTATCAGAGCATTATTAGGGCAGCAGCAAGCAAGGAAATCAAAACATACATTCAGTTAGCAGGTAGCTGTTAGAACAGGAAGATGTCAAAACATCTTCTGGGATATGAGGCTCCCCCTCAAGTATTGAGCTCCCCCTTAATAAATGGTTAGTGTTCAGTCAGTGGTTAGTCAGTCACTCACTTTCTCTCCCCCTTTTTAGTCATAATATGCCAAATTCAAATGTCAAGCACATGTAAGTGCCAAAAAATAAACAAAGTATTCAGAGAAACATCAAATAGTCTAACTGTCATCCTGACCAGTTGACTTGGTTGAACCAGAACTTCTTTCCTCACTGGAATCTTCACCTTCAGAGCTCACTACATCATTAAGGTTGTTATCCTTTTGTAGGTCCTTGTTTATCTTTTCAAAGACTAGCTTCCTAGCTGAGCTCACTCTGATCACATCATCTAATTCCTTGCAAGATTCCTTTAGTTCATTGATCATTTCATCCTTAGTGGAGGTCTTGTCAGCAGGAGCAGATGTTAAAATAATGTCTGGGACATGTTTTCCTGAAAAGAGCTTATAGTGGAGGGTCAAGGCAGACTCCCTCTTGCACACAACATTATTTCCACTTAGGATTCCAGGGTGCTAATTTAGGATAATTCCACGGAGGAGGGAAGGAAAAGCAATTGGCATTTCAATGGCACAAGTTCCTGCATGTTTGATGGTCTGATCAAATATATGAGTCCCATAGTCAAAAAGTTTTTGGTTTCCAATAGCATAAATGAACTTTCCTAAACCAATGGAGATGGTTAAAGTGTGATTAGTGGGAACCCAATTTGCAACTCCAATCCTATGTAAAATTACATATTTCACACTCAGTTTGCTAACAGGAAGTTTGTTTTTCATTGGCCACTCACATACTTGATTGGTAGTAATGGCTCTACACACTTGATTGTCTGTAACTTCCAGCTCACAACATACATCTTCAGACCTATCTAGAAATTTGTTTATATTGGCAGGAGAAAATTCAATACACTTTCCTCTAACAAAAACCTTTCTATATTCCTTACTCTTATGGTCAGCACAGTCAACAAGAATATTAACAATAAACTCCTTAACAAGAGTTTCATAGAAATTTGCAAACCTGGTAACTGCTTTCATCAGACCAGCATAGGAGATCAGCTCCATGATTTCCTTACATTCCAAAGCACCGGCTCATAGTTCTCTCTCCAGGGCAATCCTTCTTTAATACGCATACTTCCACTTTTCAGCATTCTCAACAGAGTGAAAGGAGATGTTGTCAAGTGGGGATCAGGAACCCTAACAAACAATTTCTTATTTGCATACTTTTTGATAGGAGAGATGTCCTGGACATCTTGCTCAACATCATACTCAGAGTCAGTCTCTTTAACTAGAACAACTTTCTTCTTACTCTTGGACCTTTTTACAGCATCCTCATCATCATCAGTAGAAGTAACAGGTCTAGTTTTTCTCTTGCTAGAAGGAGGGACCACTTTACTTCCTGATTTTTGGGGTCCATACATGGTTTTATTCTTAATTGTCTTGGGAGGGGGTGTGATGCTTGCATCTTTCACTTCATGGACTTTAGCCTTCTAGCAATACCAGGTACAACATTAGTGATGAGCTCATTTTCAGAGAGCTCTTCAACATTGACAACATCCATAGTATTGTGACATTCTCCATCCTTGGAGGCAGCAGCATTTTCTTCAACATTTTCCTCAACATCTTGATCAACATTTTCTTCTTCCATATCTTTTAGGGAAGAGGTAGCAAGCTTCTCAAGTTTACTATCAGCAACATCATTCTTGGATGATTCAGCAACATCATTTTTGGATGATTCATCATCGTCATTCTTAGGATTACTTCCTTTGTCAGCTGGAGGGG
Source organism: Vicia faba (assembly GCA_948472305.1). Lineage (NCBI taxonomy): Eukaryota > Viridiplantae > Streptophyta > Magnoliopsida > Fabales > Fabaceae > Vicia > Vicia faba. The sequence continues at coordinate 1,502,251,734 of OX451739.1, read as the reverse complement.
CCATGCGAGCAAGGGGAGTAGAAATCCCAGGAATAACAAATCATTCATTTAAAACTTTGTCCACAAGTCTTCTAATGCTTCTATCAACATTGACAATTTCTTCTTCAGTTCTTGTGAGTAGCAGAAGAGGCGTTTCCTTTATCATCTTTAGATTTCTTAGCTGGTGGTGATCTAGGTTTCTTGACTTTTTTATCAAGTGGAGGGATCGTTGATAGAGGAGTAACATCTAGAACTCTGTCAAGAGAAAGATTTTCATTTGCATATTTTGAGGAAGATGATGTGTGATGTTGAGACATGTTTGGAAAATTTCTGGCAAGGAGATGAGGAATGGCAAGGTTTCTTCTTCTGTTGAGGAGAATGAAGAGTTTGTGAATGTAGAGAGGAGAGATGTAATACCGTGTGGGAAACAATTTTAGGAAGTCTTGTAATGATTGTTTTCTAAAATTTATTTGTTGGAAACACAAACAATATAATATCACTTTAATGATATTCCCACACACTTTTAATTGCTACAAACCCTCATATAGACATATCCCTAATTTTCCTCTTAAATTCTCAAAATGATTAGCATCCAAAGCCTTTGTGAAGATGTCAGCCAGTTGCAATTCAGTGGCTACATGTTCTAAGGCTACAATGTTTTCTTTAACAAGCTCTCTTATAAAGTGATGACGGGTGTCAATATGCTTGGTCCTGCTATATTGAATAGGATTCTTTGAAATTTTTATGGCGCTTAAATTGTCACAGAATAATGTCATGACATCTTGTTTGACATTGTGTTCTGTTAACATTTGTTTCATCCACACCAATTGAGAACAACTGCTTCCTGCAACAATGTACTCAACTTCAGCAGTGGATAGAGACACACAATTTTGCTTCTTGTTGAACCAAGATATGAGGTTATCTCCCAGAAAGAAGCATCCTCCTGATGTAATCTTTCTATCATCAGCACTCCCTGCCCAACCAGCATCACAAAATCCAGTTAAGGCAGAATTTCATCCATGAGAGTACAGCATACCATAGTCACTTGTCCCATTCACATATTTGAGAATCATCTTTACTTGGTTGTCATGGATAACTTTGGGATCAGCCTGATATCTTGCACACACTCCTACAGCAAAGGCAATGTCTGTCTGCTAGCTATGAGATATAGAAGACTGCCTATCATGCTTCTGTAGAGACTTTGATCTACACTCACTCCTTTTTCATCTTTAGTCAACTTCATATGAGTGGGAGCAGGGGTTCTTTTGTGACTTGCATTCTCCATCCCAAACTTCTTTACTATATTCTTGGCATACTTGCTCTAAGATGAAAATATGGAGTCTTCCATTTGTTTAACTTGAAGACCAAGAAAATAGGTTAATTCACCAACAAGACTCATCTCAAATTCAGACTGCATCTGCTTGACAAAGTGTTGAACCATCTCATTTGACATCCCACCAAATACAATATCATCAACATAGATTTGAGCAATCATAATCTTCCCTTCTTCTTATTTGACAAAGAGATTCTTGTCTATGCCATCTTTCCTATATCCATTTTCCCCATGGAATATTGTCAGTCTCTCATACCAAGCTCTTGGAGCTTGCTTCAATCCATACAGAGCTTTCTTCAGTTTATAGACATGTTTAGGACAACTTGGACCAACAAATCCTTTTGGTTGTTCAACAAAAACTTCTTCATTCAGTTATCCATTCAAGAAGCCACTTTTTACATCCATTTGAAACAATTTAAATTTCAAAATGCATGCAACTCCTAACAGAAGTCTAATTGATTCAAGTCTAGCCACAGGAGAAAAGGTTTCATCAAAGTCCACTCCTTCAATTTGAGTGTATCCTTGAGCAACTAACCTTGCCTTATTTCTAGTGACCACCCCTTTTTCATAAGATTTATTCTTGTATACCCATTTAGTGCCAATCACATTTGTCCCTTCAGGTCTTGGGACCAGATCCCAAACTTCATTCCTACTGAATTGTTCCAGTTCCTCTTGCATAGCATTAATCCAGAACTCGTCAGTTAGAGCCTCTTTAACATTCTTAGCCTCAATTTTTTATACAAAGCAAGAGTTAGAAATCCCTTCTCTTGATTTGGTAGTAACTCCCTTGTTTGGATCTCCTATGATGAGCTCCTTAGGATGATCTTTCTGAGTTCTGATTGAAGGTCATTTATTGAGCTGACTAGGCTGGGGATCTTCTTGAGGAGGATTAGAATCAATACTTGTGTCATTTGATTCAGTTGGACTATCAGGCAAAGATGTTCCAACATCTTTTGAGACATCTTATTCAACATTCCATCCTCTATCATCAATAGTAACATTTTATTGACTTCATCATTACTTTGGTTATGGAGTTAAACACTCTGTATGCTCCACTATTTATAGAGTATCCCAGGAATATTCCTTCATCACTCTTGTGATCCATCATCCTTCTTTGTTCGCGGTCATCTAATATGTAACATTTACTTCCAAAAACATGAAAGTATTTTACAGTTAGTTTTCTTCCCCTCCATATTTCATGCAAAGTAGCTGAAGTGCCTTTCCTTAGAGTGACTCTGTTATGAATATAGCATGCAGTATTCATAGCTTCAGCCCAAAAATAGTAAGGTAGCTTCTTAGCATGAATCATGGCTCTGGAAGATTCTTTGAGAGTCATATTCTTGCGTTCTACAATCCCATTCTGTTGAGGAGTAATGGGAGAAGAGAATTCATGGTTGATTCCTTCAGAGGAGCAAAACTCAGCAAATTTATTGTTCTCAAATTCTTTTCCATGATCTCTCTTGATTCTTATGACATGACTTTCCTTTTCCCTTTGAAGTCTTTGACAAAGAGCTTTGAACACTTCAAAAGTTTCTGGTTTTTCTCTAATAAAGCTTATCCACGTGTATCTATAAAAGTCATTTACAACAACATAGACATACTTCTTACCACCAAGACTTTCAACTTGCATAGTGTTGCACACCAAAATTTGCCCTCTCATGTTTTTCCAAGATTTCTTCTTGCATAGGTGGTTACAAACCTTTGCCTAAAGAAAAGGAAATTTTTTCAAGTGACGGTTAAGTATCCTTCGATTGGCATTTGCAAAAGGTCCTTTGATTGGCATCTACAAAAGGTCCTTCAATTTGCATCTACAAAAGGTCCTTCGATTGGCATAGGGCCTTTCGATGGGCATTTCTAACAAGGCAACTTCGACGGGCATCTTAAATAAGGTTGTTTTTCGTTAGAGCGTACAAAATGCCTTTTGACAGGCATGTTAACCAAGTGATGTTTCGATTGGCATATCAACAGGGTGATATTCTGATTGTCCAAGTTAGAGAAAATGAGATCAAAAAGGGCAAGAACTAAGAGGGTTCCAGAAGCTTTGATGATGGGCATTCGAATTCATGCAGATTGGAGAGGATAACTCTGAGCCTTTCTGCATAATATGGTAGAAGTTCTATTGCTGAGAATATGTGCAATTCGAATCAAGATGCAAAGCCATCAAAGGGATCAAGGCTTAAGAATAACGAAGTTGGTGCAATTCGAATTTAGAGCCTTCGAAAGAAAAAAAATGTTCTGATGAGGGAAGTTCTGGGCAATTCGAATCAGTACTTAGAGCCATCAAGGAGTGTAGAACAACACTTCGATTAGGCAATAAGATAACTCTTCGATTGGACCAAGTTCAAAGCCATCAAAGAGAGAAAAACTTGAGACTTAATCGAAGGAACCATGATGAAAGACTTAAGCCAAACCTGTCCAGGTTCACCCAAAGTTCAAAATGGCATGTTTTCCTTGCAAATATGGCAAGAATTCAATGTTGATCGTGGATTCAATTCCTGAATTAAAGGCCAGATTCTTGCCTTGTTTGTTCACAACTCCACAAGAGCTGATTCGACCAGGGTGATTCTCTTTAAATCAAGCAATCGAAGCAGAGGGTGGCTCAATCGAAGGAGCCATGACATCGAAGCTGGTGCATTTCAAATTAGAGGTCAGAGCTTTCGAAGGAAACTATGCTCTAATGAGGAAAGCTCTGAGTAATTCGAATTGGAGCTTAAAGCCTTCGAAGAGAGCAAACTCAAAGGGAAATGGATCTGTAAGGGCATGTCAGCTTTTGATTTCCATCATATTTGGAGGCCCAAACAATTCATAACAGGCTGGCAGTAACGCATGAAAATAGATTGGCACTTGATTGAATCAAATATAGCAAGTTTTTATGAAGAAATCAAATCAAATCTCTTCATCATAATGGACCAAGATTTGATACACAAATGTTGACCTAAAATCTCTTGTCTATATAAACCTCTTAATCTCAGAGAAAAAAGACACAGGGAGACTGCCTCACACAGAGACACACATATATTACATCGCAAAAAATGCAGCCTGCCCCACGAAGGTCCAGAAAATAGCATCAAATTCCAAAGTTGTCAAAACTCCATTGCAGGCACCTTTCGTCCAGGTTAACACTCTGATCGTGTTCTTGGAGTTCACACAGGCATACACTCGTTCGTGCCTCATCCATCTCACACACAGGACTGCAGATCCAGGCGCTTCCAATGGTAAAAATGTTTAATCCCACTTAATCTTAAATTAGACTCATGATTTTATGTTCATAGTTTTTGTTATTATTTGTGAGCAATTTAACAAAGTGTATGCAAGTTGCAGCGTTCATACATTCGAACACCATGGATAGAGTTTTTCGAAGCTGGTTACCTTTGAAACCCATGATATTGGATGTGGCAAACTGAAACAAACCCAGATCCGGGTTCAGGGATTGATTTCGAATGGGATGTTTTCTGTTTTGTTTAGTTTTGAACTAACTAATTTACAGGACCAAAAATAGGTGTCATGTATTTCGAATGAGCAAGCAGCTCAGGTGGTGAAAGGGAATTTGTGCGATCGAAGGGACCAGGGTTCGAATCCCAGTCCTTGCATTTTCAATTTCTAACAAATTTCCTTGCAGATCCAATATCCCAGATCAAAGGATGACACATCTAGATCGAACGCCCCTAGACGTGCATTCTCTCAGGAACCTTCAATCAAGATCCTTCATTAGATCGAAAGGCAACCCAAGCCTCTTCGATCCAGGCCTTACTTCCAAGAATGCACCTTTTTCCATTTACTGTTTTTGTCTTTCGATTTCATCCTTTATTTTTATTGTTTATCCTTACTTCTTCTAAGCTTTAATTAACATTAAAAAACCACAAAAACATTAGGCTTAGCCTTTTATATTAAATTAATTTTGTCAACTAATTAATTAATTATTTTAATATTTTCTTAAAAAAACTAAAATCGAATAGACTTAGAATTTTTAATTCAATTTCTTTTCATAACAAAAACAAACACAAAAATTCCTTTCACTTAGGATTTTAGACGTATTTTCAATTCATGCGCGCGTTTATTTACTTTCATTTCTTTTTATTATTGCAACTGTACCCGGTTTGTAATAGCTTAATTAGGGTTTTATTTTTCCTCATTTTACATTTTCAGTCAGATATAATTGTAATTACCCCGAAACCTTGTAATAGTCGTAGGTTTTACTTTCCGCACTATATTATATGTTTGTATATAAACTGCTAGTAAATAAGGTTTGTATGGAAAGAACTAAATAATCAGTCTTAGATCACTAACATCAAGATAATATATCTGAAAAAAGCATACTATTGCACACTTACACCCCTAGGGTATCTCCCACTTTTGTTACCTTCGAAAATGGTCATGTCCCTCGAACATAGGGACACTCTTAGCAAAGACCCTCAGTTTTAAGTCATCATAAAGATCATAGTCCCTAAATGTCCCTCGAGTTGCCTACGAGAAATGATCTTGTCCCTCGAGTTGTCTACAAATATATGATGATGATAGTCCCTTCGAAATGCTAAGGTATCTTTACATGTTGCCTTCAATGACCATAAATGTCCCTTATGATATTCCCTCAACATCCAACGATAGGGCTACCTACTCACTAATAGTAGGATAGCACTGTCTAAAGGAAAGGAGGAAAAGAACACCCTTTTTTGAGTAGGTAGATAACTCTTAAGTACTTGCTCAAATTTAATTCATTTTTACACCACACTTTTAAAACTACTTTAAAAAATGCTTTATCACACTCTTGAGGACTGATACAAGAGTTATCATAAAGCAAGTAAACTTTTCAAAACACAAACACGAAAGCAAATTTTCAAAAATGAGCAAGTACCTAAGAGCCCGTGGAAAACCACGGATGGAAAGTGTGCTAACACCTTCCCTTTCCATAACCTACCCCTCTTACTAAGAAAATCTTGAAAAAGGTATTTTTCTGTTCTTTTCACCCTTTCCTTTGTTGGATAAAAGAAAAGTCGGTGGCGACTCTTGCTTACCGCAACATTTGCGAATAAAAAACACAAACGAGTATAAACAGTCGGTTCTTCCACCGTATCACACATAGGTCCCATCAAGTCCATGTGAAGAAGTTCCAATACTTTTAATATAGTAAGATGTTGAATCTTTTGATGTGTTATCTTGGTCTGCTTTCCAATTTGACAGTCACCATATACCCTTCCTTCTTCTATCTTAAGCTTAGGAATCCCTCTCACAGCTTCTTCAGATATAATTCTCTTCATACCTTTCAGATGCAAGTGCCCCAATTTTTGATGCCATAGTTTAACCTCATTCTCTTTGGCTGAAACACGTGTTGAGGAGAGGTTTAACTCTTGAGGAACCCATAGATAACAGTTGTCTTTAGATCTGATTCCTTTCATGACAACTTTATTCTTTTCATTGCACACAAGACATTCTTCTTTGGAGAAGTTAACTTTGAATCCTTGATCACATAGTTGGCTTATACTTATCAGGTTAGCTGTTAACCCTTTTACAAGTAACACATTATCAAGTTTGGGAACTCCTGAACAGTCAAGCTCGCCAACACCTTTGATTTCTCCTTTTTCTCTATCACCAAAATTCACATAATTGGTGGAATGAGATTTGACAATCACCAACAGATTCTTGACACCTGTCATGTGTCTAGAACAGCCACTGTCAAAGTACCAGTCATCTTTGGTTGATACTCTGAGAGAGGTGTGGGTAATGAGACTTCTAACATTGGACTTAGGAACCCATTGTTTCTTGTTTTTGCTTTTTTGGGGAATCTTATCATTTTTGGGAGGAGGAGAATTTTTAGGATACCCATACAGCTTGAAACAGAAGGGTCTTATATGTCCAAGCCTTCCACAGTGATGACATTTCCAGGGCTGGGTATTTTCTCTGGTATGATTAATCTTTTTCTTCCCATGATATGTTTTCTTCACATGAGGTTTCCCAAGATGTCCTTTCTTATCATGATGTTTACCCACATGTTGAGACATCTGATTTAACATCTTTGGTTTAGCCTTGGTATGTGTGGAAACAAATGCAGGCTATTTTCCATGATGTTTATTCTTTAAATGATGTCTGCCAGGATGTGCTTTCTTACCATGATGTTGAGACATTTGATTCGACATCTTTGGTCTAGGCTTGGTATGAGTTGAAATAGATGAAGGCACTTTTGAGTTAGGTTCCTTTTTCTCATTGAAACCTAAACCACTCTTATCTCCTGTCACTCTTCTTGCTTGGATAATTTCATCTAATGTGTCCGACCTATTATTCAGCATCTTTAGAGATTTGACCATTTTATCAAGATTTAAATTTAGAGAGGACACTTCACTTTCCAGATCAGAAATAGTTTTAAGATGCTCTTCCCTTTCCTCCTTTAGCTCGGTTATAAGGGCTTTCTGTTTCTCCCCTTCAAGACATACTTCTGCACTTCTGATATATAATTCTTTGTATGAAGCAGCTAACTCATCAAATGTTAGTTCCCTATCACTATACTCTTCATCAGATACATATTTGCTTGTCAGTGCTTTCACATATTTGGAAGATTCTTCAAGATCACTCTGAGTCCTCTTCAGACCAAGTAATAGATAGATTCTTCTTTTGTTTCTTTAGATATGTAGGACATTCAGCTCTAATGTGACCAAATCCTTCATATTCATGACATTGTTTTCCCTTCCCTTGAGAAGTTTTTTCTTCCGCCCTTTTTCTTCCCATGTCAGATGAGATAATCTTGACATTTGACCTTTGGTTCCTATCCATTCTTTTTATCACTTTATTAAATTGTCTTCCAAGCATAGTAGGGCATTTGATATTCCACCATCTAAATCCAGATCACAGTCCTCTTCTTCATCTTCAGTATTGGATACAAAAGCTATGCTTTTGTTTTTCTTCTCAGATCTTTCATTTATGCTTAATTCAAATGTTAGAAGGGATCTAACAAGTTCATCCACTTTCATTTTGTCAATGTATTGGGCTTCTTCTATAGCAGTTACCTTCATATCAAATCCCTTGGGAAGAGACCTGAGCATCTTTCTCACCAATTTGTGTTCAAGTATTTTCTCTCCTAAAGCACTGGAGGCATTAGCAATTTCAAGGATGTTCATATGGAAGTCATTTATACTTTCATCATCTTTCATCCTTAAGTTCTCAAATTTTGTGGTGAGCAGCTATAGTCTTGACATCTTAACTTTGGATGTGCCATCATGAGTAGATTGAATAATTCCCCATGCATCCTTAGCAACTTCACAAGTATTCACCAATCTGAAAATATTTTTGTCAATTCCATTTAATATAGCATTCAAGGCTTTAGAATTTCCAAGAGCAATTTCATCATCTTCCTTAAACCAATCTTCTTCAGGTTTTAGTTCAGCAGTAGGTTCTCCATTCTCTCCCAATTTGACAGGGTGTTTCCATCCTCTTAAAACAGCTTTCCATGCCCTGTTGTCTAAGGACTTTAGAAAGGCAACCATACGTGGTTTCCAGTAGTCATAATTGCTTCCATCTAGAATGGGTGGTATGTTCACAAGTCCTCCTTCCTTGTTTATAGTACTAGAAAGTATCTTCCATGGATCTCACCTAGATAAAGATCAAGATACCTGCTCTGATACCAATTGAAATTCTGGTATCCGATATGTGATGTCAAAAAACATGTCACGACACAAATATCTATTTGTAAGTAAGGTGTAGTAAAATCAAAAGCAGTAAAAACACAAGAGATTGTTCACCCAGTTCAGTGTACAACAACACCTACTCTGGGGGCTACCAAGCCAAGGACAAGTTCACTAAATAGTATCAATTCATAGACCCTCAGTAAACAACCAGTTTACGATCTAATCACTTAATCACTACCCAAGCTAAACTTCTACCTAAGACTCACCTAGGTATGAGGCCATCCTCAAATCCCTTCGATCACTTACAGAATTAATAAGTTTGAAACACTTCAATCATTCAATGCTTAAAAGCTTATGAATGATACACAATTAACAACCCAAATAACAACTTAAGTACTTAAACTAATACTTAGAGTGTATTACAATTAAAAATCCTAAACTTCTAATCAGAAAGAAAGTATTCTTCTGTAAAAATTGCTTGTATTTAAATAAGGTAACGAGTCCTTATATATGCGTAGCTTTGGGCTTGGGCTTGAAAACAAATATTCAAATCTTTTGAATATTTCCATAAAAACAGGCTATTATATAATTATGCAATTTGAAAAATATTCCTCCATATTTTTCGCAACATGTAGTTCACAAATCCTGAGTTATAGAGTGCTAGAAATCAGGAAACAAAAGACTTAACTGATTTTGGGCTGAGATCAGTTCAGTAGGCAGATTTCAAGACATCTGCTTTGACATCATTCAAAACAGTTTTGCTCCAAATGTTAATATATTTAGCAAAACATTAACAAGTCTTTGTTTTACCAAAATTGTTGCCAATAAACACTTACACATCAAAAAAAACAAAAAAAAAAATTGATGTTTCGAAATCTTTTCAATAAAAGTTTTTAAACTTCAAGACAAACATATGATTTGCATTAGAATCAACATTCTTAGACAAACATTCTTTGCATGTAAATAAGTGCTTGAACATCAAGTAAGCTTGCATGGTGAGCATCAAATGAAAACCAGGTTATCCCAAAGGACGAATTGCTGCAGAAACCTGTCAAAAGGCAGAGAATGATCTTATTCTGGGACATTCCCTTGAAGCTGTTAATCAGAGGCAATCATATTGATAAATCTCTTTGAACTTCAAACTGGGGCGATCAGGCCAAGTAACCTATTCGAAATTCATTCAATCTGGGGATATCAGGCCGAGTAACGTATTCAGAATTTGTTCAACCTGGGGAAGTCACGTCGAGATTCAAAAAATCTCTCCAGGAATCCATGATCAGAGGCAGATGTTAGGGCGTGCCACCTTGTGTTATATTATGATACGAATCTTCCAGCCTTCCATTCAAAGAAATCATTGCAGACAGGGGAATTCCTCATCCCCTCTTTTGAAGTTGATCAAGAAAATTCTTGTCATTCATACAAATGCAATCAGGCTAAAAGCGTCATGACATTCACTTTGGCTCAGTTAACATTCTCAGACTAACTGTCATTCCCTACAGATGTTTAAGCATACAACTCCCCAGACATGAAGTGAACTCAGGGCATCTGAAGACACTCGTGTCCATTTCCTAGTCCCCAAGTGGTTTGTGGAATAAGGAAAGTCAGACGGAGCCATTTCCTCCCCGATAATAGAGAAAAATTGGGGTATTTTATGAGATTCATGTCTCTACTTAGTCATTCCCAAGAAGTCCATCATGTCAGATCAAGCTACTCCTCCTTAACAAGATTTAATCCCCAACGAACTCGACAAGGCTACAACTCAATTCTCGAAGTTTTCAAGCACCAATTTGTATTGGCTTCTCAAGACAACAACAACAGACCCCAATGAGCCCCATCGCTCGCATTCTGCATACAATAATCATCGCTGCATATTACATCGCATCCTCAAACGCATAGCATATCCATGAATCATCATGCCACACTTCAAAATGCATACAAAGCATAAGCCAGATTTGGTACCTAGCACGAAAGTCCCAAATCAATCCTCAAAATAGCAAAACATCCCCACAGAGAATATCATCTTCATAATTCCTAGTTTACATCTGTCATTACACTATAAACCAAAAAATAAGTCATGGTACCAGTACATTATACTCCCCAACTCTCAATCCTCACATTATCTTTTTTAGGGTCGTAGGTCGCTCGTAGGTCTTACCCTCATGTTATCTTTCATAGGGTCATAGGTTGCTCGTAGGTCTTACCCTCACATTATCTTTTCTAGGGTCGTAGGTCGCCCGTAGGTATTACCCTCACGTTATCTTTTCTAGGATCGTAGGTCGCCCGTAGGTCTTACCCTCACATTATCTTTCATAGGGTCGTAGGTCGCTCGTAGGTCTTACCCTCACATTATCTTTTCTATGGTCGTAGGTCGCTCATAGGTCTTACCCTCATGTTATCTTTCATAGGTCCGTAGGTCGCTCGTAGGTCTTACCCTCATGTTATCTTTTCTAGGGACGTAGGTCGCCCGTAGGTCTTACCTTCACGTTATCTTTTCTAGGGTCGTAGGTCGCACGTAGGTCTTACCCTCACGTCATCTTTTTTAGGGTCGTAAGTCGCTCGTAGGTCGCTCATAGGTCGCTCGTAGGTCTTACCCTCACATTATCTTTCTAGGGTCGTATGTCGCTCATAGGTCTTACCCTCACATTATCTTTTTTAGGGTCGTAGGTCGCCCATAGGTTTTACCCTCATGTTATCTTTTCTAGGGTCGTGGGTCGCCCGTAGGTCTTACCCTCACGTTATCTTTTCTAGGGTCATAGGTTGCTCGCAGGTCTTACCCTCATGTTATCTTTTCTTGGGTCATAAATCATATGCCAATCATTACCTGTTGTCTTTATCTTTTCTTGGGTCATAGATCATACGCCGATCATTACCCGTTGTCTTTACCTTTCTCTTGGGTCATATATCCTACTCCTATCTTTACCCGTTGTCTTAAAGTTATCATGTGGTCTTTAATCTAACTTTCCGTCACCATGACATCATCAATCATATCTTTTCAGTCACTTTAACACCCACTTCCCCGAGAACCTTGTATTGGCACCGTTATCCCAGTATAAGCTATCATTATTCAACCACCTTCATCCATCATGACCAATTCACCTGAAAGTTCATTTTTTCATCCCTAGCAGACATCACAAATAATAACACTCACACCATCTCTCCAGGACAAATTTCAGGTCTTAGTATTTAATCATCTTCTACCTCGAATAATCGAAAGGATGATGCCAATCTCACCTTCCGGTTTAAGACGATTAAATAAGGGCAGCTGTCATACCCCAAATTTGTCCTACTTGTTTTACTTTTGTCTGGCTTAGACTTTGCATTTCATCTATATCATCTTCATTAGTTCATTTGCATATCATGCCTTTCATTAAATAAAGACATCTGAGGTCCAAGAGTTTAATGGTTGTGCAATATTAAAGTTTCAGAGTGTTTTCAGGAAATTAGGATTTTTTTTTCTTCAAGGTCACATTGAGCTTTATCTCCTTCTACAAGTCAATTGCTTATCAAGAGGTTTAAGGGGTGAAACCCATAAATTCTTCTCATATCAGTTAAAGTTTTTTATTTGAGAAGTTTCTTGAGGGACTAAATTTTGAAATAAGACGGCATCTATCATTTTCAAAGTGGTTTGAATTTGTCATGAAGATTCGAAATTGGAAGAGAAAGAAAACATGGATTTGGATTGCAAATTGGAAATAATGGAAATTGGTATTTCATACAATGTCTTTGGTTCACAAGTCACCAATTCCTTACATCACAAGTTACTATATTCAAGATTCAAGTCATTTGGTTACCTTGCAATTTTTATTCATGTCATGACCATTTGAGACCATACAAAGGAATTTCTCATTACAGGCCCAAAACCAGCCTCACAAAACAGGCCCAAAGTTTGCACCAACCAGCCCCATAAAACTGTCTAAACTAATATTGTCCATTTTGCTGCAAAAATCCAACCATGTTGTCTGTTATGCAACACATCTCCATAAACCTGCATACATTGTAAAACAAACAGAAACAATCCAAGCAAACAGTCCAAAAACCTGCAAAGACAGTCTGCTAAAACTGTCAAAGCTGCTGCCAACAAATGCCAAATATTACACAAAATAGAAGTCACCCAAATCTGTAATGGAAAAGGAGTGAAACAGCATGTCAAAAAATTTTGAAATCTCACCAACCTTCCCACCCACCCACCCCCCACCCACCCCAATTTCCACCTCTCAGCTGATATACAAACAATAGACAGCAAAGAAAGGGAGGAGGGAGACAAGAGTGATATTGAAGAAAAAAAAGAGAGATCCATATTGAGGGGGAGAGTTTTGTGAAAAGAAAGAGAGAAAAAACACTAAAACCAGAAAAGAAAAATAGCAACAACCATAAAACTATGTTGAACCTTGAAATTGTTTTGAACCATAAAACAGTAGCAACCCAAAGGAAAACAAAAACAAACAAAAAACCCTTTAACCCCCCTGTACAACCCTGTAGCTCTCAATACAAAGTAAGGATTGGAGCAACTTCCTGGAGGTTCACTGAAGCTGTTCTGATCATCATAGCATCTTGAATGGTGTTCAAACTCATAACACAGATTTCAGTTCCAAGGTAAGGCTTCTTGACTTTAAGCTCCTCATTTCATGCATCATTAGTGACTCATTCTTGAAGATAAATGTAGATATCATACTCTTGAATCTAACCACTTGCTTGCTTTTCATGTTTATCAATTATATGTGGAAAACTGACTTTTACATGTAGCAGAGCAGTGTTAGAAACAAAATACAGTAGTATGAGTCAACACATGCCTCTATGAGTCGATGCATATCAGGCACAAGACAGGTTATGAGATGACACAAAACGCGTATGTATCGACTCATACTGTGTTAATTTTTATTTCCAGGGGCAAGGAAGTTGTATGAGTAGACACAAAGCATGAATGTGTCGACACAAACAAGAAATGAGTCGACACATACCATTATGTATCGACTCATACTGTGTTATTTTTTTAATTTCCATAAATAAGAATTATTATATGTCGATGCATAAATGTATGTGTCGACACATAATAGGCAAATAACAATTTTTCTTTCTTTTTGCACTCTCTTTATATTTGTTTTATTTATTTTTTCATTGTTGTTCATTTATTCAATATGGTTGTAATAATTTAATTAGGTTTTTTTTTATTTCAGCCCCATTTATAAACTTGTACCCCCGCCCCCCGTATAATTGTAATAGATTAGGATTTATTTTTGTATGTTTTAATTATTGTTTAATCATGCATATTCCATTCAATTAGAACACATGGCCTCCTCTTGGGCTCATCCTCAATGAAAAGGTATACACTTAAAAATGCACACCCGCACACATTTCATAGTTTGGTCCTGGGCTTTTCTACAGTGATAACTATTCGATTGATTGTTTCAATTGGTCGTTTAAAATACTAGTGCCACGCTAGTCCCACTTTTTAGGAGCATGCATATAGCCACCTTGTATGGGCTTTTTTTATCTTATCCATTGAAGCAATTTCCCTCCCCTTGGTCCACATACCAAGCATCTTCTTAAAGGGTCTCATAGTTGAGTTTAGGCATGGTCATTCTCACGAGGTTAATCAAGTTTTTCCCTTGGTTAACCATAACCCAAATCAACCTCTTTGGTCCATATACCAAGTGTCTTCATGCACAAAGGGTCTCATATTTGAGGGTAGGAGCACCTACTCTCACGAGATTAATCAAGTACATACCTTGGTTAATCATAACCTGATTCATTCCCTTACACCAAGCATTCCATTCACACCTCTCATAATACTACACATTTTATCACTTGTGCCACGATCACCACACACGACCACTCTTCACAAACACCGCCTCCTCTTACCTATAACATGCTCCCTTATAATGATAGCTTCCTATTATTCAAGATGCGAGCTAATTAGACCTTAGGTTGAAACCCATGCATGACAACCTCACGAACGCAATAATAAAAAACCATTTCTTTCCCCTTAAGCAAGTATAGTTGTAGATAAATACACCCTTAGAGACAAATAAACAAAATGGATCCCGTTGAGTACAACGGATGTGAGGGGTGATAATACCTTCCCCTCACATAACTGACTCCCTTACCCTTTCTCTTGGTTGCAAGACCATCTTATCTATCTTCTTGTGTTTTTATCGATATTTCCTCTTCCTTTGGGATAAATAAAGTTTGGTGGTGGCTCTGTGTTTTATGCCGGTAGTTTCAGGTGTTGAGAGAGGCTTTGTTGATTTTAAAATCCAAGCCATATCCTCCACTTTGAGATGATGCAAATTATCCTTTCTCATAATTGTGGGTGGTAAGTATGTTCTTCCACTCGGATAAGACGATGATGTCTCGTCTCTTAAAATTAACCAACACACTTGTGTTTTTTTTTAAAGGTGAACTATGAGTACCCTTATCCCCTATTGCATGGAAGGTGGTACATAGGCACTAAAGGTTCGCAACCGCGGCGGATGCAAAAGTTTTAAAAGATACTTCTTTTCTCATCTCCATTATCTATTTTTGTATACAACATTTATAACCAAAATACACAAATTTTCAAAGAGGTTCTTGCAGAGTACCATAGATGTTTAGGGTTCTAATACCTTCCCTTTTCATAATCAACTCCAGAACTTAGATTCTCTCCCCCTCTTTTTTGGGTTATTCGCTCTTTTCCCATTCCTCTAGAAACAATAAAGCACAGTGGCGATTCTTATCAAATCTATGCAATCAAGTCAATCCAATGGCTTAGTCTCAATATTTCTACTGCTATAATATCCTATACCTTTTTCTGTCGTTTCTGCTAACTCCACATATCATTGAAGCCATCTTTCTTCTATCTATGTTTCTAGCTAGAAATCTTTGAAAGCTATAATCATATTCTTTTATGATGCTATCAGAACTAGTTGAAACTTCTGAGATAGATTCTTTATGAGCTTTTTGTAATTCAATTTTAATAAAGGATTTTTCATTTTCATGTTTAGAATTGATTTCTTTTAGTTCAGAGTTTTATGCTTTTAGTTTCCTAGTTTCTTCAGTTTCAGATACAAGACCATGTCTCAGGTTCTTGTATTTGATTTGAAGTTACATATATTTTTCAAGAATTTCATACAGACTATGTTCTAATTGAGATCTAGAGAATTTAGAAAATACATCTTTTGCATCTGAGTCTGATTCAGATTCTGATGAATTTGTGCCATCTGATATGTTGGTCATTAATGCTATATTGGTTCGTTCATCTTCTAATTTGGATTCTTTTTCAGAAGATTCTGAGTCATCCCATGTTTCCATAAGACTTTTCTTATTTTCTTTGACAGACTTCTTCTTTGGCTTTTCTTTTTGAAGTTTGAGGTTGTCGCTTTTGTAGTGGACTGGCTCTTTGCATTTTTAATAGACAATTCCTTTATTTCTTGACTTTCTATATCCAGAGGATGATTCAGAGTGATTACTTGATCTTTTAGGATTTTTGAATTTCATTTGTCTATGCTTCCATAGCTGATGGACTCTTCTGGAGAGAAGAGATAGTTCGTCTTCTTCTAATGAGGATCCACTAGAGCTTTCTTCTTCTTCCTGAAAATCTTTAGTTTCATATTTTTTATTAGATTTAAGAGCAAGAGACTTACCTTTCTTCTAGGGATCATCTTCTTCTAGTTCTATCTCGTGACTTCTCAAGGAGCTGATCAGTTCCTCAAGTGATATTTTGTTCAGATCTTTGGCTAGCTTTAAGGCTGTGAACATAGGTCTCCACTTCTTGGGTAAGCTTCTGATGATTTTCTTTACATGATCTATTGTGGATTACCCTTTGTATGGAACTTTAAATCTAGCAACAAGAATTTGAAACCTTGAGAACATTGTCTCAATTGTTTCATCTTCTTCCATCTTGAAAGCCTCGTACTTCTGAATGAGTGCAAAAGCTTTGGTCTCTTTGACTTGTGTGTCTCCTTCATGTGTCATTCTTAGAGATTCAAAGATGTTCTGAGCCGAATCCCTGTTTGTGATCTTCTTATACTCAGTGAATGAGATGGAACTCAAAAGGATCGTTCTCGCCTTGTGATGATTTCTAAACTCTTTCTTTTGTTGATCTATCATCTTCTTTCTATTGATCTCCTGACCACTTGCATCGACTGGATGAATGTAGCCATCATCTACCATGTCCCAGAGATCAGTGTCATGAGCTAGAAAGAAACTTTTGATTTTGTCTTTCCAGTAATCAAAGTTTTCACCATCAAAGATTGGAGGTTTGCCGCTGATTCTGTATTTCTCATCATAGTCGTCTTCGTTGTTGTTTTGAACTGGTTCCACCATAGTGTTTTTCTTGATAGGATCTTTTTCTGACACGGTTAAGTGTTAGCATCTAGAACCAGACGCTCTGATGCCAATTGAAGGATAGAAAACACAATAAAGGGGGTTTGAATTGGGATTTTCAAAAAATAAAACAATATAACACGTTGGTTATCTTGGTTCTCTTGAACTCAAAGCTACTTCAGTCCACTCGTCAAGGTGATTTCGCCTCTCTCAATCGAGGTCTTAATCCATTAATCAATCATGATTACAAATCACGAAGACAACATTCAACGTCTTCTTGATATCAAACCATAACTCGATTTCTCAAGGAAATACAATTCTAACAATTAAACAATGTGTTTACAAATGCTTCTAACAAGCTATATCACAACTGTGATGTTTACACAAATTATAGCACAAAGAATAAATTAAGAGATAAAAAGATATGAGAATGTTTAGAGCGCTCTTTGTTCGTATGCGTGCAAGTTGTGTTTTGATTCATCTTCATAATCCAATTTATATAGAAAAGGTTCAAAGATCCGTTGGAGACATATATGCTTATTTTGGAAGGTCGAAGATTTGAGGTATAATATCCTTTCCAAAACTACAGATGTTGTTCCCAATCATAATGTTCCAGCCGTTACTTTCTTGATCATGTAATGATTGACATTAATGTGATGTTGAATCTACAGACCTTCAAAGTATTCAGAGCTTTGAGTGCTTGGTCTCAGAACTTCAATTTGATGAATACGTTAAAACTTCTTTGTTCTTTCAGAACTTTCTTATCAGAGTATAAATGGAAGTTTGGTGCTTCAGAAGTTTGACTTTAGCATCAGAACTTATTTTACTAGCGTGTCACTTTTGGTTTCGCTTCTAAGCTTCTTACATGCACGTTCTCTTTAGAGCTTCATATCTGACTATTCATGTCATTATCTTCTTAGCTTTAATCGGAACTTCTATGTACATTCAATCAAATAATTAGAGTGTATAATTGTTCTTCATAATACTTATGTATTTGTTATCATCAAAACTATGAATTAGATGTAGAACCAAACTATGTTCTAACAATATATAATATGTACCTTTTGGCCATTTCTCAAACAAAATTATTGTGTGAGTGCAACTTCACCATTAGATGTTTTGCATGATGTCAAAACTAGGAAAACTTAGCATTTATGTATATTGGACGGTATCTTTATGTCATGTGGCACTCCCTTGCATTAGAGGTCTTAGGAATCATTTAAAACAAGTTTAAAATTGGTCCCAATCATAAAAAATCAATTTCTGCATAAAAAACATGTTTGTGTGTCAACCTAAAATTTGTATGTATCGATATATAAAATCAGCATTTATGTAGTTTCTTAAAAGCTTCAGTATGTATTGACACATACGATTTATGCACCAACATATGTGCTTCAATATTAAAGCCTTTAGCATTTCTGCTTTAAAACACAAGCACATGTGCTGGAACATACAATCTATGTGTCGACACATGTACTGCATTATTAAAGCCTATAGCTATTGTTTTATATGTGTTGACACATAACCTTTTCAGGTCGGAACATATTGTTTTATGGGTCATTTTTTCATAATTTTTTCATTCCGAAACTTCCCTCTTTTTGCCTAAAAATATCCCAACTATAAATATATCATTCATGCATCATTTCAACTTGATGATACCATAAAATTAGCCTACATTTTCTCTTCATCTTTAACCTTCGATCTATGCATACACACTAACAAACCATTGTAACGATTCTTTGTTAAGGTGCCATCTAGACGAGGTTTGATAACGTCTGATTAAGTTCTTGTGCAGTCGAGAATATTGGATTCATATTTGTAGGGGTCTTCATCGGGAAAACCAAGGGTTTGTCCTCCAAGATCATTGATTAATTTGGGGGTTTTCATGCAAGACATTCAAGAGAAGATTGCGACCAAGTGAATCCCTTTGGAGATAAAGAATGCAAAGGATCCTTTGGATATAAAGAATGCAAAGGAAGTAGTGAGAGAACAGAAAATCTAATTTAAGTCTTGTGTTGTAATAGTTGCAATTGATGGTGCGCGAAAGCTTTGGAGATAAAG
Source organism: Vicia faba (assembly GCA_948472305.1). NCBI lineage: Eukaryota > Viridiplantae > Streptophyta > Magnoliopsida > Fabales > Fabaceae > Vicia > Vicia faba. The sequence goes on along the minus strand of OX451739.1, from coordinate 1,502,232,447 downwards.
AATGCAAAGGAGTAGCAAGATCCAGATAGTCAATTGGCAATATATTGTGTGCTTGATCTTTTTGAAGATCAAAATAAAAGAAGGTGTTGAATCAACATCAAACGGTTATGGTTTGTAGGGTTGCTCATGAACACTTCTCTTATAATCATACTTTTTGAAAAGTAAGAAAGTATCCTAATTCCACATTGGAATTGGGCGCATATGTATCAAAATACAAGGACAGAAGTGGGGAACTGTGTAGACAAATCCTTGTATCTCTTTTCCTTTATCATTTTACTTGCTTTAATTTTCATATATCAATTTGTCAAATAGAATTGTTTAATTGATTGACTCGTAAGAAGTTTTCTGCAATTGTTTTGTTTAAAGTGGTGTGTTCATTAGCTTATAATCACATTGATTATAAGTGGTTTTCATATCAACACAACTCAAAGAAAAATTCTGAAAAGTCGAACGCGTACCAAGTGTTTGACAAATTGTAATGTTCTATCTCTTACTCTTATTTTCTCTCTCTATGAAATATGTTGAATGTGTTATTTGATCGATCGATTCATATAAAAGTTCTCTTTGATTGTTAAAGTTTAAAACTCTTTGTTGATTAGCTTATAATCATTTTGATTGTAAGTGCTTTTTCATATCAACAAAGCTCTAAGAAAATTCTGAAAAAATTGATTGTGTGCCACATGTTCGATAAATTATCAAGTTGTGCTTTTTAATATGATTTCATTGGAAGTAGGAAACCGTTGTATTTGATATTAAACTATTAATCAAGATATTATTATGTTGATTGATTTTATCATTACATTAACTCTATATGGTTTGTACATATCAGAGTTTCAAATAACTAGATTCGTTTAGACTACGGTTTTGATCTAGGCCAAAAACCTTTCGCTCAACATTGTTTTTCAAATAAGTTTTTAAATAATCATTTTTGAAAGGTGATTTTTAATTTGGGATCTATTCACCCCCCCCCCCTTCTATATAAGTCGTCGTAGTCTAACATATTGTACCATAAATATTCATTGTTTACATTATTTGCAAAGCCAAAATGGAATGTGCACCTTATAATTTTACAACAAATTAAAACTAAAATGCAATAACCATTTGCAAATGATAAATCAACAAAAGCAATAACTAAAATTCAAAATCTTGTAGGACATACAAAAGTTCTCTTCTGTGACATTAGTTGTTAAACACCTATAATTTGAATCACATTTGAAACCTTATCTTCATCTTCTGATTATGAACCAGAGTTGGATTCAAATTTTGTGTTAGATGGTGTGAGAGCCATCGGTTCCAGATTGGCTTCTCCTGCATATTTATATATACTTTCCTCATTATCAAGTCCATCTCATGTTTCCATGAGACTCTTATTGAATTTACTTCTGAAGTTTAGCACAGACCATACTTTGATGCCAACTGAAGGTGAGAAAAATACACAAGAGGGGGGTTGAATTGTGTATGGTGAATTCTTTTTGCTTCTTTAAAAATAACTATAGAAACTAATCAAGATCAGAATCTGACTTCAGAGTTGATAGAAGTGGAAATATATAAAGTGCATAAGCAATAAGTAAAAGCTCACACACAGAGTTATATTGGTTCCTCCCACAACCTGAGAGTAATCCAGTCCTTTTGTCCAACAAGAGATTTTTCACTATAATCAAAACCAGATTATAATCTGCTCAAACAAACCTGCTCAATACTTCCTTTACGCAATCAACCTAGAAAAGACTTTTGTTCAAGCAACCTAGCAAGAGACTTTCTTTTCTCAAGCAACCTAGCAAGAGATTTCCTTTTCTCAAGCAACCTAGAAAGAGACTTCCACTAAACTTCTAAAAAAATAATTTAGATTAACAGACAATAAGATATAATTGATATACAATCAGAGGTGCACAAAGAATACAACATAATAAAAGACTTTATCACTTGAGATTTCTAAGATATACAAAGATAATAAATCTCAAGACTATGTGCAATACAACAATATATATCAACTTAGAGTTTTGTTTAGAGTTTTCAGTTGTTGTTATTGTTGTAATGTTTATTGTTGTTCAATCTTGTTATTTAGTCTAGTTATCTTCCTTCAATTTTTCATATCTTATATAGAGGTAACAAAAAATATTCACTCGAATATGACTTTCACAAGTATCTTTGCTGAAAAGCAGTTTCCAAGAGAGAGACGTTGGAAGTTGATTTGTTGAGATCTTCTTCCTCTGAATAAAGGTTTTGTCCAATGCGTCTTTATCATACTAGGCATCTACCAAAGAGTTGAAGCAGACTTAAGATGTCGTGTCAACTTTTCTTTAGCCTTGCACTTTAGAAGCTCTAGTTGACTTTCTCCTAAAATCTGGCTTGCCAAGATGGTACTGCTTTAGCGACATAGTACGAACCAGAGGTTGAGTTCCTTTAATCCAAGTCATCAAAATCTGAGTTGTTACCAGAGGAAAAGATATCGAGTCAGTGTCACCAGATATTGATCCTTCAGAAGCTAAGACTTTAGCTTCTCATTATAAGCTTTTTAACAGGGACAAAACCAAGTTAATTTAAAGCTTATGATCCTGCACACTTAAACAAATATTAATATACCCAATTTTTCTTTAAGTACTTTATTATCATCAAAACTCAAGGGATATGAACAATTTGGTTCCAACAAAATATATAAGGTGGTATCTTATTAAACAAGTGATTAATCAAAGCATCATTGATGCTACAATTATCAACAATAATATTCACAATTTTCTATCAGTATTTCAATCCATCAAACAATGTACTAAAGAATCACAAATAACCTCAGAAGTGTGTGGTGGAGGCACATAAATATACCTAAAATAAATTATAATGAACATCACATACAACAACCACATTTTAATAATAACATAATTGTTTTCAAAAAATTATAATAGCGTAAAAGGAATGAATATAAATTATAATATTTACCCAATAATTTGATTCTTCCAATTTTCATCAATGTAGCAAGTTATAACTCCATATATCATTTGTTGTAATGGCTAAAAGTCCACATCAGTAGTTATTGCAGTGCAACTTTTATTCTTTACAAGTAACTTTAATTGATTTTCCTTCTCACTTTCAAATAACTTCATTATATCATTCTTCATAGTATTACGAGAAGCTATCTTGAACATAAATTGAAGAAAATGTATAAAATTTCTAAAGTCAATATACTTAACTATCATGATGAGATATTCATGCAATGTAATGATTTTTGTATGTTCATTCCTCGAAACAACTTTATTAAAAGGGTAATATCCAGAAAAAATGAAGTTGGTCTAGGTCTTGATGCTTGTTCAATTATTTTTAGTAAAGCTTGAACTTGATCACTTCTATTATGAAATGGACATATTCTAAGATAATTGGATAAATGCGTGGTACCTGCTGATGTGACACCATCAAATTTCTTATACAATATTCGCATATGGTCTTCCAAACACCTCATATTTTCCCCCTTTTGAAATAAGGCCAAACATCTTATTTTTAGTCCTTTTTTAGGATTTATATTCGGATCAACAATAGTTTAAACATTTATATGGTCGGTATATTTGTCTCTTGTCTAGATTCTTTAATGAAGAAGCTTAAATGTGTGCAAAATTCATAAATCTAGCCAAGAATCCAATCTCACATGGAAAGGGCAAGGGTATAGAGACTAGGTTTTATTTCATTATAGAGCTAGTCATGAAAGGAGTAGTTGATGTCACCTAATGTCCAACAGAAGTGCAACATGCGGATATTTTTATATTAAAGATTAAAGGTTTGTATTTTTAATATAACAACTAGGATTGATATATGTTTAAGTTTATGAATTAATGGGGTGTGTTAGTTGTTAATACTTAAACATGATACTCCTTTATTGTTAGTTATTTGTTAATATCTTAACTAACTAACTAGTTAGTTAGTTTCCTCTAAGAAAAAAAATTAGTTAGTTAGTTAGGATGTTTAACCAATAAACTATAAAAGTTATTGTAACTTTCATTTGAAATTTAATTTCATCTACACAAGTTACAACATTCATTTTATTGTTCATTATTCATCATTATGTGTATGTACTAGCTTGATTGCACGTCAAGAAACTATAGATTTATGCTAACAAAAATATTACAACTTCTTTATTCAGCCTTCTTTATCTCTGAGAGAGAGGGGTGATTTAGGATCAATTTTGATCCAAAATCACCCCTCCAAATTGTTTTTGTTTCTCTATTAGTTAAATAAGTGATTTTCACATATATTTAGTGTTTTTTTTTTGTTGTATTTTTTCTTCTGATTTTGTCATTATAGTGTGTCGTTATTTGTTTTGATTTCTCGTCTTTGTACGGTATATTTTGATTTCTTGTCTTTGTGCGGTGTATTTTATTTTCCCGTCTTTGTGCGGTGTTCATTTGTTTCAGGTTGAAAGATTAGTTTCGATCTTGTGCAAATCCATCTAAAGATTAGTTTCGATCTAGTGTAGATCCAATCTATGACTTTGATGCCATTAATACTACAAATCTGATGCATGAATATTTCGAACATTTCAATCCATTCATATTTGTAGGCTTATGCAATTTGTTGTTTTATGCTATTAACATGGATGTTGTGAGTTTATTCGCATATTCATCCTTTTTGTTTTTACGATTTTGAATTTATATTGCAATGATGTACTCTATCAATTTGAATGAATGAATATCATTTATTTTTAACCAAAACAAATTCTTTATTAAGCCACACATTATCGTAACATCTTCTTTATTCAATCACACATTATTATCACATCTTATTTATTCAACCACACATTATTATCATACATTATTTATTCAACCACCTCATTATTATCGCTTTTCCATTCAACCACCTCATTATTATCACATTTTATTCCAATTCTATAAATATCTCTCGTTCACTTATCATTTGTCCTTTAAATAAAACAAGAAAATTAATCGACAAAAACAAATAATTTGATAATCTTCATTTAATTAGTATCAACAAATCATATATATATTAGAGAAAAAAATGATATTTATGAGATTTTTTCAACCTTTTACATTTTATTTTTATTTTTTCTTCAATCATTTGCATTTGGTGTTATTTTTTCAACCTTTTAGATTTTTCTGTTCAACCAGTATCATAAAGAATTGACTCAAGAATTTTTGAATGTTCTTAACCAACTTTTTTTCTTATGATGAATTGTCTCTGAACATATACAAGTTCAAATACAAATTAAATTTAATAACTACATATTACAACACATAATATATTTTAAAATATTGACAAAATTTAACTCATTCATATATCGCATTACATGTCTTTCTTATGCAAGATTGTTTTAAAATCCATTAATCCATAAGAGCCATTACTAACCATACAATAAAAGGACACCATCAGATAATGTGATGAAACTCAACATGTAAGTATTTTTACTTGGTTTACTTTTTTTTTTATTTGCTATTCTTAATATATTTAACAGTGAAGATTTAAATATTTAACAGTGAATTTCTATATAAGATAATATCTCTTATTTATATTCTACTTCTATCATATATATATATATATATATATATATATATATATATATATATATATATATATATATATATATATATATATATATATATATATATATATATATATATATATATATATATATATATATATATATATATATATATATATATATATATATATATATATATATATATATATATATATATATATATAAATAATAATTTCTCAATCTAATCCCAAAAGATTTTGATATTACACATTTAGTATATTCAAATATGTTTTTATGTAAAAAAAAAAATACTTTTTTATGTAAAAGATGTTTTTAATTTTTTTTGACAAAAATAAATTTTTTTTTTAAATTATCCAAAGTTTATATCAACAAATACTTAAAAAGAACTATTAAATACTTAAACAAAGCCACTTCATTCCAATTTCTCTTAAAATTTAAAATTTAAGAATGATTAGTTAAAAACACATCATGGAAGTTATGATGTTTTGGAAATCAAGAGCTTTTCCCTCGGAATTCAATATTGTATTGTTTTAATGACTTTTTAATAACTGTTTGATTGAGGTGGAGGGTTTTGAAGAAGTTGTCAAGAATAGCTGGAATAAACCAACAAGAGGTACTCCAATGCAAATTTTATGGCATAAGCTGCATAGATTAAAACCAGTTCTGAGGAGTTTGAATTGCAACACTAATGATATTGGAAGAACATAGTCAAGTTCAGACAAGACCTTATCAAAGCTCAAGAGGATCTCCTACTTGATAGATTTGATAGTCAGAAGATTGAGAAGATTAGAAGACTGACAGATGAAGTGGTCTATTGGAATCAGATGGAGGAAAAGATGTTGATGCAGAAAACTAAAATTGACTGGTTAAAGATGGGGGATGGTAATACTGCATTTTTCCATGCCCACCTAAAAACTAAGCACAACAATAGAAGGATGACAGTAATCCATAAAGAGGATGGTTCTATTCTTACTGATCAAAGAGAGATTATGCAGGAAGTTACTGAGTTCTATGTTAAGCTCATGGGCACCCAAAGACAGTCCTTAATCCATATTGATGTAGAAGTCATGAGAAAGGGGAAGCAACTCAACTTAGATCAAAGGAATTACCTGATTAGTAAAGTCACAAATGTTGAGATTGATAAAGCCTTGCAGGGTATAGGGAATCTCAAAAGTCCTGGAGCTGATGGATATGGTTCTTCAAGTCCTGTTGGCCTTTTATTCAGAATGATGTCAGAGCAGCAGTGTTGGAATTTTTTGACAAGAGCAGAATATTTACCCCTTTCAACAAAATAGTAGTTACTTTGATACCCACGCATGATCATGCCAAAGGAGTTAGAGATTTTAGACCTATTGCAGGTTGTACTACATTTTGCAAAATTATATCTCGCATTCTTGCTGCTAGGTTAGATACAGTGCTGCAGGGGACGGTGAGTACAAGCCAAGCTGCCTTTGTCCCTAGGAAGAATATCCATAACCATATTATGCTTGCATATGAGCTTATCAAGGGATATACTAGAAACTATGAAGCCCCTAGATGTATGATTCAGTTAGACCTCCATAAAGCGTATAATATGGTTGATTGGAGAGCACTTGAAACTATCTTAAGGGAGATTGGTATACCAGTGGAATTTATCAATTGGATTTTGGTTGCGGTCAAGACAGTCACTTATGAATTCAATGTGAATGGGGACTTAACTTATGCTATGCAGGCTTGTAGAGGGGTTAGGCAAGGTGATCCCCTGTCCCCCTTCTTTTTGTTGTGGTTATGGAATATTTGAACCGGCTGCTTGAGAAAATGCAGAAGAATCCCCAGTTTAAGTATCATGCGAAATGTGAAAAAGTTGGCATCATAAACCTTACCTTTGTAGATGATGTGCTCCTATTCTGCAGAGGGGAATATGCATCTTTGGAGTTACTAATGAATACTATATGCTGCTTCTCTAATTCAACTGGCCTGAGTATAAATCCCAGCAAATGCAAAATATTTTTGGGGGGCTTGAGCATGAACGTAAGATGGAACTGCAGAGACTAACCAAGTTTGAAGAAGGTATGCTTCCAATAAAGTACCTTGGAATCCCTCTTACTAGTAAAAAACTGTCCATCACATATTATCTTCCTCTAGTAGATAAAATTCTATGCAGGATTCGACACTGGTCCACCAAACTACTGAGTTATGCAGGGAGGATCCAGCTTGTCAAAAGCATTTCTTGTGCCATTGCTCAGTATTGGCTTCAATGCCTACCCTTGCCCAAGTTTGTTATAAATAAAATAGATGTTATCTGTAGATCGTTCATCTGGAATGGTACGCACGAGATTAAAAGAAAAAGCCCTATGGTGTGGAAGACAGTCTGCAGCCCCAGGAATCAAGGGGGACTGAACGTGATTAATCTGGAAGTGTGGAACAAGATTACTATGCTGAAATGTCTATGGAATTTGTGTAGGAAATCTGACAACCTTTGGGTTAAATGGATCCATGTGTATCATCTTAAAGTTTGGGATATAATGGAGATGGCAGTCAAGAGTGGTTGGTCTTGGGTCATGAAGTTTATCATGAAGCAAAGGGCAATATCTGTGCAGTATACTGACAGTTGGGAAATTACTATGCGGCAGGATAAATTTCACATGAGCAATTGGTACAGGGTTGTCATTGATGATGGGCATCGAGTACCTTGGAGACATCTTATCAGCAACAATAGCGTGAGGCCTCGTGCGGTTCTGAATTTATGGCAGACGTGTCAGGGGAAGCTGCCTACAAAAGAGAGACTTGGAAGATTTGGTTTGATTCCAAGTAATACCTGTAGCCTGTGCCAAAAATCAGTTGAAATTGTTGGTCATTTGTTTTTTGAGTGCAGGGAACCATCGAATATTTGGTTGAAAGTACTCAAGTGGATGGAGATTCAACATGATTCCCTTACTTGGAATGATGAGATTGTTTGGATTATTAGGCAAACGAAGAAGAAAGGATGGAAAGGGGCCCTTTTGAAACTTGGTTTTGCGGAAACTGTGTATGGTATATGGCACCATAGAAATAATGTTATTTTTAAGAATGTGTTGCTTAAGAATGTAGCATAAGACATTATAGATAAAATCATTTATAGAGGGTGGTATATGTTTAAATTACGGAAGCATATAGCTGCGCTTATGCTTTAATTTTTGTCTACTTTGCTTCGCTGGATCTTTTGATCGCGATTTGTACTTTGTTGGTTTTTTGAATTAATACAAATCTGCTTTGATTCAAAGACTTTTTATTGCATTTTGTCGTACTTTGTGATTGTTGTTGGATAAAATAATTTAATATAGCATTAATTTTTTTATTTCAATAAATATGTATTTTGTATTATATTGATAATTAGATGAAAAATGAGCATATACTTAAATAGTTTTATTATCCCTATAAATTAGCGTATTTTTTATTTTAATCTTTAAAAAAAATTTAGTTCAAATCCCTATTTATACTGACTTTTTTCGATGTCTTTCCACTAAACTATTGTTAAATATTTGCAATATATTTATATATAATTAATGTTAACTTCAAATATTTTAGTATAGTAATAACAATATTAACTATTAAATATTTATTTATTATTAGTCTTCAATTATATAGTAATCATATATATTAAACAGTTTTTTAAAATATTTATATATTGAATAGTTGAAATATTTAAAAAAATTAAATAGTTAAAATAAACTAAATTATTTAAATAATTGAAATGTTTAATTAAATAATTATTTAATAAATTAAATAGTTAAAATAAACTATTTAGTTGAAATATTTTAATTATTATTTAATAAACTATATAATTGAAATTTATAATTAAGATATTAAATAGTTAAAATATTTAAACTAATTACTAAATAAATAAAATAAATGAAATGTAATAAACAAATTATGTTAATATTGTGCTGATTAGTAACAAGTTACATGCTAGGAGCATTTATGATGACTTAATGAATGGTAACAACAATGTTTTGAGGAGAGTCATTTTCTTTGGAAATATTGCTAGGCTTAGATCCATACATATATTATGGATGGCTGATCATATTGGTCTTGTCACAAAAGAGATTAGTTAGATTTGGCTTGATGAGTGACTTATTTGGAAGCAAATTTTGCAGTGGATCAAGATTGATAAGGTGCATGATACTTGGTTGGAAGAGATTACTTAGATTATTCAGATTTATAATAACAAAGATTGGAAAAAGTGATTGTGCAATATACTTTCACTGAGACTATTGACGAGTATTAGCCGTTTAGGAACAACATTAGCTTTGGGGAGAAATTGAACAAGCAACCATTGTTGAGAAAATTATGAATGTTGTTATTCACAGATGTTAGATCAAACTTAGAATTAGGAAATATATAGACTGGTGTGACATTTCAGTGTATTTCAATGTATTTTTTGAATCTTTAATAAAGTATCTTCTTTGATTCAAAAATATATATTTTTAAATGTTAAAATATTTATTAATAAATATGAATATTTAATATTAATATAACATGAAATAATTACTAAATAATATGAAATAATATAAAATTTAATTTAATTTATTATATAATATTCAAATATTTTTATTTATTAAATATCTCAATTATTTAATGTTTCAACCATAAGTAAACTATATAGTAAATTGAAATATTAAATAATTGAAATATTTAATTAACTAAATATTTAAATATTATACAATAAATTAATTTTTATTTCATATTATTTTATACTATTTAATAGTTATTTCATATTACATTGTAATTTTACTTTTATTAATATTATGAAATAATATTATTATTATTTAATATATTATTAAATATTTCAACTAATATATATTAAATAGTTATTTAATAATATTTCCGCTATTTAATTTTTCTACTATTAATATTTCAACTATTAATATTTCAATTATTAATATTAATTATTAATATTTCAAATATTTAATATTTCAATTATTAAATTTATTAAACAATTAATTTATTAAATATTTCAACTATTTAATGATGGATTTTAATTTTTGAAATAATAAATAAGTAAAATATTAATATGAAATAATCATTTAATATTTCAGTTATTTCAACTATTTAATAGTTCAAATATTTCAACTATTTATTATCAGTATTCCATATTATTTCAACTATTAGTTTTAAATAAAATTGAAATATTGATATTAAATAATTATTTCATATTATTTTAACTATTTCATATTTATTTAATACTATTATTAAATAAATAGTTAAAGTATTAAATAAATAAATTTTAATATTTATTAATCTTTCAAATATTTTAACTATTTATTAAATATTAAAGCATTAATCTTTAAAATATTTCAACTACTTATTAAATATTGAAGCATTTATATAATATACATATTATTGCAATGTAATGTATGAATAGAAAGTATGGCCTAGTGGATAGCAAAATTACAACAACAAAAATTAGTTAGGTGGAATTTCTGTAAATAAAAATAATTTTTAAAAAAAAATGTCGGTCACATTAATACTGTTAGTCATATAGATATTTTTGTAATAGAATTTTGATGTCAGAGATCAACATCAACCAGAAATGAACATATAAAGTCAAAATATAATTATCATTATAATTCATAAAACATTAATCAAATAAAATAACAAATATAAATGTTCAATTATGTCCTATTTCTATCGTAATTTATCATAGTTATACATGGATCGATTTATGTCAATTTTATCCTAATTCATAAACCAAATCAAGAATTAAATCTCATATAAACTCTTTAATTGAGGTTTGGTTCAGATTAGATAAAAGTCATTAATTTTAGGTTGGATGCGATTTATCTATTTTGTTTTGACAAAAAAATATCATATTTGAGTCTTTGCTTGATAACCTATAGGAGATAGAGAAGAGAAGGATACACTAAAAATTTGAATTTGCTCTTTCATATTTTATATATGCAATAAACTTATAATACACACCTCAGAGCATTTTGTGAATGAACCACTCTACTTTGTCCACATTTAATTCGAATATACATGTCGAAAATATTTTAAAGAAACACTTCTATAACATGCTATGTAATTATAGTTTGATTTCAATTTCTTTCATAAAAATTATAAGTTTCATGAAAATTTGGGAGTTCTCCACGGATAAAAAATAGCTTATTTTTGTTTGTTCAAATTAGAGTTCTTTCCATTAATTGACTATAGTTGAAAGTGTAATTGATTTTTTTTTAATAAATATTGATTACATTTTTAATTAGTATATGTAAATTATGAAGAAAAAAATATTGATTATAGTGTCATTTTATTAATATTTACATAAACTCTGAAGAAAAAATATTGATTATAGTGTTTTTTTTAATATTTTATACAAATTATGTTTTATTGTTTAATATTATTAGTAAATGCGAATTACTTTTTTTTAAGAGTGATATAATAGTTAAACCTAAAAAAAAGTTGATGCATTATTTAAGAGAAAAATCATAGACAAAAATTATAAATTATATGTAATTTTTGTGGATTTAAATTATGTTAAAACTTTCCCTCAATATTATGGAATATTGAGTAAGATTCACGATTAAATTGTTGAAAATAATTTGTTGTGTCGAAGCAGTTTGCTTGACAGATAAGGGAGTGTCGAAAAGATTTAATTTGATTTAGAAGTGTAGAAACAGTTTGTTACACACAATTTTGATTTAGTTTTAGATTTAGATCTAAAATAGATAGATTTGATTTAGATCTAAAATAGGTATTTTGGACTTTCATAGTTTTGTGTTTTGGCTTAGGAAACAAGCTAACATAAATCTATAAATAAATGGAGTAACTCCTATTTTTGTAATCAACTCATTCGTTCACAGAATTTACAATTGCAAGTGAATAATAAAAAAATTTCACAGTTTGTGGGCAGAGAGAAATTCTGCATGAGCATCAAGATTGATAGAAATTCATCATAGATTTTGGTGGATTTTCAACATCTGGTAAGAACTCTGATTAAGTGATTCAAGGAAAGAACGATCAAGGAAGAAGAAATTCACGATGGCGATGAATTACGTTAACAGAAATTTTCCAGCAAGTTTCTCAATTCTTAAAGTAATAACTATGAGAATTGATGCAAACGGACAATTTCGAAAAGGTTAGTGATGATCTGCAAAAAAAAAGTCTGGGAGATTCTTCAAAAATCTTTTGGAGGTGCAGAAAAGATGAAAGAGGTGAGGTTACAAACTCACAAAAGAACATATGAAGGAAGATAGCGAAAACATATCTGATTTCTTCACTAGGGTTACGAAACTAGTGAATCAAAACAAGACTTGTGGAGATACGTTAACAACAAGAGCAGTTGTTTCGAAGATCTTGAGATCATTGACTCCGAAAAATAGAGGTGGCTACAACAATTCGATTGGTAAAGGAAATCAGCAAGAAAAAACGTGTTGAATCAAAGAAAAATCATTGTCTTTTTTCTTTCTTTCTTTTATATTTTTCATTGTCATTGTGTGGTAATAACAATCTTGTTCATCAAAATTGATAGAAATTCATCATAGATTTTAGTAAATTTTCAACATAAATGACCTCGTTTAACATGAAATACATAAAATTGTCTATTGTTTAACTAACTTTAGTCTCATTGGTTAAGTGACTTATTTTTATGAGCAGTTGTTTGGAAGATCTTGAGATCATTGGCTCCGAAAAATAAAGGTGGCTACAACAATTCGAATGATAGAGGAAATCAACAAGAAAAAAACGTGTCAAATCAAAGAAAAATCATTGTCTTTTTTCTTTCTTTCATTCATATTTTTTATTGTTATTGTGTGGTAATAACAATCTTGTTCATCAAAATTGATAGAAATTCATCATAGATTTTAGTAAATTTCCAACATAAACGACCCCGTTTAACATGAAATACATAAAATTGTCTATTGTTTAACTAACTTGTTTTTACCAAAATTCATTTCAGGTTAGGTTGATCGTGTTACCAAACCTATGTATACTCATAGACAAGATGTTTTTACGAAGAAAAAAAAAGACGAAAAGAAAGACACTTGTTAGGAAACTCAAACTCAATAGTTCTTGATGGAAAACCCTCAAATTAAATATAGCATAATCAATCAAGCAAGTTTTTATATAAAAAAACAAAACATTATTTTATACAACTTCAAGAGACAGAACACATCATTGAGTATGCAGATTCATATGATTGAAAAATATATATCATATAAATATACTGAAGCAATTCAATAAAATGTTGATGACAAAATGAATATGTTCCATCTGCAAATGGAAAGCATAATTCATCACTATCCTCTCCATATGAAGCACATGAGACATGTTGGTTAACTATATACATCCCTCCAGATAGCATGGTTTCTCTTCAGTTGATTATCACGTATAAAACTGCACGCATGCAAAACAGAGTAATCTTTCATCACTAAAAGAAAAAAAATTGTAAAGCTTGTAAATTTGAAACAACATGTAAATTAAATGACTCACTGTGTGAAAGGCTGATATTCCCACCATGCCGCTGGAGAAAATCCACGCTATCGTGCATTTAACTGCGCTAAGGTAAATACCATTAAAGGCAAGAATATAAAAGACTGCTTAGACTAAACCAAGGAAGGGTATGATAGTACAATACAAGCTTGTATAAGGTTGAATACTCCTTTAAATATATTTTTTTTCCCTTTTAAAGCTAAGCTTGTTGGCGCCTTGAACGGGAAGAACCCCGCTTTGCCTTATTTCCCTTCGATTACCAATTCTAGGCTACGTATAATGTAAGAAGGGCGCTTGAGTGTTTCGAGATAAATTGACTATTTCACATTCACTGAAGCAGCCATAGTCCTCAGCTTCTTGGAAATTTCTGAAAATGATGGTCTTTCTATAGGATCAGAAGCCCAGGAACTTTCCATTAGAGACTTCCATTCAGGATCACACCATGACGGGATTTGAGGACGTAAAGAGTTGTTCACAATTCCTCCTACAAAAACAAAGAGAATAGTAAAAATATTATGTTCTTCTGATCTTTGTAGCCCTACCACTTTAGATTGAAAGTGTGTTTGGTGTCTGATACATAATATTTCACTTTCTTAAATTATTATCAGTGACACGACGTGTTAGTATCGTGTCTGTGTCAATGTTTCATAACTCTTGAACTATAGAAAATAATACCAATCCTCTTACATGCACGTCTTTAATAAGAATATACGATAAAATCACTTTGAGGTTTAAAAAGGAAAATAACTCAACACGCAACAAAACAGACTGCTCTGTGCATTTAGTTTGTTACTTGGATCTCACCAATTATTGAAGCACAATGCATATCAGCATAAGGTTCATCGCCGGTGAGTAACTCCCACATGACTATCCCGAATGAGTAAACATCAATCTACAGCACAAGCAGGTAATAGATGTAAGGTGATCATCAGAAAAAATGAAAGGGGTATTAGTGACGCAAATTCAAACAGCTAAGCCAAGAATACCTTCTCTGACACCATATTGCTTTTCCCACTAAGAAGCTCGGGTGCCATCCATGGCAAAGTTCCTCGTACCCCTCCAGACACTAGTGTGTGTTGTTTAACCTTCGATAGACCCAAATCACCAATCTGAATAAACACACAGACATTGTCTTAAACTCTAAATAAACACGCATTGTGTCATTGATATGAGTTCAATGACTGTTGAATTATATAATGAAATATCTTACTGTAATACTTAAGAGTACCTTGCAGACAGGCCTTTGTGGATCTCTCATATTGACCAATAGATTCTCACATTTCAAATCAAAATGCACAATGTTCTTTCCATGCAAATACTCCATCCCAAATGCGGCATCCATAGCTATAATGAGCCTCTTCCGACGATCTATCGTTCTGTTAAATTCCTCAAAAAACAACATAAATAATAAATCACCAGTCCAGAAAGGGCTTGAAAATATTTTAAAGTATTGAGGAAATGTAAAGTCACTATGTGTTGCATTACCTGTCCTTCTTATGCAAGAACTGTTTCAAAGATCCATTAACCATGAACTCTGTTACTGTTGCCAAAGACCCATCAGGTCCATCGCGAACAATACCATAGAAGGAGACAACATTAGGATGATGCAATGAACTAAGCATCAATGCCTCCTTCCAGAAATCTGCAATCTGCGACAGCAACCAAAATGAAATCACTACAGTGTTCGGGATCCAATGAATGTTTCAATATAGACAAAACTAGTAATCATTTTTATTCTCTTAAACAATAGAAAAAACTATCAGATACAAATATTACCAATCTTGCTCTTTCAGATGGTCTTCCTGCAAAACAACTGGCTTTTATTCTCTTAATGGCGACATCAGAACCTTTCCATTTCCCATGATAAACAGCTCCGTAAGTTCCAGAGCCTAGCTCACGGATCTCCTCTAAATCATCGTTTCTAATAGTCTGAAAGAAATTATCAGCCAACCATCAAACCAAAGTCATGTAGGAAAATAAAGACCATAAAAGACCTCAAAGTGATATGAACATAATGTATTAAGCAAGATGGGATGAAAACCTGCAATCCCCTAGCAATTGCTTCTGCCTCGGCTTTTGTAGGCTCGATTTTAGAAGTATCTACGTGGTCATTTTCAGTGTCTAATTCTAAATCACCATGAGCATTCTGCATGACAAATAAACATAAATAACATATAAGCCAATTTGACACAACACTCTTCTCCAAAAAGAATAAAAATTGCATTTTACTTTTGAAATAAGAAAACAAAATCATTTTAATTCCTCACCACTGGCTCAACTTCTTTTTCAGCTTCTTCTTTGGTATTCAAATTGTTCATCTGACAATCCGCGTGCTCTTCACCTGTAGGTTTCACCTCATCATGATATTCCAACGCAGCCTTTTTAACAGAAGCAATCAACTCAGGCAAGATATTGAATTGATCAACTAAATGCTGAGAATCTCCGGGAGAAGAACCGACTGTATCAACCAGTTTCTCGACAAGTCCAAACTCGGATGAAGGTTTCAGAGATGAATTATTAAACTCAACGGCAGAAGCAGCAGCGTTGGATACATCTTCAACAATTTGATTTTGATCTAGAGAAGATATCCTTTGCACATTAAAGTTTTCAAGCTTGTCTTCATTTTTGGCTTCTTTTCCTTCTCCAAGCAAACTTATAGATTGCAAATTCAACACTTCAGTCAAATGAGCATCATTTTTTAAAACCTCGTTATTGTGGACGATATTAAGAGAAGATTTTTGCAGCTGCACAGGTTCCAAGCAAGTACCAGCATTTACGTTATTGGGGGGATGAATGGTGGGATCAACAATAATCGGGTGTTGAATTTCCTGACCGGTGGGAATTGGATTTAACTTTGTAGCATTTGCATAAGGGTATTCTGGGATGGCTGACCCATCATGACCAGAAAATTTCTGTGATGAATCAACCCAAAGACTTTGACTATCCGGTCCAATGAAAAAACCTGGTCTTCCCTCTCCTCTGAATAGTCCAGCATTTGTCACACCATCAACAGGCTGATGTAGAGTCGTTGCCTCGTATGGCGGTCCAATATGAACTGGAGTCGGACCATTTGTCCAAAGAGTATAACCAGGTGCATGTCCACGAGGCATGGCGTAATTATTATCTACTCCATAAGGAGAAGGTGCGTTTCCATACTGCGCACTGGATTCTTCCAACGGAGGAATTTTTAGATGTGGCATAGCAGCCATGGTTTGGTCAGGGAACAGTTCAACCCCCAATTCAGGTCCAACCTGTTGGTGAACATGACCGGAAGGAACAGCATGCCCATCAATCAAACTACCATGTCCAGGAGGGAAATTAATGAGCGGAACATCACCAACATAATGATCAGACACTCTTCCAGAACTCTGATGCTGCAAACCACAAGCCCTCTCATGATTCTGAGCATCATTGGGATACATAGAAGGCTGTAACTTGGCATCAACATTGGCATTGATAGCTTCCCTGCTTGAGTGGCATTCTGGACACGGAACGGAAACCGGTGGAAGCACATTAGGATGCTCCAAATGCGGTTGAGCTCTCTGAAAATTCATTCGACAGTGCTCACATATATTATTACCATCATGGCCATGTGCAGCTCCAGTTTGCAGCCACACAACATTCTCAGGATACTGCGGCTGATTGTCATACAAAGGATGGTGATGACTTACATGATGCCGAGCATATTCTTCCGACACTCTATCAATTCCCTTATCTGGCATCTCAGGAAAGGGCACACGGTATCTCGTTGCAGACGGAGAAGATGGATAATCAACCAATGATGATCTAGAGTCATGATGACTAAGACCATGATGCCTAGGAGAGTAATAACCAGGATTCCACTGAGCATCAATTTCACTATACCTCTGTCCCATAGGTTGCTGATGCTGAATACCTATATGATGCAAGTTATACGGCGGCATAGCAAATTCCCCACTTCTCTGGCTATGAATCCCATTTTCCATACCCATCTGATTCCCAAACTGATCACCCACATGGACATCCTCAACCGTCCCAATCATGGGAAACTCCATTTGTTGCAATCGTCTAAGCTCAGAAACATCATTCAAACTATTCAACGCATCCACATACCTCCTCTCCGAATCATCCCCGTCAATAAAATGGGCGGAACCATCCTGCTCCGATTGAGAAAACAGAAAAATCCTAAGCCTAGTAAACCCATCCCCAGACCCCAACTTATCATACTCCTCCATCATATTAACCACATCATCATCATTCACAACAGAAACAAGTGCATCAAGATCCTCATCAGGCTGCTGATACTTCAACACAGCAACACCCTCGTATAACTCCCTCATTTTTCCCATCAACTCCTCAAAACTAACCTCTCTCGAGACACTCACAATTCGCGTCTCCCCGCCAACATAACGCAGCTTCCCGTCCTGCGGACGGGGCATTATACTACCTAAAAAGCTACACAAAAATTTAACACGCCGGCCATCCTCGTTCGAGCCGGAACCCGAACCAGCCGTGGTGGCCGGAGATCGAACGGCGGTGGGACTATCCATCGTAATAAAGTTTTGTGGATTATTAATTCTAAAACATTGAAACCTTTTATTACACATCACATCATGTCATGGAAATTAACCATAAACTAATAATAATAATAATAAAAACAGATCCAGATTTAGAGAAGAAGAAGACGATGATGGTGATGATGGTGATGATTGTGATGCGGTATGGGGGAAGAGAAGAGAGAGTGGGGTTGTGTTGTGGCGAAGGATGAATGGTTTCAAAATGCGATGAAGAGTGACACGTGGCACGTTCTCGTAACGGTGTTTATTTTCGCTTTCGCATATTATTATATCTTTCTCGCATATGCTGTTATTTATACTTGTTACGTTAATCTTCTGTAACTGGATGGACCGTCACACTAACAATATTTTCGAAAGGAATCCATAACAATACATAGGTCGGTTAAGAAATTACCGACAATATTTGTGTTCAGTTACATAGATGTGTGTTTGGACTATTATTGTTTATCGAATTTATCTTTCTTTTTTTTCGGTTTCAAATTCTAATATTACTAGATACTAGGAAACTACTTTATTGCTTCTAATAAATACTTTCTTAAATTAAAACTCGTAGAGTATAATTAATTAATTATGGAAATAAAAACACTTTGTTATTAAATAAAAAGTAACAAAAACTATAAATTTGATTCAACGGCATTTATTTTAGAACGAAAATTAGGGGTTTTCGAATTCAAATTTAAAATGATTTAAATAAAAATTGCAAATCTATCTTAAAAATAAATAAATATATAAAATATTTTGAATGTGTTTTAATATATTATGTAAGCTACTCTATTTGAATTGAATTTTAAATTAGTTTTTCAAAACCATTCAAAATTAAACGAAACCACATCTTTATATTTTTATTTTTTTTTATATTTATTTATTTTTATATTAGTATGATATAATGTGTTAGTTTGTTATTCAATGATATTTATTTTTTAATAATATTTACTTACTTGATTTTATATATATATATATATATATATATATATATATATATATATATATATATATATATATATATATATATATATATATATATATATATATATATATATATATATATATATATATATATATATATATATATATATATATATATATATATTATTTTTTAATATTAATTTTTATTATATTATATATTAAATATCATATCAAATTTATTGTTTATTTGCATTATTAATCTTAATAAAATATATGATTTAGAGTTATATATATTTTTAGTCTTTATAAATATGTTAAATTTTATTTTTAGTCTTTACTAAAATAATAATATGTTTTAGTCCCTACAACATTATTGTGCACATAGTTTTAGTCTTTGTTGTTAAATTAATGTATATTTTTGAATGATTATTTTATAGACATGTTTAGAATGTTATAAAAAGTTTATTGGAAAAAAAGAAATTTAAAGTTTGATTTCTAAATTGAGATTTTCATTATTTTTATTAATATCTTTTAAAATTTAAAAAAATCATATTTAATTCTTCTCATTTTAAAAAAATCTAAAATTTGATAAAAATAATATTTTATAGTATTCTACTCATGTATGAAAAATATAATTCAAAAATTTAAAAGTTTAAGGGTAATTAAAGAGTTTTTAAAATTTTAGAAATAAGCAGAGACTAAAATTGGATGAACAAAAAAATTTTAGAGACCAAAATTTATCATTTTTTTAATAGAGATTAAAAATGAAATTTGAGATATTTATAAGGATCAAAAACGTATTTAACCCTATTAATTTATAATTTGAGTATTTAAAAACTAATCAAAATTATACCGCATCAAATTGAATTTGGCTAGGTCATATTAAATTTTGTTACTCAATGATTCAAAATTGAATCTGCTAAATAATTTATCTTTGAATTAGATCATTTTTTTATTAAAAATCAATCTAAACCGCACTACAAACTCACTAATTTGATACTTTAATTTAACATATTATAAACAATATAAAAGATAAACTTATCCAAATAAAATATATATATTACTCATTTTAAGTCATGCATCCAACCACTAGACTGTGTAAGTCATGCATCCAACCACTAGACTATGTGTTTCAATTTGTATATTACTCATTTTAACATATCCAAATAACAACATTCAATAACCAAATAAACCCTGACACTTCCGCATAAACATAATCAACAACAAAATTATTCAACATAATTAAACCATTTCAGAAAATAAGCAATCTAAATAATTGACTCTTTATGTTGCAGGTATGATCTCAAAGTTGAATGTGGTGTCACATCTAACCGCCACAAATCTAAAACTCCAGATGCATGTTTTTTCTTTGCTGATAATCTTGTAGCCATTGATCATAAAAATGATGATGTTTATTTATTGGCTATACATGAAGAAAGTTCAATTACGATAGAATGGTTGGATGATACCGAGGAGAAGCTTCTAAGCTTTACTGGCTCTATAGCATGGATTTTGAAAGACAGTATTCTCATCCTTCAACTTTTTCTTCATATAAGACTGATTTTGCAGCTGAACAGTCTAGAGAGCAGTACATTAGAGATGTTAAGAAGTGTCTAAACTACATTAAAGACAGAGAGAGCTATGAGTTATGCCTCACAACTCATATAAGAAAACTAATTGAGGTATTAAATACTCTTGGATTTTATCTTAATTTGAGAGAAAGGAATCCAGCACCTTATGCTATGTGGCTTAATTTTCCAAAGGAATATCTGTGTATTTGTTGTTCTTTTACTGAGAGGTTCTTGCAGTTAGATAGGAATGACATGCTAGAAGCTAAGCCCATTAAGGGTATTGTAGCTCGTGGTGCTACTGAAGAGGAAGACAAGCAACTCAAGTTGAAATTACAGCTCATGTGACATTTATTTCTGGAAAATTTTTAGTCTACCTATCACTATCTTAACAAGTGTTTCTATGACTTCAATTTACATAATAGAATTGCTTTTCTCATTACATTTTTAGTCGTGACATCAAATTTCCATGTGTATTTAATACTTCAGTAATTTGGTAAGAATCATGGCTCTTTGAAATCCTATTTGGATGCAAAGCAATTGAATGAGAATTAGTTTGGTGATTATGTTATGAACTGACTCGTATTTCTATTTTAGTGAAAAGGACCGGGCTGAAAACTTTATGATTGTTGACCTTCTAAGAAACGACCTTGGTCGAGTATGTGATCCTGGATCTGTTCACTTGTCGCATCTCGATGATGTAATCACCGGCTTTGGTGCGGTTCGTCTCAGATCAGCAGCAGTGGAGAAGACAACATCTCTCAGTTGTAGCAAAGGGGTTTGTGAATTGCGAACTAGCGAGAATGTATCAGCTTTCTTTCCTTGTTTGGTAGCCTTATTATCTACCTGCTTTATCAACTACATATTTGAAGGAACAACAGCCTTAGACAATCTTCTGTTGAATGGTTTTGTTGTTGATTATGATTATGCGGAAGTGCATGGGTTTATTTGGTTATTGAATGTTGTTATTTGGATATGTTAAAGTAAGTAATATACAAACGGAAACACATATTCTAGTGGTTGGGTGCATGGCTTACAAGTAGAGGGACAAGGGTTCGAAACCCAACTAATGCATATTTTTTAACAATGCAAAGATTTTATACAATTAAATAAAGTATTAAAAAATATTAAAAAAAGCCAAGGTGGCATTTAATTACACAGACAGCAAGAGTGTCACAGGCCACGTCTGAAGTTATTGTTTATTTGTATTTTTTTAATCTTAATAAAATATATAATTTATAATTTAAATATCTAAAAACCAATCAAAATTATACCGTATCAAATTGAATTTGCCCAGGTCAGATTAAATTTTTTTAGTCAATGATTCAAAATTAAACCGAACTGCTAAATAATTTATCTTTGAATTAGATAAAAATTTTTGATCAAAAATCAATCCAAACTTCACTATAAACTCACTAATTTGATACTTTAGTTTAACATATTATAACCAATATAAATGATAAACTTGTCCAATAGTAAATAAAAATTTATATATATATATATATATATATATATATATATATATATATATATATATATATATATATATATATATATATATATATATATATATATATATATATATATATATATATATAGGGTCTTGACTAGATGAAGTAAATGCAAAATCCACTAATGGATCTTCGAGTGTCTGGCATGTGGCCCAATTAGAATCATAGAACACTTTAACTTAAAGAGGAGAGGATGAAGAGAAGAAGATCTCTTGAGTTGATAAAGTTTGAGGAATCAGAAAACACGAATAGCTGCATTGTAGTGAAGGTGTGTTAGCTTACTCATTTGTTAACTCAATTGTTTAACAATATAGGTAATGTCAGGCCTAGTGTTCAGGACATAAATCAGCTGGCCGTATAGTCTTCAATTTGATGTTGGATTTGTTAAAAGTTTGACTTTATATTGTGTTAGTCTCGTGTCTCTTGCCTTAGGATTTTTAGCAGGCATACACCCAAATAGGCCTGAGTTTGAAAGAATGTCAAGAACATATTTCCTTTGATAGAGGTAAATTCCTTTTCCCAATATGGCCATTTCAAGTCCTAAGAAATATTTAAAATAGCCAAGGTCTTTTATCTTGAAATGTTGGTTCAAAGTCTGCTTTATGTTAGTTATGATTTCCATGTTGTTAACTACAATTGTTAGATCATTAATATAAATCAGTAATGCAGTGAAAGTATATGCATATTTATGCATGAATAAGGAGTTGATATGTATGGCATTGTGTGAAATTATTTGAGATTAATACATGAGACAATTTTGCAAACCATTGTCTACTAGGTTATTTAAGGCCATATAAAGATTTTAATAGCTTGCAAACTTTATTTGGATGAGTATGAGTGATGCCTTCTGGCAAGGTCATGTAGACCTCCTCATCTAAATCACCATAAATAAATGCATTAAGAACATCTAATTAGTGTAAGTGCAAATTTAAAGATGATGAAAGTGCAAGAAGTAATCTAACAATTGTCAATTTAGCCACAAGAGAAAAGGTCTCAAAGAAGTCCATACCTTCTATTTGGGTAAAGCCCTTAGCAACTAACCTTGCTTTATGTCTCTCAATAGTGCCATCATATTTGACTTTTGTTTTGTAAACCCATCTACATCCAATAGCTTCCTTGCCTCGTGAAGGGTGGTGAAGATCCATCTCTTGTTATCAGTCAGAGTTGTTATTTCATCAATCATGGCCTGCACCCAATGAATATAAAGAATGGCCTGTTTATAGGAAGTGTCCTCACAGTTGGCAATAATAGCAAAAATAAAGTGCTAAAAAGTGGGAGAAGTATTAGTATAGCAAATATATTTGAAAATGTCATAAGAGTGATTTTATTTGGATGTCCTGCAAAAAAAATCATTAAGGTATGCAGGTTTAGTGATGGTCCTATTGGATTTTATAAGGGGATTGTTAGGTTTAGTGGCATGGATGGGTTTAGGGTAAAGGATAAGTTTAGTGGTAAGGATAGGTTCAGCGAGAATGTTTGTGGGAATGTTAGGTTCATTAGTAAACGTATTGGATGTAGGATTGATTTGGGGAGGGAATTCAAAAATGAAAGGATTGGCATTGCCTAATGGAATATGTATATGATATGAGTTTGGAGTGTTGGTGGATGGAAGATAGGGTAAATGTTTTTCATAGGAGATGCAATTTCTAGAAACGAAGTTGGTTCTAGTGTGAAGGCCATAAAGTAGATAGTTGATAAGTGAAAATTATAGTTATTTTTATATATACTTTTTGTTGCGCTTATCGACTCTTGGTTGTTAATATTAGTTGAATAGCCCAACTTTATATATAAATATGTTTAGTTTGTGTATAATGCATTTTCGTGTATATAGTGTACCGTTTGATATTTTGTATTCATTTTGTAGGTATTTGAGCATTGTTGGAGCAAGAGGAATAAAGCTCCAAGATGCATTTTTTATCAATGAAGAATAAGGAGAAAGATGAAGCCATTCCTATTTATGCAGTAAAAGCAACAAAATTTATTGAATTGTCTTGCATCGTCGGGCGAAATTTCTGTCGCCAGGCGACAATGGGCGAGAAGAGCCATTTTTGATGTTGTCTCTGCGTTGCTTCGCTGCTGCGTCTCCAGGCGAGTAATAAAGGTGTCGTCGAGAAAATATTTCTATCATCGGGCGATGGAAGATATGTTTGACCTGCTGAGGACGTGGCAAAACATGGGCCAAGTGTATAAGAGTCGTCGTCGGGCGACGCTTTTATGCCATCGGGCGATTCTCGTGGAACACATTTTCTTTATACTTTTGTTTTGTTTGATTTTGGGTGGATGGTTTTTGGGGTATTTGTTCCAAAATTCTATCACCTTCATTTTTGATATTTAGAGCTTAGACAACAACATTTGTGGCTTGCAAATGGATGATCCGGGGTCGTGAGCTTGATGGATCGTGTTTGACACCGCGGGAAATTTGGTTTCTTCTCCTCTTCCTCTCTTTGTAACCATTATTTGTTAGATTTTGTATGTAACTTCACCTTGATTATATGTATATTTATTGCTCATGGTGTTGTATGAAACTTTTTTTACAAATCTTTATTGATGTTTATCCTTTTTAGCTTGCTAAGCGTTTAGGTTTGAGTCGTTGCAGAGATAGACAAATTGAATCTGGACTTAGGATGAATATCTATTGAGATTAGATTCTAGAGATAGATTTAGGCTTAGTAATCACTTAGGTATTAACCCTTAATTCCTCTGTGTTGTTTTGTGTTGTGTTAAGAGGTCGTCGACATGAAGCGACACAGTTGATATCTCGCTCAATGTTAGAGATGACCTATGTGTGAGCGATACGTGATGATATTGACGAGTAGTTCAGGTTAAGTGCAACTAGGTAGTAATTTTAAGTATTTGATAGAGTAGACGAAATACAAACTTGAGAGTTTTATCCTATTCGAATAATGAAATTCTTTTTGTGTGTATAACTTTTAATTCCAGCATCTTACATACAAAACCATTCTAACCCAAACTCATTAACGAATGGTTTTTTGAACGGAGATTCAATAACCAATCTATGTGGACACGATACGATATAACCTATATCACCCGGTAAATTAATAACAAAACTTTTTGCTTGTCGTTATACCGCTGCAATAAAATGGCGGTGTTATCGGGGATTGGTTCTATTGTTTTTGCATTGTGATAGTTTCTTTGTTTTTGAGTTTTGTAATTAATGTATATGATGTATAGAATATGTACATAAACTTGTCTATTTTTACTTGAACATATTTTGTGTTTACTTTCCATACTTGTGCATATATGTATTTTTCTTTGTTTTCCCGTATTGTTGTGAATTGTCTCGATTTCGTAACGTTTGTTGTGTCCTTGTTAGGACACTTTCTTTAGGTTTGCGTTGTGTGACAATACCATGGCATGAAGAGAGGAGGTTACTAGCTTGCACAATAAAGGCGTCGAGCTTACGACGTAAAACAAGCATGTCTATGTTCGTTTATGTTGCATGGTGAATTGTGTTTAAACGAGTTGAAATTGGACATATTTTAAATTCTCAAATTTTCACTTTTCAACTTGTTTAATTCAATTTCACCTGTTTGTTTTGTTATGTCAATTTGTGTTTATTTCATTCCCTTTTCCTTATCAAACTTGTTTTAAGCAAAGATTGGATGAAGGATGATGAAAACTAAATACCTAAGTTGCTGACAAATATGCTTTCGCATAAAACTATGCTGATGATGTACATACATTGCTTAAAATTCCCAAACACTGAAGTTATAAGGAAGATAATCCCTCATTAACTCCTCTGAGCCTAGAAGTTGGAGTTTCCTTCTGTATGAAAGAACCAACAATTTTTAACATGGAGCAGGGTAGGTGTTTAGTAATCTGGCTATGCATTCAAAACTCAAGAGGAAATACCTAATATGAGTTTCAACTGTTTCCTTTTTTTGCACACAATGTTGAAGAGTAGTGAAAATCAAAAGCTTACAATGGTTGTTTCTCTCGAACCATCAAAACATGGCAGTCACAACTCTTTCAACAAGAATCAGTGAACAAGTGTCATACAAGTTGTTCCCAAAAATTAAAAAAAGGAAATCAGAGAAAAAAAGCCTGCTAAGTTGAACACCCTGAAAAAGCGACTTAGACAAAAATTAGGGCATCCTGATGGACTCAAAGCTCAGAAAAAGTTATCCAGGAAAAAGTTAGGGATAAAAAACAGAAAAAAGAAAAAAAAATCGAAAAGAATGATCGCTAGAAATCCTAAACAAAGAAAGTACAACAACAAACTTGTGTGACTACCAAAGAATAGGTGACTGCCACCTCAAGCAAGAAATCTCATTGGTTCTCTAACCATCACGTCTTCACCTTCAATAACCTTTTGGATCTTGAATGCATGTGTCGAATTAATTGAACGTAGGACTGGAGAATATCACGGAGATTGGGTGGGTTTAAATTAAATTTTGAACCTTATATCCTTTGTTTCAAAAACTGTGCGCGAAACAACGTTACAACCCCCAAAAGACCTATTTGAAGCTAGGTTTATTTAGAAAGCATACTCAGCAAGGTTGCGTTAACCTAACTCCTAAGGAAATTTACTAATCATCTGTCTTGATTATCGTATCTCATTTTCGCACTCTGAATAAACCAGTGATCCATTCACTATTTTATTTTTCCTCACTGTTGTACCCTAAAATTTTCCCTCTCACTTATCAAATATTTTTCTCACAAAGATCTCTCTTGGTTCAAGACTGCACTAGGGTTGATCAGCTCAAGACACCTCCTTAAGCACTAATGACCAAAATTAGGGTTTGAGATTGCACAAGGATAATTGAACTTTAAATGCTTCATGTGACTTTCATGGATCATTTTGGACCCCCAAGATTACTCATGTCAAGTTTCAAGCCTTGGATCACACTTTTGCTCAGTCAATTGAGCAGTTGACCTAAAAATCAGCTGTATTAGGGAAAAAATCAACTATGACCAATTTACAGTCAAAATTCATAATTTTTTATCCACGTCAACATTATAAACTCATATGTATCATTTTATCAAGTTTGGACCATAATTCCTCAAGAAATTTGATCAAATCATCAAAAGGGTAAAATGGTCAAAATTAGGATTTTGACTAAGGAAAGGCAATTTCTGATTTTTGACCTAGAAAATGGTCAATTAGTTTGAAGCATGATTTCAAGAGTTCAATTGCATCATTTTTACCTAATGGCATGACCCAAAACATTGCTCAAGATCAATTGGATTGACAGTGAATTTTCAGTCAACTGATCAAAAGACAACTATACACTAAAAAGTCAAACTTTGACTTTTTGGTCAAAATCCAATGTCAAAGATCACAATTCATAAAAACATGTCAAAATATGAAACTTATTCATCAAGAAATCAAAAGGTCAAGATTTCATTTTGAAAAGTCAAAGTTTTCTAACTTAGAAATTTTTCTAAGTGTTTAAAACTTCATGTTTTTTCACAACTTTGAGCCAATTTTTCACCATGATGCAAGATGATTCAAAAGAAACTTTCAACATGAAAGTTGTAGATATATATGATATCTATAACATTTATTTACATAACTTCTCCTAAAAATGCTTGGATCTCAAGTTATTAATTCATGAAGTCATAGTCTTGAAACTAAACACTTAGTGAAATTTTGCCCTAGTTTAGGCAGGATTTTGACCTAACTTCATGGCACTTTTTCATGTAGTTCTAAGGGGAATTTTCAAAAGTGATTCAAATAGGGGTTTTAGAGCACATTACAATATTTTTAAAATGTCCAAGAACTCTTTGAGATCATTCTTGAGAAAGGAGAATCAAAGAGAGGAAGTTAGGGTTTTTAAACTTGAATTACAAGTCATTTTGTGATGAACAAAATTCAAATTTCAAACCTATGTTGCACAATCTTGCTTTGTAGGCCTCTAAACCTCATGATCTCTCCATAATCAGAAGATTACACTTGCTTTTGAGCTATTATCCACTTGATTCAAGCTTTATCC
Source organism: Vicia faba (assembly GCA_948472305.1). Lineage (NCBI taxonomy): Eukaryota > Viridiplantae > Streptophyta > Magnoliopsida > Fabales > Fabaceae > Vicia > Vicia faba. The sequence goes on along the minus strand of OX451739.1, from coordinate 1,502,204,001 downwards.
AAGTAAATTTTTCATTAATGGCACAAAGGCACCATTGCCATTTACATAAAGCAAGCTTTATGCAAAGTCAACTTACATTGAGCTTTGCACTTGTTCCTTTTGAACAAGCTTCCTATACAAAGTCAGATAAGCTTGTTTAAAGTTGGCAACCACCCTACATGCTTGTACTTGCTGCCTTGAAACCAGATTTTTCACTTTTCTTCAAAATCAAGCAATTGAGCCATAACCCTATAACTCAGAAATCTTTTATGCAATAGCTCTCCAACCTTTTTCATATATAAACACAAGTCTATTGCAACATAGAAGACGAATATACAAGCTCTAAAAACTTCCAAAACTTAGAACTGCATCACAAACCACCATTGTTGCATATTCTGACCAAGAACTTCAAACTTCCATTTCACTTGTGCGTTTCCTGGCCTTTTGCTTCCAAAAGCTTCCAATCATCATACATAAGCCATCCCTATCCATGTTACACGACTGTAACACCATCTTCATCCATTTCCAAGTTCAAAAATAGAGCATCACAATTGGACTTCTCCATACCATTCCAGCCACCCCCAGCTCAAGCCGGCCATTGCATTAGCTTCCTGAGGACTTGAGGAAGCTAACATGATCATCATCACCACTGCCAAAAACAAGCTCAAATCCATTTCACGATTTCCAGTTTTGAGGTATTTTTCTTGAAATTCTATCTTCATATTTAGGCATTGTTAGGCTTGCATTTGTGAAGATAAAATGTAGACATCATTGCCCTGAAACTATACATGTCCATAGATTTCATTCATTTTGATTGAGCTAGGAGAATTTTGAGTTTGAACTTTCTGAAATATTTAGGTCAGAATTTGGTACTTTTAGAAATTCTCATTCATCTATGATTTATAGCTTATGATATTTATATGGTTAGATTCGTGTGACAAAATGGAGCAATTTTCATGTTTACATTTTTGCAAATGGTTGAGAAATGAACAAGTTGCATGGATTCTGGCTGGAGCTTGAAGATGAAGTTATAACATGGACTTGTTTTGTTTTAATTTTATTGATTGTTGTATAATGAACAGATGAAACAGGCCACCCCAGTGGTACAACAAGCGCGCGCGTATTAGGAGGTCCTGGGTTTGAGCCCCAGCGAAACCTTTTGGCAATTTTCTCATTCTTTTACACTTTTTCCATTTTTTGTTTGCAGTCAACAAGCGCTTGGGCCTTCCTCCTTTGGGCCTGGGAATTTTTGCTAGCCTTCCACCCTTCTGACTGTTTTTAACACCCCTGGCCCATTATTTTCTTTATTATTTCATTTTCATTTTTATTTTATTTTCATTTCATATTTTATTTTATTATTTTAACTATTATTATTATTATTATTATTTTTTATTAATAAAAATCCAAAAATATTTTTATTTATTATTTACACTTATATATTTTATTCTTTCTATAAAACAAAAAGACTAAAAAACATTTCTCTTAATAATTAAATTTCTTTTTTTATAATTAATATCTAGACATAGGTTTAATTATTTATTTTCTTAATTAAATTTAGTTTAGAACTTAGGTTTATTTTAATTAATTAATTTTCATATTATTTTTATTAAGTTAAAACCTTTTCACAAAAAAAACCTAAAATACATTTTTTAACTTAATTTCCTTCTTAATTAATTTAAGTTTAAATTTTGTTTATTTTTCATTAATCATCTCACTTAATTAGGATAAAACCCCTTTCATAAAAACAACAAAAAATCTTTTCTTTTTCCATTTATATTCTTGCATTTTATTTTCAATTTTGTACAATATTCAATATGGTTGTAATAGGTAATTAGGTTTAATTTTCTTGCAATCCCCATTTGTAAATTTGTACACCCCCTCCCATGAGTATTGTAATAGCGTAGTAATTTTAAAATCCGCAATTTATCGCTTTATATAAATGCTAGTAATTAGGGTTTTATGGAAAGATAAAATCAATAAGTAGCAAACCCTAATTCAAGACAAAAAACCAAGCATGAAAATTAATGCACTTGCACACAAGCACCCCTAGGGTAAAATCCACTTGGTTGCCTTACAAAAATAACCATATTACGCATGTAAGGTATCTTAGCAAAGACAAGCAAAATACAAGATCATAGTCCCTCGATGACGCTATCAAAAGTTGCATTTCAAAATGATCTTAGTCCCTAAAGAAAAATGCCAAGATATCTTGCAACATTGCTAATCATGGCTATACGATGACCCACGCCCGTCCTGTTTACATCCGAAGATAGGGTTACTTACCAAATCAATGGTAAGATAACAATGTCAAAGGAAAAAGGAAATGAACATGAAAGACTTTTGAGTAGGTAGAATGTTCCTAGTTACTTGCTCCATTTCAAAACAAAAACATCCTTGCTATTTTCACAACAAATAACAACACTTTCAAAACATCTTTCAAAACGTGAAAACATTTTCAAAAGATCAAACACTTTGTATACATTCTTACGAACGAGAATCATTACAAAGTTTTCCTAAACAAATGGCCTCTTTCCAAAAATACTTTCAAAACCACACAAAGCACAATTTCAAACAAAAGCAAGTGATCTAGCAAGTAACTAAGAGCCCATGAAAAACCATGGATGAAAAGGGTGCTAATACCTTCCCTTTTCATAATCTACCCCCCAAACTCAAGAAATAATCTCAAAGGTTTTTCCTGTGCTTTTTCACCTTTCCTTTTGGATAAAAGAAAAGTCGATGGTGACTGTTGCTAACTGCAACATTTGCGATCAAACGCAAAACACCCAAGTCAGTTCTCCCACCGTATCACAGAACTGGAGACTATGCTGGGGAAAATTCTAAAAGTGGAGTTACCTTAGGGTTAGATCACATTTACATGCTTTCTTTGTTTGACTTGTATGCTTTACATTATGGTCTTTTGTTTGGGTTTGAATCCTCTACCCGGATTTGGGATACCTTATAGGTAAGTAGCAATACGTTGTGGAAACTGTGCGGCGTATACTGACATGGTCTAAGCAATAGCTACGTTAGTGCGACATATTTGTGGGTATCGGTAGCCCTTGAGTGGTCAAGGAGAATACGGGGCCGCTGAGTGATGTCATGAAGCACTAATGAACTTTTAGAACCTTTACTTGACCAACTTAGCCATTAGGACGTAGTGAGATGACCGGCTTTGGTGTAGTCCGAAGTTGGTAGATACTCGATACTACACTCATTGAGGTTTGTTTTTTTTTTTTTGGGATATTTCGGTCGTCATTAAAGAGGCTTGTGCTGAAACAATGACCAAAGAAACAAATCAGTGATATTGAGCTACTTAGAACCCGATTACTATTACTAGGACAGGTTTGAGCCAACTAAACTTCAAGAGGGTACTTACCTATGAGACTCCATGCAAACCTAAACCTAAGGATTTGTTTGCTTTGTTTATGTATATTTACTTGTACATAACATCATAAACATCATAATATCATACTCATTCACTAACCATTTCAAGGATCTTAGGATTTATCTTTGTTCTATTTTATAGGACATGGATTCTATTCGCGGGAAAACCATTCAAGTCAACCTTGTAAGGATCCCTCCTCAACTTAAAGAGTTAGCATCAAGGATTCCTGAAAATTCTCCATTCACCGAAATATATGGTCGCCTACTAAACTTGGTCACCTCCAACACTGGTGAAGACATGATGAAGGTGGTATTTCAGTTCTTTGATCCTTTACACCATTGCTTCACATTTCTCGATTATCAACTCGTGCCAACTTTGGAAGACTTCTCCCAACTCTTGAGGATTCCCATTCTCAATCAACTACCTTTCAACAGTACAGAAAGAGATCTAAAGCCAGAAGATATTGCTCAAGCTCTACACTTGCAACCATCTGATATCATAACTAATTGGGAAACAAAGAGTGGTGTCAAAGGTTTCCTAACAAAGTTCTTGTTTGAGAAAGCCCAAAATTGTTGGAACTCTTTGGATTTGCAAGATTTTGAGGAAATTGTGTCTCTCCTCATCTATGGGATGGTTTTGTTTCCAAACCCTGACTAACTCATAGATGTGAACGCTGTCAAAATCTTCATGTCTCATAACCCGATGCCTACTTTTCTAGGAGACATCCTACATTCCTTTCACACTCGCACTATGAGGAAAAGAGGTATCCTTATTTTTTGTAATCCTCTCTTGGCAAGATGGTTTATTTCGCATCTTCGCCAATATGTATTGAAGAACGAGCAAGGTTCAAGATGGTCACATAGGTTGATGACGCTCAAACATTCAGACATTCATTGGTGTTCCCGATCCATAGAGAATGTTACTATTGTCGACCGTTGTGGAGAATTCCCTAATGTCCTTTTACTTGGTATTAGAGGAGGTATCACATACAACCCTTGTTTAGCCTTAAGACAGCTTGGTTACGCCCGAAGGGATGGCCCACATGAGATGCTCATTCAAGGTTTGGTATTTTACTACGAGAACGACGATCAAGGTCATCACCAAAGATTTATCTGAGCTTGGAGGATGTTGAATAAGGTAGATAGCAAGACAATGGGGCATAAGAATTCCATACCTCTTGAGCCTTACCTCAAATGGGTACGAGCTCGTGCTCAAAGTCTTATGATGCCTTACCCCTCCATTCTCCAGGTAATCATAGAGCCTGTTATGGAAGGAGATGTTACATACACTACCCTGCATCCTGACATGCCCACCTCTCTTGAAGACTTACAAAGGGATTTGATACAACTTAAGGGGAAGCGAGACAATTTCGAGGCCCAATTCTACGCCAGCGAGAAGAAGGTTTTGGACCTCACTAAGCAACTTCATGAGGAGCGGAGCCTGAATGCCTACGTCGCACCAAAGAGGATGCGTACAACTTTTTTATCTTAGAGTTTTTGTACTTCTTTGTAAGCCCAAAAGAGGCATGATTTACTCAAGCTTTAATTTATTAATATAACGTGTGTTCCTTTTTGGTCTAAAGCAATTTTAAATCTCTAATTTCCTTGAAATCATTGCATATGCATTTACCATTCATCATAACATAAGCCGGTTTCTTACGACAAGTCTCCTCATCTTTCTACTATTTATTTCAGTAAGATGGATCTCGAACAGACGGTAAAAGACCTCCAAGCATAGAATGCCCAGTTTCAGTAGTTGTTCCTGACTCTAGCCAAATGACAAGAAGATCTGAAAACCTTGCTGATTGAAGAAAAGAAGAAGAAAAAGAAAGTAACCAGAGTTCTGAATATGGGAAGAAGGTTCCAAGGACAAGCAAGAAGGACCCTAGACTTTGCAACGTCATCTGGTGAAAAAGATAACCAAGATGGGAAAGGAAAGGAAGCAGTTGTCCAACAAGAATCTGAAGAGGAAGAAGAAGAGGATTACTCTGAAGAGCAGTATCCCCCAGCCGATGACAAGTATAAGCATCTGGAAGAATGACTAAGCGCAATGGAAATCCAGAAAGTACTCGGGCTAGACTTTGAGGAGCTAGGCTTGGTGTCTGGGATTATCATTCCACCAAAGTTCAAGGCCCCGATATTTTCTAAATACGATGGAGTTTCGTGCCCCAAAATGCATCTCCGATCCTATGTGAGGAAGATACAACCTCACACTACAGACAGAGATTTATGGGTCCACTTTTTCCAAGATAGTCTATCCGGAACTCAACTTGATTGGTTCTATAAACTAGAAAGGGCTAACATCCATAATTGGGAAGACATTGTCATTGCTTTCTATAAACAATATCAGTACAACACAGACCTTGCTCCTACCCGTACTCAACTCCAAAGTATGGCCATGGTTTCAAGTGAAGGTTTCAAGGACTACGCTCAGAAATGGAGGGACTTAGCAGGAAGAGTCCAGCCTCCCCTTTCTGAAAGAGAGCTAGTAGCCATGTTTCTGGGTACCCTGTCTGGTCCTTTCTTTAATCATTTAATTGGAAGCTACTCAGCAGGCTTCACTGAATTAATCTTGACCAGAGAAAGAGTGGAAGCTGGGATTAAGAGTGGGAAGATCCAGAGAGACGCATCCTCCGTCGTTGTAAGAAAACCATTCATTAGGAAGAAAGAAGTTGGTGTTGTGTATCCTCAAAGGAATCAAGATAGGACTGAACGCCGACCAATAGTAGGGGCTGTCATGATCCCTAAGCCTGCACCTACTCAAAAAAGGAACGATCAGCCTAGAACAGAAAGACCAGTAAGACAATTTACTCGGATTAATATGACACTATCTCAAGTCCTGCCACATTTGTTGAGATCCAACCTGGTAACTTTGAAAGAAGCTCCGAAGAATCTTAACACAACATCTCCTCATTATCATCCTAATGTTCGTTGTGCATACCATTCAGAAAGCCCTGACCATGATACCAACAACTGTTGGGCTTTGAAAAACAAGGTGCAAGACCTTCTTGAAGCGAAAGAAATTGAGTTTGATGCTCCTGAAATCCCGAATGTTATCACCGCTCTTATGCCCAAACATGGTCGTGGTGTTAACGCTGTTGAAGATGATATGTTTGTTTCTGTTATTGATGAACTTGTTACTCCTCTCCTCATTGTCAAGAAGAACCTATTGAAGTCAGTTTATTTTCAGGCTGTGATGAAGGCTGCCACTTTTGTCTATCCTTACCAACTAGTTGTCATTTATTGAAAGCATGTGTTCAGTGCCTAATGGATGACAAAGAGATTTTGTTTGAAAAGACTCTTGTTCCAACTGTTTCTTACAAAGATGTTTCAATAGTAACCATTTCCGCCAATCCTTCCAGGGTCTCCACCAAAAGACCCGTTAGGATTACATCGATTCCTAAAGTAACTCCACTGATAATTACTATGCCAGGTCCAATCCCGTACTCATCAGATAAGATTATCCCATGGAATTATGGGGGCGATGTCTACTATTATGGCGTCAAGCAAGATTGGTTGGATGATGAAGACTCAATTCTTGAGATGGATGACTCTGACATTAGTAATATTGCGGGAACCAGCAAGATAACCCGAAGTGGAAGAGTATTCTCCCCAGAGATTGCTTCTCCAAAGACTGTTATCGGCCCTGTGATCATCCTTGTTCCTGTTCCTGCTAACACTACTACTATAATCCCTTTGGTTACCCCTGCTGACATTACTACTACAATTCCTATAGTTACACCTACTGACACTCCTACCTCCGAGTCAACCGAGACTCGGGGAAAAGGCATTATGGTTGAGCCTGTTCGGATGAAGCCGTAAATAATATCTATCCCTGATGCCTCCAAAAAGAAGATGGAAGAAATTATGAAGATTATAAAGAGAAGCGACTACAACGTAGTCGAGCAGCTAGGGCAGTGTGATCGGTGGATCTGGAACTGACTGTTTAACGCTGGTTCGCGAAATGTCGCGGAAGCAAGAGTCGCCACCGTCTTTTATTTTCTCCAATATGGAAAGGACAAAAGCACAGAAAAATTCCTTAAAGAGATTGCTCTCGGTTCGGGAGGTAGGTTATAGAAAGGGAAGGTGTTAGCACCCTTTCTATCCATGGTTATCCATGGGCTCTTAGATACTTGCTCACTTGTGTTTTCAAAATTGTTTGTTTGCTTTTCAAGTGTGGGTTTTAAAAAAAAGTTTCTTTGAAAATTCCAGTTCGACTCGTACGTCAGAGTGTTTGAAAAATTTGCTTTGAAAGCTTTTGAAAAGTGTTGGTGTGAAAAGAGTTTTTGATTTGTTTTGAAGAGAGCAAGTATCCATGAGTCGTCTACCTACCCTAAGGAATTCGTCTGTGTAAATGTCCTTTAAAGTAGTGCCATCCCACCATTGAGAGGTAGGTAGCACCACCGTTGGAGGTGTTCGGGTCAATTCGAGGTTCGGGACATGGTGATCACCAGAGCAATGGGAAGACACCTTAGAAGCTACCCTCATGCCAGGTTCCCGGATCATGAGGACTTACTAAGACATCCTCTACTCGACGATCACCTTTCGAAGGCAAGGCAACAGTGAGGCGTACCCTAGGGGTGGTGTGTGCGATTCGTGTGTTGTTTTCATTTGCATTTTGTCTTGTCATGTTCATTGTGATCTACGCTTGATTTTATTTAAGGCCATTCATTCTTGCATGCTTTGTTAACAGTTAAAAGATTTGCGGGAAAAATAAATCTAAACTATTACAAATGGCACGGGTCCACATCGCCAAAATTAAACCGGACCCGATTTGACGGAAAATAAATAAAGCAAAAGAAATAAAAGTGCGAGAAGTTAAATTGTTACAAGGCTTTGGGAGAGATACATAATTATTTAAGCGAAATAAAAATAAATACGCGAATTAAACGATTAAAAATATGGGCGTTGGACCCTTTTGCAAAATGAAAATTAATAAGGAATTAAAAATTAAAAAAAGGAAATGTTTTTGGTATTTTTATGTTTTTTTAAGAATTAATGGAAAAAAAAGAATTAATCAAAATTAAAATTGAATGTAAACCCTAATCCTAATGGCTTTTAAATTTATTATGAAAAATATTGAATTTTTAACTAATTTAAACCTAAGTTAATTTACATGCATTTTTAATTATGAAAATAAAATGAGTAATATTATTATAAAAAAGGAAAAATTAAAAGGAATAAAAATTATCAATTAAACCTAAATTCTATGTTTTTTTATATTTTATTATGAAGAGAATTAAAGTGGCAACCTAAATTAATACTAAATTAATTTACATGCTAATTTATTTGCAAGAAAATATTAAAAATAAAAATTATTTATTATATTTTGTCTTTTCTGATTTTTAAGCCTTTTTTGTATTTTGTAAAATAATTGATCAAATTAAAAATAATAAAGAAAATAAGATAACAATTAAAAAATAAGAAAGGCAAAAAAAATAGGGAATTGCAAACCAGTGGGGGGGTTCAGTCCCAATTGTGAGGTGTTGATCCAATAAATTGAGCCCAATCTTGCAAGGCCTGATTGACTTTTGGACAAGCGTGTGGTGCGTTGACTGGGAGTGTAGCGTGTTCATCCATCCTGTGCCTTTGATCTGAATATGATAGACGCGTGGACGCTTGGATGAGGGAGGCATATGGTATGTCTTAACGCTAGCGCTGCATGGGAAACGTTATGGAAAAATATTATTGAAGTGGTTCAGACCTGGGAATCGAACCCAGGTCACGTGTATTGCCAATGCTTCTGCTTACCAACTATACCAACCTGCGCGCTTTGATATATAAGTAATAATCAAATAATATAAAAAGAAACCACGCGTTAGTGGAGAGAAACGCGCGAAATTTAAATCAACGTATCACGTGTTGACACGATGTCGTCTTCCTCGCATGCCTAAAACATAAAAAACAACAGCAACGGTTTATGATGCGTTTTCTTAGGCTAGCTACGAGAAAATAGCGATTAAGCCTGTGTTGTTCAGAAATTGGGCGCGACAATTGATTCTTCTTCGTCTCTATACGCTGAATCCAACCATGGTACTGAGGATGTCCAATTTTTCCTCTTTTAAGAATCCCTAATTTGAAGCTCTGGAAACCCTAACATTCAATCATGGTATAATCGTATATAGCGCACAAAAAAGCAATTGGATATGTTGGTTAGCATCAAAACATTATATTGAACATGAATCCATAAATAAATTTCACAAATAATGCTTAGATCATGATGTACGAATGGCAATTTTTCTCTGTACAGTTTGAGTTTGTTTTACCAATTCTTGAAGTTTGAGTTGATGTTAGGGATTGGAATGCGTTCAGGGGACCACAAGGAAGCTTTTGGAATGAATTTTGTGCCTTGAATCAACCTCTAACAATGAATTCAGTTTTGAGTTTTATGGAAAATTTCTCAAGTTTGCAACCTGTTCTTTTGCGCAGCTTAGAGTGTAAAATCTTGTTCTGATCATTTGTATATACCCTAGCAATATGTTTGGATGGGAGTTATGGTCAATAACACCTTGCTTTGATGGTTTGGATTTTCTCATAAACCACCATTATCAACTTTCCAATTTTGCTTCATTTTGAATTTTTGCCTTGATTAAGCCTTAGCACGAAAAATGGTAGGCACATAATGGTGTTTCAAGGCTAGTTAAGGCCTAATATTCCCTCTTAAATCAATTTTTGAATTTCTTTTGATTTTAAAAGATTTAAAACTAATTAAATCCAATAAAAATCAATAAAAATGAAAAAATTAATAAAAAAATCTGAAATAAAAGGTGGGACACGTGGGAAGCATGACCAAGTCAATTCAAGTGGAAAAAGTGGGCCCCTTTTGTCAAAAATGAGATTTCAAGGATAAATGATTTTGGCCATTTCACAAAAATTTCCCAACTTCTCCAATGCATAACTTGCTCAATTTTTAAGCTTTGCTCATGTTCTTGGACATTTTAGAAAGGTCTTGAAGTCCTCTAAACAATGTCTTTGGTCCCATGTCATTTTGATTTACCAATCTCAAGGTATGGCCTTTGACTTAAAGTCCCTTTTTGTTGACTTTTGAAAATGACCTATAATGTTGAAATTGATAACTTTTTGTGAGAGCATTTCTTGGACTTGAAGTATGAAGATGAGTTGTAGGAAATGTCTTTCTCTTCAAAATGAGCTTTGGATGGAATTTTTCTGATGAACCATGTGAAAGTTATGCCCTGGTCAATTTCAGTTGACCTTTTCAGCTGTCCAAAAATAGAAACTTTTGTATCTTGATGATTTTTGAGCCAAGTTTTGAGAATCATGATCAAGCATTGATCAAATGATGTTTGTGGCTTCAAAATGATATGTTGACCAAAAATTTGAACTTTTGACTGCCAAATGACCATTTTGCCCCTACAGTTGACTGCAGTGCAATTAGGGTTTTGACTGTGCAATTTTATGCTGAAAGTCTTGAAACTTGACATGTAGGTGCTTGACCATATTTATAAGCATGTGAGACTTGATTGGGCCCTTTGAAACTTCATTTTCTTGATCAGAAGCAAAACCCTAATTTTGACTGCTTAGGAAGCTCTTGCACTGTGCAATCCTTGGGGAACTTTGAAGCTTGGCTTGGCAATTTCTTGAAAAATATGGGAGGGCAAATTTTGGGGTACAACAGGCAGACTCCGTCAAAAATTTCCATGATGGCTTTATTGTTGTGTTCCGAGGCTCATGTAAAGGCCTTGGTGAAATTCCTTAAAACTACCCATGTACCACAAGAAACCTATGCTGATCAGTTCTAAGACTGTGTGGCCAATCTAACCGCTGACAATAGATTAGGATTTTCTGACACTGACTTGACACCTAGAGGGAGGAAGCATAACGAGGCATTGCATGTCTATGTCGAATGTCGGGGCACAACTTTGGCCCATGTCTTGGTGGATATCGGTTTGTCTTTGAATGTGCTACCTAAGAAGGCTCTTGATAGACTTTACTGTGAAGGTTTGACCTTAAAACCCAACAATATAGTGGTAAGGGCCTTCGACGGTTCAAAGAGAATGGTGCATGGGGAAGTGGACATCCCCATAAAATTTGGAACCCAAACCTTTGATTCAACTTTTTACGTGATGGACATTCGCCTATCCTACTCCTGCTTATTGGGCCGACCATGGATTCACAATGCTGGTGATGTCACCTTTACGTTACATCAAATGCTGAAATACCCAACCAAGGGAAAGATCATTACTGTCCATCGAGAAGAGGAATATATGGTCAGTCATTTAAACTCCTTCAGATACATGGAATTGGATGGTAAATTCATTGAAACTCCATTTCAGCATTTCGAGGAAGTCCCACCAACCATGGCAGTAACCAAAGTTGTTTCCCAAATCCCAAAGATTACAAGACCGCCACTAAAGATGTCTTCTCTAAAATATGCTAAGGCAGTGATAGAAGAAGGTGGGTGCACTATTTGGGGACAACTCCCAGATATCCCATACAAGTCTGACAAATTTGGTTTGGGTTTCACTTCAGGAGCCCAGAAAGTTGTATTCCGTGCTCGTGCCGGGGGACCACCCTTGAAGATCAGCAACCACGGAGTCAACGCAGTTGAGGATGATGAGGAAAGCTACGACCTAGAGGAATGGATTTTCCCAACTGTCAACGGAGGACTCAGCAACTGGGAAGCTAAAGATTTTGTCCCAATTACTTTTATCCAACAATAATTGTATTTTAATTTTGTTGGATCTGTAATAATTAAACAATTCATACTTTTAAAGCCTTGTGTCTTACCCGAGGCACAACGGTCCATTTGTAAGGGTTGTTATCTCATTTTCATATGTCATCAATGAATCATGGACGTTTTTGCATACAAACTTTGTGTTCTTTGTCTTTCTTTTTACATTTTTTATTTCTTTCAAAGATAGCTATACTCTTACACACGCTCACATTCAAAATGCAGATCTACATCCATTTGGGATCCCATGGGTAACGATTCTGCTATGGCCTTTTGTGACTCTAAAAATATAATCTACCAAGCCGAAGACGAAGGTGAGGAAGATTGTGAAGTGCCAGGGAACTAGCTAGGTTACTACAACAAGAAGAGAGGACCATTCAGCCCCACGAAGAACCAGTGGACACATTTAACCTAGGTACCGAAGAGGACAAGAAAGAAGTCAGGGTGGGTGCCAATTTGGAACCCAGTGTCAAGAAGTATCTGATTCAGTTGCTACATGATTATTTAAGGTCTTTGTCTGGTTATATGAAGACATCCAGGGCTTGATGCAGATATCGTGGTACATCGTCTACCAACAAAAGAAGATTGCCCTCCGGTAAAACAAAAGGTTCGTCGCATGCGACCAGACATGTCAGAAAAGATCAAAGAGGAAGTCATGAAACAATTCAACACCAGATTCTTGGCCTTCACCTCCTATCCGCAATGGGTCGTCAATGTTGTTCCCGTGCCTAAAAAGGACGACAAGGTACGAATGTGCTTGGACTACAGAGATTTGAATAGGGCAATCCCTAAGGATGATTTCCCACTTCCCCACATCGATATTTTGGTTGACAATACCACACAACATAAGGTGTTTTCCTTCATGGACGGTTTCTCAGGCTACAACCAAATCAAAATGGCGCCTGAGAACATGGAGAAAACGACCTTTGTCACACAGTGGGGCACTTTCTGTTACAAGGTTATGCCATTCGGGTTGAAGAATGCTGGGGAAACCTATCAGCGTGCCATGGTAGCTTTATTTCATGACATGATACATCACGAAATAGAGGTCTATATGGACGATATGATAGCCAGATCTTAAACTGAAGAGGAACATCTTGACCATTTGTAGAAAATGTTTGAGAGACTGAAGAAATAAAAGTTGAGGTTGAACCCGAATAAATGCACATTTGGGGTGAGGTCCGGTAAACTCCTAGGCTTTGTCATTAGCGGTTAAGGTATCAAAGTGGATCCTGCAAAAGTGAAAGCAATACAAGAAATGCTTGCTCCTCGTACTGAGAAGGAAGTCAGAGGATTCTTTGGACGGCTAAACTACATTGCCAGATTCATTTCTCACTTAGCAGCTACTTGTGAACCAATCTTCAAATTACTGAAGAAAGATCATGTAGTTAAATGGAATGATGAATGTTAAACTGCCTTCGATAAGATCAAAGAGTACCTACAAGAACCTCTTGTTTTGATGCCACCAGTTGAGGGAAGACCATTGATCATGTATCTAACTGTTTTGGAAAATTCAATGGGGTGTGTGCTGGGGCAGCATGACGAGTCTGGGCGAAAAGAGCATGTTATTTATTACTTGAGCAAAAAGTTTACCGACTGTGAAATAAGATATTCACTGCTCGAGAAAACTTGCTGTGCTCTGGCATGGGCTGCTCGTCGGCTAAGATAGTATATGCTAACCCATACTACCTTATTGATATCTAAAATGGATCCAATAAAATACATCTTCGAGAAGCCTGCCCTCTCTGGGAGAATAGCAAGATGGCAGATGATCCTGACGGAATATGACATTCAGTATACCACTCAAAAAGAAATAAAGGGAAGTGTACTAGCTGATCACCTTGCTCATCAAGATGTAGATGACTACTAGTCCATGATGTTTGAATTCCCAGATGAAGACATCATGATGGTAAACAACTGCGAAGAATTCAGACCATATGACGGACCTGAACAAGGATCCCGATGGACCCTGGTTTTTGATGGGGAATCCAATTAACTCGGCAATGGTATAGGTGTTGTACTCATATCTTCTGAAGGATGTCACACTCCCTTCACGGCAAGACTCTGCTTCAACTGTACAAATAACATGGCAGAATATGAAGCGTGCATTTTTGGTCTCAAAGCTGCCATAGATTTAGGGATCAAGTCCTTAAGTGTATTCGTAGATTCAGCTTTAGTCATCAGCCAGATCAAAGGGGAATGGGACACCAAACACCCTAACTTTATCCCCTACAAAGAACATGTGTTGACATTGATCCCATATTTTGAGAAGATTACCTTCAAGCATTTCCCGCGAGAAGAAGATCAACTAGCGGATGCGCTAGCCACAATGTCATCCATGTTTAAGCTTAAATGGGATAACGAGGCTCCCCAGATCAACATTGAACGAATGGATGAACCAGCTCACTGTCACGAGATCAATGCTGAAGAAGTAGTAGACCGACCTTAGTTCCACGAAGTTAAGAGGTATCTCGAGGCTCAAGAATATCTGGAAGGAGCTTCAGTCAACAATAAGAAGTTCTTAAGGATATTCTTGGCTAAGTTCTTCCTTAGTAATGGCATTCTCTAAAAATGAAACCATGACTCTATTTTGCTTCGTTGCGTAGATAAGGATGAGGAAGAAAAGATCGTGGTTGATCTGCATGAAGGCACTTTTGGCACCCATTCCAGTGGGCATATGATGGCAAAGAAAATCCTACGGGCAGGTTATTACTGGTCTACCATGAAAGAAGATTGCTATCAACACTCTCGAACCTGTCACAAGTGTCAGATCTATGCTGACAAGGTGCACGTACCTCCGGTTCCTTTGAATTCCTTGACAGTTCCTTGGTCCTTTGCTATGTGGGGCATTGATATGATTGGTGAAATCAAGCCAAAAGCCTCTAATGGACACCGCTTCATCTTGGTGGCCATTAAGTATTTCACAAAGTGGGTTGAGGCGGCTTCTTTCGCTTCCATTACCAAGAATGTTGTTGCCCGGTTCATCAAATAGAATCTCATATGTCGGTACGGTATCCCAGAGAGGATCATCACTGACAACGGTACGAATCTCAACAACACTATGATCATCACACTATGTGTGTAATTCAAGATCCAGCACCATAATTCTTCCCCTTACCGGCCAAAGATGAATGGTGTTGTCGTAGCCGCAAATAAGAACATCAAAAAGATCATACATAAAATGACAGTCACGTACAAAGACTGGCATGAGATGCTACCATTCGCTCTCCACGGTTATCATACCACCACACGCACGTCAACCAGGGAAAAACCCTACTCTCTGGTATACGGCATGGAGGTTGTCTTGCCTATTGAGGTCCAGATCCCCTCTGAGAATTATGAAGTATGCAGGGTTGAATGAAGAAGATTAGATCCAAACTCGTCTTGATCAACTGAACTTGATTAATGAGAAAATGCTTATTTCTATCTGTCATGGTCAAATGTATCAAAAACGGATGATCAAGGCTTTCAACAAAAAGGTCAGACGCCAAGTATATCAAGTCGGGGATTTGGTGATTAAGCGCATCATACTGCCGCAAGGTGATCCCAAGGGCAAATGGACTCCTACATACGAAGGACCGTTTGTGATCAAAAGCATATTCTCTGGTGGAGCAATGATCTTGACCACTATGGATGGCGACGACCTTCCACACCCTGTGAACGTAGACATAGTCAAAAAATATTATGCATAAAAGACTCGCTAGGTTGACACACCTAGGCAAAAAAAGGGCATCCCGGCGAACCAAAAAGGTTCAGGCAAAAATTAGGGATAAAACAAAAAAATATGTACACCCGGCAAGTTGAAAACCCGAAAGTGCGAGTTGGGAAAAAAGGGTATCCCGGTGGACTGAAAACCCGAAAGGGCGGTCCAGGAAAAAGTTAGGGAATTAAAGTGTACGACTAAGTCCCGTTGGATCACCTTTGCAGATAACCTTTGGCTTCGACTGACAAACTCAGCGGTTCTGATCAATCCAATCAACTTCGGACAAGGCAATAAATGGACAAGACGCTCAGAAACACGAGGGCTATAGCAGAATGGGAACCCCATGGGATTATTGCACATAGCTATCTTTTTTTTGTGTCAAATTTTCATTTTTTACGACGACATTCTCTTACTAGGATGTTCGTCTCATTGTACAAAATACTTATTCAAGTTAATACAAAGATACTCCTTTGAAAGTGAAAAACTATCTGTTTTTCTTTATTTATGTGTTTTGTTTACAAAAACGTCCAATGGTTTATTTTTGAGCATATGCATTTGAACATAACTACTGTTTACAAATGAGCAAAAAATAGAAGACAATCACTAACGACTTTAATAAATAGGATAATATCTTTAGACTATTCCATAAAAATCCCCACAGCGTGCAGCTTAATCCCCAGCAGAACAAAACCTCCAGTTTATCACTCCCCAGTAAAGGTCGTCCAATTTCTCAAGATTCCCCAACAGATTTCACAAGCAACACACATCGTTTCTCTTACAACAAAGTTTATTTCTCTAACAAATAGGAGCTTATCAACTCATCATGACATTGCATACAACTAATCTTTTATCTCTTCAGGAAAGATCAGTCAGCAGATGGTTATCATCATCAATTTACAAAAGGTCGGAGATTGATACCTGAGACAAGCTAGGACAATTATCTACACGACCAGTTGAACACTCAGATACAGTTCAGATACGCTCCAGATACGGACGCCATTCTGATACTCATTCAGGTTCTCTTTCAGATACAGTTCAGATACGCTCCATATATAGACGCCATTCTGATACTCATTCAGATTCTCTCTCAGATACAGTTCATATACGCTCCAAACACGGACGCCATTCTGATACTCATTCAGATTTTCTCTCAGATACAGTACAGATACGCTTCAGACACGGATTCCATTCTGATACTCATTCAGATTCAGCTCTCAGATACAGTTCAGATACACTTCAGACACGAATTCCATTCTGATACTCATTCAGATTCAGCTTCCAGATACAGTTCAGATACGCTTCAGACACGGACGCAATTCTGATACTCATTCAAATTCAGCTTTCCGATACAATATAGATACGCTCCAGACACGGATGCCATTCTGATACTCATTCAGATTTTCTTTCAGATACGCTCCAGACACGGATTCCATTCTGATACCCATTCAGATTTTCTTTCAGACACACTCCAGACACAGACGCCATTCTGATTTTCTTTCAAATACGATCAAACAATCATTTTTGGATGGCATCTGTAAGCCCATCTCCAACGACTTTCCATCATCTCTCTAAATGGAATCTATTAAGCCCATTCCCTACACCATCAACCATCACATCCTCAGGTGCAAATTTCTGGGCACTCTAGTGTCCAATCATCTTCCACCTTCAAGTCACGAATGGAAAATCCGCCAATCTAACTCTTCAGGTTTAAGAAGATTGAATAGGGGCAGTTGTTGTACCCAAAAATTTTCCCTCTCACTTATCAAATATTTTCTCACAAATATCTCTCTTGGTTCAAGACTGCACTAGGGTTGATCAGCTCAAGACACCTCCTTAAGCACTGATAACCAAAATTAGGGTTTGAGATTGCACAAGGATAATTGAACTTTTAATGCTTCACGTGACTTTCATGGATCATTTTGGACACCCAAGATTACTCATGTCAAGTTTCAAGCCTTGGATCACACTTTTGCTCAGTCAATTGAGCAATTGACCTAAAAATCAATTGTATTGGGGAAAAAGTCAATTGTGGCTAATTTACAGTCAAACTTCATAATTTTTTATCCACATCAACATTATAAACTCATATGTATCATTTGATCAAGTTTGTACCACAATTCCTCAAGAAATTTGATCAAATCATCAAAAGGGCAAAATGGTCAAAATTAGGGTTTTGATTGAGGAAAGGCAATTTCTAATTTTTGACCTAGCAAATGGTCAATTGGTTTGAAGCATGATTTCAAGATTTCAATTGCATAATTTTGACCTAATGGCATGCCCCAAAACATTGCTCAAGATCGATTGGATTGACAGTGAATTTTCAGTCAACTGATCAAAAGTCAAATGTACACTGAAAAGTCAAACTTTGACTTTTTGGTCAAAATCCAATGTCAAAGATCACAATTCATCAAAACATGTCAAAATATGAAACTTATTCATGAAGAAATAAAAAATTCAAGATTTCATTGTGAAAAGTCAAAGTTTTCTAACTTAGAAATTTTTCTAAGTGTTTAAAACTACATATTTTTTCACAACTTTGAGCCAATTTTTCACCATGATGCAAGATGATTCAAAAGAAACTTTCAACATGAAAGTTGTATATATCCATGATATCTACAACATTTCTTTACATAACTTCTCCTAAAAATGCTTGGGTCTCAAGTTATTAATTCATGAAGTCATAGTCTTGAAACTAAACACTTAGTGAAATTTTGCCCTAGTTTAGGTAGGATTTTGACCTAACTTCATGGCAATTTTTCATGTAGTTCCAAGGGGAATTTTCAAAATTTATTAAAAGAGGGGTTGTAGAGCACATACAATCTTTCCAAAATGTCCAAGAACTCCTTGAGATCATTCTTGAGAAGGGAGAATCGAAGAGAGGAAGTTAGGGTTTTCAAACTTGAATTACAAGTCATTTTGTGATGAACAAAATTCAAATTTCAAACCTATACTGCACAATGTAGCTTTGAAGGCCTCTAAAACTCATGATCTCTCCATAATCAGAAGATTACACTTGCTTTTGAGCTATTATCCACTTGATTCAAGCTTTATCCAAGTAAATTTTCCATTAATGGCACAAAGGCACCATTGCCATTTACATAAAGCAAGCTTTATGCAAAGTCAACTTGCATTGAGCTTTGCACTTGTTCCTTTTGCATAAGCTTCCTCTACAAAGTCAGATAAGCTTGTTTAAATTTGGCAACCACCCTACATGCTTGTACTTGCTGCCTTGAAACCAGATTTTTCACTTTTCTTCAAAATCAAGCAATTGAGCCATAACCCTATAACTCAGAAATCTTTTGTGCAATAGCTCTCCAACCTTTTACATATATAAACACAAGTCTATTACAACATAACATACGAATACACAAGCTCTAAAAACTTCCAAAACTCAGAACTGCATCACAAACCACCATTGTTGCATATTCTGACCAAGAACTTCAAACTTCCATTTCACTCGTGTGTTTCCTGGACTTTTGCTTCCAAAAGCTTCCAAACATCATACATAAGCCATCCATATATGATCGTATCTGATCAGAGTTGGACCGTCACAACTGATTCGAAGTGGATTTGAAAGAGATGGGGGTACCTGCAAGACACTCCGATGATAAAGTAAGAGACGGAATGAGCAGGTGAATTGTATGTAGGTGTGAAATGAATACCTGACCCTCTTGAAATAGAGGGTATTTATAGCCACCAGTGCTGGGCAAAGGTCCCTTTATTGGGCCGACCAAAACCGGCCCAACAAAGGGACTTCCAGGTTCTACGTGAGTAATGGGGACCTGCACGTGTCCCCTGCCTGGATGATGCTTTACGAAGAATAAGGAAGAATGAAGACGCGATCTTCCTGGAGCTCCAAGGACTCTGAAACATCCGGAGGGACCGAGAGTCTTCCCTATGGGGAGGGTGCTCGAGCGAGGCTCGAATTGGGATGTCCTTGGTCAGGGACGCCTCTCGTCGCGGGCAGCGACGGGCATGGTCGTATTAGTCCTACATCCCGTGACGGGGGTATGCTCGGGGGATCTGGTGCCCAGCATAGCATGTGGTACAGTTTGGATTATGCCTTACTGGTGATTTGGGCCATGGGCAGGCCTGGAGCCCCCCAAGTCGTTGCTCTTAGTACAAGAGTTATGACTTGATCCCAGTTCACTCTTTCGCGGGGACCTCGTGCCCGATGCCGGGATTTTCCACGTCGAGGAGTGCTTGCAGGGATGCGTCAGTTGGGTCCGTTGGACACATGGTGTAGTCCTTGGAAATCACAATGTCGTCCTAGAGAATAGGGCCATCATTGCCTAGGCAAGTAGGCGTCGAGGACGGGGGAGTTTCGTGGTTCCCCGACGCGACGTTTCATATTTCGCGTCATCTCTATAAATAGGATTCCAGTGGCCATAGTCAGTTTCACCTCTTCACGCTTCTCATATTTTCTCTATTTTTATTGTCGTGAGTTTCCATAACGCTGTTGAGACCGCCACGCCGTTCCCCGTCCGATTACTTCCGCCATCATCGTTCTTCACATCTTCTTCTAAGTAAGTTTCCTTTCTCTTTGATTTCTCGCGTTGTAGATAGTTTTGACGATTTTTTGCTAGTAGAAACTTGTGTCTGGGGATTATGCCTGGTAGATTTAAGCGTGCTAGGCGCCTGATTCATGGTTGTGCCCGGGATATTCATAAGTTTAGGCACATGGTTCATGATCTTGCCCGTGATACTCATGCATTTTGGCTAGTAGATTCATGAACTTGGCCGGGATATTCATTCTTTCGTTAGTATGTAGGCTAGTTTCCCCGTAGTATTCTTGTACCGGGTAAGCAAAATTATGAACTTGGTCGCACGATTCGTGCTTCACCCGGGGTACTCATGTTATGCTCGCGTCGTTCGTGATTGATGTGCGGTTGGCGTCGGGGTGTCGGTGTTTGGTTGAGATCCACTTGTTTCCCATTTCTCTCGCGAATGGTTGTAGACTCGATCTGAGTGTTGCTTACTTCTCCCCGTCTTTGTGGCGGGCAAGCGGATTTGCTATCGAATTCACCAGTTTCCTGTACTTTGCAGGTAAATGGTCGACATTCCCGAGTCCTCGGGGCGTAATAACGTTGAGTGTTGCACCCCAAAATTTACCCTCTTGATCTAAGCTTATGTTTCATCAATATCATATTGCATTGCATTTATACATTGTGATGGGATCAAAGTACTTTGGTTATCCAGTCTTCCTCAAGCTTTGAAGGTTGATTGCATTGACAAGTTGCTCAAGTAGAATCTTATTATCTAAACCTCTGGATCTTTCAAGCTCAAAAGTTATTGCATATCTCAAGATATTTTATCCATCTCTTTGGATCATCAGAGGATTGAAGTTTGTGTTTGATTATAAGAAGAGTTACTCTTTTGATTCACCAGTCAAATTAGGGTTTTGTTTGATCAAGGCTATTGATCAATGTACAAGTCTTGATTTGTAAGATACAACATCTCATTGGTATTTGAAAAGTCTTTGTACAAGAATTTGGTCAAGATCATCAGAGGATTTGAAGTTTTGGAGATGATTCATCAGTCTCCTAAAGTGTTGACCAAAACTAGGGTTTGGGATTTCATCAAGATTTCTTGAAAATTTTGAAGTGAAACTTTATACATGGCCATTATATGTTTGAAATATCATATGTTTGAAGTTTTGATCATCAATTTTGAAGGGAAGTTGATCAATTGATTCAGAGGGGCAAAATGGTCATTTTGGTCAAAATCAGTCAAAGTCAAGGTTGACCAAGTGAACTTTTGGCTAACCATCAATTCAAGGATGTAATTTTCATATTTCAAGTCCATTTTAATCATTGGATCAAAGAGATTGAGGTTTGGGTTGAAACTTGTTCTTGAAGAAACCCTAAAAGTTTCTAATTTTGGAAAATAAGGACTTAATTTCAAAAATTCATATTTTATTCACCTTTGATCAAGAAAATGAAAATGAAGTATGCTTGGAAAGTTAAGAGGATGATCTTTCATCTCCTTTTGGTCTCATGTCCAAATTTGCAAGTAATCAAGAATTATGGTCTTTGGAAGTCACAAAATTATAGGTCATTTTCCAAAATTAGTGAATTTCAAACTCAATTTTGAGAAACTTAATGGAGTCAATTGCAAAAACTCAAAACTAAGGGATTGTATATATTTTCAATACCTTTCAAAATTGTACTCATTTGTGTCAAAATTCAAAAGTATGAGCAAGTTATAGACTTTGGAATTTTGAGGCATTTTATTGAAACTTGACAAATATGCAAAATGGCCATTTCTTGCAAACTCAAGTTTTAGCCATTCCTTTTGCTTCTAATCAAGCCCATGAGCAATTTGTGACATGCTGAGGCCCATCACACTCACCATTTCATGCCACATTTGGTTTTTCACTTGTTGGATTGAAAAGATCACAAACTTGCCAAATTTGCAAAAACAATAGCATGAGCTCATCATAAGGAATCATGGGCCAAGATTTGGTGGATCAAAATCTGAGTAAGAAAAGCCTCAAAGGCAACTGAAATGAGGAAAAACGCACGAGGCACTGGGATGTTCAGAATCTCACTTTTCAACATAGCAAAATTTCCAATTGGGCAATGCACTCATTTTGAAGCCCATTTCTCTTGAAAAACCTATTTTACATGTCATATATAATGAGAAGCAAGCACTGAAGGAGATGGAGAGAGCTCATAACGTCCAAATTCTAGATCTAAATTCAGAATTTCCATAGCTGCATTTTTTTCCGAATCTCAAGTTTCAGTGGTGCATTTGGAGGTTTTCTTCTTGCTTCTTCATCCTCAAGTGCTAAGGAAGCTAAATCAAGCTTTGAATCGCATATGGAGCAAGAGAATTGAGCTTTCAAATTTTGAATTGTGGTAGGATCATTCAACTTCGATTGTTGAAATGTAGCCGTTTATTGTTGAAATTAAGCATGAATATCTGTTTGTGGATGTTATATGAATGATTCTGAAGCAATTTGAGTTCTAATTTTGGTGTATAATGCGTGTTTGAAATCTCTGCAACTCTGAATTTTCAGTGAGTTTTTGACAATTTCATGCTGAGTTTTCTGGATCCATGGTTGTCTATTTGATGTGATTCAAATTGTGTTTAATTCCTTGCCATGTGAACTTTAATTTGCACTTGATTTCATTGATTTTGGTGGAGAAATGAGTATGTATGATGGATCTGAACATGAGCCCTAGAACAAGTCTTGCGCGCATTTTGAGTTGGTCCGGAGGTTGAAGATAATGTGGTGGCGCATTTTGATTGGTCCATTTGAATAATTGTCTTATTTGAATTATTTGTTTTATTTAGTATTATGTTTGATTTTATTTTGTGATCAAAACATTTTCAAAAATCCTGAAAAAATTACCATTGGCCAATAATAACTTCTAGTTTTTTTCATATTTTGTTTGGAATTTTTCAAAATGTTTTGATTGGTTTAAAAATTAATGAGTTTAACTATTTGTTTGTTTAAAGATTATTTTTATTTTAATAGTCCCTTTGATCTAAAAATTCTAAAAAAAAATACTTTGGACTTATAAAATGATTTAGAAATTGATTCTGAAATTCGTTTAGCATTTTTTCTATTTTTGATTAGAAATTTAATTTCAAGAATTTATTTGAAATATTTGTTTCATAATTTTGGTTTTAATACATCCTTTAATTCAAAAATTCTAAAAAAAATCATGCAAGCTTGTTTTTAATCATAGAATCTGAATATATTTTTATTTTGACTTTTTTGTGATTTTTGGCTAGGGTTTGCATTTTCCCCCTTAAATAATGGTTTAATTGTTAATTGTTTGTATAATTTTTATTTTAATTTTTACTTTAATTCAAAAATTCCAAAAAAAAATCAGAGATGTGTGTTTTTAGTTCTAATATTTGAATATAATTTTGGTTGGACTTTTTTCTGAATTTTGTTTAGAATTTTATTTTGAGATGTGATTATTGGATTAATTGATTAATTGTTTGAATTTAATTTTATTTTTGACTTTTCTAAAATTCAAAAAATATGGAAAAAATAGGTATTCTGACCTTTTGAGTTTATTCATGTTTAATATATATTGGTTCTGATTTTTTTGGATTTTGATCTTGGCTAATCAATATTTGAGATTAAATTTGAAAAATTAGGGTTTTGTTGCTTATTGTGCAAGTTTCTTTTTCAAAACCATTATGCCCTGGATTTTCAATAGAATTCAAGTCTTGATTAGGGTTCATGAATGTGTTGAGGATCTGAAAACCATTTTTCTTGAATTATTTTACTTGGTTTGACATTTTTCCATAAATTATTTTGAAAACTTGTCTAGTATGGTAGTTTTGCCAACTAATCTTGAACTTTGGGCCTCATTGGATCCCCTCCTCAATCATTCATAAACTTAAGGCTTGCTTTCTTACTTCTACACACTTAAAAGATGCTACGATGTTTTTGGTTTCATTTATTGATCCTTGTTTCTATTTTTGATGTATTTTTGAAGTGAAGGTACCCAATTAATGTTGCATGTCTTGTTGCAATTTGTTTGATGGCCAAAGAACTTGAGTGAGGCCTATAATTGGGCACCTAATTACCATGTTGAAAATTTTTATTCAAAATAAACTCAAGACATTTCACTTATTGCCCCATGTTTGAATGTTTGAACCTTTTTGATGCATTATGTGGGCTTCATCTTTTATTGTGCTTGTGAGCCGTAGTTGAATTAATTGTACATGATTGAATTATGTTTGCTACTGACCTTCATGGTCTTTGATTGTATTCTTCTCAAGCTCCCATGATCCTTGATTTATATTCAATTGTCAATTCAACATGGTGATAGAAAGGAGCAATATTCCTCTAATTCTTTTGACCAATTTGTGCACATACTTGTTTCTTTCTGTCTATCATGACTAATGTTTGATAGCTGTTATCATGTTTTCTCATTTCATTTTGGTGTCATCATCCATCCCTTATGTGAATCATCATTCTATATATGGGAATACTAACTTGGTTGTTGAATGTGCGAGGTACCTTGAGAAAAGTTTTCCATTTTTGGCTTGAGGCTATTGTGTTTCACTTTATTTATGGAACACAATTTGTTATGTTTGCACTACTCTTGTGCTTGGCATATTTGATAGTCTATGCAGGATATACACATGTGATTATGAATGCTATACATTTCCCATGGGATCTGTTCATATCTGATGACTTCATTACTTACATCCTGATGGCATAATTTCTGACTTGATTTGTCTACTGATGCCAGCTTGCTTGAAGTTCTCTGGGTTTCTTTTATTCTTGTTCAGTTGCTACGGATAGTTATCCGTTCGGTATTGCACTATTTCCTTTCTTCCATTTTCATTTTGCATAGTTCTCTGATTGCATGATGAGACCTCTGTTGCTGATATATGTCAGGAGGCCCCCTGGTTTTTTGTCTGATACATGTGTTGTGTTTGCTTTTGATCGATGAGTCACTCAATTTAGAAATTGAGATCACGACTTCGCTCTCAGTGCATGTTCCCTATAGGATGCTTATTTCTTTCCTCTTTAATTGTTGATGGATGAGTCACTCAATTTAGAAATTGAGATCACGACTTCGCTCTCATTACATGTTCCCTATAGGATGTTTATTGTTTTTCTTCTTTAATTGTTGATCGATGAGTCACTTAATTTAGAAATTGAGATCACGACTTCACTCTCATTGCATGTTCCCTATAGGATAATTTTGTTAAGCTTCCTTTAACATGTTAATTAAGGTAGGGATTTCCTTTATCCTCAACCTTAGGGTCAATCATTGTATGATAACACTAGGGATAGTGCTAGGCTAGTTTCCCTTAGTTGTTTTTCCTTCCTTTACATTTTGCATCTCAAAACAAAAATTGTTTTCTTGGAAAATCATAAAACACCTCTAATAAACTCAAACCCTTCTTCAAAGTAAAATATACAAACCAATCTTACTTTGTCTGTGTGCCTCTTGGCTTTGCTTTTAAACCTGGTTAACTGATGCTTCATCATCGTACATTTGTTTGAAGCCGATATTTCACCATCGCACATGTTTGTTATCCTGCTTTGATTCTCAATATCATTGTTATGTGTGATGTTTTGTCATCCTATTTATTGATGTTTTGCCATCTCTGCCATGATACTGTGCTATCTTTTAGCCGATGTTTCGCCATCACACACTTGTTTGAAGCCGATGTTTCGCCATCGCAGATGTTTGTTATCCTACTTTGATTCTCAATATCGTTGTTAGGTGTGATGTTTTGTCATCTATTTTATCGATGTTTCGCCATCTTTTCCATGATACCTTGTTATCTCTTAGCCGATGTTTCGCCATCACACATTTGTTTGAAGCCGATGTCTCACCGTCGCATCTATTTGTTATCCTGCTTTGATTCTCAATATCATTGCTAGGTGTGATGTTTTGTCATCCGTTTTATCATTTGATGTTTCGCCATCTTTGACATGTTACCTTGTTATTATTTAGTCGATGTTTGACCATCTCATTTGTTTGTTGTTTCATTCGATGTTTTGCCATCTTGATTGTTTTTGTTTGCCTTAACTAAAAAACACAAATCAACCAAAATATATAAGCCGAACTACGGATGCTCTGATTCCTTAAAAGGGATACGTAGGCATTGGGGTAGGGCCCGATCGAGCACAACTTTTATTTTCCCTACATTGTTTTCTTTTTCTTTAATATGCATTCCCATTTCAGTTCTAAGCCATAGACATAGGATTTGACCACACCCATTAGATTAGACAACAAGAGTGGATACCGTAGAGTACTACTGGCGTGTGGGGTGCTAACACCTTCCCCTTGCGTAACAGACTCCCTTACCCGATCTCTCGGTCGAAAGACCGTGATTTCTCCCTTTTCAGGTTTTCTCAATGTTTACCTTTCCATTTTGGTGGGATAAAATACGTTCGGTGGCGGCTTCATTGATGTTTCATTACATCCAAATGACGAGGTTCCAGCCGGGTGGTTTCATCGAGGAGACAAGCACAGTGGAAGAGACTATTACCTTGGTTGACACCATCGATGACCCCACACTGGATTAGATGGGTGCTGAGCCCCGGGGAATAGCTTCGGTATATAGCCATCATAGTAGAAAAGCTTATACCGTCGTCGAGTATGGCGGTAGTCAAGAAGGATTTCAAAGGAACTTTAAGATAATGAGGTCGGTGAGGGATGCTCGCATCTGTTCAGATTTCACCCAAGATGCGTTCCTTATGTACGAGATCATGTTCAAAGATCTTGGTATTCAGTTTCCCTTCAACGACTTCCAGGTCAGGGTGTGATACTGTGGGAGAACTGACTTGAGGTTTTACGTTTTGTCGCAAATGTTGCGGTTTAGCAAGAGTCGCCACCGACTTTTCTTTTATCCAAAAGGAAAGGTGAAAAAGCACAGGAAAGACCTTTGAGATGTTTTCTTGAGTTCGGGGGGTAGATTATGAAAAGGGAAGGTGCTAGCAACCTTTTCATCCATGGTTTTTCATGGGCTCTTAGTTACTTGCTTAGATCACTTGCTTTGGTTTGTTTGAAATGGTGTTTGGTGTGGTTTTGAAAGTATTTTGTAAAAGAGGCCATTCGTTTAGGCAATCTTTGTAATGATTCTCGTTCGTAAGAATGTATACAAAGATGTTTGTCTTTTGAAAATGTTTTCAATGATCATAAGATGTTTTGAAATGTGTGTGTTTGTTTTTTTGAAAATAGTAAGGATTGTTGTTTGAAATGGAGCAAGTAACTAGAAGCTATCTACCTACTCAAATGTCTTTCTTATGCATTTTCTATTCCTTTGACATTGTTGGCTTACCATTGATTTGGTAAGCAACCCTATCTTTGGATGTAAACAGGACGGGCGTGGGTCATCGTATAACCATTATTAGCAATGTTTGCAAAGTATCTTAGCATTTTGAGGGACCAAGATCATTTTGTTTAGGCAACTTTTGAATAGCGTCATCGAGGGGCTATGATCTTATATTTGTTTTGTTTTGCCAAGATACTTCGCATGCGTAACATGGCCATTTTTGTTTTAGTAAACCAAATGGGGAAACCCTAAGGGTGCTTATGTGCAAGTGTATCATTTTTCATGCTTTGATTTTGTCTTGTATTTAGGGTCTTCTATTTTCCTTTGTTTTGTTCTTGTCATACAAACCCTAATTACTAATCATGGCATATAAAGCGATAAATTGTGTAATGTAAATATTTCTAAGCTATTACAACAATTTATGGGAGGGGAGAATACAAGTTTGAATGGGGATTTGCAAATATAAAGCTAAATACATTATTACAACCAAATCGAATTTGTACGAATTTAAAATAAATACCAAACAACATTTAAAATGTAATGCAATGTAATGTACATGTAAAGAGATTTTTTGATGTCTTATTTTTATGTAAAAGAATATTTAATCTAAACCTAAAAATATAAGGAAAAAGATTTGATTTTTTGAAAGGGGTTTAACCCTAATTTTATTTAAAAGAAAATAAAGTTTTTATATGTATTATCTTGTATATTTTTTTTGTATAAAAATAATAAATAATATTGTATATAAATGTTAAAATTAAATATATAAATTAAATATATGCAAAACTAAGTATTTATAAGTATGAAATGAAAAATAAATTAAACTAAATATATTTAATCATATTTATAAGTTTATTAAGAAAATAAATTATATCCTATCAAAATAAACTATATTTTTATGTGAGAAATAATAAATAAAATAAAATAAAAGTGTAATATTATTAATTTATATTTTTAGGATTTTTATGTTTTAAGGAAAATATTAAAAATATTAAGTGTGAGAACAAACAAAAAAAAAATAAAAAAAAAAAATAAAGTTGGTGTGATACGGCGGGAGAACTGACTTGAGGTTTTGCGTTTGTATTCGCAAATGTTGCGGTTTAGCAAGAGTCGCCACCGACTTTTTATTTTATCCTAAGGAAAGGTTAAAAAGCACAGCAAAAAACCTTTTGAGATGTTTTCTTGGGTTCGGGGAGTAGATTATAGAAAGGGAAGGTATTAGCACCCTTTCTATCCATGGTTATCCATGGGCTCTTAGTTACTTGCTTAGATCACTTGCCTTTTGCTTTCAATTGTTTGAAATGGTGCTTTGTGTGTGTGTGGGTTTGAAAATATTTTGAAAAGAGGCCAATGTGGTGGCAACCTTTGTAATGATCCATGTGGGGATGTATACAAAGATGTATGTCTTTTGAAAAGGTTTTCATTTGTTTTTGAAAGTTGTTTTGAAAGTGTAGTGTTGTGTGGTTTTGAAATTAGGCAAGTGTTTTGTTTTGCAAGTTTGATTCAAGTAACTAAGAGGTTATCTACTCCTAAATTTCTCAAAAGACTATTGCTATATTTTAACCCTTTTAGCAAGTTTGTTCCACCATTGTATTTGGTGGACAACCTTGTGTTAGGATGTGAAAGGGACAGGCGCGGGTCATCGTTTAGACCATAATTGCAACGGCGTTAAATGTCTTTGGGCAATTTTCTTTAAGGGACTTGATCATTTATCTTTGTTTGTTTTGAAAAGTTTTGTCGAGGGACTATGATCATTCAATTTGTTTGTTTTGCCCAAAGAAGTTCAACATACAATATGGCCCATTTATTTGAAGGCAACAAGTGGAATACCCTAGGGGGTGCAAGTGTGATTTGTGTGCCCATTTTCATGCTTGTTTATCTTGTATTAGGTCAAACTATTTTTTATCGTTTTTTCGCATACAAACCCTAATTCTAACATGTTATCATTAGAAAGCAATAAAGTGCGAAATTAAAATTACTAAGCTATTACAAAACCAAATATGGGAAGGGGGGTACAAATGTTCAAATGGGGATATTGACAAGATTTTAAATCTAAATTATTACATCATTTGAATATTTGCAAGGTAAATAAATTGCATAATTAAATGGAAATTAAATAAATATGTGAAATGCCAAAAGAAAGTTTTTATATGTATGAGAAAATATTTTTTATGTAAAAGAGAAAAGAAAATAAAAATGTATTATTTTTTTGAGTATTTTGAATTTAGGGCAAAAACCCTAATTTTAAAGAAAATGCATTATTATCTAATTTAATACAACTATTTATTTATTATTTATAAAAATAAAATAAAATGAAGTATATTGTGAAAAAAGTATTTTTGTATCAAATATTAATAAAAATGGAAAACTCAAGTATTTTTTATATTTTAGCTTAAATATATTAATAAACATATATATATATATATATATATATATATATATATATATATATATATATATATATATATATATATATATTAAACCTTAAATAGGTATTATACACAAAGATAAATATTTATTTAATATTTTAATAAAATAAATAAAAAGAGTATTTTTTGTGTGAAATATTTTCAGAATGTAAAATAAAAATAAAAATTGTATTTACACTATTTTCTATTTATTCTAATAATAGTACATATATATTTTATATACAAACAAAAGAAATAAACAAATAAATATGCAAATAAATACAAAAATGATGGAAAAAAATATTTTTAATTTTTAAATGTCATGAGAAAAAATAAACAAAGTTAATCAAAAAAGAAAAAGTCAAAAATGTTAAAATATGAGCAAATGGGCTCAGGGGGGTGTGAATCAAAAAAGGTGGTGTGAAAAGTAAAATAACACAGGCCCAGCCCACTGATCATTGTCTTCAACCTCCAGCTTCAAACATTTGAAAAACGCGCGCCCCTGTTCCTCAATGTCTAACTCCTGATTCTTGGCTTTTCAGCAAAAACTCATAACACAAGAAATGTTCAGCATGAAGAGACGGTTTCAACCATATAAATGACTTGACCTATCTCTCTAAGATGAGGGAGAATTTCTCCTCCCCCAATTTCTGACCTAACTTTTCATCAATGTTCAGACATGAAATTCTCTAAGCACACGAAACATAAATGAAATCTAATCATATGAGCATGTTCAGGGCTATGATTGTGACATGTTTTCTTCAAAAACCTAAAGCTAACAATGCCTAATAAGAGAGATAGAACTCCATGAATATACCTGTTCAGTTGGAATCGAGCTTGGCAATGGAGGATGTTTCAGAGTGAAATGATGACTTGTACAGCTTCCTTGAAGTGTAAGGATGCTTTTCCAATTCCTACTTTGTCTTGAAACTCCCTGAATCGAGCTAATGAACTCCAACTGCAAAACAGAAAATTAAAAATGGTGAAGTGGCTTGGAGGTGTTACAGGTCTGATTTTAGGACATGGTTAGCTTGCATATGTTGTAGGGAAGGTAGAGGAAAAGGTTTGGATCAAAATGCTCGAAGGGATTGGGAGTTTGCACTCAAACTGCAGGGGCTCCCCTGTTTGTACAGTTTTGAGGTGATTAGAGCAATGGGAGTGTTTCAGATGGCAAGGGCTCGTGTGTTAGCTTGGATTTTGTCTATGGAATGTGTTTGGTAGCTTTTGTGTTGTGTGTCTAAGCTGAGATGAGAGATGGCATAAGTTATGGACTTTTCTTCTATCTTAAGCAACAAAAGCAAGTTGGTGGTTTTAGGTTAGTAGGGGGCCTCCTAATGTGCTGCATAAACATCTCTTGATCAGTGTGTTATGCACATAAACTTGTGCCAAGCAGATCTTTCATGTACTTGTTGGATTACAAACTTGACATAAAGCTAATCTTTTCAAAAATGGAAATTTCACTTTATCTAGTTTAGGATTAATCTTGCATACAATGCTTGCACTCAAAGAACAATACCTTAACACATTGAATATGCATTAAATTATTGAGTATGAAATGGTTCAAGGACCTGTAATCAAGCATAAAGCAAACTGATTTCAAATTGGCAAGATTATGAACATGTCTTGATGAAGAACAAAAAGTGAATTTTTGCCAACTTGTGAAATTCGAATCTCTCAAG
Source organism: Vicia faba (assembly GCA_948472305.1). Taxonomy (NCBI): domain Eukaryota; kingdom Viridiplantae; phylum Streptophyta; class Magnoliopsida; order Fabales; family Fabaceae; genus Vicia; species Vicia faba. Next base: position 1,502,172,387 of record OX451739.1, on the reverse strand, counting down.
TTATGAGGTTGTTTGATGAGTTCTTGGACATTTTGGAAAGCTTGGAATGTGTACTACAATCCATCTTTGAAATTCAAATCAAAATTCCAAGTGGAAGGGTATGAAAAGTGGCCTTGAAGTAGGGTAGAAAACCTTGTCAAAATAGGTCAAATTTCACTAAGTTAAAAGATGGTTTAGTACCCTTATTCAAAAAATTATAACTTGAGATACAAGCTTCAAATGAGAAAACTTTGTGAATCAAAGTTGTAGATTATGCAACAAGCTACAACTTTCATGTTTTGACTTTTGTTTGAATCCAAATGGATCATGGTGAAAAGATGGGGCAAAGTTGGGAAAAAATTAGGGTTTTTCATAACTTAGAAAAATTCTAAGTTATGAAAAATTCCATTTTCAAACCCTAATTTGCATTTTGTGATTTCTTGGTGAACAAGTTTCATGATTTGGCATGTTTTGATGAAAAATGAATCTTGACTCTTGATTTTGACCAAAAAGTCAAAGTTTGACTTTTCAGTATACAGTCAAAATTGATCAATTGACTGGGAAATTCAACTGTCAACCTTGTGTACTTGGGATCTCTTGAGCTTGATGAACATGTCAAGATAATCCCATGGGGTCCTTGAGTCCATATGTGAGCTTGGTTTGCCATTGGCTAGGTCAAACAGTCAAAAATTGCCTTTGTGCAGTCAAAACCCTAAAAATGACCATTTTGCCCTTCTGGTGATCTGATCAAATTTCTTGTGGAATTGTGATCCAAACTTTATCAAATGATCCATATGAGTTCATAATGTTGATGTGGATCAAATTTCATGAGGTTTGACTGTCAATTGGCCACAGTTGACTTTTTCCCCAATACAGTTGATTTCTAGGTCAACTGTCCAATTGACTGGGTAAAACTTGGAATCAAGACTTGAAACTTGGCATGGGTAAACTTGGAAGTTCAACATGAAGCATGAAAGTCATCTTAGGCTTTTTGGGTCAAAACATCCTTAGGCAAACACAAACCCTAATTTGAGTCCACAGTGCAAGGAGAAGTCCTGAGCAGAGGAACCCTAATTGGATCTTGATCTTCAAAGGTCTTGTGATGAGAAAATGTTGAGGAAATGGGAGGGCAAATTTTGGGGTACAACAGTTGCCCCTGTTCAATCTTCTTGGACCTGAAGAGTTAGATTGGCAAGTTTGCCTTTCGTGACTCGAGGGTAAAAGGAGATTGGACACTAGAGTGCCCGGAAATTTGCACTCGCATGCTGGAGTCTCAACAATGTGGTGTCGGGAATGGGCTTATAGATGCCATTTGGAGAGGTGACAGAACCTTGTTGGGAATGGGCTTATAGATGCCATTTAGAAGTATCGGTCGCATAAGAGATTCCTTTGCGAGAACTTGTGTATTTGAGAAAGACGGATGTTTTCCTGGCTTGTTACAGGTGTTTGATCCTCAGTCTCCTGATGCAGACATGCCCTGGCTGGATACAGGTATTGAATCTACAATTGGTTGCTCACAGATATGCCCTGGCTGGATACAGGAGTTGAATCTGGAAATAGTCGTTAATAGATGTGCCCTGGCTGGATACAGGAATCGAATCTTCGAACTCCTCAGACGTGCCCTGGCTAGATGCAGGAGTCGAGTCTGGAAACGTGGTCAACAGATATGCCCTGGCTGGATACAGGAATCGAATCTGGAGCTGTTGTAGTTGATAGATGTGCCCTGGCTAGATACAGGAATCGAATCTTGAAACTGATCACTCTCAGATGTGCCCTGGCTAGATACAGGTATCGAATCTGGAATTGTGGCAGTTGAAGGTAGTCGTTTTTGAGATTGTCTTTTTTCTGAAAAGGCAAAAACGTAAGTTGTATGCAATGTCATGATGCATGATATCATGATGTTCAACATGAGATGTTGTATGCGTTTCATCATGTATGTAAGCAAGATGTATGAAAATGTAAAATGTTTATGAATGTAATTTCGTCTTGGGGAAAATAAATCCTTGACGAACGGCCGGAGAATTGCTCTGTGGAAGGGATATTTGGCCGAAGTTTTGATGAGAGGCATGCAGAGGACTTCAATGATGGATTCCGCCGGGGATAATGATGATAAAATCCACTGGGGAACTCCAAAGATAAACTCTGCTTGGGAATACCAAAGATAGACTCCGCTGGGGATTGAAGGAACTTTGCCGAGAGCGATCTTCCGTGGCTTTTAGCTGAGGATAACCCAGTTATAAGTCCTTATGAGGAAATAACTCTAAATAAAACTCGGGAGAGACGTTCGTGCTCCGCAGGAGATAAGCTTCCAGAATCTACTGGGGATGAGCTTTAAGACCTGCCGGGGAATTGAGATGATTTGGTCACATTCTTCAGTTGAACCTACCTTGGTGCCTTGGCGGACAAAACAACCAGACTGCATTAGACAACTCCACATTGCCCCTGTCTTTGATGTCACCTGTAATTAATCTCTTGTTTCATATGCAAACATTTATGAATCAGCAATTTAATGTCAAATGCATATATAAAAAATGAACATTGGACGTTCTTCGCAAGACAAAACAAAAAGAGGAAAACAATGGTAATTTGTATGAACAAGTGAATTTGTATTGATTTAAACTTTGCCTGTGAATAGGCGTTTTTGTACAAGAGGCTGACATCCTAGTAAGAGGATATCGCCAAATAGTATAGAGTTTACAATTTGAAAAAGAAAATAAAACAGCTATGTGAACAATCCCACTGGGTTCCAACTCTGCTATCGCCTTTATGTCTTCGAACGTCTCATCGCTTTGCTGCCTAATTTGAAGATGAAGCTGATTGGTCAATGCCGAAATCTGGAGCCAGATAGTTGATGCCGAATTCCGGATGCGAAGTGATCCAATGAGACATAGTGTTACGCTTTTATCCCTAACTTTTGCCTGGACCGCCCTTTCGGGTTTTCAGTCCACCGGGATACCCATTTTTGCCCAAGCCGCCCTTTCAGGTTTTCGACTTGCCGGGCGTACAGATTTTTTATTCATTTCATCCCTTACTTTTGCCCGAACCCTTTTGGTTCGCCGGGAAGCCCTTATTTTGCCTAGGTATGTCAACCTAGCGGGTCTCTTATTTATGCGTAGTATTTTTTCACTATGTCTGCATTGGCGGGGTGGGGAAGGTCGTCACCATCCATGGTGGTTAGGATCATGGCTCCTCCTGAGAACACACGTTTAACCACAAATGGCCCTTCGTATGTAGGGGTCCATTTGCCCCTGGGATCACTTTGAGGAAGGATGATGCGTTTGATTACCAGGTCCCCAAATTGATACTCTTGCGGTCTGACTTTCTTGTTAAATGCCCTGATCATCCGTTTTTGATACGTTTGACCATGACAGATAGCAGTGAGCCTCTTTTCGTCGATCAGATTTAATTGATCAAGTCGAGTCTGGATCCAATCATCTTCGTTCAAGTCTGCATCCTTCATTATCCGGAGAGAGGGTATCTGGATCTCGATTGGCAAGACTGCCTCCATGCCATAGACTAAGGAGAAGGGAGTTGCCCCGGTTGATGTCCTTGCTGAGGTGCGGTACCCATGAAGAGCGAACGGTAACATCTCGTGCCAATCATTATAGGTCACTGTCATCTTCTGCACAATTTTCTTGATATTTTTATTGGCTGCCTCTACAGCCCCATTCATCTTCGGCCGGTAGGGAGAAGAATTGTGGTGCTGTATCTTGAATTGTTCACAGAGTTCAGTGATCATTTTGTTATTGAGATTGGTACCGTTGTCCGTAATGATTCTTTCCGGGACGCCGTACCGACAGATCAGATTATGCCGGATGAAACGTGCCACGACGCTCTTGGTTACTGTGGCATAGGATGCTGCCTCAACCCACTTTGTGAAGTAATCGATTGCTACCAAGATGAAGCGATGCCCATTGGATGCCGTTGGTCGGATCTCACCGATCATATCGATGCCCCACATTGCGAAAGGCCAAGGTGCCGTCAGGACATTCAAAGGAACCGGAGGGATATGCACCTTGTCAGCATAGATCTGGCATTTATGACAAGTTCGGGAGTGTTGGTAACAATCGGCTTCCATTGTGGACCAGAAATATCCTGCCCGAAGGATTTTCTTAGCCATGGTGTGTCCACTGGAATGTGTTCCAAATGTACCTTCATGCAGTTCCATCATGATTTTCTCCGCTTCAGCCTTATCCACACAACGTAGCAGAGTCGAATCATGATTCCGTTTGTAGAGAATGCCGTTGCTGAGGAAGAATTTTGCAGCAAACCTCCTCATGAACTTCTTATCATTGACGGATGCTCCGTCAGGGTATTCCTGAGCTTCCAAGTACCTCTTCACCTCATGATACCAGGGTTTCTCAGTGACCTTCTCAACCTCGAGCTCGCAGCAGTATGCCGGTTCATCCAACTTCCAGATTATGATTCGGGGAGCCTCATTGTCCCATTTAACTTTGAACATTGAAGACATCGTGGCTAGTGCGTCCGCTAGCTGATTCTCCTCTCTAGGGAAATGTTCGAAAGTTATCTCTTCAAAGTGAGGGAGCAAGGTCGACACATACTCCTTGTAAGGAATAAGATTCGGGTGTTTCGTATCCCACTCGCCCTTGATCTGATTGATCACGAGAGCGGAATCTCCGAAGACACTTAGGAATTTTATCCTTAAGTCGATTGCAGCTTGTAAACCCATGATACATGCCTCGTATTCTGCCATGTTGTTGGTGCAGCTGAAACATAATCGGGCGGTGAGGGGAGTATGAGTTCCTTTGGGAGATATGATTACAGCGCCGACGCCGTTACCCAAAGCGTTGGAGGCTCCATCAAAATGCATAGACCACCGGGATCCTTCCTCAGGTCCTTCATCCGGTCCAGGTACTTCACAGTCAGTTACCAGCATGATGTCTTCGTCCGGAAAATCAAAGTTCAATGATTGGTAATCGTCCACAGGTTGGTGTGCCAAATGATCTGCCAGTACACTTCCCTTAATTGCTTTCTGAGTTGTATACTGGATGTCATATTCTGTCAAGATCATTTGCCATCTCGCTATTCTTCCAGACAGAGCGGGCTTTTCAAATATGTACTTGATGGGATCCATCTTTGAAATCAAAAAAGTAGTGTGAGTCAGCATATACTGTCTTAGCCGGCGAGCAGCCCATACAAGAGCGCAGCAAGTTTTCTCGAGCAGTGAGTAACGAGACTCACAGTCGGTAAACTTTTTGCTCAAGTAATAAATAGCGTGCTCTTTTCGGCCAGACTCGTCATGCTGCCCCAGCACACACCCCATTGAATTATCAAGCACTGTCAAGTATAGTATCAGAGGTCTTCCCTCCACCGGAGGCATAAGAATGGGTGGCTCTTGGAGATATTCCTTTATCCTTTCAAAGGCGGCCTGACATTCATCATTCCAGCGTACCACTTGATCTTTCTTCAGTAATTTGAAGATTGGCTCACAAGTAGCAGTTAGATGTGAGATGAATCGGGCAATGTAATTCAGTCGTCCTAGGAAACCTCTGACTTCTTTCTCTGTTTTTGGAGTCGGCATCTCTTGAATAGCTTTAACCTTGGCAGGGTCCACCTGGATACCTTTATCACTTACAATGAAACCTAGCAATTTTCCGGACCTCACCCCAAAGGTGCATTTGTTGGGATTCAACCTCAGCTTGTATAACTTGAGTCGATCAAACAACTTCTTCAGATGGTCAAGGTGCTCCTCCTCAGTTTGAGACCTCGCAATCATGTCATCAACGTATACCTCAATCTCATGATGGATCATATCATGAAATAAAGCAACCATGGCACGTTGATAGGTTGCCCCAGCATTTTTCAATCCGAATGGCATGACCTTATAACAGAAGGTGCCCCACTGAGTCACGAAGGTAGTCTTCTCCATATCCTCTGGAGCCATCTTAATCTGATTATACCCTAAAAAACCATCCATGAAGGAGAACACCTTGTGTTGAGCTGTATTGTCAACAAGGACATCGATGTGAGGTAGGGGGAAGTCATCCTTGGGGATGGCCCTGTTCAAATCCCTGTAGTCGACACACATTCTGACTTTACCGTCCTTCTTCGGTACTGGCACCACATTGGCAACCCACTGAGGGTAAGAAGTCACTGCGAGGAACCCGGCATCAAACTGCTTCATAACCTCGGCCTTGATCTTTTTAGACATCTCTGGACGCATCCGTCGAACTTTCTGCTTTACCGGAGGGCAATCTTCCTTGGTTGGCAGGTCGTGAACTACAATGTCGGCGTCCAAACCAGGCATATCTTCATAGGACCAAGCAAAAATCTCCATGTAGTCTTGCAGCATCTGGATCAATCGTTGCTTCACGCTGAGCTCTAGATTGGCACCAATCTTGACCTCTTTCCTATCTGTCTCAGTACCCAGGTTAATTGTCTCCACAGGCTCTTCATGTGGCTGAATAGCCCTCTCTTCCTGAAGTAGCAGTCTCGCAAGTTCACCAGGCACTTCGCAATCATCTTCACCTTCGTCTTCGGCCAAGTTGATCGGATTTTCGAAGTCATAACTGGCGGTAGCAGAGCTGTTACCAGTGAGATCCAGAGTGGATTGAAACCTGTATAAGTGAGTGTGTGTAAATATAGCTGTTTTGCAATATGTATAACACAGAAAGAAAAAAGAGCACAAGATTTGAAATGCAACAAACGTCCAATGTTTTGATTGATGATATATGAAAATGTCATACAAAAAGCCCTCACAAATGGAGCTACGATGCCCCGGGCAGGACACCGAGCCAACAAAGTTTTAACATATTGTTTGTTACAAATTTGGAAATCAAAAGAAATCAATTACTGCGTGACAAATGTGATAGGGGTAAAATCCTTTGCCGTCCAGTTGCTAGGTTCGTTGCTGGTAGTCGGGTAGATCCAACTGTCAAACTCTGCTTCCTCTACATCCTCCTCGATAGCATTCACCCTTGAGCTGGAAATAAACACCGGAGCCTTTCCGATCTTCTCTTTGCGCACTGCCTTCTGAGCCTCTGCAGTAAAGCCTAGCCCAAACTTGTCGTTCTTCTGAGTGAAGTCAGGAAGCTGACCCCAGTGTGCACAATTGCCTTTCTGAACCACAGCCCGGGCATCCCTTAGGGAAGCCATCTTCAAGGAATCATTCTCTTCGGCCATTGTCTCTGCAGCTGCTGAAATTGGATGCACCTCCTCGAAATGCTGGAAGGGGGTTTCAATAAACTCTCCGTCCATCTCGATGTACCTGAAGGAATTCAAATGGCTCACCATATACTCCTCTTCTCCTTGCACATTGACGATCTTTCCCCTGACGGGATACTTCAGCTTCTGGTGCAAGGTGGAGGTCACGGCCCCAGCTTTATGGATCCAAGGTCGACCCAACAGACAAGAGTACGATGGACGTATATCCATCACGTAAAAGGTAGAATCAAACACTTGAGAGCCCACATGAATAGGGATGTTAACCTCTCCATGAACCATCCTTTTGGAACCGTCAAAGGCCCTGACGATGATATTGCTGGGTTTCAACTCCAGGCCTTCATAATCCAGACGATCTAAAGCCTTTTTCGGTAGAACATTCAAGGAAGAACCAGTATCCACCAATACATGTGCCAGAGTAGTGCCCCTGCATTCAATAGAGACATGCAGGGCATCATTGTGGTTTCTCCCTTTCGCGGTCAAGTCAGCATCTGAAAAACCCAAGCCGTTGTCCGCCGTTAGATTCGCTATGCAATCAGTGAACTGGACTGCACACGTCTCCTGCGGCACATGGGCCGTCTTGAGAAATGAGATCAAAGCCTTAGCATGGGCTTCGGAGCATAGCAATAAGGAGAGCAGGGAGATCTTGGAGGGTGTATGCCCCAACTGCTCGACAACGTTAAAATCACTTTTCTTTATTATTTTCAGAATCTCCTCCATTTCTTGTCGGGAGGCCTCAGCATTTATGGGTATTGGTGCCTCCATCCGGGCAGGCTCTTCTTCAATCCCTTTGCCCCGAGCATTTGATGACTCGGCAGCAGGGGAAACAACTTGATCAGCAACAGGACCAGGTAAACTTGTAGGTTTTATGAGGAGGGGTTTTCGAATAGCGGGCGGTGCAATGTCAGGCGAGAAGAGCCTGCCACTGCGGGTGACCTTGGCTGGACCAGTGATATCGCAGATACTGGCACTAGCGTCGAATTCTTGTTTGATTCCATTTACATACACGTCTGCCCCATAATGCCAGGGGACAGCTTTATCGGACACGTAGGAGAGGGGCCCCGAAACAGTAATGATCACAGGCGCAACTGTCATGATTTGAATAGGCTTCTTCGGGGGAGCCTTGATTGGATTTTTGAAGATGGTAATCACAGAAACTTCTTTTATCGGAACCAATTGAACAGCAGTATTTTTGAATAGAATTTCCTTGCTATCCATTAGGCCTTGGATGCCTAACCTCAGCAAGGGACAATCAGATAGGGAAATAGCACAGAACAGGCAACCTTCACCGCAACCCGGAAATAAACCGGCCCACAGTAGGTTCTTCTTAACAGTCTTCAGAGGGGTAACAACTTCATCTATCGAAACGGCATACGTTTCTTCCTCAATGGCATTTACCCTATGCTGGGGCATAGGAGCCGTTACAACATTTGGTCTTTCCGGTGCTTCAAACTGAATTTCCTTTGCGTCGATCAGATCTTGCACTTTGTTTCTCAAGGCCCAGCAATCATCAGTAGTGCGCCCGGGACTATCAGAATGATAAGCACACCAGGCATTTGGGTTATATTTAGGAGACGCAGTGTTGACGACTTTAGGAGCTTCTTTTAGGGTCACCAGGTTGGTGGATAACAGTTGGGGTAAAATTTGAGATAAGGTCATACTTAGTCGGGTATACTGCCTCTTGGGCCTTTCGCTTCTTTGTTGATTGTACTGCTGAGGAGCAGCAACAGGTTTGGAGATGACCAAAGCATTGACGGCTTGGCGACTTTCGGGCTTGACTTGTCTTCTAGGACCATAGACGGCACTTGCTTCTTTCTTAAATGGCCTCTTCTCAGCACTTGTAGAGGCAGCCTTCTGTATCTTGCCTGACCTGATGCCAGCTTCAATTCTTTCTCCCGTTAATATCAAATCTGTAAATCCAGCGGAGGAGTTACCAACCAAATGATTGAAAAACGGACCAGACAAAGTCCCAAGGAACATATCAACCAGCTCTCGATCAGTTAATGGAGGCTGCACCCTGCCAGCCAAATCTCTCCATTTTTGAGCGTACTCTTTGAACCCTTCACCCGTCCCTAGAGACATACCCTGAAGTTGGGTACGCGTAGGAGCGAGATCAGAATTGTATTGGTATTGTCTGTAGAATGCGGTTGCCAAATCTTCCCAGTGTCGGATGCTAGCTCCATCCAATTGGTAGAACCATTCAAGTTGTGACCCCGAGAGGCTATCTTGGAAGAAGTGAATCCAGAGGTTCTTATCCGCCGTGTAAGGTTGGATTTTCCTTACGTACGACCTTAGATGCAGCTTTGGGCAGGAGACCCCATCATACTTGGCGAAGGCAGGCGCCTTAAACTTGTGTGGAATGACTACCCCAGAAGATAACCCCAAATCTCCGAAATCCAGTCCCGGCACATTCTGAATTTCCATGGCGCTCAAGCGGTCCTCCAATTGCTTGTACCTATCAGCAGCAGGTGGGTATTGTTCGTCGTTATAGTCCGTCTCGTTGTCGGAGACTGCGGGACTAGGAGCTCCTCCCCCTTGGGGACTGTTTTTCTCAGCAGAAGAAGTGGTTGGATCAGCTTCATTGTGGAGTGTGTTCCCAAATCTGCGTCCGGTGTTGAACAATGCAGTCCTCTTTTTCTTCTTCTTCTTCATGAGTAGAGTCTTCAACTCTTGCTGACCTTGGGCTAGGCTTAGGACCATCTCTTGAAACTGTGCACTTTGGGCCTGAAGGGCCTTGATTGCCTGCTCACTGGATGAGTCTGGATTCATGATGACTGTTCACACAAACAGCGAAGAAAATTAAGCAACCTGCGAAATAGGGTACCTGCTATGCATATGGTGCAATGGAATGCGTAGGTATGCAATGCATTCAAGGATTTAGAATATTCAAAATTTGTTGTAGACAAAAAGGAACGCACATTACATTAATAAGGAGAAATTTGTTAATACATAAATGCCCCATGGGCCAAATACTACAAAATGACTCCTTAAGGTAAAAAGACATTGCGCATCCTCTTTGGCGCGATGTAGGTGTTGAGATTCCTTTCCTCGTGCAGCAGGCGGGTGAGTTCCAGGACCTTCTTTTCACTAGCATGCAGACTGGTCTCAAGAGAATTCCATTCTTCCTTAAGCTGGACCCAGCTCTTCTGCATTTCTTCCCAGGAGGTGGGCATGTCGGGATGTTGAATGGTGTAGGATGCCTCTCCTTCCAAGACTGGCTCTTTGATCACAGGGAGCATATGAGGATAAGGCATCACTAACTTCTGGGAGCGGGCTCGTATCCACTTGAGATACGGTTCCAACGGGATGGAGTTCTTGTGCCCCAGTGTCTTGCTGTCTATCCTACTTGGCATCCTCCAAGCTCTGATAAATTTCTGACGAAGTCCTTGAGTATCGTTGTCGAAGTCAAAAACTATGTTAGGGATTAACATGTCATGAGGGCCATCCCTCCGAGCATAACCAAACTGTCTCCAAGCCAGGCATGGGTTGTAAGTAATACCCCCTTTGATTCCAAATAAAGGAACATTGGGGTACTCCCCACATCGATCAATGATAGTGATGTCTTCCCTAGACCTAGGGCACCAATGTATATCTGCATGCGTGAGAGTCATTAACCGTTGTGACCATCTCAATCCCCGCTCGTTCTTTAAAACTGATTGTGGAAGGTGCGAAATAAACCACCTTCCCAAGAGAGGAGTGCAACACAAAAGGACACCCCTTCTTCTCATGGTTCGAGTGTAACATGAGTGAAGGATGTCCCCCAGCAGTGTAGGTATAGGATTCCTGGTCATGAAGATCTGGACAACACTGATATCAATAAGTTGATCTGGGTTAGGGAACAACACCAAACCATAGACAAGGAGGGCCGTGACTTCTTCAAAAGCTCGTAGGTCAAGTGAGTTCCAACATTCTTGGGCCTTCTCGAACAGGAACCTGGCTAAGAAACCCTTGATACCACTTCTAACTTCCCAATGTCCCTTGAGGTCAGATGTCTGTAGGTGCAAGGCTTTATCAATCTCTTCAAGCTTGGGTTCCTCTTCCGTACCGTTGTAGGGTAGTTGATCAAGGATAGGGACCTTCAGAAGTCGGGAGAACTCTTCCAATGTAGGCACCAACTGATAATCCGGAAAAGTGAAGCAGTGATGCAGAGGGTCAAAGAATTGGAACAGGACCTTTATCAAGTCCTCCTCAATGTTGGTGTTAACCAAGCTGATGAGTCTTCCATGTCTCTCACTGAATGAAGAGCCCTCGGGAATCCTGGACAAAAGTTCCTTAAGCTGAGGAGGGATCTTTACAAGGCTAATCTGAATTGTCTTTCTGCGAGCAGTTTCCATGTCCTATAAAACAAGAACAAAGATGAAGATTCGAAACCCTTGAAATGGTTAGTCAATGCTCATGATGTTTGTATGATGTAATGATGTGATGATTAAATACACTATAAATATTCACAAAGGCAAACATGGTAAGGCACACAAGTCACACAAGCCCTTAGAGTTTAGGCCTGCATGGGGTCTGGGTATTACCCTCTTGAAGTTTGGTGGGCTCAACCTGTCCTATCAAAAGTAACCGGGTTCTAAAGGTCCCAATATCACTGAATTGCTTTCATTGTTCATCGTTTCGATTTAGCCACTGAACTGGCGACCGAAATATTCCAGGAAAGCAACCCTCAATTGAGTGTAGTATCGAGTATCAACCAACCTCGGACTGCACCAAAGTCAGTTATCTCACTACCCTAAAAAGGCCAAGATGGTTCAATTAAGGTTCCTAAGGTCAGTTGATGCTTCACGACACCACGCGGCGGCCCCGTACTCTCCTTGACTGAACTCAAGGGTTACCGGTACACACCAAAGTGCCACATCAACGTAGCAGACTGTTTCAACCATGTCGGTATACCCCGCACAGTTCCCTCACAGCCTTGTTGCTACTTTCTAACAAGGTATCCCCAGATCCGGGTTAGGATCTATAAAGCTCCGATACAAAGCCCACAAAAATGTAAAAGCAAACAAAGCAAGCAATTGAAAATAAAGGTGATCTAAACCCTAAGGTTACTCCACTTTAAAAGTATTTCCCCAGCAGAGTCGCCAGTTCTGTGATACGGTGGGAGAACTGACTTGAGGTTTTGCGTTTGTATTCGCAAATGTTGCGGTTTAGCAAGAGTCGCCACCGACTTTTTATTTTATCCTAAGGAAAGGTTAAAAAGCACAGCAAAAAACCTTTTGAGATGTTTTCTTGGGTTCGGGGAGTAGATTATAGAAAGGGAAGGTATTAGCACCCTTTCTATCCATGGTTATCTATGGGCTCTTAGTTACTTGCTTAGATCACTTGCCTTTTGCTTTCAATTGTTTGAAATGGTGCTTTGTGTGTGTGTGGGTTTGAAAATATTTTGAAAAGAGGCCAATGTGGTGGCAACCTTTGTAATGATCCATGTGGGGATGTATACAAAGATGTATGTCTTTTGAAACGGTTTTCATTTGTTTTTGAAAGTTGTTTTGAAAGTTTAGTGTTGTGTGGTTTTGAAATTAGGCAAGTGTTTTGTTTTGCAAGTTTGATTCAAGTAACTAAGAGGTTATCTACTCCTAAATTTCTCAAAAGACTATTGCTATATTTTAACCCTTTTAGCAAGTTTGTTCCACCATTGTATTTGGTGGACAACCTTGTGTTAGGATGTGAAAGGGACAGGCGCGGGTCATCGTTTAGACCATAATTGCAACGGCGTTAAATGTCTTTGGGAAATTTTCTTTAAGGGACTTGATCATTTATCTTTGTTTGTTTTGAAAAGTTTTGTCGAGGGACTATGATCATTCAATTTGTTTGTTTTGCCCAAAGAAGTTCAACATACAATATGGCCCATTTATTTGAAGGCAACAAGTGGAATACCCTAGGGGGTGCAAGTGTGATTTGTGTGTCCATTTTCATGCTTGTTTATCTTGTATTAGGTCAAACTATTTTTTATCGTTTTTTCGCATACAAACCCTAATTCTAACATGTTATCATTAGAAAGCAATAAAGTGCGAAATTAAAATTACTAAGCTATTACAAAACCAAATATGGGAAGGGGGGTACAAATGTTCAAATGGGGATATTGACAAGAATTTAAATCTAAATTATTACATCATTTGAATATTTGCAAGGTAAATAAATTGCATAATTAAATGGAAATTAAATAAATATGTGAAATGCCAAAAGAAAGTTTTTATATGTATCAGAAAATATTTTTTATGTAAAAGAGAAAAGAAAATAAAAATGTATTATTTTTTTGAGTATTTTGAATTTAGGGCAAAAACCCTAATTTTAAAGAAAATGCATTATTATCTAATTTAATACAACTATTTATTTATTATTTATAAAAATAAAATAAAATGAAGTATATTGTGAAAAAAGTATTTTTGTATCAAATATTAATAAAAATGGAAAACTCAAGTATTTTTTATATTTTAGCTTAAATATATTAATAAACATATATATATATATATATATATATATATATATATATATATATATATATATATATATATATATATATATATATATATATATATATATATATATATATATATATTAAACCTTAAATAGGTATTATACACAAAGATAAATATTTATTTAATATTTTAATAAAATAAATAAAAAGAGTATTTTTTGTGTGAAATATTTTCAGAATGTAAAAAAAAAATAAAAATTGTATTTACACTATTTTCTATTTATTCTAATAATAGTACATATATATTTTATATACAAACAAAAGAAATAAACAAATAAATATGCGAATAAATACAAAAATGATGGAAAAAAATATTTTTAATTTTTAAATGTCATGAGAAAAAATAAACAAAGTTAATCAAAAAAGAAAAAGTCAAAAATGTTAAAATATGAGCAAATGGGCTCAGGGGGGTGTGAATAAAAAAAGGTGGTGTGAAAAGTAAAATAACACAGGCCCAGCCCACTGATCATTGTCTTCAACCTCCAGCTTCAAACATTTGAAAAACGCGCGCCCCTGTTCCTCAATGTCTAACTCCTGATTCTTGGCTTTTCAGCAAAAACTCATAACACAAGAAATGTTCAGCATGAAGAGACGGTTTCAACCATATAAATGACTTGACCTATCTCTCTAAGATGAGGGAGAATTTCTCCTCCCCCAATTTCTGACCTAACTTTTCATCAATGTTCAGACATGAAATTCTCTAAGCACACGAAACATAAATGAAATCTAATCATATGAGCATGTTCAGGGCTATGATTGTGACATGTTTTCTTCAAAAACCTAAAGCTAACAATGCCTAATAAGAGAGATAGAACTCCATGAATATACCTGTTCAGTTGGAATCGAGCTTGGCAATGGAGGATGTTTCAGAGTGAAATGATGACTTGTACAGCTTCCTTGAAGTGTAAGGATGCTTTTCCAATTCCTACTTTGTCTTGAAACTCCCTGAATCGAGCTAATGAACTCCAACTGCAAAACAGAAAATTAAAAATGGTGAAGTGGCTTGGAGGTGTTACAGGTCTGATTTTAGGACATGGTTAGCTTGCATATGTTGTAGGGAAGGTAGAGGAAAAGGTTTGGATCAAAATGCTCGAAGGGATTGGGAGTTTGCACTCAAACTGCAGGGGCTCCCCTGTTTGTACAGTTTTGAGGTGATTAGAGCAATGGGAGTGTTTCAGATGGCAAGGGCTCGTGTGTTAGCTTGGATTTTGTCTATGGAATGTGTTTGGTAGCTTTTGTGTTGTGTGTCTAAGCTGAGATGAGAGATGGCATAAGTTATGGACTTTTCTTCTATCTTAAGCAACAAAAGCAAGTTGGTGGTTTTAGGTTAGTAGGGGGCCTCCTAATGTGCTGCATAAACATCTCTTGATCAGTGTGTTATGCACATAAACTTGTGCCAAGCAGATCTTTCATGTACTTGTTGGATTACAAACTTGACATAAAGCTAATCTTTTCAAAAATGGAAATTTCACTTTATCTAGTTTAGGATTAATCTTGCATACAATGCTTGCACTCAAAGAACAACACCTTAACACATTGAATATGCATTAAATTATTGAGTATGAAATGGTTCAAGGACCTGTAATCAAGCATAAAGCAAACTGATTTCAAATTGGCAAGATTATGAACATGTCTTGATGAAGAACAAAAAGTGAATTTTTGCCAACTTGTGAAATTCGAATCTCTCAAGTTATGAGGTTGTTTGATGAGTTCTTGGACATTTTGGAAAGCTTGGAATGTGTAATAAAATCCATCTTTGAAATGCAAATCAAAATTCCAAGTGGAAGGGTATGAAAAGTGGCCTTGAAGTAGGGTAGAAAACCTTGTCAAAATAGGTCAAATTTCACTAAGTTAAAAGATGGTTTAGTACCCTTATTCAAAAATTTATAACTTGAGATACAAGCTTCAAATGAGAAAACTTTGTGAATCAAAGTTGTAGATTATGCAACAAGCTACAACTTTCATGTTTTGACTTTTGTTTGAATCCAAATGGATCATGGTGAAAAGATGGGGCAAAGTTGGGAAAAAATTAGGGTTTTTCATAACTTAGAAAAATTCTAAGTTATGAAAAATTCCATTTTCAAACCCTAATTTGCATTTTGTGATTTCTTGGTGAACAAGTTTCATGATTTGGCATGTTTTGATGAAAAATGAATCTTGACTCTTGATTTTGACCAAAAAGTCAAAGTTTGACTTTTCAGTATACAGTCAAAATTGATCAATTGACTGGGAAATTCAATTGTCAACCTTGTGTACTTGGGATCTCTTGAGCTTGATGAACATGTCAAGATAATCCCATGGGGTCCTTGAGTCCATATGTGAGCTTGGTTTGCCATTGGCTAGGTCAAACAGTCAAAAATTGCCTTTGTGCAGTCAAAACCCTAAAAATGACCATTTTGCCCTTCTGGTGATCTGATCAAATTTCTTGTGGAATTGTGATCCAAACTTTATCAAATGATCCATATGAGTTCATAATGTTGATGTGGATCAAATTTCATGAGGTTTGACTGTCAATTGGCCACAGTTGACTTTTTCCCCAATACAGCTGATTTCTAGGTCAACTGTCCAATTGACTGAGTAAAACTTGGAATCAAGACTTGAAACTTGGCATGGGTAAACTTGGAAGTCCAACATGAAGCATGAAAGTCATCTTAGGCTTTTTGGGTCAAAACATCCTTAGGCAAACACAAACCCTAATTTGAGTCCACAGTGCAAGGAGAAGTCCTGAGCAGAGGAACCCTAATTGGATCTTGATCTTCAAAGGTCTTGTGATGAGAAAATGTTGAGGAAATGGGAGGGCAAATTTTGGGGTACAACAGTTGGCAAAGGGGAGGTGATATAGAAAGTCAGTGGTGATGATATTAGCAAAAAAAGCTCTGGCCCAAAAACAAGCCCAACCTGCAAAAAGGGTTAAAAAACTGAAAAGAAAAAGATGTCAAAAAACAAAAGTAGCGCAGGTTCGAACCCATGACATGGGTCTCACCAGCGCGCTGCTTTGCCACTGGGGTGGCTATACATCCATTATCCTTAATGAAACAAAAATAACATATTCCAAAACGCGCCCTTGCCCTATTTCATCTTCTTCCTCAAGCCTTGACCGGACACCCTGTAACTTCCTCATACTTCCATGAAAATAAAAACTTATAACATGAAAAATGTAGAGCTTGAACTCACGATTCCAACCATGTAAGCTATGTAATCTAACTATCAAAGATTAAAGAGAATTTAAACAGCCCTAAATCTTGACCTAATATTTCCAGAAATTTCAAGTTTCAAATTCTCTTAGCACAAGTAAAATTAATGCAAGATAATGGTATGTACAGCTTCGTTATGATGAGGACTACATTTTTTATTCACAGATCGTGGCTTAAGGTTGCCTATATAAGGAGATAGAGTTTGAAATTTTACCTCTTTCAGTTGGAATCGTGAAATGAACTGGGGTGAGTTTGATGGAGGCTTGATGCTTGCTTGAGCTTCCTTGAGCTTCCCTGGATGTGTCCCAACCCTTGCCTTGCTCTGAAACTAGCTGGAACTCTTTGCCCAAGTCAAGTTGCAAGCTCTGAAGTCAACAATGGAAGATGGTGGAGGAGTGATTACAAAACAGGAATGATGGTTTGGAGGGACTTGATATCAAGTATGTAAGGTGTTTGAATGATCTAAACACAAAACGCACGAGCCAAATGGAAGATGGGGATGCTTGTGCAGAAACTGTATGTTTTAACAAATTTTGGGTGTTTTTCAGCTTGAGAGTGTTTCAGGTCTTGGCCAAGCGTGTATATTGTTGAATATGGTTGGTATATTAGTATTGAAATGGTTTTGTGTTAGCTCTCTATCAGCTGTGCAAATGCTAGCCTTTTTGCCAACTTTCTTGTACTTGAAGCAAAGTGACAAGACCAAAGCTTCACATGCTTGTACCAGCTTGCTTAGGGTTGGTATGAGTTTGTACAACTTGCTTGAGACCTATGTGGTTTCTATGCATTAAGGAGACATGTTCAAAGCTCAAAATTGTAAAGTTTGCAAAAGTGGTTCTTTTTCAAAATGGCAATGGAACCTTTTTGCCATAAATGGAATTACAAGTTGGATAAAGGTTCAAAAGCATGGATTAAAGCTTTGTCAACTGAGTAAGCATTTAATTAAGGAGTGTGGAACAAGTTTAGGACTTGTGCAGCATGAAATAGCCAGCATAAGATTGATTTGCAACTTGGTTCTTCATGAAATGGCTTGAACAAAAAGTGAGAAAATGCCAATTTCCTCTCTTCGATCTACTCAAACATGATCTTGGAGAGTTCTTGGACATTATGGAAATATTACAATGTTCTCTATAATCCATATTTGAAATTAATTTTGAGATACTTCTTGGAACTAGGTGAGAAATTGCCATGAAGTTGGGTCCAAAACCTGCCTAAATTAGGGCAAAATTTTACTAAGTTAAGAAGTTCATGACCATGTATTCACAAATTTATAACTTGAGATCTAAGAATCTTTAGGGAAAGGTTTGTGAATAAAAGTTGTAGATTTCATGGAGATCTACAACTTTCATGTTGGGAACTTTCCTTGAATCAATATGCATCATGGTGAAAAAGTGGTGTAAAGTTGAGAAAAAATAAAAAAAAATTCTATACTTAGAAATTTTCTAAGTTAGAAAATTTTCAAATTCAAAACCCTAATTTTCAAATTTGGTTTTCTTGGTGAACAAGTTTCATATTTTGACATGTTTTGATGAACTATGACCCTTGGTACTTGATTTTGACCAAAAAGTCAAAGTTTGACTTTTCAGTATACAGTTGACTTTTGATCAGTTGACTGCAAATTTCATATGTCAATCCAATGAATTTGAAATGTTTTGAGCCATGTAATTAAGTCAAGATGATGCCATTGAATACTTGAAATCATGCTTGAACTCAATTGGTCATTTGCTAGGTTAAGAATCATAAATTGCCCTTCCTCAGTCAAAACCCTAATTTTGACCATTTTGCCCTTTTGATGATTTGATCAAATTTCTTGAGGAGTTGTAATCCAAACTTGATCAAATGGTACATATGAGTCTAAAATGTTGATGTGGATAAAAAATTATGAAGTTTGACTGTAAATTGGCCATGGTTGACTTTTCCCCCAATACAGCTGATTTTTAGGTCAACTGTCCAATTGGCTGATCAAAAATGTGGTTCAAGGATTGAAACTTATCATGAGCAATCTTAGGGGTCCAAAATGATGTATGAAAGTCACATGAAGCATTTATGATCCAAAAATCCTTGTTCAAACTCAAACCCTAATTTTGGGTTATCAGTGCAAGATGAGATGTCTTGAGCTGAGCAAACCCTGATCTTGTCTTGAGTCAAAGAAGTCTTGTGAGAAAAGCCTTGATAAATGAGAGGGAAAATTTTGGGGTACAACAACTTCCCCTGTTCAATCTTCTTGAACCTAAAGAGTTAGATTGGCGAGCTTTGTCGTTCGTGACTCGAAGGTAAAAGATGATTGGACACTAGAGTGCCCATAAATTTGCACTCGACAAAGTGTAGTTGAGGGAATGGGCTTAAAAATGCCATTTGGAGAAGTGTTAGAATATTGTTGGAGATGGGATTGTAGATGCCATCCAATAATGTTTGTTGAATTGTAACTTGTAAGCTGAAAGAATGAGTATCAGAATGGTGTCCGTGTCTGGAACGTATTTGAGCTGTATCTGTACTTGAAATCTGAATAAGTATCAGAATGGAATCCGTGTCTGGAGCGTATCTGAACTTGAAATCTGAATGAGTATCAGGATGGCATCCGTGTCTGAAGTGTATCTGAACTGTATCTGATAGTTGAAATCTGAATGAGTATCAGAATGGCATCCGTATCTGGAGCGTATCTGAACTGTATCTAGATCGCATATTGTTTAACAGTAGCTGTTAATCTTATCCTGAAAAGGGTACAATGTTAGCGGGAACACAAAATTATGTTGCATGAAATGTATGATGCAATATATGTGTCTTATCAATGTTTATGATATGTAGATGTAATGTATGCGCATGTGAGCTGATTTGCTGTATTGCTGCATGATTGAGGAAAATAAATCCTTGACTGCTGCTGAGGATATGTGGAATCTTCATGTCCTGAAGTTGGGGTATTGACAAAAATTTTGTTGTGACAGCAATGTCATATACTGCTTGAGGAATCTTGCTTGGGGAATCCAGAGAATTTTGATGACTTCTACTGGGAATTAATAATGGGAGTCTTTATTCCATTGGGGAATATTGAAAACTCTGTGGGGGAAAAGCTTATTCCTGTTTGGGAAAAAGTTCAGGAGTTTCGGTCGTCTGCCACTATACTGGGGAGTTATCCTAGGTTGGGGAGAAACAGAAGTTAATTGTTATCTGGTTGGTTTTCAGGCTTCAAGACAACTTGCTGGGGAATTTGGAGAAACTGGATGGTTTCTATCGAGGATTAATAGTTTGAAGTTTCAGCTCCGCTGGGGATCTAAATGACGTACCTTGGGGATTGCTCATGGAATAGCTTAAAGATGTTTTCCTATTCTTTTAACCTGTCAGTAATTTTCCTTTTTTCATTTTGCTTATTTGTAAACAGTAATTATGTTCAAATGCATATGTTCATTAATGAATCATTGGACGTTTTTGTAAATAAAACACAAGTGTAAAAGAAAAGGACAAATAATTTTCTGTTCTTTAAAGAGAGATCTTTGTATTTACTTTGAATAAGTATTTTTAGACAAAGGAGACAGACATCCTAGTAAGAGGATGGTTTCATAAAAATAAGAAAAATTTATACAAAAAAAGATAGTTATGTGTGATAATCCCATGGGGTTCCCATCCTGCTATAGCCCTCGTATCTCCGAACATCTTGTCTATTTGTTGCTTCGTCCGAAGATGATTGAATTGATCAGAAGCTCCGAGTTTGTCAGTGAAGAGATTATCCTTAAAGTGAACCGACGAGACATAATCATACGCTTTAATTCCCTAACTTTTTCCTGGACCGCCTTTTCAGGTTTTCAATCCACCGGGAAAACCCTTTTTTGCCCAAGTCTCCCTTTCGGGTTTTCAACTTGCCGAGTGTACATATTTTTTTATTTTTATCCCTAATTTTTGCCCGAACCTTTTGGTTCACTGGGATGCCCTTGTTTTTCCTAGGTGTGTCATCCTAGCGGGTCTCTTATGCGTAGTATCTTTTGCCTATGTCCGTGTTCGCAGGGTGTGGCAGGTCGTCACCGTCCATGGTGGTTAAGATCATTGCCCCACCGGAGAAGATGTTCTTGATTACAAATGGTCCTTCATAGGTAGGAGTCCATTTTCACCTGGGATCACTTTGTGGCAAGATGATGCGCTTGATCACTAGATCTCCAACTTGATAATCTTGGCATCTGACTTTCTTGTTGAAAGCCTTGATCATCCATTTTTGATACATCTGACCATGGCAAATAGCAATAAGTCTCTTTTCATCAATTAAGTTTAGTTGATCAAGTCGAGTCTGGATCCAACCGTCCTTATTCAAACCTGCATCCTTCATAATTCCCAAAGAGGGGATTTGAACCTCAATAGGCAGGACAACCTCCATGCCATAAACCAAAGAATAGGGTGTTGCCCCAGTTGACGTGCGAGCCGTGGTACGGTACCCGTGGAGAGCAAACGGCAGCATCTCATGCCAGTCCTTGTAGGTGACTATCATTTTCTGTATGATCTTTTTAATGTTTTTATTAGCAGCTTCGACTGCACCATTCATCTTTGGCCGATAGGGGGATGAATTGTGATGTTGAATCTTGAACTGCTTGCACAAGGCGGTGATCATAATATTGTTAAGGTTTGTGCCATTATCAGTGATGATCCTTTCTGGGATACCATACCGGCAAATGAGATTCTACTTGATGAAGCGGGCAACAACATTCTTAGTAACGGATGCGAAGGAAGCTGCTTCAACCCACTTTGCGAAATAGTCAATGGCCACTAGAATGAAACGGTGTCCATTGGAGGTTGTAGGCTTGATTTCCCCAATCATATCAATTCCCCACATAGCGAAGGGCCAAGGAGCTGTTAAGACATTTAGAGGAACCGGAGGCACGTGCACCTTGTCTGCATAGATTTGACACTTATGACAGGTCCGGGAGTGTTGATAGTAGTCTGCTTCCATGGTAGACCAATAATAGCCTGCCCGTAGGATTTTCTTCGCCATCGTATGCCCACTAGAGTGAGTGCAAAAGGTACCTTCATGTAATTAAGCCATGATCTTTTCAGCTTCAATCTTATCCACACAACGGAGCAGAATAGAATCATGATTACGTTTGTACAGGATGCCATTACTTAGGAAGAACTTAGTGGAGAATCTCCTTAGGAACTTTTTATCATTGATTGAAGCTCCTTCTGGATATTCTTGAGCCTCGAGATACCTTTTGACTTCATGAAACCAAGGCTGGTCCACTACTTCTTTAGTATTAAGCTCGTGACAGTGTGTTGGTTCATCCATTCGTTCAATGGTAATCTGGGGAGCCTCGTTATCCCAATTAAGTTTAAACATAGATGACATTGTGGCTAGAGCATCTGCTAGCTGATTTTCTTCTCGCAGGAAGTGCTCGAAGGTAATCTGCTCGAAATGTGGTAACAATGTCAAAACATGTTCTTTGTAAGGGATAAGGTTTGGTGCTTAGTGTCCCATTCTTCTTTGATCTGACTGATGACCAAAGCTGAATCTCCAAATACAACTAAAGATTTGATTCCCAAGTCTATGGCAGCCTTGAGACCAAAGATGCATGCTTCGTATTCCGCCATGTTGTTCGTATAGTTGAAGCAAAGTCTGATAGTAAAAGGAGTATGGCACCCTTCCGGAGATATGAGTACAACGACGATACCATTACCAAGTGCATTGGATGCCCCATCAAAGAACAGGGTCCATCGGGATCCTTGTCCAGGTCCGTCATATGGTCTGATTTCTGCACAACTGTCTAATGTCATGATGTCTTTGTCCGAGAATTCAAACTTCATGGACTGATAATCTTCTACAGCTTGATGAGCAAGATGATCATCTAGCACGCTGCCCTTTATAGCTTTTTGGGTAGTGTATTGTATGTCATATTCTGTTAGGATCGTCTGCCATCTAGCTATCCTCCTAGACAGAGCAGGCTTCTCAAAGATGTACTTTATCGGATCCATCTTAGATATCAACAAAGTGGTATGAGTCAACATATACTGTCTTAGCTGGAGAGCAGCCCATACCAGAGTGCAACAAGTTTTCTCGAGCAGTGACTATCTGGTTTCACAGTCGGTAAACTTTTTGCTCAGGTAGTAAATAGCATGCTCTTTTTGGCCAGACTCGTCATGCTTCCCCAATACACACCCCCATTGAGTTCTCTAAAACGGTCAGATACATGATTAGTGGTCTTCCCTCGAGGCTCTTGTAAGTACTCTTTGATTTTGTAAAAAGCAATTTGACACTCATCATTCCATCTGACTACTTGATCTTTCTTCAACAGTTTGAAGATTGGTTCACGAGTAGATGTTAGGTGAGAAATGAATCTGGCAATATAGTTCAGGCGTCCTAAGAATCCTCAGACTTCCTTCTCAGTACGAGGAGCAGGCATTTCTTGTATCGCTTTGACCTTGGCAGGATCAACCTCGATGCCTTTGTTGCTGACAATGAAACCTAAGAGTTTACCGGACCGGACTCCGAATGTGCACTTGTTCGGGTTCAACCTTAGTTTGTACTCCTTCAATCTTACAAACAACTTTTGCAAGTGATCAAGGTGCTCCTCTTCAGTTTGTGATCGGGCTATCATATCATCTACATAGACCTCTATCTCATGATGTATCATATCATGAAACAAAGCTACCATGGCGCGTTGATAGGTTGCCCCAGCATTCTTCAGCCCGAATGGCATTACTTTATAACAGAATGTGCCCCACTGTGTGACAAATGTAGTTTTCTCCATGTCCTCAGGTGCCATTTTGATTTGGTTATAGCCTGAGAAACCGTCCATGAAGGAAAATACTTTGTGCTGGGCCGTATTGTCGACCAGGATATCGATGTGGGGAAGTGGAAAATCATCTTTAGGGCTGGCCCTGTTTAAATCTCTATAATCCACACACATCCGTACTTTGCCGTCCTTTTTAGGCACGGGAACAATGTTGGCAACCCATTGAGGATAGGAAGTGACAACCAGAAATCCAGCATTGAATTGTTTCATGACTTCCGCTTTGATCTTCTCTGACATGTCAGGTCTCATGCGGTGGACTTTTTGTTTCACTGGTGGACATTCTTCTCTTGTGGGTAGACGATGTACCACGATGTCTGTATCAAGTCCTGGCATGTCTTCGTATGACCAGGAAAAGATCTCAACATAATCATGCAATAGCTGAATTAGGTTCTCCTTGACACTCGGTTCTAGATTGGCACCCACTTTGATTTCCTTTTTATCTTCCTCGGTACCCAAGTTGATTGTATCCAATAGTTCCTCATGAGGCTGAATAGCTCTTTCCTCTTGTTGGAGTAGTCTGGCCAATTCCCCTGGCACTTCACAATCTTCCTCACCTTCGTATTCGGCTTGGTAGATTGGATCTTCAGAGTCACTAAAGGTCATAGCAGTATTGTTACCCATGGGATCCGGAATGGAGGGGTACCTGCATTTATGAGTGTGGGTGTGTGTAAGGGTATAGCCATCTTTAAACAATAAAAATGTAAAAGAAAGACAATGAGCACAAAAGATTTGTATGTGAAAAAGCGTCCATGATTCATTGAATGTCATGTGAAGATGAAATAAAAACCCTTACAAATGGACCATTGTGCCTCGGGTAAGACACAAGGTTTTTAAAGTGTGAATTGTTCGTGAATATTATAAGTCCAACAGAAATGTAAAAGATAAATTACTGAGAGATGAAAGTTATTGGGACAAAGTCTCTGGCTTCCCAGTTGCGAAGTCCTCCGTTGACAGTAGGAAATATTCAATCTTCCAAGATGCCATCCTCTTCATTGTCTTCTACTGCATTGACCCCTTGGTTGCTAATCTTCAAAGGTGGCCCTCCGGCACGGGCATGGCGCACGGCCTTCTGAGCAGTTGAAGTAAACCCCAAGCCAAACTTGTCTAATTTATACGGAATATCTGGAAACTGCCCCCAAATGGTGCATCCACCCTCCTCTATTACTGCCTTTGCGTCCTTTAGTGATGACATCCGAAGCGGAGGTCTTGTGATCTTGGGAATCGAGGATACTGCCTTGGTTGTCGCTACTTCTTGAAAGACCTCTTTGAAATGTTGAAAAGGAGTTTCAATGAACTCTCCATCCAACTCCACATATCGGAAAGAATTCAGATGACTAATCATGTACTCCTCCTCCCCGTGGACAATTATGATCTTTCCTTGGAGTGGATACTTCAGCATCTGGTGTAGCGTAGAGGTGACAACACCAGCATTATAGATCCAGGGTCGTCCTAACAGACAGGAGTAAGAGGGGCGGATGTCCATGACATAGAAGGTTGAGTTGAAAGTCTGAGTTCCCACCTTTATCGGAATGTCCACCTCCCCATGGACCATCCTCTTCGAGCCATCAAATGCTCTCACAATTATGTTACTGGGTTTCAACGTTAGCCCTTCGCAATCCAATCTGTCAAGAGCTTTCTTCGGTAAGACGTTCAAAGATGAGCCAGTGTCAACCAAGACATGGGCCAGAGTCATTCCTCTACACTCCATAGAGACATGCAATGCCTCGTTGTGCTTTCTCCCTTTGGGTGTCAAATCAGCATCAGAGAAGCCTAGGCCGTTATCAGCTGTTAAACTGGCCACACAATCTTGGAATTGGTCAGCAGACGTCTCTTGTGGCACATGAGCTGTCTTCAGAAATTTTACCAGAGCTTTCGCATGTGCCTCAGAGCACAACAGCAATGCTAGCATGGAGATCTTGGAGGGGGTTTTCCCCAACAGTTCAACCACATCATAGTCACTCTTCTTTATTGTCCTCATGATCTCTTCCATTTCCTTCTTGGATGTTTCGAGGATAGTTAGTGATTGAGCCTTCGTTCGGATAGGCTCTTCTTGAATGCTTTTTCCTCTATTCTCAACAGTAGAAGTATTGGTAGGGATAGGGATTGTGTCGTCTTTGTCGGTAGGTACGCTTGCAGGTATAATCACTGGTGTAGAGGTAATCTTCGGAACGGCCACGGGTCCAAAAACTGCCTTTGGAGGGGCAATCTCTGGAGAGAAGATTCTACCACTACGGGTAATCTTGCTAGTTCCGGAAATATTGCTAATGTCAGAATTTTCTTCTTCGGAGCTCTCTTCTTCGGCAGTCAATTCATCTTGTTTGATACCATGGTAGTAGATTTCTCAACCATAATTCCATGGTACTGTTTTATCTGAATCATACGGGACCAGCCCGGGAATTGTGATCTTAAGTGGAGTAGTTTTTGGAGCAGGTGTAATCCTAACGGGTCTTTTAGGGACCCTGGAAGGATTGGCGGAGATGGTTATGATTAAAATGTCTTTAACAGGAACGGGTAAAACGGGAGCATTCTCAAACAGAATTTCTTGGTTATCAATCAAGCGTTGGATACTTGTCTTCAAAAGAGGGCAATCGGCGGGTGAGGATAAGCAATAATGGAAGTCTTCCTTACAACCAGGGAATACACCAGCTTTTAACAAATTCATCTTAATGATCGGGAGCAGAGTCAAAAGTTCATCCACTGTGGCAACAAATAAATCTTCCTGGACAGCATTGGCATTGTGACCATGCCTAGGCATCGGAGCGTAAATGACATTCGGTTTCTCAGGTGCATCAAACTCAACTTCCTTTGCATCTATGAGATCTTGAATTTTGTTCTTCAGAGCCCAACAGTTGTTAGTGTCGTGCCCTAGAATTTCAGAATGGTATGTGCATCTGGCATTTGGGTGATAATGAGGGGACGCAGTATTGGGATTCTTTGGGGCCTCTTTTAAAGTTTCCAGATTCAATTTCAGAAGATATGGTAGAACCTGGGCTAGAGTCATATTAATCCTGGTGAATTGTCGGACTGGCCTTTCCACCCTTGGCTGGTTATTTCTTGGCTAGTCAGATGCGGGCTTTGGGATCATAACGGCCCCCACCACTGGTCAGCGTTCAGTTCTTCCTTGACTCCTTTATGAATAAATAGCAGATACTTACTTCTTCCCAGTGAAAGGTTTTCTCATAGTTGTAGAGGCAGACGCGTCTTTCAGAATTTTTTCGCTTTTTATACCAGCTTCCACCTTCTCCCTGGTTAAAATTAACTCAGTAAACCCAACAGATGAGCTTCCAATCAAATGGTTGAAGAAAGGGCCTGATAGAGTGCCCAAGAACATATCCACCAACTCCCTTTCAGACAGAGGGGGTTGCACTCTTCTAGCTGGATCTCTCCACTTTTGCGCGTAATCTTTGAAACCCTCATTTGAAGCCATAGCCATACTCTGAAGTTGAGTACGGGTAGGCGCCAAATTTGCATTATACTGGTATTGTTTATAGAAAGTTGCGGCAAGTTCTTCCCAATTGTGGATGTCGGCCCTTTCCAATTGGTAAAACCAATCGAGCTGTGTTCCGGATGAACTATCTTGGAAGAAATGGGCCCATAAGTCTTTGTCAGCGGAGTGCGGCTGAATCTTTCTGACATATGATCGGAGGTGAATTTTAGGACAAGACACCCTATCATATTTTGCAAATAATGGCACTTTGAACTTTGGCGGGATCACAATTCCTGACACTAACCCCAATTCCTCAAAGTCTAGACCTGGTACTTTCTGTATTTCCATAGTGGTTAAACGCTCTTCCAGGTGTCTGTACTTATCATCATCCGGGGGGTACTGCTCTTCAGAGTAGTCTTCCTCTTCCTCCTCCTCTTCAGAGTCTGACGGAACTGCCGTTTCTTTTCCTTTTCTTTCCCCTTCATCAGATGTTGCTGGAAAATCCAAGGTTCTTCTAGCCTGTTCTTGAAATCTTCTTCCCATGATTACCACACCAGCTGGTTTCTTCTCTTTCTTCTTTTTCTCTTTCTCTTTTGCTAGAAGAGTCTTCAGCTCCTCTTGCCCCTTGGCTAAGGTCATGAGTAACTGTTGAAATTGTGTGTTTTGAGCTTGAAGATCTTTGACCGTCTGTTCAAGATCCATCTTACTGAAATAACTAGTAGAGAGATGAGGAAACTTGTTGCAAAGACTTGTCTATGTTATGATGAATGATATGTATACATGCAATACTTTCAAGGATTTAAATATTCAAATTTGTTTTAAACAAAAAGAAACACATGTTATATTAATAAGATAGAATTTGAGTACATCAATTCCCCTTGGGAAAAATAATACAAAATTCTAACATAAAAAAGTATTGCGCATCCTCTTTGGTGCAATGTAGGTATTTGGAGTCTGCTCCTCATGAAGTAGCCGAGTGAGTTCCAAAACCTTCTTCTCACTTGCGTAGAATTGGGCTTCGAAATTATCATGCTCTGCTTTGAGCTGTATCCAATCCCTTTGTAGGTCTTCAAGAGATATGGGCATGTCAGGATGTAGGATAGTGTATGGAACTTCTCCCTCCTTAACAGGCTCAATGATCACCGGGAGAATGGAAGGATAAGGCATCATAAGATTTTGAGCGCGGGCTCGTACCCACTTGAGGTAAGGCTCAAGAGGGATGTAATTCTTGTGTCCCAAAGTCTTGCTATCCACCTTGTTTAGCATCCTCCAAGCTCGGATGAATCTCTGGGGAAGTCCTTGATCGTCGTTGTCGTAGTTGAATAGCAAACCTTGAATCAACATCTCGTACGGGCCATCCCTTCGGGCATAACCAAACTATCTTAAAGCTAAGCATTGGTTGTAGGTGATATCTCCCTTAATTCCAAGTAGAGGGACATTAGGGAATTCCCCACAACGGTCAACAATGATAACATTCTCTTTGGATCGAGAGCACCAATGAATATCTGAATGTTTGAGAGTCATTAACCTTTGTGACCACCTTAAACCTTGCTCATTCTTTAAGACTGATTGGGGAAGATGAGAAATAAACCATCTTGCCAGGAGAGGAGTGCAACACATAAGAACACCTCTTTTCCTTATTGTACGAGTGTGAAAAGAGTGTAAGATATCCCCAAGCAATGTAGGCACCGGGTTGCATGACATGAAGATTTTGACAACGCTCACATCTATGAGTTGGTCAGGATTTGGGAACAAGACCATCCCATAGATAAGAAGAGCCACAATATCCTCAAAAGCTTGCAAGTCTAGGGAATTCCAACAGCTTTGGGCTTTCTCAAACAGAAACTTTGCTAAAAAGCCTTTGACACCACTTCTAGTTTCCCAATGAGTTGTGACATCAGATGAGTGCAAGTGCAGGGCTTGAGCAATCTCTTCTGGCTTTGGATCTCTTTCCGTACCGTTGAAAGGTAGTTGATTGAGAATAGGAATCCTCAAAAGTTGAGAGAATTATTCCAAAGTGGGCACAAGTTGATAGTCAAGAAATGTGAAGCAATGATGCAAAGGGTCAAAGAACTGGAAGAGAACCTTCATCATATCATCCTCTGTGTTGGAGGTGACCAAGTTGAGTAGACGACCATGTCTCTCGGTGAATGGAGAGTTCTCAGAGATCCTTGAAGCTAGCTCCTTGAGTTGTGGAGGAATTCTTACAAGGTTGATTTGGATAGTTTTCCTGCAAAGTGAATCCATATCCTACAAAACAAGAACAAAGATGAATCTCCAAAATCCTTGAAATGGTTAGTGAATGCATATGATGTTCATGATGTCCATGATGTTATGCACAAGTATGTATATACAAGAAAAACAAACAAGTTCTTAGTTTAGGCTTGCATGGGGTTTTATAGGTAAGTACCCTCTTAAAGTTTAGTTGGCTCAACCTGCCCTAACAATAGTAACCGGGTTCTAAGGAGCTCAATATCACTGGATTGTTTCATTGGTCATTGTTTCAGCTCAAGCCTCTTTAATGGAGACCGAAATATCCCAAGAAATCAACCCTCAATGAGTGTAGTATCGAGTATCTACCAACTTCGGACTGCACCAAAGCCAGTCATCCCACTACATCCTAAAGGCCAAGTTGGTCAAGTAAAGGGTTCTAGAAGTTCATTAGTGCTTCATGACATCACTCAGCGGCCCCGTATTCTCTTTGATTGACTCAAAGGCTACCGGTACCCACAAATATGTCACACTAACATAGCTATTGCTTAGACCATGTCGGTATATGTGATACGGTGGGAAGAACTGACTGTTTTTTGGAATGCTGGTTTGCGTTTTGCGTTTGTTTTTGCAAAATGTCGCGGTAAGCATGAGTCGCCACCGACTTTCATTTTATCCAACAAGGAAAGGAAAAAAGCATAGAAAAATTCCTTTTTCGAGATATTTCTCGGGTTCGGGGGGTAGATTATAGAAAGGGAAGGTATTAGCACCCTTTCTATCCGTAGTTATCTACGGGCTCTTAGGTACTTGTTCAATTGTTTTCAAAATTATTTTCTTTGTGCTTGTGGGTTTGAAAAAGTTTTTGTTTTGAAAACTTTGATTTAACTCTTGCTTCTATCCTCAAGAGCGTAATGAAGTGTTTTTGAAAACTTTGTTCGAAAAGTGTAAGTGTGAAAAAGTTTTTTTTTTAAAGAGCGAGTATCTAAGAGCTATCTACCTACTAGAAAAAGGAATCGTTCTACGCTAATTTCCTTTAGACAATGCTATCCCACTATTAATGAGTAGGTAGCACCGTCGTTGGAATTTGAGGGCCAATTCGAATGCGGGACATATGGTCACTAAAGCAATGTTAGGACGCCTTAGCGGTAACCCTAATGTCTTAGATCATTTGTTGAGGCAACAATATCCGAGGCAACCATTTCGAGGCGACTATGATCTTTTAGACAAGAGGACGAACTATAAAATGACCTATACTCAATAATCGTGTACGAAGGCAACCTAGTGGGGTGTACCCTAAGAGTGCGCATGTGCGAGTGTGTCGTTTTCAGTTATTTTTATCTTTGCACATGTTAAGGGTGATCTAATTTGATTTTAAAATTAAGAATTTAGTCTTGTCATGCAAACCCTATTATCAAACATCTAACAGTTATAATTTGCGGAATTAAAATGCGGAAAATTAAATTACAAAGCGTCGGGTATTTACATCGCCAAAAGAAACCCTTTGAAAATAAAATAAAGCGGTCAAAAATAAATAAAAGGTCCTAATTATCTATTACATACCGGAAGCAGATACATCAATATGGATAAAAATAAATAAAGCGCGACGCGAAATTAAATCGAATGCGAATTAGGGTTTTGACCCTTTTGAAAGAAAATTGCTTTTTTTTTTGTGTTTTGTTGTTTTTATTTAAGGAAAGAAATTAAATCCTAAATTAAATAACTAAATTAAATTAAATAAATTAATTAATGAAAAATAAATTAATGACATGTTTTTGGGCTTTTGTTATTTTAAGAAAGAAAAATAAAATAATTAAATTAGTAGTTAAAACCTAATTAAGTCTAATTAATTTTAAATATTTACAAAATAAACCAAAGTTTCCTAATTAATATCCTAATTAATTAATAAGTTTTATTAATAAAAATAAAAGTTTTAAAATTTGATTGGATAAAAAAAAGTATTTTTGTGATTTTATTTGATAAAAGAAAAAAAAAGATTGGTTAGTAATTAATTGAAATTAAATAAAATAACTAAATTAAAAAGAGAAAATATAATGAAAAGAAAGAGATGGGCCTTTTTTTTGGAGGTGCTGAAAGTCATTTTTGTAGGCCCAATAGTGCTGGCTCGTTTGACCCTTTGGGATTTGGTACACACGCGTTGACTAGCACTATCATGCACCCTCAAGGCTTGACCACCAGATCTGGCCATCTGGCCATCTGGCGTGTGGATTGATGAGGGAGTATGGTATGGATCTGGCCCCTGCGCACATGTGATAACCTGAAAAATAATGAGAAAACACAGATTGCTTGAGGCAGGGTTCGAACCCCTGACCTGCAGCCTTTGGGTCCTTTATGGCCTATGTGGCAACCACTGAAGCATGTTGTTGTTTTGTTATTAATAATACAAAGAAATAATAATATAAAAAAACAAGTCAATGGCCAGAAAAACAAAAAAAAATGCGCGCAACTTTTGAATAGCCCAATGGACGGAGGACACCTCATCGTCCCCGTCCTCTTAAACACTATAAATTTACCCGCGGATTTGTATCTGCAGCTAAAAGCGCAGCCTTGTTCTAAAATCCTCTCTAGACCATGAAAACGATTTCTAAGGACATGGTCGTGTTTGTCTCATCCTCCTGGATACAACCATGTCCATCATGTGTCTCAATTTTACCTGAAACAGAAACTCCCAAAAACTCCAAGCAAACCCTAACTATGGTGGATTGCAATACAGATCAGATAAATGAAATTAAATGATGCCAAAAGCCTGCAAATGTTCTTGTGATCACAAATATACAATTATTTCACTCAATGGATGCCAGAATCATGCGAATCGAAAACAAGAACAGGACGGTTTTACGAAGGAATTACAGTGAGTATAAGGGCCTGAGAATGCCTGATTTTGATTGGGATAGCTTGTGTACGTTGCCAGGAATCGATTGGGACCAATATCAAGCTCTAAAAATACCTCTAGGGTTGATTTCGATCTCCCACTTTTTTGTGATTTTTTCCGTTTTTGCTCTGCCTCCACAAGTGTTCTCTAACCCTGATTTTCGCGTCCTTGGCTTGCTTATGTATGGTACATTGGATTAGGGTGAAAAACTTGGTCCAAATCTCTCTCCCTTAAAGCTTTGATATTTGATTTGATTTGCTTTTACAAGCTTGCCAAATTTGATCCAAATCATATCTTCTTGTGCATAATGACTTTGACACGAATTTTATTGCAATGCTAGATGTGATCAAAGCCTAAAACAAACAGAAAATCATGAATTATCAATGCCTTGGATTTTATATGATTTTATTTGATTTAAAATGAATAAATTCAAATAAAAATCAAATTAAATAATAAAAATGAGATATGGGCACATGGATGAAGCTAGGGCACGTGGGAAATAATGAAAACTCAAATCAAGTGAAAAAGAATGGGCCCATTTGGCAAAATTTAAAGTTTTGGGGATAATTGACTTTTGGCAGTTTTGCAAAAAAGTCCAACTTCAACAATGCATAACTTCTTCAATTTTGAACTTTTGGAGATGTTCTTAGACTTTATAGAAAGCTTGAGATGTCCTATAATCAACCCTTTTTGTCTCATATAATTTTGATATTCCATGCTAAAGTTATAAGCTTTGACAAAAAAGGTGTTTTTGTTGACTTTTCAAAATGACCTATAATATCCAAATTCATAACTTCTTTTGAGTGCATTTTTTGAACTTGGGGTATGAAGATGGATTGTAGGGAATTGCATCCTATTCAAAATGAGATTTGGATGGGTCATTTCCCATAAAGTATGAGAAAGTTATGCCTGGTCAAAGTTGAGTTGACTTTTCCTGCAAAACCCTAATTTAGCAACTTTTGAATCTTGATGAATTTTGAGCAATCCTTGATGAATCATGATCAAACCTTGATCAAATGATTAAATGTCATTCAAAATGAGAATGTTGACAAAAAATATTGAAGTTTGACTGTATTTGGGTCACAGTTGACTTTTGCCCTAGCACAGTTGACTCTGCAAGGCTTGAAATTTGACATGGATGATATTTAGAACATATTAGGACATTGGGGAGCACTTGAGGTCATTTGGACTCAAGGATCTTAATGCAACACAAAACCCTAATTTGGGGTAGACTGCCTTAGGAGATAGCTTGTTTGAACAACTCTTGAGCCACCTTGAGCATCTTGGAGATCTTTCTTGAAATGTTTTGAGAAATATGGGAGGGAAAATTTTGGGGTACAACAGTATACCCCGCACAGTTTCCACAACGTATTGCTATTTACCTATAATGTTTCCCAAATCCGGGTGGAGGATTTAAACCCAAACAAAGAACCATAATTTAAAGCAAACAAGTCAAACAAGGTAAGCAAATAAATGTGATCTAAACCCTAAGGTAACCCCACTTTTATAATATTCCCCAGCAGAATCGCCAGTTCTGTGATACGGTGGGAGAACTGACTTGAGGTTTTGCGTTTTTTCGCAAATGTTGCAGTTTAGCAAGAGTCGCCACCGACTTTTCTTTTATCCAAAAGAAAAGGTGAAAAAGCATAGGAAAGACCTTTGAGATGTTTTCTTGAGTTCGGGGGGTAGATTATGAAAAGGTAAGGTGCTAGCACCCTTTTCATACATGGTTTTCCACGGGCTCTTAGTTACTTGCTTAGATCACTTGCTTTGGTTTGTTTGAAATGGTGTTTGGTGTGGTTTTGAAAGTATTTTGTAAAAGAGGCATTCGTTTAGGAAATCTTTGTAATGATTCTCGTTCGTGAGAATGTATACAAAGATGTTTGTCTTTTGAAAATGTTTTCAATGATCATAAGATGTTTTGAAATGTGTGTGTTTGTTTTTTTGAAAATAGCAAGGATTGTTGTTTGAAATGGAGCAAGTAACTAGAAACTATCTACCTACTCAAATGTCTTTCTTATGCATTTTCTATTCCTTTAACATTGTTGGCTTACCATTGATTTGATAAGTAACCCTATCTTTGGATGTAAACGGGCGTGGGTCATCGTATAACCATGATTAGAAATGTTTGCAAAGTATCTTAGCATTTTTGAGGGACCAAGATCATTTTGTTTAGGAAACTTTTGAATAGCGTCATCGAGGGGCTATGATCTTATATTTGTTTTGTTTTTCCAAGATACTTCGCATGCGTAACATGGCCATTTTTGTTTTAGGCAACCAAATAGGGAAACCCTAAGGGTGCTTGTGTGCAAGTGTATCCTTTTTCATGCTTTGGTTTTGTCTTGTATTTAGGGTCTTCTATTTTGCTTTGTTTTGTTCTTGTCATACAAACCCTAATTACTAATCATGGCATATAAAGCGATAAATTGTGTAATGTAAATATTTCTAAGCTATTACAACAATTTATGGGAGGGGGGAATACAAGTTTGAATGGGGATTTGCAAATATAAAGCTAAATACATTATTACAACCAAATCGAATTTGTACGAATTTAAAATAAATACCAAACAACATTTAAAATGTAATGCAATTTAATGTACATGTAAAGAGATTTTTTGATGTCTTATTTTTATGTAAAATAATATTTAGTCTAAACCTAAAAATATAAGGAAAAAGATTTGATTTTTTGAAAGGGGTTTAACCCTAATTTTATTTAAAAGAAAATAAAGTTTTTATATGTATTATCTTGTATATTTTTTTTTGTATAAAAATAATAAA
Source organism: Vicia faba (assembly GCA_948472305.1). Classification (NCBI taxonomy): domain Eukaryota; kingdom Viridiplantae; phylum Streptophyta; class Magnoliopsida; order Fabales; family Fabaceae; genus Vicia; species Vicia faba. Next base: position 1,502,137,484 of record OX451739.1, on the reverse strand, counting down.
TAATATTGTATATAAATATTAAAATTAAATATATGCAAAACTAAGTATTTATAAGTATGAAATGAAAAATAAATTAAACTAAATGTATTTAATCATATTTATAAGTTTATTAAGAAAATAAATTATATCCTATCAAAATAAACTATATTTTTATGTGAGAAATAATAAATAAAATAAAATAAAAGTGTAATATTGTTAATTTATATTTTTAGGATTTTTATGTTTTAAGGAAAATATTAAAAATATTAAGTGTGAAAACAAACAAAAATTAAAAAAAATTAAAAAAAATAAAGTTGGCAAAGGGGAGGTGAAATAGTAAGTCAGTGGTGATGATATTAGCAAAAAAATCTTTGGCCCAAAAACAAGCCCAACCTGCAAAAAGGGTTAAAAAACTGAAAAGAAAAAGATGTCAAAAAACAAAAGTAGCGCGCAGGTTCGAACCTAGGACATGGGTCTCACCAGCGCGCTGCTTTGCTACTGGGGTGGCTATACATCCATTATCCTTAATGAAACAAAAATAACATATTCCAAAACGCGCCCTTTGTTTACCTTGGTTATTGGTAAACAACCGCTGATCCTCCAAATGGTTACTTATTTGGTTACTCGCAGGATCGATCAGATTGATCCTAGGACATAGGTTGATTTTGAAGTTTGATTAAATTGGATATTGGTTAAATGATAATAAAATAAAGAGGCTTTAAGTAAATTGCATGAAGAAAGGACTTGGTGAAATAAATAAGGCTTTAAATGAAAGGGTTCGACAGGAAAGTAAAGAAGAAAGCAAGTAAATTTCTGGAAAAGTAAATGACTTTGATTAATAAAGTTGGTGTTTCACACATACATTTCTCAACAATTCTTTCTCACACGCTGGGTACTCGAATCTATATGAGTGACTTTGTATAGAATTGTGAACACACGCGAGAAACTACATGACTAGTACTATTTATACTAAAACATCCCAAGTAACCGTCGGGCAGTTACACTGCTTCGAGATGATTCCACTTGGCACGTTCTCAACGTTCGACGCTCCAGATCTTTGCACGTTGCACTTGGTAACCGCTGGAAACCGTTTTCCCTCCAAACGTTTGAATTTCAAACCGTTCCACTCTGAACCATCGAACACCTTCGTCGAGACGCATCTTCGACGAGAAACACCTTCGACGTCGAAGGCAACCAACTTCTCCCTTGGAAGAAATCTTCTAAGTACTTTGCCATCTTTCGATGGACATTTCGACGGACTTAGCTGGTCGAAAACATCCTTCAGCCTTAATGGCTGACATCAATGAAACAAGGGTGTCGAATTTAAGAGCTAACAAATTTCCCCCCAAGAATGCCTTATTTCGACTCTGAAAGAAAATGGCATTCTTTGAAACGCCATTCGACACCTGTCTTTTCACGCTTAGTCACAAATTAAATTGTGCACTTTTTGTTGTCTTCTACCAACCACTGGAAATCCCAAGAAAACCATCATTTATCCGTACCTAAGACGTCACCTCAGTACGGCGTGCAGTGCCAAACGTCATTTCAGAATTTGTCATTATGACAATTCCCAAAAACGAGGACGCACGCTGCGCCTCTCCATTTCTGCAGAACGGCTAAAACAACAGGGGGATGCCACGTGTCCCACTACTTATGCAATATTAAATGGCATTTAATGTCCTCGGTTTTGGGGATTTTCCCCCACTACTATAAATAGCAGTAAGTACCCACTGTGGGACTTTTTACGCTATCTAACTTTCAGACTTCCCATTTGCACACAAACTTGTCATCTTTGCAAAAACCCTTTTTCCTTCACTTCGTCTTCATCCTCACCATTAACAATGGCATCTGGTCCCTCCACTGCTCCTAGCGCCACCGTACCATCTGGAAACGTCAAACCTAAGGTTTTCGTCACCGCTCTAGTAGTAACTTCCACGGGCCAACGAAGGGTCCCTGAACCCTTGGACATCGCTGTTCGTGATGCTTACTCACACCACCTGATGATCCCGGTTGGATATTCCAACCAGATCTTTGCTATGTCTGGCCCCTTGTATCCAAGTATTGCTGAGGCCATGAAGATCAAGAGTTATTTCCCGGTAGTTGAGAGACTCAAACCGGTTGCATGCGCCAAGAAAGATGCAGAGGATAATGAAGACCCTGCTAAAGAGAAAATCGACCTTCGTTTCTTCAACAAAGGTGTTAGGGCTTTCAGGTCTGGCCCTAGCCTTACTCCTGATTACGTTGCTTGGCTAGAAAAAATGGAGAAACGCCAAGCTTCGATCTGGAAAAATATGGGGATTTTCGACCTGGTGATGCTGTCGAAGACAGGTCTGAACTATTCTCCGGAGATGTTGATAGCTTCTCTAATTTTCTGGGACTACTCCCACTTCACTTTCCATCTTCCCTGTGGGATGCTGACTCCTACACTCTTCGATGTGGCCGCTATCACTGGCCTTTGACCCACCGGGGACTACTTCGATCCGGAGGAGATGTCGGAGGATCAAATTGGATTCTCTGCCACCAAACCAACCTATACCACCTTCATCAATCACTACCACGACAGGTCGACAGATGCTGTGTCGGATGTCGAACACATAGCGTTTCTAGCCTTATGGCTGACACGCTTTGTATTTTGCTCGAAGTCCTTACAGGTGACCAAGAAGATGGTCACTCTCGCCACTCAACTCCATCATGGCCAAAATATATGTTTGGCAGAATTGATTTTGGCTAGCCTGTATGATTCGATTAGTAATGGAGCGACTCTCCTGAAGATTATCGAGAACAGGGCCAGCTTGCTGCTTGCTGGACCTTTTTGGCTGCTTCAATTGTGGCTCAACGCCACCTTTGAATCTTTCTTGCCTAAGAAGGTTCAAATAAATGAGCAGGCTCCAGAGATAGCGAACAGACGTGTCGAAGGAACTAGACTGGCTCTGTTGACTCCGATGGAAGATGGACTGGAGCTTCAGCAAACTTTCACAAACTTCGTTCTGATGTTTGCTCGAAGGAAAGAGTTTGCTTCGACTATGGCTCCGTTTGCTCGACGGAAGGTAGGCCCAGCGTGGTTCACAAGGCCACATCCAAGGACGTCGAGTGGTCCTTAAGTTGACGAACATACAACAATGTGGGAGGCGTTCCTCACACCAAGGATCATGCCTCTTCGATTCAGGAGCTCTAAGACTCACTTGAGTCTGATTGCATATCAACCAAACCTGGTGTCTCGCCAGTTTGGTATTATTCAAACCCTACCTTCTCCAATTTTTCCAAGAGAGAAGTCTATGTTGTACTTCTGCAATGACTACACCGAAGAAGCTGCCACTAAACATATCGGAAGATATGCTGGTCGAACAGTTCTCTCGTTGTTTGACTACCAGCTCAACTTTCTTTTCTCACCATCCTTCGAGGAGTGGTGGAAAAGTTATTACGCTGAGGAGTTTTTCGACGAGAAGGACTTCGTGGATGAGCTTCAGAAATCTTTTGTCCTCGTCTTGGACAAAATAAAGAAATGTAAGTTCATCCTTTCGAATTACTTTGTCTTTCTCTTTCGACTGCTAGCCTGTTAACTATTTTATTTGCTTTCAGTTTTTCGAAAGCCTGCAGCCAAGAAGGCTGCAGAAGGCCAACAGGGAGGAGGCCCCTCAACAAAACCTCCACCGTCGGCGAAGACTGTAGCGCCGGTGAAGACCACAACAAACCAACAGGGGGAAGGCCCTTCGAAAAAGCCTTCTGTATCGGTAACCAGGCTTTCATTATTTTCTTCTGGCTTTTAATTTTTTCGACTTTCGATGCGATTGTTAAATCGAATTCCCATTGGTTTTTTAGGCACCTTCGCCCAAGAAACGGCCAGCACTGGTGGTCGAATCTGGGAGCGACGAAGAGGATGATTCTCCCCCTGCTCCTCTAAAAAGGCGAAAGCTGACGAAGGACGCTCCTGCTCCTGCTCCTGCTCTTGAGGGTCGAACAATTAGAATAAAGGTTGCTGGGAGAAAGCCCAGGCCACCTCCAGTTATCATCGAGGAGCCAACGGAGGAGGAATTAAACGTTCTTCTCAATAAGCCTGTCGAAAGCGACAATTCCAGCCCTGGGGCTGAAGCTAATTTACAGGTAATCTCTTAGACCTTTTTGTAACTTAGGTGTAGATACCTATATTCGACTATGTCTCTTTCGATTCCTGAAGATTCTTCTTCTTTTCTTTTCAGGACGCCACTGAAAGCTCACCGCCACGGACTTCTGAAACACTGGAGTCTGCTGAACTCAGCAGGCCACAAGAAAAAGGCTTGGAAAATGACGAAGCCCATACTGAAATAAATGAGGCCAATGCTGAGACGGTAGAAAAACCAGCAGAAGATCCTCAAACGGAAGAACAACAGCCAAAAGAGGTTCAGGTGGTGGATCTGTCGGAAGAGAATCGTGACGAAGGGGACCATGGAAATGCTGGCGAAGAAGACCAAGATGCCACTGGCGAAGAGAACCAAGGTGACGCCGGCGAAAGACACCAAGATGACGCTGGCGCTGCCACAGTCCGAGTCGAAGGGAATCCAGTCGAGGCAATTGTCACTCCACAGCCTCAAACCCAAGACAATGCTGTTGCAAGGGCTGTTACCTCAACAAAGCACAGGTCGAAAGAGGACTTAGAACTCTTGAAGCAAACTGACCCTGTTAGCTATCTCAACGCCATCATCGAGAGCAAGAGTTCGTCTGATGCTAGTCAGGAGGTTCCTACCCTGTCGGGGAAGTCCACTGAAACTTCTCCTCTCGATGAAGCTTTGGCGAAGGTTAAGGCTCAGTTTTTCAAGAAGGACTTGATGAAAGCTTTGGAGGGGGACCCTACTGCTCCATCATACTTGAGGGATATTTTGAATGCTGTCGACTTGTTAGCTGTAGCTCCAGAAGTTTCAGGCTTGATCATGGAGTTACACTCCATTATCGATCAAGTCTCAGCAGATTATAGGCGCCAAAGGGGCTTTAATAGTCAGCTTGAGGTGTTATATGGCAAAAGCTCTTCTGCATGGACTGCTGTTTCGGAGACAACTTCTCGAATTGCGGAGTTGTCGAAGCAAAAAGCATCTACACAAGAAGAAGTTGATGCCATCGATCGAGAGAATGCTTCCTTCAGGGCGCAAATCGAAGAAATAGAGGCTAAGATAAATGCCAATACTAAACGCAAGGAGGAACTTCTTTCGACCGTCTCAGACACCGAGAGTCAAACTGAAATCAAACAAGGCCTAGAATTTGCTGAGAAGGCCCAAGGCTTCGACGATCAGATTGCCAAGCTTGTGCAGGCGAATGCCTGGTGCAAGAAAAGATTGGAGCTGCAGCAAATCAAATACCTTCGACTCAAGGACTCTATTCCCTTTTGATTGATTCTGCTTCTTAACCAATATTTTGTAATCTGTATTCGACAACATTGCCATCTTGGCTAAAAATTATAAAAATTTTCCATTTTGGCTTTTCTATGGTTAATTTAGTCTTGTTATTTTATTTTTATCTCTTGGAGTGTAGGTCTGTATTTTTTCAAATATTTACCATTTACTCTCAAGAGCCTTTTATCTTCACCTAACTCTTCGACTTCATAGGCTCCACCAGAAAAAATTTGGATAACTCTGAATGGTCCTTCCCATTTGGGTGACCATTTCCCCATGCTTCGATCCCTTCGATCCATGGGAAGAATCACCTTCCAAACTAGTTCTTCAGGCGAAAATACCTTAGGTTTCACCTTTTTATTATAAGAGTCTTCTACTCTTTTCTTCTGAAGCCTGAGTAGGTCAAGAGCACGCAATCTTTCTTCGTCTAAATCCACTAGTTCGTCCAACATCATATTCCAATAGATTTCAGAGGGAATATCATAATGTTTCTGAACCCTTGCAGATTGAAGACAAATTTCTGCTGGCAACACTGCATCATGGCCAAAAGTTAGCCTATATGGTGTTGTACCTATGGCTTCTTTTGGGGATGTTCGACAAGCCCATAAAATCTGGTTTAACGTCTTATGCCAATTCTTTGGTTTCTTCCCAACATGCTTCTTTATCAAGCCAATCACCACTTTGTTTGCTGCTTCGACTTGACCATTTGCCTGTGCATAATAAGGCGTTGATGTTAGGAGTTTGAAACCTGTTTCCTGAGCAAATTCCTGCATCTTTCGACCAGTGAAAACTGATCCTTGATCAGTAGTTATAGTCTCAGGGATTCCATACCTAAAGATAATGTTCTTTTGAATAAATTCAATGACATTTTCTTGGTCCACATTGACTAAAGGGATAGCTTCGATCCACTTAGTAAAATAATCAATGCCTACCAGTATGTATTTCTGACTCTTTGATGATGCTGGTCGAATCTCTCCAATGAGATCCAACGCCCATCCTCTAAAGGGCCAAGGCTTCACTATCGAGTGAAGTTCGCTTGCTGGTACATGTTGGATGCCTGTATGGACTTGACATTCTTGGCAACCTTTGGCGAACTCAACACAATCTTTCAGCATAGTGGGCCAGTATAGTCCTTGTCGAAACAACAACCATTTCATCTTATGGCCTGCTTGGTGAGCCCCACATGCTCCAGCATGCGTAGTCGAAAGGGTTATGTATGCCTCAGTTTCACTTAAGCATTTTAGCAATACCCCTTCAGGCGTCTTCTTGAATAACTCATTACCCATGAGTACATAACTCAACGCCCTGTACTTTGTTTTTCGTTCTGTCGAAGCTCCTGGATTTTGAAGATAGTCCACAATGGGTTTCCTCCAATCTTGCTCTGACAAATTATCTATGAACGAAATTTCGAAGTTACTTTGATCAGCATATCCTAGTCTCGTCGATTCCAAGTCTGTTGGTGATAGACAAGTTGCTTTTATCTTTTCTCGAACTTCGATTGCTCTTTGTAATCTCGTTTTTGAAATCTTATACCCAGATGCAATCTGTGCCAAGTCGTTGGCTATTTGATTTTTGACTCTGGGTATGTGTCGAATATTGACCGTTTCAAATTTTTTTAATAAACGATTTGCTATCACAAAGTACATAATGAGATTTTCTCTTATGCATTTATATTCCTTTGTGACTTGCTTAATGACTAACTCTGAGTCTCCCATTATTTCGACTCGAGTTGCCCCCAATTCCAACAATATTTCAAGGCCAGTAATTAGAGCTTCATACTCAGCCTCATTGTTCGAACAAGAACCTGATATCTTGTACTTGAATGTTGTTGGAATTTTTTCAGGAGAAATGATCAAGACCCCTACTCCTGTTCCATCTTTATGGCTGGAACCATCGAAGTAGAATTTCCAAGGTTCTATCTCCACGTAATTAATATCCTCAACTTGAATTGAGTGGTCGACTATAAAGTCTGCAACCACTTGTCCTTTCACTGCCTTAAGAGGCATAAAGGTCAAGGAGTATTCAGTTAATGTTAATGCCCACTTGCCAATTCGACTATGCAAGATAGGTTTCGACAACATATACTTGAAAACATCAAAATGAGACGAAACATACACATCAACTGGTTTTATATATTGCTTGAGTTTTGTACAAGAGAAATACAGACATAGACACAATTTTTCAACTTCACTATATCTAGTTTCTGCATCGTTCAAAACTCTACTAAGATAGTAAATGGGTCTTTCGACTCCATTCTCATCTTCTTGGGCTAACATACTTCTCAAAGTTTTGTCGGATGCAGCTATGTACAATCTCATACTCCTATTGCTACAAGGAGGCACCAAAATAGGTGGCTTAGTGAGGTACCCTTTGATTTTGTCGAAGGCTTCTTGTTGCTCTTGCCCCCATTCGAACCCTTCTTTATTCAGTCGAAGCAAGGGTGAAAAGGCCTGAGCTTTCCCACTTAGGTTAGATATAAACCTCCTTAAGAAATTTATCTTGCCTAACAGAGATTGCAGTTCCTTCTTATTCGATGGCGCCTTCGCTTCCAGAATTGCCTTCGTCTTGTTCTGATTGATCTCGATTCCTTTCTTGTGGACATCGAAGCCCAAGAAATCTCCAGCTTTCACACAGAACGCACACTTCAAAGGGTTCATCTTCAGACCATGTTCTCTCATTCTTTCGAATGATTGTCGAAGGTGGTCAATATGATTCTTCCTGGAAACAGATTTTATAACAATGTCATCAATATATACTTGCATAAAAGTGTTAATAAAATCATGGAAGATAGTATTCATTGCTCGCTGGTATGTTGCCCCAGCGTTCTTTAGGCCAAAAGGCATCACTACCCATTCGTAAGTGCCTAGGGCCCCAGGGCATCGAAAAGCTGTTTTCGACACATCCTCTTCAGCAATGAATATTTGATTATATCCTGAATAACCATCGAGCATACTCAGGTATTCATAGCCAGCGGCAGAATCGACTAGCATTTCCGCCACAGGCATAGGATATTCGTCTTTGGGTGTAGCAGCATTCAAATCTCTGAAATCTATGCACACCCTTAATGTACCATTTTTCTTAATTACTGGCACAATGTTTGCAATCCATTCGACATACCTTGTAACGCGTATGAATTTGCATTTCAGAAGCCTTTCGACTTCCGTTTTGATCTTCGACAGTATTTCTGGAGCGAAGCGTCTTGGATTTTGTTTGATTGGCTTCTTCCCAGGTTTGATTGGCAACTGAAGTTCTACCAATCCTCTGTCGAGACCAGGCATTTCGTCGTAATCCCATGCAAAACAGTCCTTGAACTCTTTCAACAATTGGATTACTTCCAACCTAAGTTCTGGGTCAATTTTGGCGCTGATGTAGGTTGGCCTTTTCTCTGACCCTTCGCCTAAGTTGATTTCTTCTAAAGGATCTTGCGCTAACATTTTAATGTTGTTCGCCAAGGGGTCCTTTTCGAAGCCCAAAGGCTCATCGTCATAGATGGCGTCGAGCCTCTGTTCCTGCATTTCCTCTTGCATGATATCAGGGGGTTTTGGATCGAAATCCTTTCCTGGACCTGCAGCAGATAACTGTTGATCATTGGCATGTGTGGCCATGTACTTCACTTCGGCTTCGAGAGCCGTTATCATCTTAGTTTCGGCTACATAAGCCGAAATTCGCTTCAAAGATTGTGACTCAGTCATTATCACTGAATTCACTTCCCCAACCAGTTGGTTGGATATCAGTTAACCCACTGAAGTCTATGTGGGACAAGTCTTCTCTGTCCCATTGGAAACCATGCTCAGGATGCAGGTATAGGGAACAAAAAGTGTTTGGCGCTGGCGCCATGTCGAAGTCAGGTGTCGGACATGGCCCTATGTGAGCCAAGTTCTTGTCGAAATTTGCCAACCCCAGGTGATTCACTTCGCCCAGGTAGTAGCTTTGATCTGCCTCTATGTTTTCGACCATCCCATCTGGACGCCATAGGAGCAGCCTCTGATGCATTGATGATGGCACAGCTCCAACACCATGAATCCATTCACGGCCCAACAAAAGATTGTAGTTAGGTTTGGCCGATATGACCATAAACATTGTTGGTCGAAGGATAGACCCTACTTTGAGATCTAGCTGGATCACTCCCATAGTGGTCCCGATGCCGCCCTCATAGTTCGACAGGACCATGTTGTGAGGCTTAATGTCCTCATCCCTTTTGCCAATTTTCCTTAGCATAGAGTGAGGAATAATGTTGATAGTTGCCCCACAATCCACCAATATTTTATTCACAGTAGTTTCTTCGAGTTTAGCCCTTATAAATAAAGGCTTGAGGTGATTTTTCATCGCCTCTGTGGGTGGTTCGAAGAATCCATTTTGTTCCTCAGTGGTGCCATTGTCCATGACGAAATAGCACACTGGCCTATGTTTGGCCATTTCTTGCTCCACTTCCCAGTCACTTGCTTCGACCTCCACTTGTCGGTTGAATTCTCTGGGCAGCACTGAGACTATATTCACCATTATGTCCAAAGTATCATCAGACTCAGAATCTTCTTCGTCCTCGACTTCACCTTGGTTAGGCCAAACTAGCCTGTTGGTTACTGGCTCTCTTTCTAGAGGTTTCCTTTGCTTCCTTTGAGGAACATTCGAACTGGTTTCTGCCTTTGGTTCGTTGGCAGCCTCCCTTTCCGCTTTTCGTCTCCTTTGGTATCTCCTCCATTGAGATCGAGACATGGGATTTTTCCCTTTGTAGTTGCTTGACACTTGTGCAACTTTAGGTACAACAACTTGAGGCTCTTTCTTTTGAGTTAAATATGAACCCCTTGGCACGTCGAAAGAGTGCCATCTCTCCTCACTTGGCCTTTTTCGACCAGAGGTTTTGTACCAGGTATCTACCGGCACATTTGTTGGAGGCCTAAAAGTCAATGGCCTCTTTTCTTGGTTTGAACCTCTTTGGGAGGCTCTTCTGGGATCATGTCGAAGATCAACATTTTCCCTTCTCTTATTCGCTTCTCTTACGCCTTGAATGTGCTCAGCAGCCTTTTTGTCAAAGATCGAACTGCATCTTGGACACAGCATCACCTCTGATTTCTTTTTCTGGCATCTTTGTAAAAAATCTGCCAGATTTTCATTTTCCCGAGGGAAAGCAGTCTTATTAGCTTGTTCTTGCCTCATAGCCTCTTCTGATGCTTTTGGGTCAGAGAGTTCGACCATGTTGATATTCATTGTATCTTTGTTGGCAAGAGTTAGCTGCTTCATTTGTATCTCCAGATTCTCCGTCTGGCCTTGAACTGTGGCCAAGTGGGAACTGGGTTTTGGTCCAGTTTTTTGTGCTTCAGCGGTCTCCAATTTTGGGCTTTCGACCGCTTTCTGAACTGCTTCAATTGTCCTTCTGGATAAATTTCCAGAAAAACTGCCAAAGATTGGCATGTTGATATGGTCCTTTGAAACTTCGACCATTGTGATTCCTGGCCTCTTCGACTGGCTCCTGGTTGCCTCTATCACGTTCACCTCAGAAGGCTCCGCATAGTGGGCTTCAGCCTGTAATGGATTTGAGTCGACAGCCATGGGGGTCTTGTCAGCAAACTTCAACCTCCCTTCTTCGATAGCGTCTTGCACAAGATTCCTGAAAAGAAAACATTGAGAAGTTTTATGGCCCAAGAAATTATGATATTTGCAAAAACCTCTCTTCTTTCTTTGATCAAGAGGAGGCACTTTTACCCCTGGGGGTACTATCATTTGGCCATCTTTAACAAGCAAGTCAAATATTTCATCACATTTTGTGATGTCAAAACTATAAGTCTTTTTGGGGAACCTATCGTTGGTCCTTTCTGGACCAGTGGGATTTTTCCCACTTGAGGGGACTAACAGTTTACAAGAGTATGGTGGCCCTTGTTTCAGTTCCGCTAAATCGACTTCTCCTTCTTCGACAGCTAAAGTGTCGTCGAAGGATTCTGGATCTTCGTCATCCATCTCAACGTACGCTATCCTTTCTCTCTTATGAGTTTTCGTTGCCTTTGCTTTTTCAGCTTTGAGGCGTTCTACCTGTCGAACTCTATCGGCCAGTTGGGCCATGTCTCTCAGGTATTGGGTGTCTAGCTTCTTCCTAATGGAATAATCTAAACCGCCTGCGGCTATTTCGACTAACTCATGTTCTGGCACTTGTGTAAAACATCTCGCCTTGAGCAACCTAAACCTATTTAGATATTCGTCTATAGGTTCAGTGAAACGTCTCTTCACACTGGCCAATTCTTTCAGGCTTATCTTGGTTTGCCCCATGTAGAATTGTTCATGGAACAATCTTTCCAACTGGGTCCAATGATGGATCGAATTGGGGGGGAGAGTTGTAAACCAAGTAAAAGCGTTCTTTGTTAAAGAACTTGGGAAGTACTTGATCCTCAGATTTTCGTTATTCGAAATATCTCCTGCTTCGATCAAGTATCTCGCCACATGTTCGACAGTAGATTCTGTCGTGTCCCCTGAGAACTTAGTGAATTTGGGGACTTTACATCTAGGAGGTAAGTCTGTTTGTAACACGTATTCTGACAATGGAGATGTAAAGTTGGGCCTTCGAAAGCCCATGTTCATCCCGTTCTGAGTCATGATCCTTTCGATCATGGTTGCCAGATTATTTTCCAAACCCGTGTTTTGGTATTGGATATGCTGAACTACTTCGTCAGCATTTTGGTTTCTGTTAACTAACCTTACCTCTGGGGTTATTACCCTAGGTTCCTCGACGGGTTGCTCCAATCGTGCCCTAAGGTTTTCTTCGACAGGCTGTTGAACCTGGTTGATGGTGGTTTCTTCCTCTAAGAAAATCCCCTGATTTCCCCTTATTTGCTCCCTTTGGGGCTGTCGAATAGGTTGGGGTACTCCAAAGAAATCAGCCAAACGCGTCATTTGCGCTGTCACTTGCTGATTCGATTGAGTAGTGTTTTGTATTAGAGGGTTTAGCACTGTACTCAAAGTTTGTGCCAACATTTGCACCATATCATGGTTGCTTTCGTCCATTTGTTGCCTCAAGACTGCTGTCGAGGCATTTGTAAGGCCATGGGCTACTTGGGACGTTCCTCCTAAGAGTTGGGTCCTATTTCTATTCGCTATGCCTACACCAGAACCTTGGAGTGGCGAAGAGGCACTCACTAAAGGGTCTGAAAAAGTGGACGCAGCATTCGTCAGGCTAGCCAAGTCAGAAGTTGGCATGCCATAGAGTGGCATAAATCCTGGGGGAACATAAGGCCTTGTGCCTAAATTTCCCCTTGGTGGGGGAGTTCCCAAAGGCACTCTGGGGCCTGTGAACGGAGGTAATGGCCCCGTTGCTGTGACCGTTACTGCTGGTGTCGAACCAACAGTTGTCGCTTCACTTACGGTTGTGCTAACCGTTGCTCCCACATTCGTTTGTGGGATTTCGTTATTGTTTGGCGGATTCGCCATCTCTTCCCTTCTTCTGGCAGTATTGTTATCGTTAGTGTATATTCTACCACTTCTCAATAACATACAACACTCCTCGAAAAGATGAGATTATTTTCAACAATCAACACACAGTCCCATCAGGTGTGCCAATTTGTTTACCTTGGTTATTGGTAAACAACCGCTGATCCTCCAAATGGTTACTTATTTGGTTACTCGCAGGATCGATCAGATTGATCCTAGGACATAGGTTGATTTTGAAGTTTGATTAAATTGGATATTGGTTAAATGATAATAAAATAAAGAGGCTTTAAGTAAATTGCATGAAGAAAGGACTTGGTGAAATAAATAAGGCTTTAAATGAAAGGGTTCGACAGGAAAGTAAAGAAGAAAGCAAGTAAATTTCTGGAAAAGTAAATGACTTTGATTAATAAAGTTGGTGTTTCACACATACATTTCTCAACAATTCTTTCTCACACGCTGGGTACTCGAATCTATATGAGTGACTTTGTATAGAATTGTGAACACACGCGAGAAACTACATGACTACTACTATTTATACTAAAACATCCCAAGTAACCGTCGGGCAGTTACACTGCTTCGAGATGATTCCACTTGGCACGTTCTCAACGTTCGACGCTCCAGATCTTTGCACGTTGCACTTGGTAACCGCTGGAAACCGTTTTCCCTCCAAACGTTTGAATTTCAAACCGTTCCACTCTGAACCATCGAACACCTTCGTCGAGACGCATCTTCGACGAGAAACACCTTCGACGTCGAAGGCAACCAACTTCTCCCTTGGAAGAAATCTTCTAAGTACTTTGCCATCTTTCGATGGACATTTCGACGGACTTAGCTGGTCGAAAACATCCTTCAGCCTTAATGGCTGACATCAATGAAACAAAGGTGTCGAATTTAAGAGCTAACACCCTTGCCCTGTTTCATCTTCTTCCTCAAGCCTTGGCCGGACACCCTGTAACTTCCTCATACTTCCATGAAAATAAAAACTTAAAAACATGAAAAATGTAGAGCTTGAACTCACGATTCCAACCATGTAAGCTATGTAATCTAACTATCAAAGATTAAAGAGAATTTAAACAGCCCTAAATCTTGACCTAATATTTCCAGAAATTTCAAGTTTCAAATTCTCTTAGCACAAGTAAAATTAATGCAAGATAATGGTATGTACAGCTTCGTTATGATGAGGACTACATTTTTATTCACAGATCGTGGCTTATGGTTGCCTGTATAAGGAGATAGAGTTTGAAATTTTACCTCCTTCAGTTGGAATCGTGAAATGAACTGGGGTGAGTTTCAGGGAGGCCTGATGCTTGCTTGAGCTTCCTTGAGCTTCCCAGGATGTGTCCCAACCCTTGCCTTGCTCTAAAACTAGCTGGAACTCTTTGGCCAAGTCAAGTTGCAAGCTCTGAAGTCAACAATGGTAGATGGTGGAGGAGTGATTACAGAACAGGGATGATGGTTTGGAGGGACTTGATATCAAGTATGTAAGGTGTTTGAATGATCTAAACACAAAATGCACGAGCCAAATGGAAGATGGGGATGTTTGTGCAGAAATTGTATGTTTTAACAGATTTTGGGTGATTTTCAGCTTGAGAGTGTTTCAGGTCTTAGCCAAGCGTGTATATTGTTGCATATGGTTGGTATATTAGTATTGAAATGGTTTTGTGTTAGCTCTCTATCAGCTGTGCAAATGCTAGCCTTTTTGCCAACTTTCTTGTACTTGAAGCAAAGTGACAAGACCAAAGCTTCGCATGCTTGTACCAGCTTTCTTAGGGTTGGTATGAGTTTGTACAACTTTCTTGAGACCTGTGTGGTTTGTATGCATCAAGGGGACAGGTTCAAAGCTTAAAATTGTAAAGTTTGCAAAAGTGGTTCTTTTTCAAAATGGCAATGGAACCTTTTTGCCATAAATGGAATTACAAGTTGGATAAAGGTTCAAAAGCATGGATTAAAGCTTTGTCAACTGAGTAAGCATTTATTAAGGAGTGTGGAACAAGTTTAGGACCTGTACAGCATGAAATAGACAGCATAGGACTGATTTGCAACTTGGTTCTTCATGAAATGGCTTGAACAAAAAGTGAGAAAATACCAATTTCCTCTCTTCGATTCTCTCTACTCAAACATGATCTTAGAGAGTTCTCTGACATTTTGGAAATCTTGTAATGTGCTCTATAATCCATCTTTGAAATTCATTTTGAGATACTTCTTGGAACTAGGTGAAAAATTGCCATGAAGTTGGGTCCAAAACCTGCCTAAATTAGGGCAAAATTTTACTAAGTTAAGAAGTTCATGACCATGTATTCACAAATTTATAACTTGAGATACAAGCATCTTTAGGGAAAAGTTTATTAAGAAAAGTTGTATATTTCATGGAGATATACAACTTTCATGTTGGGAACTTTCCTTGAATTAATATGCATCATGGTGAAAAAGTGGTGTAAAGTTGAGAAAAAATAAAAACAATTTCTATACTTAGAAAATTTCTAAGTTAGAAAATTTTCAAATTCAAAACCCTAATTTTCAAATTTGGTTTTCTTGGTGAACAAGTTTCACATTTTGACATGTTTTGATTAACTATGACCCTCGGTACTTGATTTTAACCAAAAAGTCAAAGTTTGACTTTTCAGTATACAGTTGACTTTTGATTAGTTGACTGCAAATTTCATCTGTCAATCCAATGAATTTGAAATGTTTTGAGCCATGTAATTAAGTCAAGATGATGCCATTGAATCCTTGAAATCATGCTTGAACTCAATTGGTCATTTGCTAGGTTAAAAATCAGAAATTGCCCTTCCTTAGTCAAAACCCTAATTTTGACCATTTTGCCCTTTTGATGATTTGATCAAATTTCTTGAGGAGTTGTAATCCAAACTTGATCAAATGGTACATATGAGTCTAAAATGTTGATGTGGATAAAAAATTATAAAGTTTGACTGTAAATTGGCCATGGTTGACTTTTTCCCCAATACAGCTGATTTTTAGGTCAACTGTCCAATTGACTGATCAAAAATGTGGTTCAAGGATTGAAATTTATCATGAGCAATCTTAGGGGTCCAAAATGATGTATGAAAGTCACATGAAGCATTGATGGTCCAAAAATCCTTGTGAAAACTCAAACCCTAATTTTGGGTTATCAGTGCAAGATGAGATGTCTTGAGTTGAGCAAACCCTGATCTTGTCTTGAGTCAAAGAAGTCTTGTGAGAAAAGCCTTGAAAAATGAGAGGGAAAATTTTGAGGTACAACACAGGGTATTCATCCATCTGAACATGGCCCCCTCCCAACTCCACCCCAACGCGATTTCCTTTCTCCGGGCATTCGAGCTCACTAGTCGTTTCCTGAGAATTGGGGCGACGATTCCCCTGTTCTTCAGGGTTTTCCACCTACAACAGCAGTCCCGAGGAGGGAAACACAGCTGGGTGTCCCTTAAGCAGCCGGAGAGACTGTTTAGGATGTACATGGACTCTGTGCGGGATTTCAAATACAAATGGTATATATTGCAATCGTTCACCCAGACGGCCTTAGATTCGGTGTTCGAACCGGCCACTGTGGTCGACGAGGATGGGGAGCCCTGTTTTGATGCCGAGGGTAATCCCGAGGTCGGGCGGATCTCCAGATTTCCCATTCATTGGTGCTTGGTTCATTACGACCATGGTCCTGGGCACTATCATACTTCTGCTGGGGGTATGAGTCTCGAGGACGAGGAGGCTTATGGCGTCCTAAACAAGTTTGTTGATGGCTTCTTTCCTGCTCGGTGGGTCACTAGGGAAGGGGACAACATTCTTAACGAGGATGGTTATCTGACGTTCGAGGCGCGCCCGATTAATACCAAGGCGCTCGTCGATTTCCAATCTTACGGGCAGGCCGTAGATCTCTTAGGTTTCTTGCTTTGCTCTTATTGTTATTCCTTTTTAATTGCCTTTAACATACGTAGCTAACCCTGGTTCTCTTCCCTTGTAGGTCACATGGCGGAGCGTCGTGAAAGATTGCTGAAGTTGACCCAGCACAAGAAGATAAATAAGAGATTGGTGAGACTGCAACAGGCCACGCGGATGGGCCCGCCTACTGATTCGGGCAGAGAAGGATCTAGTGGGTCCTCGGGTTCTCCCGACGCCGAGCGCCAATCTGCACTGGTCAGCAGGAAGCGGAGTCGGCCAGAGGATGGAGCGGAAGCGACTGATGGGCATGTTGCTGTCAGGGCTTTTGGCTTACCACCTTGCTTTGTGGAGAAGGACTTCTTTGAGAGGTTTCCCCTGACCGTGTCCGACAATGAGGCCGACATCATCAGGCGGCTTGACAAGGAAGGTCGGAGGAAACACCTTGCTGCTAGTATGGTTGGAGTGGTAAAGATGGCTGATATGGCTATGGTCCTCGCGGGGGGAAGGATCAGATTCTACAGACTGTGTTAGAGAGCTGGAGTTGGAGAAGGCGGATCTTGCGGCCAAGTCTCGCAAGTTGAAGGCAGCCCTCGAACGCTCTGAGGAAATGTTCCACGAACAGGCTGATTTGTTGTCGGGGGAGAAGGAGACGGCTGACATGGATCTCGAGGAGAGAGATTGCCTTCAGCTTGATAGGGAACGACTGGAGAGCGACAACTAACGGCTAGAGAGCGACAACCAACGGTTGTCGAGGGAGATTGAGGAGCTGAAAGCCGTTATGCTAATCGCCGAGGATGAGCCAGAGGGGATGGCTGACTTGCGTACACTGTTGTACCCCAAAATTTGCCCTCTTATTTTACCAATATTTTCCTCACAAGACTTCTTGGATTCAAGACCAGATTAGGGTTTACTCAGCTTAAGACCTCACCTTGCACTGATAGCCTTAAATTAGGGTTTGAGTTTGCACAAGGATTTTTGGACCATCAATGCTTCATGTGACTTTCATACATCATGTTGGATCCCTAAGATTGCTCATACCAAGTTACAAGCCTTGAATCACTTTTTTGCCCAGTCAATTGGACAGTTGACCTAAAAATCAGTTGTATTGGGGAAAAAGTCAACCAGGGCCAATTTACAGTCAAACTTCATAATTTTTTATCCACAACAACATTCTAGGCTCCTATGTACCATTTGATCAAGTTTGGATCATAACTCCTCAAGAAATTTGATCAGATCATCAAAAGGGCAAAATGGTTAAAATTAGGGTTTTGACTGAGAAAGGGCAACTTCTGATTTTTGACCTAGCCAATGACCAATTGGGTTCAAGCATGATTTCAAGGACTCAATAGCATCATCTTGACCTAATCACATAGTTCAAAAGGTCTCAAATGCATAAGATTGACAGATAAATTTTCCAGTCAACTGATCAAAAATCAACTGTACACTGAAAAGTCAAACTTTGACTTTTTGGTCAAAATCAAGTGTCAAGGGTCATAATTCATCAAGATATGTCAAAATGTGAAACTTGTTAACCAATAAACCTAAAATTTCAAATTAGGGTTTTGATTTGAAATTTTTCATAACTTAGAATTTTTCTTATGGAAATTTCTTATTTTTTCCCAACTTTCCACAATTTTTTCACCATGATGCAATTGGATTCAAGGAAAACTTCCAACATGAAAGTTGTAGTCCTCCATGAAATATACAACTTTGATTCACAAAGTTTTCCCAAAAGATGCTTGTATCTCAAGTTATGATTTTGTGAATAGGGGTCCATAAACTTTTTAACTTAGTGAAATTTTGCCCTAGTTTAGGCAGATTTTTGACCTAACTTCATGGCAACTTTTCACCTAGTTACAAGAGGAATATCAAAATTCATTTCAAAGATGGATTGTAGATAATGTTACAAGATTTCCAAAATGTCCAAGAAATCTCCAAGATCATTTATTTTTAGGGAGAATCGAAGAAAGGAAAATGGCAATTTATCACTTTTGTTCAAGGCATTTTCACAATGGTTCAAGTTGCAAATCTGTCCTAGCATGCTTGTACCTTACATTACAGGTCCTAATCCTTTCTACACTCCATAATTAAATGCAAATTCATTGGATATTGGATTTATTCTGACCTATGGAGCATTGTACAAGAGTTTAATCCAAAAATGGCATAAAGGTTACAATACTACTTTGATAAAACATGCTTTTTGCAACTTTGCATTTCTTGAGCCATGTACCTGATCTCTTGTTGCAAACAAGATCCACAAATATCAGGCAACTTGTACCAACTCTATGCAGCTAGCAAGGAAGCCTGTACAGGCCTTTGGCATTATCACTTCCAACTTTCTTCAAAAGCAAGCAAACTTGCAAAAGTCAAGACAACTTGGATATCTGTTAAAGGGAAGCCTTAGCATCATTTGAAACAACTTCAGAACCTTGTAACAAGCCAATACACGAATCCATAACATCCCAAACACTCTCAAACACCAAAATCACATTTTTCTGCCCAAACAGGGCATCATCTGCAGAACCCTTGCCAAATCAATATTGGCTCATGCGTTTCTCATTTTAAGACTTCAAACACATTACATACATCCTACCTAAGCTATCCAGGCCTTTATCTTGCAACTTTAACCCCTGTTTTAAGGATCACCATTTTCATTTTGGAGGTTTGCAGGTTAACTTCTACAGGGATATTCAAGCAACTACAAGGCAAGCTGAACATTGGAGAAGCTTGAGGGAACTTCAAGGAAGCTCACACGATCTTCAAGCGTCACTCAAAGTTCCCACATTGCCATATCCAAACTCAACTGAACAAGGTATTTTTCAAAGTTCTATCTCCTTATTTAGGCATCCTTAAGCTTTGATTTATGAAGCAAAAATGTAGTCCTTAACTTGCTTAAGCTGTACATATGCATATTTGTCATTTATATTAACTGAGCTAAGAGTATTTGATTGTTGAAGTTCATGAAAAAATTAGGTCAGGAATTAGGGCCACGGAAATTCTCCCTGGTTTCTTAGAGTTAGGTTTCAAATCTTATATCATTGGAATCGTGATCAAAAATGCTACAAGTTTTATGTAGCAAGATTTTGTTTTTGTGCATGTATGCAAGAGTTACAGGTGGAAGCACAGAAACGCGCGTTTGGACGTTGGCTGAAGGTCAGGGACGAAGGCTGGTTGGGCCTGGCGCCTTGGGCCTGCTACTTTTCACCCCCCCTTGTTTCCTATTTGTACCCCCTTGGCCTATTTTTTTATATTTTGCATATTTTTCATTTCTTTTATATTTATTGCTTTTATTTATTTTTCTGAATATGAAAAAATCTTGAAAAACATTTTCTTTATTTTTTGCATTTTATTTTATTATTTTTATTATTTTTTGGCATAAAAAAATAGTTTATTAGCAATAATATACTTTATTCTCTTAAATAAACTTATAAATAATAAAAAATACTTAAATATTTCATTTTATTATTTTATACATATTAAATATTTATTTTCCATATATATTTAATTTTTACTATTGGTATATAATATTATTATTATTATTCTTAAACAAAAATGAATAAAATAATATTAGAAAACAATATTTCTTTTAAATCAAAAACTAGGGTTTCCCCTTTCAAAAATAATAATATTATTTTTTTCTTATTTTTAGGACTTAGATAATTTTATTTTCATACATAAAACAATTACAAAACATTTTTGCATATTTACATTTTTTATTGCATATTTAAATAATTGTTTATTTATTTATTGTACAATAAATTCAATTGGGTTGTAATAGTGAATTAGGGTTTTATTTTGTGCAAATATCCCCATTCAAAACTTGTATCCCTCCTCCCATAATATTGTTGTAATAGTTTAGATTTACTTTACGCAATTTATCGCATTATATACATGTTTAGTAAATTAGGGTTTGTATGATAAGACAAAATCAAACAAATAGCATGACCTAATACAAGACAAAAATGCATAAAAAATGACAACACATTGCACACAAGCACCTCTAGGGTTTCACCCACTTGGTTGCCTAACAAAATGTCCATGGTATGCATGCAAGGTATCTTGGCAAAACAAAACAAAAGATCATAGTCCCTCGATGGCGCTATCAAAAGGTTGCCTAAACAAAGATGATCTTAGTCCCTAAAACTTGCTAAGATACTTGGCACCATTGCTATCATGGACATACGATGACCCACGCCCGTCCCATTTAACATCCAAAGATAGGGTTGTTTACCAAATGCAATGGTAAAACAACAATGTCAAAGGAATAAAAATGTGTAAGAAAGACATTTGAGTAGGTAGAATACTTCTAGTTACTTGATCAATTTGCAAACAATCCTTGCTATTTTCAAAAACACACAACACATTTCAAAACATTTCCAAAACAACTTTCAAAACATTGAAACATTTTTCAAAAGACAAACATCTTTGTATACATTCTTACGAACAAGAATCATTACAAAGATTGCCCAAACGAGTGGCCTCTTTTCAAAATATTTTCAAAACCACAAAGCACCATTTCAAACAATTGGAAAAGCAAAGCAAGTGATCTAAACAAGTAACTAAGAGCCCATGGAAAACCATGGATGAAAAGGGTGCTAGCACCTTCCCTTTTCATAATCTACCCCCCGAACTTAAGAAAACATCTCAAAGGACTTTCCTGTGCTTTTTTACCTTTCCTTTTGGATAAAATAAAAGTCGGTGGCGACTCTTGCTAAACCAAAACATTTGCGACGAAACGTAAAACCTCAAGTCAGTTCTCCCACTATATCACGGAACTGGCGACTCTGCTGGGGAGATTAAGAATGTGGGGTTACCTTAGGGTTTTAGATCACCTTTACATGCTTATCTTTCTTGACTTATTTGCTTTACACTTTGGTTCTATTGTTTGGGTTTGAATCCTCTACCCGAATTTGGGAAACATTCATAGGTAAATAGCAATACGTTGTGGAAACTGTGCGGAGTATACCGACACGGTCTAAGCAATAGCTATGTTAGTGTGACATATTTGTGGGTATGGGTAGCCATTGAGTCAATCAAAGAGAATACAGGGCCGTTGAGTTATGTCATGAAGCACTAACGAACTTTTAGAACCTTTACTTGACCAACTTGGCCTTTTAGGATGTAGTGAGATGACCGGCTTTGGTGCAGTCCGAAGTTGGTAGATACTCGATACTACACTCATTGAGGGTTGGTTCCTTGGAATATTTCGGTCGCCAATAAAGAGGCTGAATTGAAACAATGAACAAGGAAACAATCTAGTGATATTGAGCTCCTTAGAACCCGGTTACTATTTACTAGGATAGGTTGAGCCATCTAAACTTCAAGAGGGTACTTACCTATGAAACCCCATACAAGCCTAAACTAGGAACTTATGTGATTTGCTTATACATATATACTTGTGCATAACATCATGGACATCATGAAGCATCATATGCATCCACTAACCATTTCAAGGATTTTGGAAATTCATCTTTGTTCTTGTTTTGTAGGTCATGGATTCACTTCGCAGTTAAACCATCCAAGTCAACCTTGTAAGAATTCCTCCACAACTCAAGGAGCTAGCTTCAAGGGTTCCTGAGAATTCTCCATTCACCGAGATACATGGTCGCCTTCTCAACTTAGTCACTTCCAACACAGAGGAAGACATGATGAAAGTTCTTTTCCAGTTCTTTGACCCTTTGCACCACTGCTTCACATTTCCTGACTACCAGCTTGTGCCCACTTTGGAGGAATTTTATCAACTCTTAAGGATTCCTATTCTCAATCAACTACCATTCAACGGTACGGAAAGATATCCAAAGCCAGAAGAGATTGCTCAAGCCCTGTACTTGCACTCATCTGATGTCACAACATATTGGGAAACTAGAAGTGGTGTCAAAGGCTTCTTGGCAAAGTTCTTGTTTGAGAAGGCCCAAAGCTGCTGGAATTCCTTGGACCTACAAGCTTTTGAGGAGATTGTAGATCTTCTCATCTATGGGATGGTCTTGTTCTCTAACCCTGACCAACTCATAGATGTGAGTGCTGTCAAAATCTTCTTGGCTCGCAACCCTGTGCCTACATTGCTTGGAGATATCTTACACTCTTTTCACACTCGAACAATGAGGAAAAGAGG
This sequence comes from Vicia faba, assembly GCA_948472305.1. Lineage (NCBI taxonomy): Eukaryota > Viridiplantae > Streptophyta > Magnoliopsida > Fabales > Fabaceae > Vicia > Vicia faba. Next base: position 1,502,114,747 of record OX451739.1, on the reverse strand, counting down.
TGTTCTCATGTGTTGTACTCCTCTACTGGCAAGATGGTTTATTTCTCATCTTCCCCAATCAGTCTTGAAGAATGAGCAAGGTTTGAGGTGGTCACAATGATTGATGACTCTTACACATTCAGATGTTCATTGGTGTTCTCGATCCAGAGAAAATGTTATCATCATCGACCGTTGTGGGGAATTCCCTAATGTCCCTCTACTTGGCATTAGGGGAGGCATCACCTACAACCCCTGCTTGGCTCTGAGACAGTTTGGTTATGCCCGAAGGGATGGCCCACATGACATGCTGATTCTAGACTTGGTTTTTGACTTCGACAACGATGATCAAGAACTTCGACAAAGGTTTATCCGAGCTTGGAGGATGCCCAACAAGGTAGACAGTAAGACCTTGGGACACAAGAATTCCACCCCCCTTGAGCCTTACCTCAAGTGGGTACGAACCCGCGCCCAAAGTCTTATGATGCCTTACCCCTCTATTATCCCAGTGATTATAGAGCCTGTTATGGAAGGAGAGGTTCCATACACCCTCCTACATCCTGACATACCAACATCACTCGAAGATTTGCAAAGGAGTTGGATACAGCTCAAGGGAGAATGTGATACTTTTGAAGCCCAATTCTACGCAAGCGAGAAGAAGGTTTTGGAACTTACTCGGTTACTTCACGAAGAGTAGACTCTCAACACCTACATTGCACCAAAGAGGATGCGCAACGTCTTCTTATCTTAGAATTTTGTACTATTTTGCCCTAGGGGCATTGATGTAAACAAATTATATTTTATTAATATAACGTTTGTTCTTTTTTGTTTAACACAAATTTGAATTTTTCTGAATCCTTGAAAGCATTACATGAATACATATTGTTAGAACAAAGTTTGAATCTACTACCCTAAGTTAAAGTTTTGATGATAACAAAATGCAAGATTAAATAAATTGTATAATTCATATAAGACATATATGCTGCCTAAAAATTATATTATGCATTTACAGAAACTCTGATGAATATCAGCATAAGAATGTCAACATCAGCATCAGAAGATGAAATATCATATGCCAGCATCAGAAGATCAAAGCATGTGCTTACGCTGAAGCTTGATGAACAGATTTGCGCTTAACACACTCTAACTCTGATCAAGACCAAAACAATATCATCAGCACCTAGCAGCGTCAGAATAAGCCAAGCCAAGAACACGCTGAATTGGCAACGGTACTGTGCATTCAAGACCATTTATTTCCAACGGCTTTATTCCAAGACAAAGATCTTCTCAATATGGAAAGAACGTAATGGGCATTGAAATGGAATAATTGACTACAACGTGTCTTTTCCAAAGCTATATAAACAAGTCAGTGAGGAACGGATTGGCTAATTCTCTACAACTCTTTACACGCCTAAAGCAAATCATCTATCATCCTCACTCATACAACTTGCTATATCTCTCAAATTGCTTACTCTCTAGTTATAGCATTCTAGTTTCACATAAGCTTAATTTGTGTATTATCACAGTTGTGATAAATAGTTTTTGTAGAAAACATTCAACACACATATTGTTCACTTATCTGTAAGAAAGAATTTCCTTGAGAAACCGGTATGTGGTTTAGACTCAAGAAGGCTTTAGCAGTTGTTAAAGCATTTGTAATATTCAGTTGAATATAGTGGATTAAGACCTCGTTGGAGAGAGGCGAAATCACCTTGACGGGTGGACTGGAGTAGTTTGAGATCAAACGAACCGGGATAAAAATAACATGTTGTCTGAAATTGATTTCAAGTTTTACAATTCAACCCCCCTTCTTGTGTTTTTCACTTCTTCAATTGGCATCAGAGCTCCTGGTTCTGAGCTAAAACACTTAACCGTGTCAGTACAAGATCCAGCGTCAGAAAAACGCAATGGCAGGAACATACCAACACACCAGTAATGACAACAATGAAGATAGAGATAGATTCAGCGGCAAACCTCCAGTCTTTGATGGAGAGAATTTTGATTACTGGAAAGACAGAATTGAAAGCTTCTTTCTGGCACATGATGCTGATCTATGGGACATGGTGACAGATGGATACATGCACCCAGTGAATGCAAGTGGTCAGAAGATTGACAGGAAAGCAATGTCTGATCAACAAAAGCGTGACTTCAAAAATCACCACAAGGCCAGAACTATTCTTCTCAGCGCCATCTCTTACGCTGAATAAGAAAAGATATCTAACAGAGACACGGCAAAGAGCATGTTTGACTCACTCAAAATGACGCATGAAGGCAACATTCAGGTCAAAGAAACTAAAGCTCTTGCGCTCATTCAGAAGTATGAGGCATTCAAAATGGAAGAAAGTGAATCCATTGAAATAATGTTCTCAAGATTTTAAATTCTGGTGGCTGGTCTCAAAGTTCTGGACAAGGGGTATTCTACTGCTGATCATGTCAAGAAGATCATCAGAAGCTTTCCAAAACAGTGGAGGCCAATGGTTACAGTGCTGAAGCTAGCTAAAGATCTCAAGAAAATATCTCTGGAGGAACTTATCAGCTCCCTCAGAAGTCACGAGATAGAGCTAGAAGCTGATGAACCTCAGAAGCAAGGTAAGCCTTTAGCTTTAAAATCTAACAGAAAATCTGACTCCAAAGTTTTGCAGGCTGTTGAAGAAACCTCTTATGGGTCCTCATCAGAAGAAGACAAACTTTCCCTCCTCTCCAGAAGAGTGAACCAACTATGGAAGCAGAGGCAAAGAAAGTTCAGGAATACCAGAAGATCTGATCAGAATGAGTCCTCTTCCAGATATAGAAGGTCAGACTCCTCCTCTGGATATAGAATATCTGAAGGCTCTTCAGGAAGCAGAAAGCCAAACACCAAGGACATCATCTGCTATGAATGCAACGAGCAAGGACACTACAAGAGTGACTGTCCAAAGCTTCAGAGAGAAAAGCCCAAAAAGAAGTTTGGAAGGGAAAAGAAGAAGAGTCTCATGGCTACATGGGATGACTCTGGCTCGTCTGAAGCTGACTCAGAATCAGATGATGAGAGAGCAAACATAGCTCTCATGGCTAACATATCAGAAGACAGTGAAGCTTCTGAATCATACTCTGAATCAGACACCGAAGAGGTATTCCCTGACTTTGCAATTAATTTTACTAAGGCTGAACTTGCTGAAAGTCTTAACAAAATTCTGGAAAGATATCAGCAGATCAGAGTTAAATTCAGAAACCTGAAAAGGAATCTTGATTCTGACTCTGATAAAACTGAGAGTCTCAAATTGGAAAATTCTGAGTTGAAAAATAAAATTTCAAAATTAGAAAATCTTTTACAAAACCCTCATAAGGAAACAATTTCTAAAACTCCCAGCAGCGCTGATGAGATCATCAAGGAGTATGATTACAGCTTTCAGAAGTTCCTTGCTAAAAGCATAGATAGAAGCAAAATGGCTTCAATGATCTATGGAGTTAGCAGAAACGACAGAAAGGGAATGGGATACCAAGGTAAGGTACCTACACTAAAGAATGCCATGGATTTAATTATTAAACGCACTCCTCTGAATTCACACTTTGTGTATGGTCACACACATGATATTAAATATACTAGTAGTAATTATTCTGTGAAACCAAAATTCAACCAGAGTTTTGGTAAAGCTAACAAATTAGGACCCAAGAAAATATGGGTACCTAAGGATAAAATAATACATGTTGCAGATATCTTTAGCAGCAAATCAGAAACACCAGTCATGGTACCTGGACTCTGGCTGCTCACGACACATGACGGGAAGAAGGCATATGTTCCAAAGCCTGGAACTTAAGCCTGGAGGCCACGTAGGCTTTGGAGGCAATCAGAGGGGAAAGATCATTGGCTCTGGAACAATAGGTAATGGAAATCTTCCCTCTATAAATAATGTTCTATTAGTAGATGGATTAATGCATAATCTGTTATCCATAAGTCAATTAAGTGATAACGGTTATGATATAATCTTTAATCAAAAATCATGTAAAGCTGTTAGTCAGAAAGATGGGACTATCCTATTTAATGGAAAGAGGAAAAACAACATTTATAAAATCAAACTTTCTGAACTGAAAATTCAGAATGTAAAGTGTCTTCTGTCTGTAAACAACTAGCAATAGATCTGGAACAGAAGATTGGGGCATGTTAGTATGAGAAGAATATCTCAGATTAACAAACTCAATCTGGTCAGAGGACTTCCTAATCTGAAGTTCAATTCAGATGCTCTGTATGAAGCATGTCAGAAAGGCAAGTTTGAAAAACCTGCTTTCAAATATAAAAATGTTGTTTCCACCTCTAAGCCATTAGAACTTCTGCACATTGACTTATTTGGACCAGTTAAAACTGCTTCAGTCAGTGGCAAGAAGTATGGGTTAGTAATCGTAGATGACTATAGCAGATGGACATGGGTAAAGTTCTTAAGACACAAGGACGAGTCACACTCTGTGTTTGTCACCTTCTGTAACCAAGTTCAGAATGAAAAGGATCTTAGAATCGTTAAAGTCATAAGTGATCATGGTGGAGAATTTGAAAACAAAGATTTTGAGTCATTCTTTAATGACAAAGGCATTCTGCATGATTTCTCTTGTCCTAGAACTCCCCAGCAAAATGGAGTTGTAGAACGAAAGAACAGAACATTGCAAGAAATGGCCAGAACCATGATCAATGAGACAAACGTTGCTAAGATCTTATGGGCAGAGGCAATAAACACAGCGTGCTACATTCAGAATAGAATCTCCATAAGACCTATTCTAGAAAAGTCTCCATATGAATTGTGGAAGAACAGAAAGCCCAACATTTCATATTTTCATCCATTTGGATGTACTTGTTTTATTTTAAATACAAAAAATTATTTGAACAAGTTTGACTCTAAAGCACAAAAGTGTATTATGTTAGGATACTCTGAACGCTCAAGAGGGTACAGAGTATACAATACAGAAACACAGATTGTGGAAGAATCAATCAGTGTTCGTTTTGATGATAAGCTTGACTCTGAAAAGTCAAAGCAGAATGAAGTCTTTGCAGGTATGGAAGTTGAATTCACAGGTTCTGAAGACAAGTCATCAGAAGCTCTCAACAAAGACACTCCTTCAACATCAGAAAGAGGCACTGCGAGCAATCCAGCAACATCTGGTGATGAACCTCAGAAACGACTACCCAGAAGTAGCTTAGATCACCCAGAAGAAACAATCTTAGGAAGAAAGGAAGATCCAATCAGAACAAGAGCCAGCTTCAGAAACTCTGAAGAATCCCTCATGGGACTTGTTTCTCTGATTTAACCTTCTTCAATTGATGAAGCACTTCTGGACAACGACTGGATTCTAGCAATGCAGGAAGAGCTGAATCAATTCACCAGAAATGACGTGTGGGATCTAGTTCCCAGACCAAAAAGATTCAATGTCATTGGAACAAAATGGGTATTCAGAAACAAACTGAACGAACAAGGTGAAGTCATCAGAAACAAAGCACGATTGGTAGCACAAGGTTATAGTCAGCAAGAGGGGATAGACTATACAGAAACCTTTGCTCCAGTCGCCAGGTTAAAATCTACCAGGCTTTTAATTTCTTTTTCTGTTAATAAAGGCATCACTCTATATCAGATGGATGTCAAGAGTGCATTCTTAAATGGCTATATAGAAGAAGAGGTTTATGTGCACCAACCCCCTGGTTTTGAAAGTACTAAAAATCCAGAGTATGTTTTTAAACTAAAGAAGTCACTGTATGGTCTGAAACAAGCTCCCAGAGCTTGGTATGAAAGACTAAGTAACTTTCTGTTATAAAAGGAATTCACTAGAGGGAAAGTGGACACAACCTTATTCTGTAAGACAATTAAGAATGACATCTTAGTGTGTCAGATTTATGTTGACGATATTATATTTGGATCTACTAATCCTTCTCTTGGAAGAAAATTTGCTAAGTGTATGCAGGCAGAATTTGAGATGAGCCTAATGGAGGAACTGAAATTCTTTCTGGGAATTCAGATCAATCAAACTCCAGAGGGAACTTACATTCATTAGAGCAAATATGTCAGAGAACTTCTGAAGAAATTTGATCTTAGAATGTAAGTCATCAAAGATTCCAATGCATCCCACGTGCATTCTGGAAAGAGAAGAGGTAAGAAAAAAGGTAGAACATAAGGTCTACAGAGGTATGATTGGTTCTCTTCTTTATCTGACGGCTTCAAGGCCTGATATTTTATTCAGTGTATGCATTTGTGCAAGATTTCAATCAGATCCTAGAGAATCTCACTTAACAGCTGTTAAGCGAATTTTCAAGTATCTGAAAGGTACTACTAATCTGGGTTTATTTTATAGAAAATCTAGTGATTACAGCTTAGTAGGTTACTATGATGCTAACTTTGTTGGAGACAGAGTAGAGCGTAAAAGTACTTCTGGAAGCTGCCAGTTTCTGGGAGAAAATCGGATCTCTTGGTCCAGCAAAAGGCAATCTACAATTGCGCTATCAACAGTAGAAGTTGAATACATAGCAGCAGCAGGATGCAGCACACAAATACTCTGGATGAAAAGTCAGCCTAAGGACTTCCAGATTTTTGAGAGTAACATTCATATACTCTATGACAACACTTATGCCATTTGCTTAAGTAAAAATCCAATTTTGCATTCTAGGGCTAAGCATATAGAAATAAAACATCATTTCATTAGGGACTATATTCAGAAAGGAATTTTAAACTTAAAATTTATAGATACAGACCATCAATGGGATGATATCTTCACAAAACCACTTTCTGAAGATAGGTTCAACTTCATTCTGAAACATCTCAGCATGAAGCTCTGCCCAGAGTGAAAATGTTTTAATTTTATATATTAACCTTCAGAATTTGTTCTATTTTACTGTGAACTTCTGATCAATCCTCTTTCAGAAATTTAGACATGCAGATTGTATCAGATTCTATTCATAAAGATCTGAGCGTTTCATTTCAAGGATAGATGCGCTGTTCACTAAATCAAACAAGTGTCATCCAGTCATCAGTTAATTCCTGAGGCAGAACACGCGTGCACGCCTCTGAAAAAGCAAAACGCTGATTGGATGCATTGAGACACATGTCATGGGTAACCGTTCCTAATATCTTTCTAAATCCCCTAAAACCAGCAAACATTAAATGCTAGTAATCATGATTTAATTCTCTCTCTTAAAACATTTATGTTTTCAAAACATCTTTTGAAACCTATTTAAACTCCTTAACATCATTCATTAAATTTTTACCGTCTCTTACAATCATCCAAATATTTTCTGTGTTCTTACTGTGTGTTCATCTTTTTCTCAAAGAAACCCTTTTTTAAGCTTTTTCTCAAAAACCCTAGTGTGAACATGGCGTCCTCTAGCACTCCATCTGCAGGTTCCCAGCAAGATGCTTCTTCTGAACAGTATCAGATTCCTTTCAGAATGCTACTCACACCGGTCAAGAACTTGGAAGTTCTGTCAGAATTGATAGTTGATTTCAACAGTTTGAAGGAAAATGGCTTTGATTTGACTGAAGAAATTAAGGCACAAGGTTGGGAAAGGTACTTTGATAGGTTGGTGGGTCCAACATTCCCCATCTTGGTTAAAGAATTCTGGATACATGCATCTTCATCAACCCATCAGGTTACTTCGTATATCATGGGAAAGAAAAGTGTGATTACTGAAGATCACATTGCTAGGCTGATTGGATACAATGGCGGTGGTATTCGTTGTATCGACATGGAAGAAAGATGTGGAAACTCTACCCTAGTTGCTAGACAGATTTTCACGCATGGGGTTTCCTCCAGCAAAATAAGAGATTTGAAAGATCAGCACAGAATCTGGGCAAAGATTATCTTGGGCTGCTTCAACCACAGGAAGCCTACAAGCTCTCCTGATTATATCAACATAGATCAGCAATTTCTGATTTATTTTATTGCAAAAAAGTCCAAGATCAACCTAGCTCATCTTCTGTTCAATCATCTGAAGACCAGCGTCAAGGAAACGAGAGAATAAGAAAGGACTAAAAGGGATTGGATACCCTTCGGCAAATTGATATCAGATATTCTAACGGAGAATAGGCTGATTGAACACCTGATAGAGGCACAGGAAATAAGCTCTCTGGAACCTGCTGTTGGCAAGCAGCTAAACGCCAAGAATCTGAAGAAGATGAAGCTGATAGAGAACATCAAAAAGGAGCCCAACGTCACTCCTCTTGCTGAAATCACCAGCAGAAGAGTCCCTTTGGACGACTTTCCTATGTTCTCTGAGATTGACTCTAAACCAGTCATTGTTCTCAGATACTTGGATGCCTGTAAAGCTGATGGCACAGATCCCGATCTGAACATCAAAGATCTACACCAGCAAACACCAGAGGTTGCTCTGAAGAAGACTAAGAAGAGAAAGGCTGTTACAGAAGGATCGTCTCAGCAGACCCCAAAGAAGAGAGGTAATTTGGCTTCTGTTAATGTTTTAAATTCATCTGTTGTTCCAACATTTATTCCAACCCCAGCTTCATTTGAACTCCCAATTCCCATTCCAACCATTGATGACACTGAACCTGAGTTTGACCCTTCTGAGTCATTAACTCTCAGAAGATCCCGCGCCAAACCCCAAAATCCAAAACCTACTACCTCAACAGAACCAGAACTTGAAGAAGTTCTTTCTGAAATAGATCAACATTCTTCCGCTCCCCACTCTGAAAATCCAAATCCTCAACAAGAAACTTCCCACTCACCACAACCAGAAACTACACTCTCACCAATACCAGAAGTTCCACAATCCCCAGAACCAGAAAGTCCACAACCTCTCTCTCCACACCCAGAACTTAATCCACCTTCACCTCATCATGAATCATCTCCTCAACCTGAGTCTCCACACTATGAGGCTCAATCCCCTGAACCTCAATCCCCTGAACCTCAATCTCCTGAACCTCAATCTCCTGAATCTCAATCATCTGAGTCTCAACCTGAATCCTCTGAACCACAACCCTTAGCCGTGCAATTTCCTGGTGGTACCACTGTTAATATCCCTCAACTACCATCCTCACCAGAAATTACTCCACCTAATACCCCATCCAGTCCAATAATCATTCCTGATTCTCCCACTCCCTCACCCAAGCAAAACACAGATGACCACAGCAAAACCTTCATTGATCTAACAGTCCTTGAACGCTTTGCTGCCATTATCAATAAAACTGCCATTTCCAAACCCAAACAACCAGATGTTGGTTCTAGCAATTCGAATTTTGAAACAGACATGCAGAAGTGGATTTCTTCTTTAAAACAGGCAAGTCTGGAAGTGATTGATCCAGCTGTTTCAGACCACCTCTGGACACTCTTCAGAAGATGGGTATGCGCTGAAACCTTTAATCTGCAAGACCTAAGCTACGGACAGGCTCAGCAGAACTTCAGCAATCTGCTGAAGGTAATTGAAGGTCCAGTTTTGAGTCAGCTGCTGAAGGAACAAGTTCTCCATCTGGACAGTGAGCCTTGGTCTGAAAAGTGTCCAGCTTCAACAGTTCAACCAGCAGAAGATCAGACGATTCCAGCTGAAGACTTGGGTCAAGAAGAAGTTATTACAGAAAGCTCTCAGAAGCACCCTGATTCTGACACCTCTCAAGCTGCTTTGGACAGGCGGACTCTTGAAGATCTGAAGCAAAATGATCTTCGACTGCAGGCGAGAATGGATGAGAATGATCAACGAATGAAGGAAAGGATGGATGTTCAGGATAGTAAGATTGACGCAGTAGCCAGCGTAGTAAATCAGCAGAAGGAAACCACTGATCAGATTAAGAGCATGCTAGAGGCTCTGTTCACACGCCTTCCACCCCCTCCTTAGATTTTGTTTCTTGATGTTTTCATTGTTTTCTTTACATATCATCTGTACTATTTTCTGGCTCTGAACTTAATACAATCGTTTTTCTGCACTGATCCTTTTAACCTCAATTATTTACACTTTTTGATTGCTGACAAAAAGGGGGAGAAAGAATGATATTTTTCAATAACGGCTTACTGAGACAAAAGTCTCAAACATTCTAACACTCTGATATACTTGAATGTTTTCTTGTTTCTGCATAAGCTTACAGGTACAAGAATCTGATGAACTCTAATACACTGAAGCTCTGCTCTGGTAAAGGAAAGATCTGATGCTCAAAGAAAGTTCAATAAAGATCTGATGCTAAAGGACTCATGGAATTAAAGGGAATTAATAAACTCAGGGGGAGATTTTATGATCATAACTCTGATACTTTTCTATTTCTTATCTTTGATATTGTCCTGTTTATTTCTGATACAATTTATTATTTGGATATCTCTGATATTTTTTCTTTAAATTTCAATTGAAAAAATCTAGTTTTTGTCATCATCAAAAAGGGGGAGATTGTTAGAACAAAGTTTGAATCTACTACCCTAAGTTAAAGTTTTGATGATAACAAAATGCAAGATTAAATAAATTGTATAATTCATATAAGACATATGCTGCCTAAAAATTATATTATGCATTTACAGAAACTCTGATGAATATCAGCATAAGAATGTCAACATCAGCATTAGAAGATGAAATATCATATGCCAGCATCAGAAGATCAAAGCATGTGCTTACGCTGAAGCTTGATGAACAGATCTGCACTTAACACACTCTAACTCTGATCAAGACCAAAACAATATCATCAGCACCTAGCAGCGTCAGAATAAGCCAAGCCAAGAACACGCTAAATTGGCAACGGTATTGTGCATTCAAGACCATTTATTTCCAACGGCTTTATTCCAAGACAAAGATCTTCTCAATATGGAAAGAACGTAATGGGCATTGAAATGGAATAATTGACTACAACGTGTCTTTTCCAAAGCTATATAAACAAGTCAGTGAGGAACGGATTGGCTAATGCTCTACAACTCTTTACACGCCTAAAGCAAATCATCTATCATCCTCACTCATACAACTTGCTATATCTCTCAAATTGCTTACTCTCTAGTTATAGCATTCTAGTTTCACATAAGCTTAATTTGTGTATTATCACAGTTGTGATAAATAGTTTTTGTAGAAAACATTCAACACACATATTGTTCACTTATCTGTAAGAAATAATTTCCTTGAGAAACCGGTCTGTGGTTTAGACTCAAGAAGGCTTTAGCAGTTGTTAAAGCAGTTGTAATATTCAGTTGAATATAGTGGATTAAGCCCTCGTTGGAGAGAGGCGAAATCACCTTGACGGGTGGACTGGAGTAGTTTGAGATCAAACGAACCAGGATAAAAATAACGTGTTGTCTGAAATTGATTTCAAGTTTTACAATTCAACCCCCCTTCTTGTGTTTTTCACTTCTTCACATATCATTCATCATATGCATAAACAGGTCTTCACACCAAGTTTCCTCATCTCTCTGCTGTTTATTTCAGCAAGATGGATATTGAACAAACGATCAAAGACTTGCAAGCTCAGAATTCACAATTTCAACAGTTACTCCTGACCTTGGCCAAGGGGTAGGAGGAGCTCAAAACTCTGTTAGAGAAGGAAAGGAGAAAAAGAAGAAGAAGCGAGCCGGTGTGGTTCTTATGGGCAGAAGGTTTGAAGGACAAGCCATACGGACTTTGGAATTCCCATCAACATATGAAGAGGGGGAAGGAAAGGGTAAAGGAAATGTAGTGCCATATGAATCTGAAGTTGAAGAAGAGGAAGATGAGGATTACTCCGAACAACAGTATCCTCCGGCCGATGACAATTACAAAAATCTGGAAGAGCGTCTAGCTACTATGGAGATACAGAGAGTGCCTGGGCTGGACTTTGAAGAGTTAGGGTTGGTATCTGGAATTGTAATCCCTCCTAAGTTTAAGGTGCCTCTTTTTGATAAGTATGATGGGTTGTCTTATCCCAAGATGCACCTACGATCTTATGTCAGGAAAATTCAGCCACATTCTTCTGACAAAGACCTGTGGGTTCACTTTTTCCAGGACAGTTTGTCAGGAACACAGCTTGATTGGTTCTACCAGTTGGAGAGGTCTGATGTGCATAATTGGGAAGATTTGGCGGCCGCCTTCTATAAACAGTATCAATACAACGCCGACTTGGCGCCAACCTGTACTCAGCTACAGAGTATGGCTATGGCTACCAATGAGGGCTTCAAAGACTATGCCCAAAAATGGAGGGATTTAGCCGGAAGGGTGCAACCACCTTTATATGAAAGAGAGCTAGTGGACATGTTTTTGGGGACTCTGTCAGGTCCTTTCTTTAATCACCTAATTGGAAGGTCCTCTGCGGGTTTCACTGAGTTGATTCTAACTAGCGAGAGGGTTGAAGCCAGTATTAGAAGCGGAAAAATTCAGAAAGATGTGTCTACCTCTGCTACTGCCAAAAAGCCTTTCACTGGTAAAAAGGAGGTGTCTTTTGTCTATGCCCATAGAAATTAGGGAGGAACTGAACGACGACCAACAGTGGGGGCCATTATGATTCAAAAGTCTGCTTCAGACCAGCCAAGAAACAATCAGTCGAGAAACAATCAGTCGAGAAACGATCAGCCGAGAAATAATCAGCAAAGGGTGGAAAGGCCTGTAAGGTAATTCACCAAGATAAACATGACTCCTGCTCAAGTCCTACCATATCTCTTGAAGTTGAATTTGGCCATGCTAAAAGAGGCCCCTAAAAATCCTAATACTTCATCTCCACGCTACCATCTGAATTCCAGGTGTGCTTACCATTCAGAAAGTCCAGGGCATGACACCAACAACTGTTGGGCCCTGAAGAACAAGATTCAAAATCTGATTGATGCAAAGGAAGTTGAATTTGAAGCTCCTGAAAAGTCGAACGTTATCTCTGCTCCAATGCCTAGGCACGGGCACAATGCCAGTGTTGTGCAAGAAGATCTGTTCGTTTCTACTGTGGATGAACTGTTAACTCCTCTCCTAACCATCAAGTTGAATTTGCTGAAAGCTGGGGTGTTCCCAGGTTGTGACCAATATTTCCATGCTTGCCTATCCTCCCTATTTGACTGTCCTCTGTTGAAGAAAGGAATCCAACGATTGATTGATAACAAGGAAATTTTGTGTAGGTGTTTAGGTATTGGTTTGCATTTTTGGTAAATCCCAAGTGTATGTGTGAATGTCATGACTGATGTCATAACATTCTAGTTCAGTTTGTACTGACTCATTAGGTACCTTTGCAGAAAAATATTGTAATTCAAATACTGATGTTTATAAGTGTGTATCTGAGCAATTTGCAAAATGATCACATTTTGCTAAATCAGTAGACAGGTTTTCTCAGATGTCATAACAAATGTTATGACATCCTGTTCTGAACTAACAGGATTGCAGGATTGGATAAGTCTGAGTTTTTTCAGGAAATAACTCAGTCCTTCCTGAACAGAATCCTGCGTTTTCTGAGGGGTAACCTAGCTCAACCCTAACCTGGTTAATAAAGTCCTGTGACCTGGTCTTTAGGTCAAACGGAATTAACCCTAGGTTTTTGGAAACCCTAACTGAAGTTGCAGCTGCTATATATTCAACAGAGCTGCTGTTTTTCAAGGATCGATTGTTTTGATCAGAAGATCATTTGTAATCTGTATAGATTTGATTATTGTACTCCAAGCAATTATCATTGTGATAAGTGCCTTGGAATAGGTTTCTAATTGTAAGGGTTGTGTAGCACTCAAAGCTTTGAAGCAAGAGTGTTTGAATGTTCCTTGACTAAAGCTGTGAAGCAGAGTCAAGTTAGTTGTGTGCATCACTCAAAGTTGTGAAGCACGAGTGATTGTGTTGCTTGATTAAAAAGCTGTGAAGCTTAATCAAGTGTTTGTTTTTGAAGAGTGTCTTCATCAATTCTTAAGTCAAATTGGTTTATCACTGCTGTGATTGAGGGGGAGTGAGTAGGAACTCAGGTTTAAGTTGTACTTAGATTGGAATTGCATTGGGTAGGTCTTAAGTGAAGGAGATAAACTAGTTGGTTTATTCCTGAATTAACATCTCTTATAGTGGATTTCCTCCCTGGCTTGGTAGCCCCCAGAGTAGGTGTTGTTGCACACTGAACTGGGTAAACAATTGACTGTGTTCTTTATTGCTTTTGTATTTACTATCATATAGTAAGTCAGATACGGTGTCATAACATTGAACGTGACATTGAGTATCTGCAGCCAGAATTTCAATTGGCATCAGAGCAGGTACCCTGCCTGTATTACTGGGTGAGATCTAGGGATATCACTTTCTGGCACTATGGACAAAGAAGGAGTTTTTGGAAATAGACCACCCATTCTGGATGGAACTAATTATGACTACTGGAAACCTCGTATGATTGCCTTCCTAAAATCTCTGGACAAAAAGGCTTGGAGAGCTGCTGACAAAGGATGGATTCATCCCACCATAACTGAGAAAGATGGGACAATCAGTCTGAAGCCTGAGGAAGATTGGAGTAAAGAAGAAGATGAGTTAGCTCTGGGAAATTCAAAAGCTCTAAATGCCTTGTTCAATGGAATTGATAGAAACATTTTCAGACTAGTACATCAATATGAACTGGCCAAGGAAGTTTGGGACACTCTCAGAACTACTCATGAGGGCACTTCCAAAGTAAAAATGTCAAGGCTTCAGATGTTGACCACTAAGTTTGAGAATCTAAAAATGATGGAAGATGAAACCATTCATGAGTTTCACATGAACATCTTGGAGATTGCCAACACCTCAGGAGCACTGGGAGAAAAGATGTCAGAAGAAAAACTGGTGAGGAAGATTCTCATATCCTTGCCTAAAAGATTTGCAATGAAGGTAACTGCCATAGAGGAAGCCCAGGACATTAGCAAATTGAAAGTGGATGAACTTATTGGGTCTCTTCAGACTTTTGAGATGGGGATCACTGATAATGGTGACAAGAAGAACAAAAGCATAGCACTTGTATCCAACACTGATGTTGAATACAAGGAGGATGAAGAAGAAAACATATCAGAAGCTATTGCCATGCTTGGAAGACAGTTCAACAGGCTCATCAAAAGAATGGACCCAAAGTCAAGGTCTAATGTTCATAACATTCCCTCTGACATTGACAGTTCCAGCAGAAGACCAAGGTCAGAAGATAAGGGAAACCAAGGCAGAGGTATTCAATGCCATGGATGTGAAGGATATGGACATATTCGAGCTGAATGTCCTACCTTTCTTAAGAAGCAAAAGAAAGGAATGACTGTTACTTGGTCTGACTATGATTCAGAAAGTAATTCTGAATCTGCCAAACTAGTTACTGCCCTAACTAGTGTTTGTACTTCTGAAAGTGACACTAGTGATGAAGAAGTGACATTTGAAGAACTGGCTGATACCTACAAGAAATTGTGTATCAGAAGTGCTGAAGTCTGTGTGCAGAATGAGAAACAATCAAAACTCATTATAAAGCTGGAGGCTGAAAAAAGGGCAAATCTTGAAACTATAAGTCATCTAGAAGGAGAAGTTCAATTGCTGAACTCACAACTGAATCAAATGACCAAATCTGTCAAGATGTTGACCAATGGAACAGACAAATTGGAAGAGATCCTTCAGGTTGGACAAAATGTGGGAAATAAATCTGGACTAGGATTTATGGAAGCAAAGAAATCTGGTACTGGTAAGCAAATGTCAAAACGGATGTCTCAACACAACTCTCAACATCAGGAACAGAGACATATGAAGAAAAGGTACCAAAGATGGAAATGTCATCATTGTGGGAGATATGGTCACATAAAGCCCTTCTGCTTCAGACTACATGGATATCCTAATCAGAACTCAGGTGTCAAACCTAAGTCTAAAAAGGTACCTCATGCTCCTAAATGGAAGAAAAAGGCTACTGCACTGATAGCTCACACTTCCCTGAGGGTCTCTGCAAAGGAAAATTGGTACTTTGACAGTGGATGTTCCAGACACATGACTGGATTCAAAAATCTCCTCAATAATGTTATGCCTCACACCACCAGTTTTGTGACCTTTGGAGATGGTGCTAAAGGTGAAGTCAAAGGAGTTGGTAATTTGGACTGCCCTGGAGTTCCAAGTCTGAATAAAGTACTGCTGGTAAAAGGGTTGACTGCTAATCTCATTAGTATCAGTCAATTATGTGATCTAGGATTCAAAGTCAACTTCTCAAGATCTGAATGTCTAGTAATTAATGAAAAACTAGAAGTTGTAATGAGAGGAATCAAATCCAAAGATAACTGTTACGTGTGGCAGCCTGAGAACACTGATATCTCCACTATGTGTCAAATCATCAAAGAAGAAAAAGAGATGAAACTGTGGCAGCATAAGCTTGGTCTCCTTCATCTAAGAAGAATGAAAAGAGCTATTTCTATGGAAGCTGTCAGAAGAACTCCAAAACTACAGGTTGATAATATCTGTGATGTGGCAAATAAACTTGAAGAAGAATATGTTGTCAGAACCTTAAGTCATCTTGACAAGGATATTGGAAATAACAAGTCTAATAAATTCTGTTCTCAAAACATCTGGTCAAAACAGATGCTCCCTGAGTACAATGTTACACAAGATGTTGTGACATTGTGTTGTGACAATCTGAAAACAATCAACATTTCCTTGAACCCTATTGACTTTGAAGAGAAGAAGTCATTTAAACTGGAACATAGTTTCTCTAAGCTTCAGCTGACTGATTCTTCTACCAAGGCTCTTGTTGGAAATAAACTTGAAAATTTGAGGGGCAGGTTGGGTATTCACCAACATGAGAAATTATAGCAATTAATTTTGCTTAAAACAAGGGTTGAAGGGATTAATTGTATTAAGTCTATATTTAGTGGGTTAATCATATTCTTTCACAATTCCTTCAAAAGCTTTAAGAAGTTGAAGAGACTCCCGTTTACCCCCTACCTCTCTCATCCTTGCAACCTGTTTCCTCCTCCCAATCAAAGATTTTTCTCAAACTGCTACCATTACTCAAAGTCAATCAAAATGTCTCAGACATCGTCTTCAACCATGGCGACTTCGTCTTCCTCATCATCGTCATCATCTGACCAAGATTCTAGGGCAATCACTACATGCATAGAATCTGAAGTTCTTGAGGTCACTCCTCTCAGGGAGATGGCAACTGACCCAGCCAGAGTCAAAAAGCTCAGAACCAGACATGCAGGAAGAGCTCAAGCTACAACCTCTGGTAATTCTTCTCATCCTTCGTCTTATGTACCTAATAGAGAAGGATCAGTTCAAGTTCACCAAGCTATTGCTAGGCTGGTTACTAGTATACTGAGTGGCAACCAATCTGTACCGGGGATTTCTATCCCTTTAAATCAATCAGAAAGTCCAAATGTGGAAGTTTCTGAAAATGTAGATGTCACTAAGAATGTTGTGACACCAAAAGACAACATTCAGAACCCCTCTGAAAAGGCTGCTGATCCACCTATCATTGATGTGGATGAAGATTACTCAGATAATGAACTGATTGCTAATGTGAACCCTAGCATAGCTAGGAGATTGATGAAAAGAAAGAGTAGTCAGAATGATAAACCTGATGCTAAGAAATCCAAGGCTGAAGGCATGGCTGAGAAAAGTATTCAGACAAAAGGGAAGAAGGCCCAGGTGCATACTGCTAGACAACCAATCTCTAAGAAGAGTAAAGAACCTGAAACTTCTGATTCTGATGAGGAATCAGAATTTGAGATTGATATTGAAGAAACTCCCATCAGAAGGAAGCTCCCCTCCAGCAAGATTGCTAGAGTGCCTGAAGTGCCAACAGACAACATCTCTTTTCATCATCCTGACAATGCAAACAGATGGAAGTATGTTTGCTTAAAGAGAATAGCCTTAGAGAGAGAACTCAACAATGATGCCTTGGAGTGCAAAGACATCATGGACCTGATCAAGAATGCTGGGCTAATGAAGACAGTGATAAAGTTTAACAAATGTTATGAAAATCTGGTCAAGGAGTTTGTAGTGAACTTGTCAAATGATTGTGCTGATGGAAGGTCAGCTGACTTTGAAAGTGTTTTTGTTAGAGGAAGAAGGGTCAAGTTCTCTCCATCAGAAATCAACAAGCTTCTTGGAAGAACAAATGAGGACTGTCCTGATCTAGAGGCAACTGACAATGAAGTTTGTCTAACCATCACAGCCAGGCAAGTAAAGTGCTGGCCCTTGAAAGGGAAGTTGAATGCTAGTAAACTCAGCATGAAATTTGCCATCTTGCATAAAATAGGTGCAGCCAACTGGGTGCCTACAAATCACAAATCAACTATCTCCACAGGATTGGGGAGATTTATCTATGCTGTGGGAACCAAGACTGCTTTTGACTATGGGAGGTACATCTTTGAACAAACTTTAAAGCATGCTGACAGTTATGCTGTCAAAGGACCAATTGCCTTTCCCTCCCTCCTTTGTGGAATCATCCTTGCACAATACCCTGATATCCTTGTGGCAAGAGATACAGTCTGCAAAAGAGCTCCTGCCCTTGGCCTGCACTACAAACTGTTTCAGGGATCTCATGCTCCAGACATTGTCATAACATCAGCTGAGACATCGTCTGTAAAGACCCAGTCCAAGACATCAGATGTCATAGCTGTTTTAAAAGAAACTTGCAAAGAGCTGGATGCTAGAAAAAGGACCCTAGAAATTCTAATTGTCAGGCTAGAAAAGGAGGAAGCTGAAGAAAACAGAAGGGAAGAAGGTGTAGAAGCTGAAGGACATCTCAACATTGAAGAAACTAGCTCCTCTGAGTCTGATGACAGTGCTTGAAGGTTGATTGCTGTTTGGTGGTGTTGCTGGTTGGTGCTGATATCTGGTGGAGTTTGGAAGTGTATTCAGTTGTTTTCTGCTGCTGCTCTTATTATTTTTCTTTGGATAACTGTATAATTTTATGAACATGTATCTTTGGCCCATTTGTGGCTAAAGAGGGGGAGAATATTTTTGGTACTTACTTAATTAGTACTTGACATTCTATTTTTCTGCTGTCACTTATTTATGCTGCTATCTATCTCTGATTGTTTAGGGTCTTTAGCCAAAAATCTGCCAAAGGGGGAGTTTGTAGGTGTTTAGGTATTGGCTTGCATTTTTGGTAAATCCCAAGTGTATGTGTGAATGTCATGACTGATGTCATAACATTCTAGTTCAGTTTGTACTGACTCATTAGGTACCTTTGCAGAAAAATATTGTAATTCAAATACTGATGTTTATAAGTGTGTATCTGAGCAATTTGCAAAATGATCACATTTTGCTAAATCAGTAGACAGGTTTTCTCAGATGTCATAACAAATGTTATGACATCCTGTTCTGAACTAACAGGATTGCAGGATTGGATAAGTCTGAGTTTTTTCAGGAAATAACTCAGTCCTTCCTGAACAGAATCCTGCATTTTCTGAGGGGTAACCTAGCTCAACCCTAACCTGGTTAATAAAGTCATGTGACCTGGTCTTTAGGTCAAACGGAATTAACCCTAGGTTTTTGGAAACCCTAACTGAAGTTGCAGCTGCTATATATTCAACAGAGCTGCTGTTTTTCAAGGATCGATTGTTTTGATCAGAAGATCATTTGTAATCTGTATAGATTTGATTATTGTACTCCAAGCAATTATCATTGTGATAAGTGCCTTGGAATAGGTTTCTAATTGTAAGGGTTGTGTAGCACTCAAAGCTTTGAAGCAAGAGTGTTTGAATGTTCCTTGACTAAAGCTGTGAAGCAGAGTCAAGTTAGTTGTGTGCATCACTCAAAGCTGTGAAGCACGAGTGATTGTGTTGCTTGATTAAAAAGCTATGAAGCTTAATCAAGTGTTTGTTTTTGAAGAGTGTCTTCATCAATTCTTAAGTCAAATTGGTTTATCACTGCTGTGATTGAGGGGGAGTGAGTAGGAACTCAGGTTTAAGTTGTACTTAGATTGGAATTGCATTGGGTAGGTCTTAAGTGAAGGAGATAAACTGGTTGGTTTATTCCTGAATTAACATCTCTTATAGTGGATTTCCTCCCTGGCTTGGTAGCCCCCAGAGTAGGTGTTGTTGCACACTGAACTGGGTAAACAATTGACTGTGTTCTTTATTGCTTTTGTATTTACTGTCATATAGTAAGTCAGATACGGTGTCATAACATTGAACGTGACATTGAGTATCTGCAGCCAGAATTTCATTTTGTTTGAGAAATCTCCTATCTCACCCATTCCAGTTCCAGAAGTTTCAATAATAACCATATACACCAATCCTTCCAGGGTTTCTAAAAACCCCGTTAGGATTACATCCGCTCCTATGACTACTCCGTTGAAGATAACAATGCCCGGGCCAGCCCCATACAAATCGGATAAAATGGTACCATGGAACTATGGTGGAGAAATCTACTACCATGGTGTCAAACAGATTGAACAGACTGCCAAAGACGAAAGCTCTGAAGAAGACAATCCTGACATTAGTAACATTGTTGGAACAAGCAAAATTACCCGTAGTGGAAGAATTTTCTCTCCAGAGATTGCGCCACCAAAGGCAGTCTCTGGACCCGTTCCGAAGATTACAGTCGTACCAGTGATTACACCTGCAAGTGTACCCGCCAATAATGACAATACAATTCCCATCCCTATTTCTGCTGCTGAGAAAAAAGGAAAGAATGCTCAAGAGGAGCCTGTCTTGACGAAGGCTCAATCACTAGTCATTCCTGAGACATCCAAGAAGGAGTTGGAAGAAATCCTGAGGATCATTAAGAAAAGTGATTATGATGTTGTTGAGCAACTAGGGCATACCCCCTCCAAAATGTTTATGTTAGCCTTGCTGCTGTGCTCTGAGGCACATGCTAAAGCTTTGGTCAAGTTTTTGAAGACAACGCACGTGCCGCAAGAGACTTCGGTTGATCAATTCCAGGAGTGTGTAGCCAGTCTGACAGCTGACAATGGCCTGGGTTTCTCCGATGCAGATTTAACCTCGAAAGGGAGAAAACATAACGATGCACTACATGTCTCGACGGAGTGCAGAGGAACCACCCTAGCTCATGTATTGGTTGATACTGGGTCATCTTTAAATGTCTTGCCGAAGAAAGACTTGGATAGATTGGATTGTGAAGGCTTAACCCTGAAACCCAGCAATATAATTGTTAGAGCCTTTGATGGTTCTAAAAGGATGGTCCATGGAGAGGTGGACATCCCGATCAAGGTGGGTACCCAGACGTTCAATTCAACATTCTATGTGATGGACATCCGTCCTTCATACTCTTTCCTGTTGGGACGTCCCTGGATTCACAATGTCGGTGCGGTCACCTCCACCTTGCATCAAATGCTCAAGTACCCTGTCCAGGGGAAAATCATAATTGTTCATGGCGAAGAGGAATACATGATCAGTCATCTTAATTCTTTCTGTTATGTGGAATTAGATGGCGAATTCATAGAGACCCCTTTCCAACACTTTGAAGAAGTTTCTGAAGAAATAGCACCGACTAAAGCAGTGTCCTCAACTCCTTTGATCACAAGACCTCCACCTCGGATGTCATCTCTCAAGGATGCTAGGGCAGTAGTGGAAGAGGGCGGATCCACTATCTGGGGGCAGCTTCCCAACTTTCCTTTCAAATCAGATAAGTGTGGCCTGGGATTTACCTCGACTGCTCAGAAAGCCGTGCGCCGCTCTCGTGTCGAAGGGCCACTTGTGAAGATCAGCCACCAAGGGGTTAATGCGCTAGAGGACAGTGATGAAGAAGGTAGCCTGGAAGACTGGATTTTTCCTACTGTTGGCAGAGGACTGTGCAACTGGGAAGCAAAAGACTTTATTCCGATTAATTTCATACCGCAATAATTTATCTTTTCCATTTCTGTTGGATCTATAATAATTCACAAACAATTCGTACTTTTTCAACCATGTGTCTTACCCGAGGCACATTGGTCCATTTGTAAGGGTCTTTATTTCATTTTCATATGTCATTTTAATGAATCATGGACGCTTTTCATATTTAAAACTTTTGTGCTCATTGTCTTTCTTTTACATTTTATTGTTTTAAGATGGCTATGCCCTTACATACACCCACACTCACAAATGCAGGTACCCTTCCACTTCGGAACCCATGGGTAACGATACTGCTATAGCCTTCAGTGACTCTGAAGATCTGATCAACCAAGCCGAATACGAAGGTGAGGAAGATTGTGAGTTGCCAGGGGAATTGGCTAGACTTCTACAACAAGAGGAAAGAGCAATTTTGCCTCATGAGGAGCTGTTAGACACAATCAACTTGGGTACTGAGGAAGACAAGAAGGAAATCAGAGTGGGTGCCAACTTAGAGTCGAGTGTCAAGGAGTGCCTAATTCAGTTGTTACATGAATATGTTGAGATCTTTGTCTGGTCATACGAAGACATGTCGGGACTTGATATATACATTGTGGTACACCGTCTACCCAATAGAGGAGACTGTCCACCAGTTAAACAGAAAGTCCTCCGCATGAGGCCCGACATGTCCGAGAAGATCAAAGCAGAAGTTATGAAGCAGTTCAATGCTGGATTTCTGGCTGTTACTTCCTATCCACAATGGGTTGCTAACATTGTGCATGTGCCTAAGAAGGACGACAAAGTGAGAATGTGTGTGGATTATAGAGATTTAAACAGGGCCAACCCTATAGATGACTTTCCACTTCCGCACATTGACATCTTGGTTGACAACACAGCTCAGCATAAAGTATTTTCTTTCATGGACGAATTCTCAGGCTATAACCAGATCAAAATGGCACCCGAGGACATGGAGAAAACTACATTTGTTACACAGTGGGGTACATTCTGCTACAAAGTGATGCCATTCGGACTGAAGAATGTCGAGGCAACCTATCAACGCGCCATGGTAGCTTTGTTTCATGACATGATACGTCATGAGATAGAGGTCTACGTAGATGACATGATAGCCCGTTCACAAACTGAAGAAGAACACCTTGATCACTTGCAAAAGCTGTTTGTCAGGTTGAAGGAGTACAAGTTAAGGTTAAACCCTAACAAGTGCACATTCAGAGTCCGATCTGGTAAACTCTTGGGTTTCATTGTTAGCAACAAAGGCATCGAGGTTGATCCTGCCAAAGTCAAAGCTATACAAGAAATGCCTGCTCCTCGCACTGAGAAGGAGGTCAGAGGTTTCTTGGGACGCCTAAACTACATTGCTAGGTTCATTTATCACCTAACATCTACCTGTGAACCAATCTTCAAGCTGTTGAAGAAATATCAGGTAGTTAAATGGAATGATGACTGTCAAGTTGCTTTCGATAAAATCAAGGAGTATTTGCTAGAACCTCCTATCTTGATGCCACCCGTCGAAGGAAGACCTCTAATCATGTATCTGACCGTCCTAGAGAATTCAATGGGGTGCGTACTGGGCCAACATGACGAGTCTGGCCGAAAAGAGCATGCCATTTATTACCTTAGCAAAAAGTTTACCGACTGTGAAACCAGATATTCACTGCTCGAGAAAACTTGTTGTGCTTTGGTATGGGCTGCTCGCCGGCTAAGGCAGTATATGTTGACTCATACCACTTTGCTGATATCTAAGATGGATCTAATAAAGTACATCTTTGAGAAGCATGCTTTGTCTGGAAGAATAGCTAGATGGCAGATGATCCTGACGAAATACGACATACAGTACACAACCCAAAAAGCTATAAAGGGGAGTGTACTAGCTGACCATCTGGCCCATCAAGCTGTCGAAGATTATCAATCCATGAGGTTCGACTTCCCCGACAAAGACATCATGACATTAGACAACATTGAAGAGATCAGACCATATGACGGACCTGAACAAGGATCCCGATGGACCCTGTACTTTGATGGGGCCTCTAATGCACTGGGCAATGGTATCGGTGTTGTGATTATATCTCCAGAAGGTTGCCATACTCCTTTCACCTCCAGACTTTGCTTTAACTGTACGAATAACATGGCAGAGTATGAAGCTTGCATCTTTGGACTCAAGGCCGCCATAGACTTTGGAATCAAATCCTTAGTTGTGTTTGGGGACTCAGCTTTGGTCATCAGTCAGATCAAAGGTGAGTGGGGCACTAAGCATCCAAACCTCATCCCTTACAAAGAACATGTCTTAACATTTCTACCACATTTCGAGAAGATTACCTTCGAGCACTTCCTGCAAGAAGAAAATTAGCTAGCAGATGCTCTAGCTACAATATCATCTATGTTTAAACTTAACTGGGATAATGAGGCTCCCCAAATCACCATTGAACGGATGGAAGAACCGGCACATTGTCACGAGATTAACACCGAAGAAGTAGTGGACCAGCCATGGTTTCATGAAGTCAAAAGGTATCTCGAGGCGCAAGAATACCCTGAAGGAGCTACAGTCAATGACAAAAAGTTCTTAAGGAGGTTCTTAGCTAAGTTCTTCCTAAGTAATGGTATCCTGTATAAGCGTAATCATGATTTTGTTCTGCTCCGTTGTGTGGACAAAGCTGAAGCTGAAAAGATCATGGCCAAATTGCATGAAGG
Organism: Vicia faba; assembly: GCA_948472305.1. Lineage (NCBI taxonomy): Eukaryota > Viridiplantae > Streptophyta > Magnoliopsida > Fabales > Fabaceae > Vicia > Vicia faba. Next base: position 1,502,090,462 of record OX451739.1, on the reverse strand, counting down.
TACCTTCGGCACTCACTCTAGCAGGCATACGATGGCTAAGAAGATTCTAAGGGCAGGTTATTACTGGTCTACCATGGAAGCTGATTGCTACCAACACTACCGTACTTGTCATAAATGTCAGATCTATGCAGACAAGGTACATGTGCCTTCAGTTCCTCTAAATGTCTTAACAGCTCCTTGGCCATTCGCTATGTGGGGAATCAACATGATTGGAGAGATCAAGCCTACAGCCTCTAATGGACACCGCTTTATTCTAGTGGCCATTGACTATTTCACCAAGTGGGTCGAAGCAACTTCCTTCGCATCTATTACTAAGAATGTGGTTGCCCGATTCATCAAGCAGAATCTTATTTGCCGGTACGGTATCCCCGAAAGGATCATCACTGACAACGGTATGGACCTTAATAATACTATGATCACCACTTTGTGCGAACAGTTCAAGATTCAACATCACAATTCATCTCCCTATCGGCCAAATATGAACGGTGTTGTCGAAGCTACGAACAAAAACATCAAGAAGATCATACAAAAAATGACAGTCACCTACAAGGACTGGCATGAGATGCTACCGTTTACTCTCCACGGGTATCGGACCACAGAACGCACATCAACTGGGGCAACACCTTATTCTTTGGTATATGGCATGGAGGTTGTTTTACCTATCGACGTTCAGATTCCCTCCTTGAGAATCATGAAGGATGCGGGTTTGAGTGAAGATGATTGGTTTCAGACCCGGCTTGATCAACTTAACTTGATTGATGAAAAGAGGCTCACTGCTGTTTTCCATGGTCAAGCGTATCAAAAACGGATGATCAAAGCTTTCAACAAGAAAGTCAGACGCCAGGTATATCAAGTTGGAGATCTGGTAATCAAGCGAATCATCTTGCCGCAAAGTGATCCCATGGGCAAATGGACTCCTACCTACGAAGGACCATTTGTTATCAAGAATATCTTTTTTGGTGGGGCAATGATCTTAACCACCATGGACAGCGACGACCTGCCGCACCCTACGAACGCAGACATAGTCAAATGATACTACGCATAAGAGACCCGCTAGGTTGACAAACCTAGGCAAAAAAAAGGCATCCCGGTGAATCGAAAACCCGAAAGGGCGGTTCAGGCAAAAATTAGGGATAAAAAAAATCTGTACACCCGACAAGTTGAAAACCCGAAAGAGCGACTTGGGCAAAAAAGGGTTTCCCGGTGGACCAAAAACCCGAAAGGGCGGTCCAGGCAAAAGTTAGGGAATTAAAGCGTATGACTATGTCTCGTCGGATCACTTTAAGGACAATCTCTTCACTGACAAACTCTGAGCTTATGAACAATCCAATCATCTTCGGACGAAGAAACGAATGGACAAGATATTCGGAGTTACGAAGGCTATAGCGGAATGGGAACCCCATGGGATTTTTTACACATAGCTATCTTTTTTTGTATAAATTTTTTCTCAATTTTTACGACACCATCCTCTTACTAGGATGGTTGTCTGCTTTGTACAAAACACTTATTCAAAGTTAATACAAAGATACCTCTTTAAAGTACAGAAAACTATTTGCCTTTTTCTTTTTACACTTGTGTTTTATTTGCAAAAACGTCCAATGATTCATTATTGAACATATGCATTTGAACATAATTACTGTTTACAAATAAACAAAGTGGAAAAGAACAATTACTGACAGGTTGAAAGGATATGAAAATGTCATTCGGCTATTCCATGAGCAATCCTTACAATACATCACCTAGATCCCCAATGGAGCTAAAATTCCAAACCCTTTAAATCCCTATCAGAGTTGGAACATCAAACTCCCAATCCCCAGCGGAGCCAAAACTTTGAACCACAGATCCCCAGCGGAGCTGAAACCTTCATTCCCCAGCGGAGTCAAATTTCAAACTATCAATCCCCAGCGGCAACCATTCAGTTTTCTCCAGATTCCCCGACAAGTTGTCTTGAAGTCTGAAAAGCAGCCAGATAACAGTTAACTTTTTGTCTTGCCCCAAGCTAGGATAATTCCTCGGTAGAGTGGCATACAACTCAAACTCCTGAACTTTTTCCAAACAGGAATAAGCTTTTTCCCCCAGAGTCCTGAACTTACTCTCCAGTAGTAAGCCTTCTTCCCCGCAGAGTTTTATTACTCCCCAGTGAAATCGCCAGAATGAAGATTCTCGTTCTTAACTCCCGGCAAAAGTCACCAGAGTTTTCTCTATTCCTCAGCAGAATAAGAATTCCCTTTGTGCAATCCCCAGTAGATGTCATTAAAGTTCTCTGGATTCCCCAAACGGATTATTCAAGCAGTTTGGCATTGCTCTCACAACAGAATTTTTGTCAAATACTCCAACTCCAAGACATGAAGGATCCTCATATCCCCACAGAAGTTGTCAAATCTCCAATAGTCACCAAGGATTTCTCATCCTCAGCAATCAAAGATTTTGAATCTCCGGCAGCGGTCAATGATTTATTTTCCCCGGCAGTAGTCAAGGAGTCATTATCCCCAGTCGCCAAAGATTTTCTTATCCCCGACTTTCAAGAATTCATTTTCCTCAGCAATACAGCTAATCAGCTTACATGCGCATACATTACATTCATATATCATAAACATTGATAAAACACATTTATTGCATCATACATTTCATGCAACATAACTATGTGTTTCAGCTAACATTTTACCCTTTTCGGGATAAGATTAAATAGCTATCATTAACAATGTTCAAAGATTTCAGATACAGTACGGATACGCTCCAGATACGGAAGCCATTTTGTTACTCATTCAAGATTTCAATTATCAGATTGTAGTATAGAGACGCTCCAGACAAGGATGCCATTCTGATACTCACTCAAATCTCAACTTCAGATACAGTAAAGATACACTCCAGACATGGAAGTCATTATGTTACTCATTCAGAATTCAAATCAAGATACAGTACGGATACACTCCAGACACGGAAGTCATTCTTCTACTTATTCAGATCCCAGTCCAGATACGCCCCAGACACGGTTGCCATTTTGTCACTTATTCTGACTTTTTCCCCAGCTCAGAGACGCTCCAGACACAGATGCCATTTTGTCACTTATTCAGATTTCAGATTCAGATACAATACAGATACACTCTAGACGCGGAAGTCATTCTGTTATTCATTCATATTCAAACATAGTTACAGCTCGGATAAGCTCCAGACACGGATGCCATTCCATTGCTCATACAGACTCAGTCTCCAGATACAGTTCAGATACATTCCAAATACAGAAACCATTATGATACTCATTCTTTTGACTTACAACTTGCAGTTCAACAAACATTCTTGGATGGCATCTTCAAGCCCATCTCCAACAAGATTATGTCACCTCTCCAAATGGCATCTTTAATCCCATTCCCTCAATTACAATTTGACGAGTGCAAATTTACGGGCACTCTAGTGTCCAATCATCTTTTACCTTCGAGTCACGAACGACAAAACTCGCCAATCTAACTCTTCAGGTTCAAGAAGATTGAACAGGGGCAGCTGTTGTACCCCAAAATTTTCCCTCTCATTTTATCAAGATTTTCCTCACAAGACTTCTTGGATTCAAGACCAGATTAGGGTTTGCTCAGCTCAAGACCTCACCTTGCATTGATATCCTGAAATTAGGGTTTGAGTTTGCACAAGGATTTTTGGACCATCAATGCTTAATGTGACTTTCATACATCATGTTGGACCCCTAATATTGCTCATACCAAGTTTCAAGCCTTGAATCACATTTTTGCCCAGTCAATTGGACAGTTGACCTAAAAATCAGATGTATTGGGGAAAAAGTCAACCAGGGCCAATTTACAGTCAAACTTCATAAGTTTTTATCAACAAAAACATTCTAGGCTCCTATGTACCATTTGAATAAGTTTGGATCACAACTCCTCAAGAAATTTGATCAGATCATCAAAAGGGCAAAATGGTAAAAATTAGGGTTTTGACTGAGAAATGGCAATTTATGATTTTTGACCTAGACAATGACCAATTGGGTTCAAGCATGATTTCAAGGACTCAATAGAATCATCTTGACCTAATCACATAGTTCAAAAGATCTCAAATGCATAGGATTGACATATGAATTTTCCAGTCAATTGATCAAAAATCAACTGTACACTGAAAAGTCAAACTTTGACTTTTTTGTCAAAATCAAGTGCCAAGGGTCATAATTCATCAAGATATGTCAAAATGTGAAACTTGTTAACCAAGAAACCTAAAATTGCAAATAGGGTTTTAATTTGAAATTTTTCATAACTTAGAATTTTTCTAAGTTATGGAAATTTCTTATTTTTCCCCAACTTTCCACAATTTTTTCACCATGATGAAATTGGATTCAAGGAAAACTTCCAACATGAAAGTTGTATTCCTACATGAAATCTAAAACTTTGATTCACAAAGTTTTCCCAAAATATGCTTGGATCTCAAGTTATGATTTTGTGAATAGGGGTCCATAAACTTTTTAACTTAGTGAAATTTTGCCCTAGTTTAGGCAGATTTTTGACCTAACTTCATGGCAACTTTTCACCTAGTTCCAAGAGGAATCTCAAAATGTATTTCAAAGATGGATTGTAGATAATGTTACAAGCTTTCCAAAATGTCTAAGAACTCTCCAAGATCATTTATGGTTAGGGAGAATCGAAGAAAGGAAAATGGCAATTTATCACTTTTGTTCAAGGCATTTTCACAATGGTTCAAGTTGCAAATCTGTCCTAGCATGCTTGTACCTTGCATTACAGGTCCTAATCCTTTCTACACTCCATAATTAAATTAAAATTCATTGGATATTGGCTTTATTCTGACCTATGGAGCATTGTACAAGAGTTTAATCCAAAATTGACATAAAGGTCACACTACTACTTTGATAAAGCATGCTTTTTGCAACTTTGCATTTCTTGAGCCATGGACCTGATCTCTTGTTGCAAACAAGATCCACAAATATCAGGCAACTTGTACCAACTCTATGCAGCTAGCAAGCAAGCCTGTACAGGCCTTTGGCATTGTCACTTCCAACTTTCTTCAAAAGTAAGCAAACTTGCAAAAGTCAAGACAACTTGGATATATGTTAAAGGGAAGCCTTAGCATCATTTGAAACAACTTCAGAACCTTGTAACAAGCCAATACACGAATCTGTAACATCCCAAACACTCTCAAACAACAAAATCACATTTTTCTGCCCAAACAGGGCATCATCTACAGAACCCTTGCCAAATCAATATTGGCTTGTGCGTTTCTCATTTTAAGACTTCAAACACATTACATACATCCTATCTAAGTTGTCCAGGCCTTTGTCTTGCAACTGTAACCCCTGTTTCAAGGATCACCATTTTCATTTTGGAGGTTTGCAGGTTGACTTCTACAGGGAGATTCAAGCATCTACAAGGTAAGCTGAGCATTGGAGAAGCTTGAGGGAACTTCAAGGAAGCTCACACGATCTTCAGGCCCCACTCAAAGTTCCCACATTGCCATATCCAAACTCAACTGAACAAGGTATTTTTCAAAGTTCTATCTCCTTATTTAGGCATCCTTAAGCTTTGATTTATGAAGCAAAAATGTAGTCCTTAACTTGCTTAAGTTGTACATATGCATATTTGTCATTTATATTAACTGAGCTAAGAGTATTTGATTGTTGAAGTTCATGAAAAAATTAGGTCAGCAATTAGGGCCACTGAAATTCTCCCTGGTTTCTTAGAGTTAGGTTTCAAATCTTATATCATTGGAATCGTGATAAAAAATGCTACAAGTTTTATGTTGCAAGATTTTGTTTTTGTGCACGTATGCAAGAGTTACAGGTTGAAGCACAAAAACGCGCGTTTGGACGTTGGCTGAAGGTCAGGGACGAAGGCTGGTTGGGCCTAGCGCCTTGGGCCTGCTACTTTTCACACCCCCTATTTCCTATTTGCACCCCCTTGGCCTATTTTTTTATATTTTGCATATTTTTCATTTCTTTTATATTTATTGCTTTTATTTATTTTTCTGAACATGAAAAAAGCTTGAAAAATATTTTTCTTTATTTTTTGCATTTTATTTTATTATTTTTATTATTTTTTGGCATAAAAAAATAGTTTATTAGCAATAATATACTTTATTCTCTTAAATAAACTTGTAAATAATAAAAAAAATACTTAAATATTTCATTTTATTATTTTATACATATTAAATATTTATTTTCCATATATATTTAATTTTTACTATTGGTATATAATATTATTATTATTTTTCTTAAACAAAAATGAATAAAATAATATTAGAAAACAATATTTTCTTTTAAATCAAAAACTAGGGTTTCCCCTTTCAAAAATAATAACATTATTTTTTCTTATTTTTAGGACTTAGATAATTTTATTTTTTTCATACATAAAACAATTACAAAACATTTTTGCACATTTACATTTTTTATTGCATATTTAAATAATTGTTTATTTATTTATTGTACAATAAATTCAATTGGGTTGTAATAGTGAATTAGGGTTTTATTTTGTGCAAATATCCCCATTCAAAACTTGTATCCCCCCTCCCATAATATTGTTGTAATAGTTTAGATTTACTTTACGCAATTTATCGCATTATATACATGTTTAGTAAATTAGGGTTTGTATGATAAGACAAAATCAAACAAATAGCATAACCTAATACAAGACAAAAATGCATGAAAATGACAACACATTGCACACAAGCACCTCTAGGGTTTCACCCACTTGGTTGCCTAACAAAATGTCCATGGTATGCATGCAAGGTATCTTGGCAAAACAAAACAAAAGATCATAGTCCCTCGATGACGCTATCAAAAGGTTGCCTAAACAAAGATGATCTTAGTCCCTAAAACTTGCTAAGATACTTGGCACCATTGCTATCATGGGCATACGATGACCCACGCCCGTCCCGTTTAACATCCAAAGATAGGGTTGTTTACCAAATGCAATGGTAAAACAACAATGTCAAAGGAATAAAAATGTATAGGAAAGACATTTGAGTAGTTAGAATACTTCTAGTTACTTGATCAATTTGCAAACAATCCTTGCTATTTTCAAAAACACACAACACATTTCAAAACATTTCCAAAACAACTTTCAAAATATTGAAACATTTTTCAAAAGACAAACATCTTTGTATACATTCTTACGAACAAGAATCATTACAAAGATTGCCCAAACGAGTGGCCTCTTTTCAAAATATTTTCAAAACCACAAAGCACCATTTCAAACAATTGGAAAAGCAAAGCAAGTGATCTAAACAAGTAACTAAGAGCCTATGGAAAACCATGGATGAAAAGGGTGCTAGCACCTTCCCTTTTCATAATCTACCCCCCGAACTCAAGAAAACATCTCAAAGTTCTTTCCTGTGCTTTTTTACCTTTCCTTTTGGATAAAATAAAAGTCGGTGGCGACTCTTGCTAAACCGAAACATTTGCGACAAAACGCAAAATCTCAATTCAGTTCTCCCACCGTATCACATACACACTCAAATTTTATTGCTCGCATCCACCTCCTAGAGTCAGATTGTGTTGGCGCTTTGGCCGACGGGTTTGAGGCTGCGGTGAGTCAGTTGTCCATGCTAAATCCGGACTTGAACACCGAAGGGGTTGGAGTTCTGTCCCAGATCGTCGACGGCCGGGTTGTGCCTCCTCCCGACTCTCCTTATGTGCACGTTAGCACTCTGGGGAATGATTTACATTTTGTTATTGTTTGGGTCTGTGTGCCCGTATATTTCTTTTTTTTGGGCCTGCGTGCCCGTGTTATTCTTAATTTTTTGGGATGTCGTGCCCTGGACTGTAATTTTGAACATCGTCGGCCTTCATGGTCGGTACATTATTATTCTGTTTTATGATTGCTTTTTTGATAGATGATTTGTTTGAAATTATCTACTAGTATCTAGATATATGCTCGACTGTTATTTTTATAACGAACCCTTGATAAAGATTGTGCTCGAGTGGAGATATCCTTTCGACCCCCGTGATGGTTCGACGCACTTAGAAATGTGTCGAGTGTGCGAGGTGGATTCCGCATGTTAGGCGTATCACCTAGATCGGGGTCCTACGCTCGCGGCATGAACTGCCCATTGCGAGCTGGGTGTTCTGCCATGTGGGTACTTCGACAGTGGAGCTCGATCGAGGTGTCCCTGCCGGGCATTGGCGTTTGATTCATTAGGTGAACGAAGGTATGCCCCTCGTTGGTTGGTAGGTCGGGTCCGTACCTCGACTCGCCTACGTGGTCGAGACTTTCCCTTTGTTGGCTAAGGGTGAATGTTCAACGGCAAAAGTCCACAGTTGGTGAGGGCTTTAGCTATAGTACTGTTTCAGCTTTACAATATTCCAGGGTCGTGGTAGTGGTTCTCCGTTTAACTGCTCGAGATAATATGCTTCGGTGCCTGTAGCGCCCTGGACGCGATAGGGTCCCTCCCAGTTTGCGACCAATTTCCTTTCGCGGGAATCTTTCTGGTTTCTTCGCAAGACTAGACTGCCGACCTGGAATTCGCGTCTCATGACCTTGCCGTCGTGACGCAGGGCTACTCGTTGTTTCAAAGTGGCCTCGCGCAGGGATGCTCCCAGTCAGATTTCCTCGACCAGGTCGAGCTCATCCCTCAGGGCCTCGTCGTTCATTTCTTCGTCAAGAGGCCTCTCTGTCTGCCGGGAGGGTTCCCTAATCTCTACGGGGATGATGGCCTCGGTGCCATATGTTAGTCAAAATAGGGTCTTGCCCATCGTCGAATGGGTTGTGGTGCGGTAAGCCCATAGGACGCTATGTAGTTCCTCGACCCATCCCCTTTTTGCTTCGCCCAGTCTGCGCTTAAGTCCTTGCAGGATGACCCTGTTGGCGACCTCGGCTTGCCCGTTGGTTTGGGGATGCTCGACTGAGGTGAAATGTTGTTTGGTACCAAGTTTGGTGACGAAGCTTCGGAAGCCTTGGTCGGTGAATTGGGTACCGTTATCTGTGATTAGCGCCTGCGGGATTCCAAATCGGGCGAGGACATTCCGTTTGTAGAAGCGGAGGATGTTATGGGAGGTGATTTTCGCAAGGGCCTCGGCCTCTATCCACTTTGTGAAGTAATCCACTGCCACAATGAGGAACTTGTTTTGGTACGTTCCTTGTACGAATGGTCCAAGGATATCCATCCCCCACCAGGCAAATGGCCACGGGGATGAAAGTATATTCAGCTCGTGTGGGGGAGCGAGATACATGTCGGCGTGCTTCTGGCACTTGTCGCATCTCTTGACTTGGTCTTTGGTGTCCTGTTGCATTGTCGGCCAGTAGTACCCTGCTCGTAGAGCCTTCCTTGCTAGGGAACTGTCGCCCATGTGCTGGGCGTTAATACCCTCGTGTATTTCCCGTAATACCTCGAGGACTGTGGATTCGTCGATGCACTTCAAGAGTGGGATGGAAAATCCCCTACGATATAGTTTTTGCTCGATCACCACGTAGGAGCACGCTCGTTGTTTGGTCGCGGATGCCTATGTTCGGTCTGGAGGGAGATCGCCTTTTCTCAGGAAGTTGAACACCGGGGTCATCTAGCACGAGCTGTCTCCGATGGCGTTCACCTCGAGTGGGATCGAGGTTTTTTCGATGCTCGAGCGGGATAGGGATTCTTGTATGACGGATTTGTTTCCGCCTTTCTTTCTCGTGCTTGCGAGCTTCGAAAGTATATCTGCCCTTGTGTTTTTCTCGCGGGGGACGTGCGATATTTCTGCTCGGTCGATATTCTTCATGTACTCTTTGACTAAGTTCAGGTATTCGATGAGGCTTTTGTTTTTAGCCTAATAACCTCCTTGGACTTGGGAAGAGATGAGTTGAGAGTCAGTGAAAATTTGTACCTCACAGGCACATAGGTCCTCGGCTAGTCTTAGTCCTGCGAGAAGGGCCCTGTATTCCGCTTGGTTGTTTGAAGTTGGGAAGGAGAGGGTGAGCGAGTGCTCGATGACCACACCTTCCTCGTTCTCTAAGAGGATCCCTGCGCCGCTTCCGGACGGGCTGGACGCTCCGTCGAAAAAGATGATCCACTTGTGCTCTTTCCCTGCGGGGGGATTGTGAGCGGTCATTTCTGCGACGAAATCGGCCAAAGCTTGTGCGTTTAGGGCTTTCCTGCTCCCGTACTGAATGTCGAACTCAGAAAGTTCCAAGGACCACTTCAACATTTGACCTACCATGTTTGTTCAACCCAAGAGCTGTTTCATTGGCTGGTCAGTTCGTACTATGATCGTGTGCGCGAGGAAATAATGTCTGAGTCTCCTTGCTGCATTGACGAGGGCTAGAGCTACTTTCTCTATCTATTGGTATCTGACCTCGGGGCCTTGAAGTGCTTTGCTCTTGAAATAGACGGGTTTTTGTCCGTCGGGAGTCTCGCGAATGAGGGCTACGCTGACGGCTTTGACTGAGACGGCCAGGTACAAGAACAAAGGTTCCCCGTCGACGGGTCGTGATAACACGGGCGATTGAGATAGACTTTGTTTGAGATGGAGCAATGCCTGCTCACATTCCTCGGTCCATTCAAAGGCTGCTTCTTTGCGAAGGAGCTTGAAGAAGGGGAGGGCGTGCTGAGCGGATCTCGCAACGAAACGGGATAACAAGGTGAGCATGTCGTTTATGACTTGTATGGATTTTTTCGATGTAGGCGTGAGGAGGTCGGAGAAAGCCTTACATTTGTCGGGGTTGGCTTCGATTCCTCATTCCGTAAGGTAGAAGCCGAGAAATTTTCCCGCCTTGACCCCGAATGTTCACTTCTCGTGGTTAAATATCATCTTGCATTGCCTTGCTTAAGCAGAGACTTCTTTGAGGTGAGCGGCATGGTCGGTGTCTGCTCGGGATTTGACGATCATGTCATCCATATACACCTCGAGCATGTCCCCAATTTGGTTGTGGAATACTTTGTTCATCATCCGTTGATATGTTGCTCCTGCATTTTTTAGCCCAAAGGGCATTACGTTGTAGTAATAGTTTCCCGAGATGGTCATGAAAGCGGTGCAATGCTTGTCGCTTACGGTCATTGGGATTTGGTTATAGCCCGAATAAGCATCCATAAACGATAGTATTTTATAACTGGCCGAGTTGTTGACCAGCATATCTATGTTAGGTAAAGGAAATTCATCTTTCGGGCATGCCCGATTGAGATCAGTATAATCAACACACATTTGCCACTTTCCATTATTTTTCTTGACAAGTACAACATTTGACAGCCAGGTTGAATACCGGGCTTCGGAAATAAAACTTTCCTCTATGAGGTCTTTTACAGCTTTTTCAGCAGCCTCCGTTTTCTCCGGAGACTGCCTACGTCTATGTTGTACTACTTCCCTAGCGGTTGGATCTATGGCGAGACGGTGACAGGCGACCTCGGGGTCGAGTCCGGGCATCTCTGCAGCGCTCCACGCGAATAGGTCCGCATTCTTGCGCAAGCAGGCTTTGATTTGCTTCCTTGCCAAGTCGGGGAGTCCGGTGCCGATCTCCACTCCTTTGCTTGTGTCCTCGCCCAGAGGGACGAGTTCAAAGTCCCCGTCCGGAATTGGTCGAAGGGGGACTTGCTCGCCGCTAGGAGGCTCATCCTGGTCGAAGCGGGTGTCCATGGATATTGAGTCGACCTCTGGAGGGGCTCTATGCTCTTCCACCTTGACGGGCTCTGTCTTCTGAGGTTCTGGTCATGTCGTTACAGCTCTCTTGGAAGGCCTTGTGCCGATGTCGACCGTATCGCGTCCCTTGGATGCCGCATTAAAACACCTTCGGGAAGCTACTAGGTCCCATTGGATGGTGGCGACTCGTGCCCTCTTGGTGTAAAACTTCATCTTTTAGGTGGACGATAGAGGGTACTGTGGTCAGCTCCGCCAGTGTCGGCCTTCCCAGAATGCAGTTGTAGAGGGAAGGGCAATCAATGACGAGGAAATGCACCTTGACTTGCCTTGTTATTGTATCCTCTCCAAACGTGACCATGAGCTCGATGTATCCCCAAGGCTTGGAAGTCGAGTCGTTAAAGCCCTGCAGGTATGACCCCACGTAAGGTGAGAGTTGTGAGTCGTCGAGCTGCAGGGTTCAGAATAGTTGGCTGTACATTACATCGACGAAACTCCCTTCATCGACGAGGACGTGATGTACGACAAAGTTGGCCATTCTCGCTCTTATCAGCAGAGGAATGACCGCGTTGGGGGGCCCTCCGGGGAGCTCTTCAAGATAAAAGGTGATAGGTTCCGACCTACCCTTTACCTTTTCAAAAGTCACCATCTGAGGGGGGGGGGGGCGTGTCGACCAATTCATTTAGCTTCCTCTTGGCTGAATTTATGGTCAGGTCGTTGAACCCTCCACCATTGATGACCATGGCAGAGGGGAAGTGCTCCCACCTGCTGTGCGTTGACAGTGGTTCTTGCATGTGGTCGGGGACATAGAAGTCCTCGGGTCTTGTGACGGAGAAGGCAGTTTGGATGGGGACCGACTCGTCAGATGGTCAGGCCTCCTCCTCTGCTTCTCTTGTCTCACGGGCGTCGTAACGAGGAGCGTCGTTTCTCCGGTACTGGGCGAGTCTCCCCCCTTTTATGAGGGTCTCGATGGCGTCCTTGAGGTGGACGCAGTCTTCAGTCAGATGTCCATGGCTCCTGTGGTACTGGCAATATTTGCTCCTGTCCACCCCGGGTTTGGCAGGAGCTGGTCGGGGGCGCTTGACGCCGCCATCTTTGAAGTTTGTACTTGCACACTCCGCTAATATGCGCTCGCGGGAAGCCGTGAGTGGAGTGTACTCTGTGAAATGCCCTGAAGGCCCCCTCTGCTCTCGGACGTCCCGGGGTTTGTCGTCTTTCCTTTTTCCCCCGGTTCATCGAGGAGGGATAGCCTCTTGGCGCGGGTTTCTGCTGGATCCGCGAGTCCTGGGGTCACGGGATCTGTTGGCCGATTCCCTCTCCTCGTAGTCCATGTAGGCCCTGGCCTTCTCGAGGAGAGCATCGAACATTCGGGGTGGTTCGATGACCATGGTGTAGCGGTAGAAATGTTCAAGACTAAGTCATTGGATTGACTAGACTTTATACAAATCAAAATAAAAACCGCCACCGCGCTTTATTGTTTCCAAAGGAATGGGAAAAGAGAGAATAACCCAAAAAAGAGGGAAAGATTCAAGGTAAGGGGGTTGGTTATGCAAAGGGAAGGTATTAGCACCCTAAACATCTACGGTACTCCGCAGGAACCTCTTTGAAAAAAAATCTGTATATTTTGGCTATAAAAATGTGTTATATATAAAATGGATGGTGGAGGTGAGAAAAGAAATATTTTTTATGATTTTTGCACCCGCCGCAGTTGCGAACCTTTAGTGCCTACGTACCACCTTTCGTGCAATAGGGGATCAGGGTACACGTAGTTCCTCTTTTAAAAGTTTGAAACACAAGTGTGTTGGTTAATTTTATGAGATAATACATCATCGTCATTGTCCGTGTGGAAAACATACTTACTACCCACAATCATGAGAAAGGAGAATTTGCATCATCTCAAAGTGGAGGATATGGCTTGGATTTTAAAATCAACAATGCCTCACTCAACACCCAAGTGGAAAATATCTCTCTTTACTACATATTGTAGAAGTATAGTTATTTACATCACTACAAGGATTGACAAGAGTCTAATCTTTTGAGAAAAGTTTAAAGATAAAAAGTCAAAGTGGCAAAATGGTTTGAAATGAGATTGATTGGCTTTTAGTCTTCTCACAAAAAATGTCAAGGTATTATTAAATTGGTTGAAATTTATTTATGAAAATGTTTTGAAAATGCATGGACCTAAGTCCAAGTTTATTATGAAAGTGGTTCAAGTTTAGAAATAAGAAGAGTTTTTTTAAAAGGAGAGAGAAGATTTTTGAAATTAAAGAAAATGGAAGGAGAAGAAGAGATTATCCTAAAGCATAAGTGTTGGCTGAAGATTTTGATAATATTATTAGAAACGAAGTGAATTGAACGTTTCGATTGAAATGAAACAAAGCGTCATGTTTCGAAATAGCAGAAGCAATGTTTCGAATGAGCATATCAAAGCTCGGAGCTTCGAGTGGCAATTATGGGAACATATCTAAAGAAGTCTCGAAATGACAACAAGGCTGTGTCTGAGAAGTGCATTCGAAACGGAGAAGCACCAAAACATTTGAAATTCAAATGAAAGCGGGACATTCGAAGTTTGAAATTTATGTGCTGGAGCATTTGGAGACACGTGGGAACAAAGGAGAGGTATTGTTCTGCATGTTCTGAACGTGGCATGATCTTATAGCAAGACCGTTATGGTCGAAGTAGTATAAATAGAGGTCTTAGTATTAGGATTTCGTGTGTCATATCTATTGTACTAAATACTCAGTAAACATTCAAATTACCACATGGATAGGGAAACGAATGCAAGAGCAATGTACGTATGATAGCACCACATGTTTATGATTTAATGAAAACCTTTTATCATTCCCAGCACTTTCCTTTGTCCTTATATCAATGCCATTTACAAGTTTTTTCTGCATTTAAAGTCTTTTTATTCGAAATCTTTTCATTAACGCCTTGCATTTAAATACTTTCTTTTCATTTCAAACACTTTACATTTCAGAAAACTGTCATACTTTTCATGCCTTTATCTTCCAGTTTTATCTTTCGAACACTTATTTTTACTTAAAGTCATTTTACAGATTTCTTGCATTAAACGCTTTCTTTGCATTTCGAATCTTTTACATTAACTGTTTTATTTTACGTTTCGAAGTCGTTTACTCATCTTCTATGCAGTTTTACATGTCTTTACAATTAACATTTATTCATGCAATTTAGTTTCGTGCACATATATTTTGATTACACCTTTAGATCTTTAAGAGAGAAATCGAAATACGTCAAACACCTACACAAAACTCTAAATACCAGCCATGAATACATGTTCGATCGTGAGAGTTACCCTAATGACCAATGAGTCCTAGGATCAATCTAGTCGATCCTGCGAGTTACCAGAGGAATTGAATAACAGTCAGTAAGTTTATTCGATAGTTTGGAAGACTAGCGGTTGTTTACCAGAAATCACTGGAAACAAATTGGCACACCTGGTGGGACAAATAATTGGACATTAGAAATAAAGATTGTTGAGACATAACCAATATAAAAACATTGGAACCTAAGAAATTTGCTGTTTTATGAACCTGAGAAGTGGTAAAATAACCAACAGCAACCAACCCTTATCCAGAAGAAAACGTTTGAACAAGATGTCTAGTTCTGACAATCAACAAGGGGAACAAAATGCCCCACATACAACAGGCATTAATGTGTCCACTTCGACGGGGACATCTAATGTGATCCCTTCGAATGCGCAGTCTGTTGCGTCTTCAACCAGTAATATAGCCACTAATAGAGTAAGTGGCATATCAACTAATAGTTCGATCTTAGGAAATACTAGAACCATTGGTTATCCTGGGGGATTCGTTCCACCATCAGGAACACAAACCCATTTCGCCACTCCACTAACTAGACCACCCGGTTTCGATGGTAATAGAACCAGAAATTCCTCTTATGGAATGCCAACGTCTTTTATGGCGGGTTTACATAATTCCACATCGAATTCATCGCCACAATTAGGGTCTGGGTCTGGGGCAAATAAGTTTTTGACAAATAACCAAGGGTCAGTGGGTTACAGCACAATGCCTATTTTAACCACAGAAAACCAGTTGGCTTTTAGGCAATTGATGGATGACAGTAACCATAATATGATAGGGGTGTTAGCACAAACTATACAGGAAATATTTGCCCCAATAGTACAAAATGTGACTGTGACAAATAGGGAAAACGCTGATAACATGAGTCGAATAGCATATTTCTTTGCTCCCCCAGAAAGGCGTAGGCAGAATCAGACAGGAGTTCGAGCAAACATGCCTATTATGGAACAAGTTGCTAACGACCCAATTTATAGACCACCTAGAGAAGAAGATAACTTGGGGGCAAGGGCACCAAGGCTAGAAGCCCCAATAATCCCAGGCCCACAAAGAGAAATCATGGAACCAGGGGCAAGGGTCGAAAGGCTGGAAGTCCCAGAGTTTCGAGAAGAACAACCTAGGGGGGTTGTCCTGGTGGGTCGAAATCAAGATGCTGATGCAGTCGTTCACAGAGTTCGAAACGATAACATCTTGGCAAAAAACAATCTAACCACCATGATAGAGAGAGTCATGGCCCAGAATGGCCTCAACACAGGAATGAGGAGGCCAAATTATGCTTCTCCTATATTGGATTGCATAATGCGTACTGATTTGCCAAGGGGATATAAAATCCCTAAATTTACAAAGTTCGATGGGGATACCAATGAGTCAACAGTCGAACATATAGCCAGATATTTAACTGAAGCGGGAGATATAGCCAATAATGAAGATCTCAGGATCAAATACTTCCCAAGTTCCCTGACTAAAAACGCCTTCACGTAGTTTACCACTTTGCCTCCTGGGTCCATTGATACTTGGGCTTTTTTGGAGAGATTATTCCATGAACAGTTTTACATGGGACAGTCGAAGATAAGCTTGAAGGAGTTAGCCAGTGTCAAGAGAAAGTTCACTGAACCCATAGATGATTATTTGAATAGATTTAGGCTTTTGAAATCCAGATGTTACACAGTAGTGCTGAAACATGAGTTAGTCGAAATGGCCGCTGGTGGTTTGGATTACTCTATTCGAAAGAAACTAGACACTCAATATTTGAGGGACATGGCTCAGTTAGCCGATAGGGTTCGACAGGTCGAAAGGCTAAAAGTCGAAAAGGCCAGAGTCTTCAAAAATAACAAGAAAGAAAGGATCTCCTACGTTGGAACTGAAGAAGCAGAGAACTATCCTGAATTCGAAATCGAAGAGGTCGAAATCGACCTCGCTGAATTAAAACAGGCACCACCTTACTCCTGTAAGTTATTAGTTCCCGCAAAAGGGAAAGAGATTGTTGAAAATGAGAAAAGTGACAAATACCCAAAGAAGGTTTATACCTTCGATGTCACTAAATGTGACGAGATTTTTGATTTACTTGTCAAAGATGGCCAACTTATTGTGCCATCAAATGTCAATACCTCCTTTAGATCAAAGAAAGAAGAGAGGATTTTAAAAATATCATAGTTTCCTAGGCCACAAAACCTCACAGTGTTTTCTTTTCAGGGACCTAATTCAGAATGCAATCAAAGATGGCAGACTGAAGTTTGCTGATAAAGCAAAGATGAAAGTGGACGAAGATCCTTTGGACGTGGCAGACACCAACTACTCTGAGCCTGCATGCATTGGAGAGATTAACATGGTGGAAGCTGACCAAATTGATGTCCAAATAGGAGAGAAAAGCACTGAAAGCGAAAGCTGGGTGATGGTCGAAGTCGATAAGGAAGTCACTGAAGACGTCCAGAAACTACCAGAGACTTCATTTGAAGCAGCACCTGTAGTTGTTGCAAAATAAATTCAGGCTACTGAAGGCCAGGAAAATCAGAACCAAGAATTGACACAGGTCACTGAAGGCCTAAGGCTGGAATTGGAGAAAGTCCAAATCACGAAGCCAACTTCCCCTCAGAAGGAAATATGGGACACTCTAGGGGAACCTAGTGGAAAATTTGACTATTTGGTCAAATATTCTTCCCCAGAGAGTTCGAAGGTCCACATTGAAGATATAAAACCCACAGGATGGGGAGATGATGAAGCTGAAGGGGAGGATGTCGAGGTAAATATGGTGGACATGGAAAGACCTCACTCTGAGATGGAGGAGGTAGAAAGATACTTAGAGAAAGAGAAGTATAAAATAGAGGATAATCACACTGGAGATGCTAGTCTCAAGGATTACCTCATGGCATGCCACAAAGGAGATACAGGCATGATATTGTGCCCTAGGTGCAGCATCCTCTGCAATTAGAGAATTGCTGCGAATTTCGAGAGAGTACAGAGGGCTCGAACTGGCAACAATTGGCGCCAGGATAACCAGCTTTTCAGGTGTTATCCCAAGGCTGGAGAAAGTTTGCTGGAATTTGTGTCTCGCTGCCACAAAGGGGCAACCAAGTGCTTGATTTGCCCAAGGTGTTCTGCCGTGTATGATCAAAGCATGGCCAGAGCCTTCGAAACAAATTCCCTTTGCCCCTTGCTGGAACCATCAAGAAACTGTCCAGATGGGCCCACGTTTCGACAGCAGGCACAAACAACGAAGGCCTGATAGTCCTCACCCCAAGGCTGCTCGAAGAGTGACTTTCAAACTCCCTGCTGAAGTGCCAACCGACAGATGGTTGCAAGTCAGAAATGACAAAGGCAAAGACAGATGGAGAAACACCAAACGAAATGCACGCCATGCTATGACATACAGAAGGCAATTCGACATAGCAAAAAGGGAGGAGGTAAGATTAGAAAACTACAAAGGAAGGAACCCCATGTCAAGGTCCCAGTGGCGCAGGCAACAAAGGATTCGAAAAGCGGAGAGGGAAGCTGTGGCAAACAAAGGGGTCACTTCAACAAAGAACCAAGGTGAATCTAGCACCAATAAACCCCCACCAAAAAATCAAACTGAAGACAAACCTCCAGTCAATAGGAGGCTTTTCTCTGAAGTACAACTAGATGAACCAAAGGAATACACTCCAGGACCAGAAGAAGATGAAGATATGATAACAGATAACTTCGAATCGGAGGGGGAGTCTTCTTTCAACCTAAACTGCAACGTGGTATCTGTGCTTCCCTGTGAATTTGGGCAGGAAACCGAAATTGATGAATATGAAGAAGAAGATACCACAGATTTAATGAAGCACAGGCCTGTGTGCTACTATGTGATGGACAATGGGGCTGTCGAGGAGCAAAATGCGTTCTTCGAACGTCCAGAACCTGCTATGAAGAACCATCTTAAGCCACTATTTATTCGGGCAAAAGTTGGTGCCCATGGTGTGAACGAGGTTCTAGTGGATGGGGGTGCTGCAGTCAATTTGATACCCCACTTCATGCTGAAGAGATTAGAGATCCGCGAAGGAGATATCAAGCCCCATAATATGGTTCTGTCCAATTACGAAGGGAAAGTGGGCAAAACACTGGGAGTGGTCCAGTTGGAATTGACAATAGGCTCAAGCTGCAGGCCCACCATGTTTATGGTGATCGAAGCCAAGGCCAACTATAACTTATTGCTGGGAAGGGAGTGGATCCATGGCGTAGGGGTGGTTCCTTCGTCAATGCATCAGCGACTAGTTCTATGGAGAGATGATGGAATTGTGGAAAACATCGAAGCAGATCAGAGTTACTTTATGTCAACAGTCAATTTAGTTGACAAGAGGGATTATGATAAACATCTGGCAAAGATTGCTCCATGTGTTCCAAATGACGAGATTAACGAAACCAGAAACGCCCACTACTACATGACCCTTCGCCATGATGGCCTTTACTGGGATAGAACAATAATCAGTGAAGAAGAGGGAGTCGAAAGCACTATACAAAAACGTCCAGCAGGCTGGGACTTCGACAACCTTATCCATGACTGAGTCTACCTTTTTTGAAAGGATTTCGGCCTATATGGCTGAGAATGAATCAAAGGCGGCCTTAGAGGCTGAAATAAATAGATTAGCAGTAAAAATGAACGAAACAAGTGGGGATGGCTCGAAATGATCACCCTTCAAAGAATTCGAGATGGATCAAAGGTTGGATGCCATCTACGACAAAGAACCCTTAGGCTTCGAAAGGGACCCCATAGACTCAGGTGCCAAAATGTTGGCACAAGATCCACTCGAAGAAGTCAACTTAGGGGATGAAAAAACAAAAAGAATAACTTACATAAGTGCAAAGCTTAGCCCAGGTCTCAAGAAGGAGGTAATCGAAGTCCTCAAGAAAAACAAAGATTGCTTCGCATGGGATTATGACGAGATGCCTGGTTTAAAGAGGGAGTTGGTCGAACACAGACTGCCAATCAAAGATGGCAAGAAGCCTATTAAACAAACTCCCAGAAGATTCGCACCAGCGGTTCTCACAAAGATTAAAGCTGAGATCGAAAGGTTGTTGCGTTGCAAATTCATCAGAACTACAAGGTACGTCGAATGGTTAGCAAATATAGTGCCTGTTATTAAGAAAAATGGTTCTTTAAGAATTTGCATAGATTTTAGGGATTTAAACACTGCAACCCCTAAAGATGAATATTCCATGCATGTGGCAGAAATGCTAGTAGATTCTGTTGCAGGGTTCGAATACTTGAGTATGTTAGATGGATACTCTGGGTATAATCAGATTTTCATTGCTGAAGAAGATGTTGCAAAGACAGCATTCCGTTGCCCAGGAGCCTTAGGCACCTATGAATGGGTGGTGATGCCTTTTGGTTTAAAGAACGCTGGGGCAACCTATCAAAGGGCAATGAATTCGATTTTTCATGATTTCATTGAAACCTTTATGCAGGTGTATATTGATGATATAGTCATCAAATCCATATCTGCAGAAACACATTTGCATCATTTGAGCCAATCATTCGAACGAATGAGAAAACATGGCTTAAAGATGAATCCCCTTAAGTGTGCATTTTTTGTGCAGGCTGGAGATTTCCTTGGTTTTGTGGTTCACAAGAAAGGGATTGAGATCAACCAGAACAAAACCAAAGCCATAATGGAGACGAAAGCACCCACGTCAAAAAGGGAGCTGCAATCTCTGCTAGGGAAGATTAATTTCCTCAGAAGATTCATTTCGAATCTGAGTGGAAGGACCCAAGCTTTCTCTCCATTGCTTCGTATAAAGCAAGGCCAAGCCTTCAAATGGAACGAAGCCCATCAGGAGGCATTTGACAAGATAAAAAGATACCTTTCTCAGCCTCCTATTTTGTCTCCACCTTCATGGGGGAAGCCCATGAGATTGTACATATCTACCTCTGAAGTTAGTATAGGTAGTATGTTAGCACAAGAAGATAGCAATGGTATCGAAAGAGCCATATACTATTTAAGTAGAGTACTAAATGATGCAGAGACCAGATATAGAAATTTAGAAAAGTTATGTCTCTGTTTGTATTTCTCTTGTATGAAACTCAAGTATTATATAAAGCATGTTGATGTTTATGTTTCATCTCATTTCGATGTCATTAAACACATGCTTTCAAAACCAATAATGCATAGCAGAGTTGGTAAATGGGCTTTAGCCTTAACAGAATATTCTTTGACTTTCATGCCTTTAAAAGCTGTGAAAGGTCAAGTGATTTCTGACTTCATTGTGGACCATTCATTGGTTGAGCAGACTATCATGAGTTACGTTGAAATACAACCATGGAAACTGTACTTTGATGGTTCAACCCACAAGAATGGAAGTGGTGTTGGAGTCCTTCTAATTTCTCCTGAAGGAATTCCAACAAAATTCAAGTATAAATTAGATGGTCCTTGTTGCTCGAACAACGAAGCTGAGTATGAAGCGCTCATTGTTGGACTTGAAGCTTTGTTGGAATTGGGGGCAACTATAGTCGAAATTAAAGGAGACTCAGAATTAGTAGTCAAACAAATTACAAAGGAATATAAGTGCATAAAGGAAAACTTGATGATATACTTCGTCATAGTTAACAGGCTACTAAGGAAATTTGAATACATGAATATTCAACACATACCAAGAATAGAAAACCAAGAAGCAAATGACTTAGCACAGTTGGCTTCGGGTTATAAGGTTTCTACCAAGAACTTTAAAGATTTAGTCGAATTAAGGGGTAGAGTTATGGCTACTAGATTCACACCATCAGATCTAGAAAGTATGAAATTGGGATATGCTGAGAAACAGAGATTTGAAATATTATCCATAAACACTTTATCAGATGCAGATTGGTGAAGTCCACTGATGAGTTATTTAGCAAACCCAACTCTAAATGTGGATAGAAAGACAAAATACAGAGCATTGTCATATCTCCTCATGGGGAACGAATTGTTCAAAAAGACCCAAGAGGGCGTACTATTGAAATGCCTAGGAGAAAGTGAGGCATACTTAGCATTGTCAGAAGTCCACAATGGGGCATGTGGGGCACATCAAGCAGGCCATAAAATGAAATGGCTGTTATTTCGATACGGCTTGTATTGGCCTAGCATGCTCAAAGATTTCATAGACTTCGCTAAAGGATGTGAGGAATGTCAGAAACATGCAGGGATTCAACATGCCCCTGCAAGTGAGTTGCATTCGATCATCAAACCATGGCCATTTAGAGGATGGGCATTAGATTTAATAGGAGAAATAAATCCTGCTTCGTCCAAAGGACAGAAGTATATCTTGGTAGGAATAGATTATTTTACCAAGTGGATCGAAGCTATACCATTAATAGTTGTTGATCAAAAGGCTATTATTGAGTTTATACAGAAACACATTATCTATAGGTTCGGATTTCCAGAGAGCATAACCACAGACCAAGGCTCTGTGTTTACTGGTAGAAAGATGCAAGAATTTGCCCAAGAAATGGGGTTTAGATTGCTAACATCAACGCCTTATTATGCTCAAGCAAACGGTCAAGTTGAAGCAGCCAATAAAGTAATAATAGGATTAATCAAGAAACATATTGGTAAAAAGCCAAGGAACTGGCAAAAAACTTTGGACCAAATATTATGGGCATGTAGAACATCTCCTAAGGAAGCTACTAACACTACGCCTTTCCAACTCACATTTGGTCATGATGCAGTGCTGCCAGTAGAAATTCATCTACAATCAGTTCGAATTCAGAGACAAAACGAAATCCCAGCGGCATTATATTGGGAAATGATGATGAACGAATTAGTTGAGTTGGACGAAGTTAGATTACATGCATTGGAAATTTTGATGAGACAAAAAGAAAGAGTGGCCAGGACATACAACAAAAGGGTGAAGAAAAAAGTATTCATTATTAATGACTTAGTCTGGAAAGTCATATTGCCCATAGACAAGAAAAATAAAGCATTAGGTAAATGGTCACCTCATTGGGAAGGACCTTTTCGAATATTAAAAGTATTCTCAAACAATGCATACGAAATCGAAGAACTAGTGGATGATAAGCGTATCCTAAAGGTTAATGGGAAATATTTGAAGAAATATAAGCCACGCCTGCAGGAGATTCGAATAGTAACAACGTAACCAAGATATTATAAAAAGGCCAAAATGGCAAGATGAGATGCCAAAATGGCGTTGTTCGAATATTACATGCAAAAAACCAAATTGTAATCAAGTAAACACTGAAATTTAGAAGTAAGAATTATTTTTCAATCTGTTGAAAGTGCTTCGAAGTGATTCAAGTCTTTGCTGAGCGAAACGCCTGGCTCCTTCCAAGGTTGCCACTTCTCCCTTGAGTTTTTCTGCAGTTTCCATTTATGCAAGCCCCTGGTTGAGAAGCTCTTCGAATTGGTTACCAGCAGTATTGGTTTCGAAGGCTATTTGTTGTTCTTTAGCCTCCTTAACCTTCTGTTGAAGTTCCAGAATCTGCCTTTCCCAAAGAAGGATGGACTCAGCTCGAGCGTCATAATCAGTTTTTGCTTGCTTTAGATGCATAGCTTGATCCTCAACTTCTTGAGAGAGTTTCGAAGCTTGTTCGTAAGCAGCATCCATTGCAACGCGTTTTTCTTGAACCTTCTTGGTAGCAGATTCGTCTTGGAGAAGGTAACCAGTTACGTTGTCCAGCAAAGACTGAAGATCGAACAAGATAGTGCTAACTGGTAAGGAGCAGGTACCAAGGTTGACCTTTGTAAGCAACTCCTTCATTGTGTAGCAAGCAGTGCTATCTTGTTTGAGCACTTCGAATATATCCACATTGAGAATTGTTTTCCTGATCTTGTTGAGAAGTACAATTCTTTCATCTGTGGGAAGAGGATAGCTAGTCGAACTCGTGCCAGCCCTAGCAAGTGGAATGTCCCTTTGCGCCAGCTTTGCCTTCATGTACCCAATAGGGTCATTTCTTCTCAGGAGTGCAAGCTCTTCGTCAGTCATTCGAGACAAAGAGGACTGAGGACGTTCCACACGTAGGGGAGTCACGTCCAATTTGACTTCCATGGTTTTGTTGGTTGTATCACCATCCCCTTCATTCGTTGTGTGCTCATTATCTTCTTCTTCGTCATCTAACTCCACCACTTCGATGCCTTCTTTTTCGCTGCTATCTGCATTGGACTCTGCCCCAACAGTCGAACCATCATTGGCATCCTCCTCCTCAGACTCTTCTTCTGCAAATTCTTCTTCTCTTTGGCCAGAGTCAGCTTTCTCTCCTTCAGTTTGAGTGTCCTTTGGGTCCTCTTGAAGGGTTTCAAGAGGGGACTTTTGAAGAGAAGCTCTTTGCAAATCCTCTGCAGATGTTTGAAGTGTTGTTTCGTTTGTCTCTTTCAGAGGAGGAGAGGTACTTTGATCATCTAGATGTTCAGAAGTTCCAGCCAGAACCGCCATATTGGAGGAACCCTTGTTCTGTACAAGGTTACTGGAATCTCCTTGAGGAGAGGAGTTGAGTGGAGCAGCAGCTTTGGATGGTGAGGTCGAAGTAGTGGAAGCTGGATTTAAGATGTTCTGCAAGCAGCAAAAGAATGTTAAAAGCATGCACTAAGGTAATAAGAAATTATTATTTTCAAAGAGATTTAAGGTTCAATTTACCTGTGGGCTCTCGGAAGAGAGATTGCTAGCTATGCGTTCCAACATTACGTTGGAGGTCGAAGGTGGAATTTTGGATTTGGGTGAGGGAGCAGCATCCCTGGAATCAAGTCCAGAGACACTAGTTGGAACGGTACTTTTCGAAATATCTTTCTTCTGCTTCTTCTTTGAAGCAGTTGGTAAGTTTCCTCCAGCCTTGGGGTCTTCCCCAGTGGTGCTTGATTTCTGCTTCTTGGGAGTAGTAGGAGGAAGTTTGTTGGTCTGAAAAAGATTTAGACAAAGAGTTAGATGCAAACCATAAAGCATTAGTAAATTCGAAACATCAAGGCTAAGTGATTACCATTGGAGTTGGAACATTGGTTGTTGTTGTTGTTGTTGCAGCAATGGTTGTTGTTTCAGATGGAGTCATATTGTCAGTGGTTTCGATAGAGGCGTGAGAGGCACTCCCTTCTTTCGATTTCAAAGAGGCTGTCTTTATCCTGATGGCTGAAAATTGAAACAATTAAAGCAAAGGTTAAAGATATGGAAAATGAAAAGCGTTGGGATTTTTCCCAAGCATTCGCACCTGTGCCTTGATCAGATGTAATCGACATGGCAGAAAGGCCATAGCGAAGATGTCCTGGGAAATCATGGAGCCAGTGTCGAGCCCATGTCACAGTCTCAGATGGCTTTGGTTTCTTATGAAGATACTTGAACATTTCTTTGCAAGTAAACCACCAAGGGTATGGAGGAAACCAAGCCAGATCCAGTTCTGAGGTAGGTAATCTAGGAAATTTAGGTGGATGCATTTCGAATGCCAACCTATACCTATCCTCAGGTGACAACCCTGAAGGAAGTTTTAACTTGGAAACTTTTTGTTTGAATTTTTCCTTCAAGGTCTCAGCCGCTTGATGCACAGTGGAGTCCAAGCGTGTGGGATCATAAGTAGTTTCGAAATAATTTTGAAAAGCTTTAATCTCTTTGGCATGAGTGAACATACCTTTCTTGGCTGGTACCTGCACATCGAAGGCATCAATTAGTTTCTGCTGAATTGTCAGAGTATCGAACATATAAGTTTGATAAAACTTGGTCCACCATTCCAGGAACCCCTTAGCTGTAAGATGGGTAGGTTCAAAGGTTATTAGCTCAAACTAGGCAAAGCCTTGGTATTGTTCTTGTTGTAATTTGGCTTCCCGTGCCTTGAAAGTTCTACCAGAGGTAATGGCACTCTCAGTTTGAAATAAGGGTTCAGGAATTAATTGGCATAGGCCAAATTGTCTCGAAACAAAATTTGGCTGGTAAGCAAAGAGGAGAATCTGATTCTTGGCAGGAGTTATTCTTGAAGAAATGAGTCTAGGCAGCAAAAAGGCTCTCCATACATCCTGAATCTCCTTGCTCTTGATAGCTTCTGAGAGAGCCATGGTGAACCAGGAAGGTCCATGAGCCCTCGAAGAAAAAGGCGCCAGGGTCTCTTCGAACTTATGTCTCTTAGAGAATATCATGATGTACTTTGAGAATAGGACTTTGAAGTCGTCTTTGTCGTCATTTGGAGTTAATCTTCGCAGCCTAGTGCCTTCGACTATTCTATCAGTTATCTCAGGGTCTTGTTCATCAATAGTATTGGCAGTTGACAAGGAGGGTTCGAACATGGCATTTAGCCATAGCTGAAGTAACCAAAAAGGGCCAGCCAACAGGATATTCTTAGAGGTATGAGATTTCAGGCTCGAAACAGCTGACCTTAGGCTTTCATAAAGGTCAACTAAGAGCAGTTCACTTAAGCACACTCTTCGATTCTCGTGTAAATCCCTGGCTAGAGGAATAAACCTACTGGCTACCTGTAGGGATCTACTGCAGAAAACGTATCTTGACAGCCATAGGGTAAGGAAAGCAATATGTTCTACATCAGACACACTGTCTCCCTCAGCATGGTAGTGACTGATAAACTTGGAAAAACTTGCTAGTTTGACTTCGAAGTCAATTATACTCGAGTGTTCTTTGTTATCAGGGATGTATGTTTCCCCTACTGGTGATAGCCCAGTGATGGCTGCTATATCAAAGAAGGTGGGAGTAATCATTCCACCAGGGAGATGGAAAGTATTATAGGTATTATCCCAGAAATAGAGGGACGCGAATAGCAAAGGATGGCTGTAAGTGAAACCAGGTTTCGACAGCTTAATCAAATTGTAGATACCTAATTCTTCCCATTGCTGGGATTTCTTAGCTTCTACCTTTTTGAACCAGTTTTGATAAGCAGTATCGGAGGTAGGGCAAGATTGGAACGGTTTGAAATTACTCTTTACGTAATCTAATACAAAGGGGTCCTTAGGAGGAACAGTTGGATTTTCCAGGGTGTTTGAGCCAGAAGATTCTATTGCCTTAGGGGCGTCCATTTTGTTAAACAAGGGTTTAAAACTATAGCAAACTGGGAAAATTGTCCTGGTATCTTTTAAAATTTCAAAAACCGTAAGAGGGCCCATTAGAGCTAACCTCTTACCAGCAACGATGGTAGGAATGAGTACCTGAGATGCATATAGTATTTCTTTCTCCTTTAAGAGCATCTGGGGAGCAAGAATGGATTGACCTTGGTGAGTGATGACTTTACTTTCCATGGTAGTTCCTGCGGTCTTTCCTTTCTTCTTGGAAACCTTTTTGAGTTGGGATGAAGTAGAAGAAGACATTTTTTGAAGAATGTTGAGAGCTTAGGGTTTTTCAGTGAGAGAAGAAGTGTTGTACCCCAAAATTTTCCCTCCCATATTCATCAAAGGAATTGTCAAGTCAAGGCCACAAAATTCCCCAAGGGTTGTGCAGTTCAACTGTCTCCTATACAGTCAAAACTAGGGTTTGGATTCTGATCAAGAGAATGAAGTTTTCAAAGGCCCAATCAAGTCTCATATGCCTACAAAGATGGTCAAGTATCCTCATATCAAGTTTCAAGGCATTCAGCTCAAAATTGCACAGTCAAAACCCTAAATTGCACTACAGTCAACTGTAGGGGCAAAATGGTCATTTGACAGTCAAAAGCTCAAATTTTTGATCAACATATCATTTTGAAGCCATAAACATCATTTGATCAATGCTTGATCATGATTTTCAAGATTTGGCTCAGAAATCATCAAAGATGCAAAAGTTGCTATATTTGGACAGCTGAAAAAGTCAACTGAAATTGACCAGGGCATAACTTTCACATGGATTATCAGAAAAATTCCATCCAAAGCTCATTTTGAATAGAAAGACATTTCCTACAATTCATCTTCATGTTCCAAGTCCAAGAAATGCTCTCACAAAAAGTTATCAATTTCAACATTATAGGTCATTTTCAAAAGTCAACAAAAAGGGACTTTAAGTCAAAGGCCATAACTTGAGATTGGTAAATCAAAATGACATGGGACCAAAGGCATTGGTTAAAGGACTCAAAGACCTTTCCAAAATGTCCAAGAACATGTGAAAAGCTTAAAAATTGAGCAAGTTATGCCTTGTGGAAGTTGGGAAATTTTTGGGAATGTTGAAAAGTCAACAATGGTTCAAATGATCCAAAAATGCAAATGGGCCCATTTTTCTTCCAAGTTTCTTCATGCCTAGCCTATGCACGACCATTAGGCCCAAAGGGAAGTATTTTCTCATTTTTTAATTATTTATTTGAATTTATATTAATATTAATTCATTTAAATCATTTTAAATATGTGAAAAATATAAACCTAACCTAAAAAAATCTTTTTATGCATGATTTGGCTTCTATAATTCGTGCACATGCTAATAGGGAAAGATTTGGTGCTAATTGATCAGAATTGATGCAAGAACCATGAAAAAAGATTCAAAAAAAGATTTCATAAAATCAAATATGTAAAACAATGAATGCTTGAGATTTTGTGTAGTTTTGTTGACCTAGCGTGCTCTATACATACTCAGAATCATAAACCTAATGCCGGAAGACTACAAGCTGCGCTCAGAAACCTCATACAAACTTGAAAATTCTCCATAAAACTCAAAAACTGAAAACCAGTCTCAAGGTCGATCCAAGCTTCAATTTTTGTTCCATCAGCATCCTTAAGCATCCCTGAAGAGATTCCAATCAAAAACTTTCTCTCAAACGCCCTGAATTGGTACCCATAAGTCAAAATGTGAAACAAAATTCTTGAAATCGCATAGCATAAATTAAGCATCCTTTTGCATTTTTCTTTATGGATTCTTGCTTATAATGATGCTTCTAAGCTAACCAACATGTTCAATTATGTTTTTGTGCCATATATGCGTTTTCGCCATTGTCAAATATTAGGGTTGCAGGTTTTCTGAATTGGGGATTTTGCATAGAGGAAAAATTAGGGCTCAAGACTACCATGGTTGTACTCAGTAGGTCTGGACGAGGATAACCCCATACTCGCGATGGATTTATGTATCAAGGAGAGCTATTCGCTATTTTCTGCTAGCCCCCCTAATGCAACGCTATAAAAACCGTGGCCTCTGAGTTTTGTTTTTACAGGGACGAAGACGATGGTGTCGTGTCACACGGGGACAGGCCAATTCAAATTTGCGCGCGTTTTAGTTACTAGGCGTTGGTTTTGCTTTTTCATTATTTGTTTGCCATAATATATCAATTAACGTTCATTGGCTCAGTGGTAACACGTTATGCATATGACATCAAAGACCTGGGTTCAAGTCCCAGGTCTGGCAAAATTCCATGTTATTTTTCAAAATAAAATCCTATGCTATGCTAACATCCAGGTACATCATGTCCTCTCATCATCAAGCCACACACGTGTCCCAGACGACCAAATCAAAGGCGTGGATCCCAGGAGCACAATATACGCCAGTCAATGCATTACACATGATTAGAAAAGTCAGCGAATTCAAGGCTTGATGGGCCAAAATCACCAGGCCTATACCTCCAATTTTGGGGCTACACCCCACTCTGGTTTGACAATTTTATTTCTTTTTCTTATACCTTTTAATTATCATTTTAATTGTTATGTTTATTTTAACTATTGTTTATTTAATTTTTAATCAAAATACAAAAACATCATAAAAATAAAAAATGCCCAAGTAAAAAATATAATTTTTATTTTAATTATTTTCTAAATAAATGCTTGTAATTACTTAGTTTTATTAGGTTACAAATTTAATTCCTTTTAATAAATAAAAATCCAAAAAAATAGAGTTTAGGTTTAATAACTTTTTATTTTCTTTTTAATTTTTCCCCTTTTTTCAGAATAATAATATTAGTTATTTATTTTCATGAATTAAAAATTGTACATAAATAATTTAGGGTTTAATTTAGGTTTTAATTTAATTCTTTCATAATAAATAAAAATATTAGAATTAGGGTTTGCCGTTTAATTTAATTTCAATTAACTCCTTTTTCTCATTAAATCTAAAAAACACAAAAATACTATTTTCATTTAATTTTAATTTTAAATTCCTTGTTAATTTTAATTGTTTGCAAAAGGGTCCAACGCCCTAGTTTTGTTTAATTCCTTTATTTCGCGCATTTATTTTATAATCGTTTAAATAATTATGTAAATCTCCCAAAGCCATGTAACTTTACTTTTCGCACTTTATTTTTCCGCTTTATTTATTTTTTCAGTCAAATCGGGTCCGGTTTAATTTTGGTGATGTGGACCCGCGCCGTTTGTAATAGTCGTAGATTTATTTTTCCGTAACTTTATAACTGTTAAATATGCATGCAAGAATGAATGGCCATAATAAAATCAAGCGTAGAACACAACAAACATGACAAGACAAATAACTGAAACATGACACACAATTCGCACACACCACCCCTAGGGTACGCCTCACTGTTGCCTTTCGAAAGGTGATCGTCGAGTAGAGGACGTCTTAGTAAGTCCTCATGATCCGGGAACCTGGCATGAGGGTAGCTTCTAAGGTGTCTTCCTATTGCTCTGGTGATCACCATGTCCCTAAACTCGAATTGACCCGAATACCTCCAATGGTGGTGCTACCTACCTCTCAATGGTGGGATGGCACTACTTTAAAGGACATTTACACAGACGAATTCCTTAGGGTAGGTAGACGACTCATGGATACTTGCTCTCTTCAAAACAAAAATTCAAAGACTTTTCACACCAACACTTTTCAAAAGCTTCCAAAGCAAATTTTTCAAACACTCTGACATACGAGTCGATCTGAAATTTTTCAAAAGAAACTTTTTTTAAACCCACATTGAAAAGCAAATAAACCATTTTTGAAAACACAAATGAGCAAGTATCTAAGAGCCCATGGATAACCATGGATAGAAAGGGTGCTAACACCTTCCCTTTCTATAACCTACCTCCCGAACCGAGAGCAATCTCTTTAAAGGAATTTTTCTGTGCTTTTGTCCTTTCCATTTGGAGAAAATAAAAGACGGTGGCGACTCTTGCTTCCGCGACATTTCGCGAACCAGCTTTAAACAGTCAGTTCCAGATCCACCGATCACAGAACTGGCGACTCTGTTGGGGACTAAACTTAAAGTGAGGTGTACCTTAGAGCTAAGATCACTGTGTTTTCAATTGCTTTGACTTGTGTGCTTTAAATTGTGGGACTGTCTTGGGAGTTCTATAGATCCTAACCCGGATCTGGGGGATACCTTCTTAGAAAGTAGCAACAAGGCTGTGAGGGAACTGTGCGGGGTATACCGACATGGTTGAAACAGTCTGCTACGTTGATGTGGCACTTTGGTGTGTACCGGTAACCCTTGAGTTCAGTCAAGGAGAGTACGGGGCCTCTGCGTGGTGTCATGAAGCATCAACAGACCTTAGGAACCTTAATTGAACAATCTTGGCCTCTTTAGGGTAGTGAGATAACTGACTTTGGTACAGTCCGAGGTTGGTTGATACTCGATACTACACTCAGTTGAGGGTTGCTTTCCTGGAATATTTCGGTCGCCAGTTCAGTGGCTAAATCGAAACGATGAACAATGAAAGCAATCCCGTGATATTGGGAACCTTAGAACCCGGTTACTTCTAATAGGACAGGTTGAGCCCACCAACTTCAAGAGGGTACTACCCAGACCCCATGCTGGCCTAAACCCTAAGGGTTTCTCTTGTGTGACTTGTGTGCCTTTGTACTTGCCTACTTGCGTACTTGTTACCTGACACTTGTTTCTTGCAGGTCTCGTTTATAGTCCTTAATTGGGACTCATAACAGGGTATTAAATTTCTTGCAGGTCTTGTTTATAGTCCTTAACTAGGACTCATGACAGGGTTTACCAAATTTCTTGCAGGTCTTGTTTATAGTCCTTAACTAGGACTCATGACAGGGTCTACCAAATTTCTTGCAGGTGTTGTTTATAGTCTTTAACTGGGATTCATAACAGGGTTTACTAGATCTCTCGCAGGTTTTGTTTATAGTCCTTAATTGGGACTCATAACAAAGTATACTGAATTTCTTGCAGGGTCTGTTTATAGTCCTTAATTGGGACTCATAACAGGGTTTACCTACATCACCCCATGCATAGCATGACATCATACCATTGCATGCATCCTGCATACATCCTAACCCATTTCAAGGATCTCAAGGGCTTGTGATGCAGGTCATGATGAATCAAACATCTAGCAAGGGGCAAAGAGGATTTATTTTCCTCTAGCTAAGGTTGTCAGGGGCTATGACCCACTGGATATGGTGAGCCTTTGACCCTTGAAGAAGGACTCTCAACAACATGAAGTTCCTTCAATCAAGTTACTGGTTCTCAACTCTAACAATTTCTCTGTTTATCCCGCGAGGTCCTTGAAAACATTACATGCATGTCATACATCTCATTGCATTGCAGGTATCCCTTTGACAGGTGGCTTACCCTTCTCCGCTGTTTATTTCAGTCGATCGTCATGAATCCTGAATCATCAGCCGAGCAGACTATCAAGGATCTTCAGGCTCAGAACGCCCAGTTCCAAGAGCTGATAATGAATTTGACCCAAGGGCAGCAAGATCTGAAGGCTTTGCTCTTGAAGAAGGACAAGAAGAAGAAGAGGACTGTTCTGTTTAGCCCTAGACGTAGATCTGGGAATACACCGCAAGTCGAAACTGAGAGGACTACCCCATCTGTGAGGGAAAGCAGTCATCATGAAAGAGAGGTTCCCAGTCCAGTGGTCTCCGACAACGAGACAGATTTTGATGAAGAGCAATACCCTCCGGCTGAGGACAAGTACAAACAGTTGGAAGATAGGATGAAGGCTATGGAGGTGCAACAGGCACCTGGGCTGGATCTCGGAGATTTGGGTCTGTCAACTGGTGTGGTTATTCCCCGGAAGTTCAAAGCACCATCCTTTACTAAGTATGACGGGGCGTCTTGCCCCAAGCTGCATCTAAGGTCCTATGTTCGGAAGATTCAGCCATATACAGTGGACAAGAATTTATGGATCCACTTCTTCCAGGAGAGTCTTTCAGGGACTCATCTCGAATGGTTCTATCAGCTGGATGGGACCAAAGTTCGTAACTGGGAGGAGTTGGCTACTGCTTTCTATAAGCAGTATCAATATAATGCCGACCTTGCTCCTACGCGTACCCAACTCCAGGGTATGTCGTTAGGGTCAAGTGAAGGTTTTAAAGAATATGCGCAGAAATGGAGGGATCTTGCTGGAAGGGTACAACCACCTCTGACTGATCGGGAACTTGTGGATATGTTCTTGGGGACCTTGTCTGGTCCATTTTATAACCACCTGATTGGGAATTCGTCTGCTGGGTTCACAGATCTTATCTTGACTGGAGAGCGAATTGAAGCCGGTATCCGGTCTGGGAAAATTCAAGAGGCTGCACCTGCTGATAAAAAGCCCCATCATGGAAAGAAAGAATCCAATGTTGTGCACGGTAAAAAGAGCCGTCATGAGGCAGGGGCAATCCAGATTTCCAATCCCGGACCTGCTCAACAAGGACAGGGGCAGCAGCGCAAGGAGAAACGGTAGTACACCAAACTCAACATGTCGTTGGATCAAGCACTGCAACAAATGTTGAAGGCAGGGTTGATCACCTTAAGGGCTCCTCTCCGGAATCCGAACACTTCTGCACCCAACTATCATCCCAACGATAGGTGCGCATATCATTCAGATAGCCCGGGGCATACCACGGACAATTGCTGGCCTCTCAAGAACAAAATTCAAGACATGATCGACGCCGGGGAGATTCAGTTTGAAGTGTCTGAGACTCCAAACACAATCACTGCTCCATTGCCCAATCATTGAAGACTTTTGTTTATTTGAATTTTTGAGTTGTATTTTTTTTTCTTTGCTTATACAAACAATTAATGTCATAGCAAACTCTTTTATTCTATTAATGCATCGCATATGTCTGTTTTGGAAATTAATACAATTATTTTCATTATGTTCAAATATCTTTTCATATTTTTTCTGATGTCAACTCTTGATCTAAAATTCTAAGCCTCTTGAGGGAGGATGACGAAAACGATACCGCGATCATTACAGTATGCTTTTGAACAAACCCCGCTGATGAGGTACAGGCATTGTTTCAACCCCTAAACACTGGAGTTATAAGGATGATAATCCCTCGTCAACCCATCAGAGCCAAAGAAGTAGGAGTTTTTATTTTCGAAAATCAAAACCCTTAATCATAACCTGGGGCAGGGTAGTTCTCTCAGTTGATCCAAGTGCATGACGAATGGCACCGAAGAGATCTTTACGAAACGAACAAAGACAGTAATGGTTCAGAACAATCATAAAGGCAGGCAGTCATCATCAAAATTCATAAATGAAAAACCCAAAAAGTCTAAACCTACAAAGGGGACTTACAAAACTGGGGCATCCCGCTGACTGTAATTCCAAAAAAGGAAACAGTTCAGGCAAAAAGAAAGGGATAACAAAACCAAGAAAGAGGTCATACAAACCCTCAACAAAAGAAATGACTGCCCATTCAAAATAAATCATCAATATCTGAACCATTATTGGAACATCAAAGCAAAGACTCAAACAAGGTCTAACGTATGATCAACTGAGTTTAGGTTTGGAGAACATCACGAAGAGCGGGTGGGTACAAATGAATTTTGAGCCTTTATCCTTTGTTTCTTAAACCGTGAACCAGGCCACGTTATAACCCTTAAAAGTCCTAGCTGAAGCATGGGTTAGTTCGAAAGCATACTGTTACGAAAAGGTATCCTGACTCCTGAAGGCTTACGGTAAAATAACGAGTTGACATCACGTTTTACAAACATTCATCTGTTTTATGAAAAGAATGCATTTTCAAAATCTTCGAGACAGACATGCGCTTTGCATTTTTAACATAACCTTGTTTGCATATGACTTTTTGTTTGAACAGCATAGAAGTTCGCGCGATGAAAGTCTAATAAACAGAGTACTTCCAATCAAGGGGCATGACATGATCATGGCCTACCATCTGGGGCAGTCCAATCAAGATTCGGAGAATCTCTCAAAGACCAAAAAGCCTGGGGCAAATCTCCACCTGAGTCACTTGGGGCATTTCAACAACAAATCTCGCCTGATCAAACATCTTCTGGTGACAAAACACTTCTAAACAGGGGCAACTCCCTACTTTCTGAGAACGGACATGGTCGGAAAAATACTACGCACAATCAAAGACCCGCTAGGTTGACATGCCTAGGCAAAAATAAGGGTTTCCCGGCGAACCAAAAGGGTTCGGGCAAAAATAAGGGATGAAATGAAAAAAAAATCTGTACACCCGGCAAGTCGAAAACCTGAAAGGGCGGCTTGGGCAAAAATGGGTATCCCGGTGGACTGAAAACCCGAAAGGGCGGTCCAGGCAAAAGTTAGGGATTAAAGTGTACGACTATGTCCCGTCTTCTTGTCATCTGTCTACCAGAAGAAGGTTTGTCCGCCAACAACTATCAGCACCCCACAAGAAACAGGGGCAATAAAGGTTGGTCCGAGCAGTCTGATCGTTTTATCCTCCAAAGTATCAGGGTAGGTCCTGTTGAAGAACGTAACCAATACAGTTCAATACCTCCCCAGGAGAGTCCGACCCAGCTTCCCCAGGAAAGTTGGAATACATCTCCCCAAGCAATAAGCGTACCCCCAGTAGATTCTGGAAGCTTATCCCCTAGCAGGGCACGAACGCGTCGTCCGGCTTGATTTAAAGAGTTATTTCCTTAACAGGATATAACTGGGTTATCCTCAGCCAAAAGCCACGGAAAGAGCGTCCTCGACAAAATCTTCTTATCCCCAGCAAAGTCCATTCATACTTCCAATACAGCAAGGTATCCTCAGCGAGTCATCCTCAACAATTCAGCAAAAGCTCTCCCCACAGAGTA
Organism: Vicia faba; assembly: GCA_948472305.1. Lineage (NCBI taxonomy): Eukaryota > Viridiplantae > Streptophyta > Magnoliopsida > Fabales > Fabaceae > Vicia > Vicia faba. The sequence goes on along the minus strand of OX451739.1, from coordinate 1,502,054,794 downwards.
TTTCTTCCCAGCATGGTCGCTAGAATATCTTTTTCTCCCCGCAGAATCCTCCATTCGCCAAGTTTATTCCCCAACGGAGTTATCTTCGTCTATTGGAATTCTTGCAACTATTCTTCAACATCAGCCCAGGATACGACTTCCCGGCACCCGTCAAGGATTTATTTTCTTAGACAAACATACATTCATAAAACGTCACATATAGCATGCATATGCATCATACTACACGAATCTCATAGATTTTGAAGACATACAGTTCATGCATCATGATTTTGCATCCAATTATGTCTCGCCTTTTCAGGAAAAAGATCAATACAAAAATGACTACTATCAACTAACCGCAATTCATTCTAGATATAGTTTCAGATGTAAACCCAGCGATGGTGACGTTCTGATGCTGCTTCCAGAATTCCTTCTAGATATAGTTTCAGATGTAAACCCAGCGATGGTGACGTTCTGATACTGCTTCCAGAATTCTCTTCTAGATATAGTTTCAGATGTAAACCCAGCGATGGTGACGTTCTGATACTGCTTCAAGAATTCCTTCTCGATATAGTTTCGGATGTAAACCCAACGATGGTGACGTTCTGATACTGCTTCAAGAATTCCTTCTCGATATAGTTTCAGATGTAAACTCAGCGATGGTGACGTTCTGATACTGCTTCCAGAATTCTCTTCTAGATATAGTTTTAGATGTAAACCCAGCGATGGTGACGTTCTGATGCTGCTTCCAGAATTCCTTCTAGATATAGTTTCAGATGTAAACCCAGCGATGGTGACGTTCTGATACTGCTTCCAGAATTCTCTTCTAGATATAGTTTCAGATGTAAACCCAGCGATGGTGACGTTCTGATACTGCTTCAAGAATTCTCTTCTAGATATAGTTTCAGATGTAAACCCAGCGATGGTGACGTTCTGATACTGCTTCAAGAATTCCTTCTCGATATAGTTTCGGATGTAAACCCAGCGATGGTGACGTTCTGATACTGCTTCAAGAATTCCTTCTCGATATAGTTTCAGATGTAAACTCAGCGATGGTGACGTTCTGATACTGCTTCCAGATTTCCTTCCAGATATAGTTTCAGATGTAAACCAGAGATGGCGACGTTCTGATACTGCTTCCAGAAGTCTTTTTTAGATGTTTCCCTCTCCGACGATGAGTGTGAGGTGATATTCTCCCTATGGTTCCCTCTCCAACGGTGTGTGAGGTAGTAATCCCTTTTTCAGATGTTTCCCTCTCCGACGTTGAGTGAGGTGATGATTCCCTTTCAGATTATAATAGCTTATGGTTCTCTGCCCAATACTGCGAAGATAATAATTCCCATCAAGATTTTTCTCAACGAGCGTTGTTGAGATTAAAGTCACCCAAGGTTCTCTTATCATTCATGCTAAGGCAGTAACCGTTCCTGGTTCATTCATCAGTGTTTGAAGCTCCAGACTCAGCTCCTGTAACCAGTCAGGACATATCTATACCAAGCATCTAAAATCAGCTCCTGCAACGTGTCAGGTACTCATTTTCTATTTTGCAGGTATGCAGGTTCTCGCTAAGGAATCTCTTACGCAATCAACATCCAGATGGCATCTATAAGCCCATCATCCTATTCATCAACCCCCAAATGGCATCTATAAGCCCATTCCACCATCACTGTCACTATGTGAGCGCAAATTTCTGGGCACTTTAGTGTTCAATCATCTTCTACCCTCGGATTACGAAAGGCACGTCAGCCAATCTGCATCCTCAGGTCCAAGAAGATTGAACAGGGGCAACTGTTGTACCCCAAAATTTGCCCTCCCATATTCATCAAAGGAATTGTCAAGTCAAGGCCACAAAATTCCCCAAGGGTTGTGCAGTTCAACTGTCTCCTATACAGTCAAAACTAGGGTTTGGATTCTGATCAAGAGAATGAAGTTTTCAAAGGCCCAATCAAGTCTCATATGCCTACAAAGATGGTCAAGTATCCTCATATCAAGTTTCAAGGCATTCAGCTCAAAATTGCACAGTCAAAACCCTAAATTGCACTACAGTCAACTGTAGGGGCAAAATGGTCATTTGACAGTCAAAAGCTCAAATTTTTGATCAACATATCATTTTGAAGCCATAAACATCATTTGATCAATGCTTGATCATGATTTTCAAGATTTGGCTCAGAAATCATCAAAGATGCAAAAGTTGCTATATTTGGACAGCTGAAAAAGTCAACTGAAATTGACCAGGGCATAACTTTCACATGGATTATCAGAAAAATTCCATCCAAAGCTCATTTTGAAGAGAAAGACATTTCCTACAATTCATCTTCATGTTCCAAGTCCAAGAAATGCTCTCACAAAAAGTTATCAATTTCAACATTATAGGTCATTTTCAAAAGTCAACAAAAAGGGACTTTAAGTCAAAGGCCATAACTTGAGATTGGTAAATCAAAATGACATGGGACCAAAGGCATTGGTTAAAGGACTCAAAGACCTTTCCAAAATGTCCAAGAACATGTGAAAAGCTTAAAAATTGAGCAAGTTATGCCTTGTGGAAGTTGGGAAATTTTTGGGAATGTTGAAAAGTCAACAATGGTTCAAATGATCCAAAAATGCAAATGGGCCCATTTTTCTTCCAAGTTTCTTCATGCCTAGCCTATGCACGACCATTAGGCCCAAAGGGAAGTATTTTCTCATTTTTTAATTATTTATTTGAATTTATATTAATATTAATTCATTTAAATCATTTTAAATATGTGAAAAATATAAACCTAACCTAAAAAAATCTTTTTATGCATGATTTGGCTTCTATAATTCGTGCACATGCTAATAGGGAAAGATTTGGTGCTAATTGATCAGAATTGATGCAAGAACCATGAAAAAAGATTCAAAAAAAGATTTCATAAAATCAAATATGTAAAACAATGAATGCTTGAGATTTTGTGTAGTTTTGTTGACCTAGCGTGCTCTATACATACTCAGAATCATAAACCTAATGCCGGGAGACTACAAGCTGCGCTCAGAAACCTCATACAAACTTGAAAATTCTCCATAAAACTCAAAAACTGAAAACCAGTCTCAAGGTCGATCCAAGCTTCAATTTTTGTTCCATCAGCATCCTTAAGCATCCCTGAAGAGATTCCAATCAAAAACTTTCTCTCAAACGCCCTGAATTGGTACCCATAAGTCAAAATGTGAAACAAAATTCTTGAAATCGCATAGCATAAATTAAGCATCCTTTTGCATTTTTCTTTATGGATTCTTGCTTATAATGATGCTTCTAAGCTAACCAACATGTTCAATTATGTTTTTGTGCCATATATGCGTTTTCGCCATTGTCAAATATTAGGGTTGCAGGTTTTCTGAATTGGGGATTTTGCATAGAGGAAAAATTAGGGCTCAAGACTACCATGGTTGTACTCAGTAGGTCTGGACGAGGATAACCCCATACTCGCGATGGATTTATGTATCAAGGAGAGCTATTCGCTATTTTCTGCTAGCCCCCCTAATGCAACGCTATAAAAACCGTGGCCTCTGAGTTTTGTTTTTACAGGGACGAAGACGATGGTGTCGTGTCACACGGGGACAGGCCAATTCAAATTTGCGCGCGTTTTAGTTACTAGGCGTTGGTTTTGCTTTTTCATTATTTGTTTGCCATAATATATCAATTAACGTTCATTGGCTCAGTGGTAACACGTTATGCATATGACATCAAAGACCTGGGTTCAAGTCCCAGGTCTGGCAAAATTCCATGTTATTTTTCAAAATAAAATCCTATGCTATGCTAACATCCAGGTACATCATGTCCTCTCATCATCAAGCCACACACGTGTCCCAGACGACCAAATCAAAGGCGTGGATCCCAGGAGCACAATATACGCCAGTCAATGCATTACACATGATTAGAAAAGTCAGCGAATTCAAGGCTTGATGGGCCAAAATCACCAGGCCTATACCTCCAATTTTGGGGCTACACCCCACTCTGGTTTGACAATTTTATTTCTTTTTCTTATACCTTTTAATTATCATTTTAATTGTTATGTTTATTTTAACTATTGTTTATTTAATTTTTAATCAAAATACAAAAACATCATAAAAATAAAAAATGCCCAAGTAAAAAATATAATTTTTATTTTAATTATTTTCTAAATAAATGCTTGTAATTACTTAGTTTTATTAGGTTACAAATTTAATTCCTTTTAATAAATAAAAATCCAAAAAAATAGAGTTTAGGTTTAATAACTTTTTATTTTCTTTTTAATTTTTCCCCTTTTTTCAGAATAATAATATTAGTTATTTATTTTCATGAATTAAAAATTGTACATAAATAATTTAGGGTTTAATTTAGGTTTTAATTTAATTCTTTCATAATAAATAAAAATATTAGAATTAGGGTTTGCCGTTTAATTTAATTTCAATTAACTCCTTTTTCTCATTAAATCTAAAAAACACAAAAATACTATTTTCATTTAATTTTAATTTTAAATTCCTTGTTAATTTTAATTGTTTGCAAAAGGGTCCAACGCCCTAGTTTTGTTTAATTCCTTTATTTCGCGCATTTATTTTATAATCGTTTAAATAATTATGTAAATCTCCCAAAGCCATGTAACTTTACTTTTCGCACTTTATTTTTCCGCTTTATTTATTTTTTCAGTCAAATCGGGTCCGGTTTAATTTTGGTGATGTGGACCCGCGCCGTTTGTAATAGTCGTAGATTTATTTTTCCGTAACTTTATAACTGTTAAATATGCATGCAAGAATGAATGGCCATAATAAAATCAAGCGTAGAACACAACAAACATGACAAGACAAATAACTGAAACATGACACACAATTCGCACACACCACCCCTAGGGTACGCCTCACTGTTGCCTTTCGAAAGGTGATCGTCGAGTAGAGGACGTCTTAGTAAGTCCTCATGATCCGGGAACCTGGCATGAGGGTAGCTTCTAAGGTGTCTTCCTATTGCTCTGGTGATCACCATGTCCCTAAACTCGAATTGACCCGAATACCTCCAATGGTGGTGCTACCTACCTCTCAATGGTGGGATGGCACTACTTTAAAGGACATTTACACAGACGAATTCCTTAGGGTAGGTAGACGACTCATGGATACTTGCTCTCTTCAAAACAAAAATTCAAAGACTTTTCACACCAACACTTTTCAAAAGCTTCCAAAGCAAATTTTTCAAACACTCTGACATACGAGTCGATCTGAAATTTTTCAAAAGAAACTTTTTTAAACCCACATTGAAAAGCAAACAAACCATTTTTGAAAACACAAATGAGCAAGTATCTAAGAGCCCATGGATAACCATGGATAGAAAGGGTGCTAACACCTTCCCTTTCTATAACCTACCTCCCGAACCGAGAGCAATCTCTTTAAAGGAATTTTTCTGTGCTTTTGTCCTTTCCATTTGGAGAAAATAAAAGACGGTGGCGACTCTTGCTTCCGCGACATTTCGCGAACCAGCTTTAAACAGTCAGTTCCAGATCCACCGATCACAAGAAGGATAAAAGATTCAGAATGTGGAAAGAAAAGAAAAAGACTAAGTTGATGATGTTTTATAATGTGGAAGTTTAAGCACCCACTGAATAAGGTTGTGATACGTGGAAATCATGGGTTAGTGTGATGAAGAGGTGGCGTAAAGTTAACATTGGTAATAAGCGTGATTAAAGATAATCATTGTTTTTCTAACTGCACCATACTGTGAAGTGGCTCCAGGCGGTTAAGGAATCCAAAAAGTGTTATGATTGACGTGACTGGAGTCAAATGCATTAAATGTTACTATGATTCGAAGGTCGCATCAAAATCTTGTAGATGTTTAAAATAAGTATTTCTCAAAGAAATCGAAATACATATTTTAAAGGGGCATTTTGTTGGCTGAAGATTTTGATAATATTATTAGAAACCAAGTGAATTGAACATTTTGATTGAAATTAAACAAAGCGTCATGTTTCGAAATAGCAGAAGCAATGTTTCGAATGAGCATATCAAAGCTTGGAGCTTCGAGTGGCAATTATGGGAACATATCTAAAGAAGTCTCGAAATGACAACAAGGTTGTGTCTGAGAAGTGCATTCGAAACGGAGAAGCACCAAAACATTTGAAATTCAAATGAAAGCGGGACATTCGAAGTTTGAAATTTATGTGCTGGAGCATTTGGAGACATGTGGGAACAAAGGAGACGTATTGTTCTGCATGTTCTGAACGTGGCATGATCTTATAGCAAGACCGTTATGGCCGAAGTAGTATAAATAGAGGTCTTAGTATTAGGATTTCGTGTGTCATATCTATTGTACTAAATACTCAGTAAACATTCAAATTACCACATGGATAGGGAAACGAATGCAAGAGCAATGTACGTATGATAGCACCACATGTTTATGATTTAATGAAAACCTTTTTATCATTCCCAGCACTTTCCTTTGTCCTTATATCAATGCCATTTACAAGTTTTTTCTGCATTTAAAGTCTTTTTATTCGAAATCTTTTCATTAACGCCTTGCATTTAAATACTTTCTTTTCATTTCAAACACTTTACATTTCAGAAAACTGTCATACTTTTCATGCCTTTATCTTCCAGTTTTATCTTTCGAACACTTATTTTTACTTAAAGTCATTTTACAGATTTCTTGCATTAAACGCTTTCTTTGCATTTCGAATCTTTTACATTAACTGTTTTATTTTACGTTTCGAAGTCGTTTACTCATCTTCTATGCAGTTTTACATGTCTTTACAATTAACATTTATTCATGCAATTTAGTTTCGTGCACATATATTTTGATTACACCTTTAGATCTTTAAGAGAGAAATCGAAATACGTCAAACACCTACACAAAACTCTAAATACCAGCCATGAATACATGTTCGATCGTGAGAGTTACCCTAATGACCAATGAGTCCTAGGATCAATCTAGTCGATCCTGCGAGTTACCAGAGGAATTGAATAACAGTCAGTAAGTTTATTCGATAGTTTGGAAGACTAGCGGTTGTTTACCAGAAATCACTGGAAACAATAAGGTAAAAGCTAGGGATAAGAACCATCTAACCAACAAGAAGCCAATACTTGACATTATGAGTCAATATAGAATTCCCATTCTTTGGATTGAAACCAAGCAAGCAAAGATACTAGACCTCTTGAGAAAACAAAACTTCAAGTGTATTAAGTCTTCGCAGAAATTGGGCAGAGTAACGGCTGTATACGGGTGAATTCCAAATTACAAACAAAGTATGTAATCACAATAACCTGCACACAAAACAAACAAACAGCCCAATGTCTTGAGGTAAACCTCAAGAACTCCAGACAAAATATCAAATAAAATCACAAAGTCTCCAAGATAGGCCAAGGTCTCTAATCCTAAGTCCAAGAAGTCCAATGCTCCATAATGCCAAGGATAATAACCAAATAGTCCAAATGTCATTAAAGATTTTTATGGTTCATGTTGATTATTAGATGTCTTTAAAAGGAAAAGAAAATCTCAAGTGAGCAAAATAAAAATGACATAAGAATAAATGCTCAAATGAGCAAAATAAAAATGGCATGAAATGTAAATGCTTAAATTAAATGGTACATAAATCATAAAAAATAAAAGCATAAAGTAAAGTCAATTGTTAGAAATTAGTGGTTAACTGGATGACCATCTTGAAACTTGCATTTGGAACTCATTAGAGGATTGGTAAAACCAAAGCCTCCACACAACAAGTTGCATTTGCTTTTTGTCAAGTATATCATCCATTTTGGAATCCTCAAAAGTAAAATGTAATAATCAACGATGTTTAAGAGATCCGCATTGACCAAAAGTGATGTAGATCCATTAGAGGATTGGTAGAACCAAAGCCTCCACAGAATAAATCTCAAGGTTATTGGATCAAAGAGATCAAATTAACATACTTGGGCTTGCAATCATAAGTTTGGGCCACGAATGATCATTTATTCGAATCGGGACAAAATTTAGCGCTATGTTAAGCAATCGTAAGTGGAATTATGTAGAAGTCGCACCTACTTTGAGGTCGGTCAATAGCAATCTATGTACTTCATGTTTGGATAAATGATATAGAGATCACCATCCCTTAACATGTAGCACAATTAAAAAAGAAAGGGATAAGATGAAGAGGGAGGGGAATGATAAACTAATTTGGATTACCATTTCAAAATTCTTTCATCTTTAAATTCAACCACTCCTCTAGATGGATTAAAGCACTAAACATATCATTAATCTAAAGCACCGAAAATAAATTAAATAATTCACTCTTAGGTAGATTTGAATTGATGAACATTTATCCAACTTCATCTACATCACAAAGTCCATTGAACTTAAAAACAAATTGGATATTTAAAATTGCAATCCAAATTATCCATCAAAGAGAGTGAGCAGAAAAATATTTGAGTCAAAACAGCCCCAAAATAAGGCAGCAAAAGTATTTTTGGCACTGTTACAATCAATTGTGCTTGGACAGCAACCTATTGCATCAGTGCAATTTTTTATCAAATCAATTTTCTATGACAATCAATTGCAATGCTACAACAATTGATTGCAACCTGTTAAAAAATCAGTAGAAAACAGTATTTTAAAGATCAAATTCTTGTTCCAACTTTTCATCAAACACCTTATGATCATGGATCCAATTGAGCATGAAAATTCCAGCAAGTCATGAGAAAATAGAACTAATGGAGTTATAAAACAGTTCTCAATGAATCAAAACCAGAAATCCACAAGAGATCACATTGTGAAAGATGATGATCCAACTTACCAAAGGTAGAATTTGAGAATTATCAAACAACTTCCAGAATTTGCTTCAATTCAACCACTAGAATCAATTACCAAAGCTTGGATGTAGAGAATTAATGGAGAAAAAGTATTTGGATGAAGGTTTAGCTCAAAGATTAGTAAGCTTCAAGGCAAAGCTTACTAACTTTTTGAAAATGGAGCTTTGAGTGAATTTGGTAAAATGGAGAGAATTGAGAGATTTTATAGCAAGATTATTTTGGCTATCAAAAGCTTGTGATTTGAATGAAATGAGGTCTCTATTTATAGAATTTTAGGATTGGGATTAGTGGTAATTTGGTAATTGATTCTTGGAGCCATTGAATTAATGATATAATTTCAAATTATGCAGAAAAAATTGGAGCCAAAATGATAACAGTTTGAATTTGCTGGCTTTTTTCAAAAAAATACGTGCATTTTGCTATTATGAGTCGATACATAGGGGGTATGTGTCGATACATCCTAGCTGCATAACACAACATGTGTTGATACATGCCTCTATGTGTCGATACATACTGTTATTTTAACTCATTACAGAATCACACAAACTGCATGAGTCGATACATAACACGTATGTGTCGACACATGCTAGTTATTCAAATAGGATGAGTCGATACATACATGCATGTGTCGACACATGCTGGTTATTCACATCAAGATGAGTCGATACATACATGCACGTGTCGACACATGCTGGTTATACATATCAAGATGAGTCGATACATACCTTTATGGGTCGATGCATGTTATCTTTTGCCACAATACAGGATCAAATCAACTTTGCATGAGCTTATTTGTTGGATGCTTCGACTTGGTACCTACAAAATACAAATTGTGCAAAGACAAAGACAAATATTTTTTATATTTTGGTTAGAGGTTAGCCAGCAACACATATACAAGATACACAACCAAGGTGCTTGGAAATTCCTCAAGAGCAAACTTAAAGATAGGAGATAGAAAAAGAGGAAGAACCAACCCTAAAGTGATCTTGTCATGATTGAGTTGATATGATATGATAGAGGAATCTTAGGGGCAAAACTTGGGGTACAACACACGGCTTTCCTGAAATCTGTGCCGGGGAGGAGGCCCCTCTCCAGCAAGTATCTCTTCATATGGTCCGCGCAAGAGACTTGGATGGCTTCCCGGTTGAAGCGGTTGATGAATTCTCTCAAGGTCTCATCCTGCCTTTGGACGATGGCCTCGAGCGCCGCTTCGGTCTTCGGATGTCGCCGCGATGCAATGAACGAGCTTATGAACTGGTTTTTCAAGTTTTGCCATGAGGTAATTGACCCCGGGGCGAGACCCTTGTACCAATCCATAGCTGCTTTCCTGAGGGTCGTGGGGAACAACCGGCATTTGATTGGTCCCCCTATATTATGGTAGTGTAGCATGGCCTCGAACCCATCTATGTGATCGACCGGGTCGGCGACTCCATCATATTCTTTCAGGTGTGGAGGCTTCTCCATGCCCGGGGGAATGGGCGCCTCCATGATAGCTTGTGATAAGGGACCGCGAGGATCGTCCTCATCACTTCGTTTCAGGGAGAGGGACGGGGACCTGATGTATTGTCGGTCACGATGGCCCTAGTCATGTTGGACGTTCCTCGAGCGATGTGTCCATTGATACGTTCCTCCGTGTTTGTCTCCGAGAGGTCTTCATTCTTGCCGTGAAGGGTCGTGGTCGCGCCTTCCGGCCTTGATGAGTGGTTCTCTCTCCAAGGCGGGTCTCCGCCCTTGTGGTCGGGGCGACGAGCTTCGAGAGATATCCCGGTCTTATCTCCACGGGGGAGATCGGGGATGTTCCTCCATTATTTGAGGAGGCGGGGATTGAGGCCTCCTGTGTCTCCTCGGGGGCCTTCGGTCGTCCTCTAGTGCTCTCAGTCTTTCCCCTTGGGTAAAGATGAGATAATTGGTCTGGTTGATTGCCACGAACAGTGCCCTGGTCGTGGCGTCTGCCCCGACGAGGACAGGAACTTCATGGAATTGAGCGGCTAGATAGTTCGGGGGAACCAGATTATCTTCTTCGAGTCGAGGAGGGAATGATGAAGACAAGGCCGTGGCTCCATCCCGGTAGTTGGAGATTATTGGGATGTTGTCGCCAGTGGCAGTGACATGGGTTGTGACGCCGACATTGTTGTCAGCGAGGTTGTTATTGGCCTCGACGACACGGGCGTTCTGGATATCCTGAGTTTGGTCATCCATGACGATGGAAGATGGTTTTAGCTTTGGTATTTGTAAGTTTGCAAGACGGGGAAGCTTAGATTCTCACAGACGGCGCCACTGATCGTACCTGATCAGAGTTGGACCGTCACAAATGGTTTGAACTGGATTTGAAAGAGATGAGGGGGTACCTGCAAGACACTCCGATGATAAAGTAAGAGACGCAATGAGCAGGTGAATTGTATGTAGGTGTGAAATGAATGAATACCTGACCCTCTTGAAATAGAGGGTATTCATAACCCCCAACGCTGGGCCAAGGTCCCTTTATTGGGCCGACCAAAACTGACCCAACAAAGGGACTTCCAGGTTCTACGTGAGTAGTGGGGACCTGCACGTGGTCCCCTGCCTGGATGATGCTTTACGAAGAATAAGGAAGAACGAAGACGCGATCTTACTAGAGCTCCAAGGACTCCGAAACATCCGGAGGGACCGAGAGTCTGCCCTACAAGGAGGGTACTCGAGCGAGGCTCGGATTGGGATGTCCTTAGTCGGGGACGCCTCTCGTCGCAGGCAGCGACGAGCACAGTCGTGTTAGTCCTACAGCCCGTGACAGGGGTATGCTCGGGGGATCTGGTGCCCAGCATAGCACATGGTACGATTTGGATTTGGCCTTACTGGTGATTTGGGCCATGGGCAGGCCCAATCCAGAACATTATCCCTGTCACGCGACTGTAACAACATCTTCATCCATTTCCAAGTTCAAAAATAGAGCATCACAGTTGGACTTCTCCAGACCATTCCAGCCACCCTCAGCTCAAGCCATCCATTGCATTAGCTTCCTGAGGACTTGAGGAAGCTAACCTGATCATCACCACTGCCTGAAACAAGCTCAAATCCATTTCACAATTTCCAGTTTTGAGGTATTTTTCTTGAACTTCTATCTTCATATTTAGGCATTGTTAGGCTTGCATTTGTGAAGATAAAATGTAAATATCATTGCCCTGAAACTATACATGTCCATAGATTTTATTTATTTTAATTTAGCTAGGAGAATTTTGAGTTTGAACTTTCTGAAATATTTAGGTCAGAATTTGGTACTTTTAGAAATTCTCATTCATCTCTGATTTATAGCTTATGATATTTATATGGTTGGATTCGTGTGACAAAATGGAGCAATTTTCATGTTTACATTTTTGCAAATGTTTGAGAAATGAACAAGTTGCAGGGATTTTGGCTGGAGGTTGAAGATGAAGTTATAACATGGACTTGTTTTTTTTTTTAAGTTTATTGATTGTTGTATAATGAACGGATGAAACAGGCCACCCCAGTGGTACAACAAGCACGCGCATATTAAGAGGTCCTGGGTTTGAGCCCCAGCGAGACCTTTTGGCAATTTTCTCATTCTTTTACACTTTTTTCCATTTTTTGTTTGTAGCCAACAAGCGCTTGGGCCTTCCTCCTTTGGGCCTGGGATTTTTTGCCAGCCTTTCACCCTCCTGACTGTTTTTAACACCCCTGGCCCATTATTTTCTTTATAATTTCATTTTTATTTTTATTTTATTTTCATTTCATATTTTCTTTTATTATTTTCACTATTATTATTATTATCATTTTTTATTATTAATAAAAATCCAAAAATATTTTTATTTATTATTTATACTTATATATTTTATTTTTTCTATAAAACAAAAAGACTAAAAAACATTTCTCTTAATAATTAAATTTCTTTTTTTATAATTAATATCTAGACATAGGTTTAATTATTTATTTTCTTAATTAAATTTAATTTAGAACTTAGGTTTATTTTAATTAATTAATTTTCATATTATTTTTATTAAGTTAAAACCTTTTCACAAAAAAAAAAAACCTAAAACACATTTTTTAACTTAATTTCCTTCTTAATTAATTTAAGTTTAAATTTTGTTTATTTTTCATTAATCATCTCACTTAATTAGGATAAAACCCCTTTCATAAAAACAATAAAAAATCTTTTCTTTTTCCATTTATATTCTTGCATTTTATTTTCAATTTTGTACAATATTCAATATGGTTGTAATTGGTAATTAGGTTTAATTTTCTTGCAATCCCCATTTGTAAATTTGTACACCCCCTCCCATGAGTATTGTAATAGCGTAGTAATTTTAAATTCCGCGATTTATCGCTTTATATAAATGCTAGTAATTAGGGTTTGTATAGAAAGATAAAATCAACAAGTAGCAAACCCTAATTCAAGACAAAAAACCAAGCATGAAAATCAATGCACTTGCACACAAGCACCCCTAGGGTAAAATCCACTTGGTTGTCTTACAAAAATAACCATATTACACATGTAAGGTATCTTAGCAAAGACAAGCAAAATACAAGATCATAGTCTCTCGATGACGCTATCAAAAGTTGCCTTTCAAAATGACCTTAGTCCCTAAAGAAAAATGCCAAGATATTTTGCAACATTGCTAATCATGGCTATACGTTGACCCACGCCCGTCCCGTTTACATCCTAAGATAGGGTTACTTAACAAATCAATAGTAAGATAACAATGTCAAAGGAAAAAGGAAATGAACATGAAAGACTTTTGAGTAGGTAGAATGTTCCTAGTTACCTGCTCCATTTCAAAACAAAAACATCCTTGCTATTTTCACAACAAACACTAACACTTTTAAAACATCTTTCAAAACTTGAAAACATTTTCAAAAGATCAAATACTTTATATACATTCTTACGAACGAGAATCATTAAAAAGTTTATCTAAACAAATGGCCTCTTTTCAAAAATACTTTCAAAACCACACAAAGCACAATTTCAAACAAAAGCAAGTGATCTAGCAAGTAACTAAGAGCCCATGGAAAACCATGGATGAAAAGGGTGATAATACCTTCCCTTTTCATAATCTACCCCCCGAACTCAATAAATAATCTCAAAGTTCTTTCTTGTGCTTTTTCACCTTTCCTTTTGGATAAAAGAAAAGTCGGTGGCGACTCTTTCTAACCGCAAAATTTGCGATCAAACACAAAACAACCAAGTCAGTTCTCCCACCGTACCACACTCATTATTTCAAATGATGAAAGTTGATTTCAAAATTTGCATAAACATTGCATTAAAATTACCATTTTGAATAAATAAATCTTATTTTCAAGTCAACACTTAGCATCAAAGAAGTTCCAACAAGTGAAAAATCAATGATCATTCGAAGATAACCCAAGTTGGGGTAAAGCATTTGAGAACCTTATTGACAAGGCATCATCCAAAGATCAGTCAGCCTAGGGCAAGTCGTTCCAAGATTTTGTCAAACTGGAGCATTTACTTTGAGAAGTTGAAGTCTCTCTAATGCGCATACTGGGGCATGCTATTTCCATAGCACAGTAAAGTCATTCCAAGATTCAATCAATCTGGGGCAGTCACATTGAAATACAGTAAAATCTCTCAAATGATCAGTTAATCAAGGGCATTCTACATTGAAATTCAAGATGTTGGGGCAA